>OV725079.1:110682139-111335872 GCA_928085145.1 Nezara viridula | reverse complement strand
GCCAAATGTTTTGCTATTAGAAGATTTTTTAAAGAATTGGTAGTATCATTTATTGATTGTTTTCACCATTTTCTTATTGTCCTTGGCTGAATGTTTAGCTATTAGAAGATTTTTCAAAGAATTTATGGTATCATTTATAGATTATTTTCACCACTTTCTTAACAAAGACAGAGAGAATCACTTTATTATCATAAAATAAAATAAAATGGTGCTGCCCAATTACATTGGGTTGCTAACAACACAGCATACTTATTAATCACTACAGACAATATTTAAAATTTTTATACAATTATATAGGATTAACAATATGTATGAGCATAGTATACAATATTTTATACATATATATATATTTATATTTTTTCCTTTTATTATTTTTTCCTTTTTATTTTTATTTTTTATTTTTACTATTTCTTTCATTCATTTATTATCATTTTGTACCCTTTCTCTTCCTTCTCTCCCGCTATACATGTTCCCACTCCTCATATTATCTCCTCCTCCTTCTAACCTAATATATAAAAAATACATAAAGTACAGTGGACGTGTTTGTTCAATAAATAATAATGTAAAAATGCCGCAACACATGCATGCCTCCCCCCCATGAACAAACTCTCCCTATCCGCTCCCATGCACATGATGGTGGATGATTCCCAGGGAGTCGAGGATTATACTCTCTGCCAATTTTGTTACGTCCTTTATATCGACACCAAGGCCCTCCATGAAGCTCCTTGTTGAGTCTGGTATCGTTCCGCGGGCTCCGAACCAAAGGCCTCTCACGTGGAACTCTCTCGGCCCGAAACTGGAAACAAAATAGAAAATGAAATTTGTATTTCTCTTACTAAACACATAGTGGTGTTTCTAAGATCACAATGTCAAAATCTCTTTTCTTAATTAAATGATAACCACTGCTACATTACATGCATTTTTTATAAGAAGAAAAAAATAATTGTTATCATAATTGTCTTTTTTTTAAGCAATCTCAAACATTTATGCTCCTTAAATTAAAAAAGTCATATTTGCTTAATGCAAATCCTAATCAGCCAATATTGTAATATTTTTACTTACTTAACTAATTGTTGGCATTTGGACAAAAAATATATAGGGTCGGGGACTTGGTCTACAAAAAAAAAATTAAAAAATCAAGTATCTAAACCTCTAAATCACTTATCTAGTGTATATATGTATGTATGATTTATGTGATGGAAATGTTTTATTTACGTTCCACTATAAGAAAAAAACTTATATTTTCATATTAAAAATATATTCATGAAATGTGTAAGAAACATATGAGAAGGAGTTGATCAGGGGGTGCGGTCAAATAAATACTAAATGATACAAATAGTATTATTTAATTTTAATAAAAAATTAAATAATACTATTTGTATAATTTAGTATTTATTTGACCGCACCCCCTGATCAACTCCTTCCCATATGTTTCTTACACATTTTAAATAAAAAATTAAATAATACTATTTGTATAATTTATTATTTATTTGACCGCACCCCTCCTCCTCCCCTCCCGGGTCAACTCCTCATATCATATCACGGTCAACCATCTCTACATCATTCTGTAAGAAACATAATTACTTCTTTTTTAAATTACATGATTTGTTAATGCAAAATTTATAACTGTGTCACAAAGGGTTTATTTTGAGTTTTTGTTTAGACTTTAACGATATTTTATACATATTTTTGCAAATTATAATTTTATTTTTCTTTTAATTCAGTTGTTTTTTGTTTTGTTCTTTACAGTTTTATTTGGCCATAGACGACTTGCCAGATGTATTAGAAAAAGCTAAGAGTGCTATGTGTCAAGCAGCTCCTAGGACATCCCCCCTTCCGCTCTGTGTTGAGATCTCCTTGCGCACCGTTGAAGGAGATACCATGGTTCTGGAGACCTGGTGTGTCGCTGTAAATCCTGAAGTGAGGGATACTTCTGTCAGGGTTGCTTATACGGTATACAACAGGATGGGTATACTTCTTAAGAGCCTTGTGTCAGTTACGCGTGTCACACCTGCCTATAAACTGTCTCGGAGACAATGTCCGGATTCATATGTCATGTCTTACAGGATCTATGTTGGAGAACCTCAATACCATCTTCTAGGTGAGTTTTAATTGTTAAAATATTATTTTCATTTTCAAGTCTATGATTTATTTCCACCTTAACATTACAACGAAACATTGTTATTTCCAAGAATTATAACAAAGCATTTTTTTTTAACATTTCGAAATTTCAATACAAACAAATTATCATTGATTTTTTCATTTACACTTTTTATAGTAGATGATATAATTATTAATAGTACTCATCAGTTAGAATAATCAACTGTAACTACTAAAATACGACAATGAAAAGTAATCGATTAAAGAACAAACCAATAAAAAATGATAAATGTATTCTATAATTGTTTGCGTGATCTTAAAAATAAATGATTGTTGCATTATTGTAATGTAAATTAACAGATAAGGTCATATAAAGCAATACAGTACTATAATAAACAAATTAACTAACAAATTTATAGGAATTATTTCCTCATATTATGACCAAATCTTATATTAAAACAGCAGTGATCTGAAAAGGTTTTAATAAAGTCATTAATTCTTCAAGCAATTCTAAAATCTTAATTTTAACCCACAATTTATGACATAACTGAAGAAAAATTATATAAAGTATTATTTTTTTTTTTTCTAGTACTACAAGTTGAATGATGTATTATGAAATATTGCAAAGATTGGAAATTCCAATCTGATGTTTTTTTCTTAGTTTTTTGTTATCAGCACTACTTGGAAATTACATTAATACAATGAATTTGTAGTCTAAAGCAAACATTAGTTAAAATAAATATGTATATATTTTTATTACATAACTAGTTGGCCCATGCGAATAGTTCGTGGAATATATTGCTTAGTGAAGGAATGGCAAAATAATATGGAAATAAGTAGACTATATATTATCTGGGGAGGAATTAATTGTGATTTCCTTGATTGATTGGAGTATTTCATTTAACATAATTGACCAAAATATTTGTACAAATAACAATTGATTATATGATATATGATTTTTTTTTTTTTTTTGCCTTGTTGGTAATTTATTAATCTTTGTAATAATCATGGGTTCAATCAAGAAAGAAATGCATAATTTTTGAGTTATTCACAAATAAAGTTTCCTTTCCTTGATTACTTTTTTCTTTATATTTTTGGGGGATATGACTATTTTTCCACTTGAAGGTGAAGAATAAAATCCTTAAGAACGGCTCAATCATTGTATTTGATGAAGAATCAATGAAGTTATGGTGTTGTGACAAAAAATACACCTTTTAGAAATAATATATAAAGATTTCAATTTAACATTTTGTACTTGGAATAATTAAAATTTTTTAAAAATTATAATGGTAGATGTACATTTAATTTTTAAAGTAATACTTACAAATCTTGACCATTATCCATTTAATTTAATTATCTATGACACATTTCGAAAAATGTTCTTCTTTTTTAAGTAGTAGGAAAAGCCTTGGGTTCTAGTAGCTTGGAGGCTTGCCTTGCCCACCTTCACCCTAAATTTCAAGGAAATCCTCTTTCAGGTGTTCTACATCTTTTGTTCCTATTTTAAATTTATTTATGTATATTAAATTATCCATAACTATCAAACTTTCTTTAAAAAGTTATTAATTTAACTGAATAAAAAAAAAATTAAAAGTAGTGATAATTAAGATTTATTATGTATGTTTGAAAACTATACTAATGTTAATATCAATAGCTTGTATTGTTCTACTGAAAATGAAAAAAGAAAACAATCTATTCTATGACTGTTGCTCCTTCAGTAAGCTGTATGGGATTAGAGCCTAAAACTGCTACTTATCTAAATAACTAGTCAACTTAAACATTTTCCATTAAAAAAAAAAAAAAAAATGATAATCCTCTTCATAGAATAAATAATTACATTATTAGTTTAAATAAAGTAAAATTAATATTTGCACAGGTAAAGTATTAAATACACGGAATTAGAGAGGAAAGAGATTATGATAATAAAAGAGATGTAGGTAGTGGAAGAGATATAATTTAAATTTGAAAGGGGATTTTTGAACAGATGCGAAGCTCTTTTTTTCCATTGTCTTGTATTGCTTCTTTTATAAATAGAATTTTAAACGGATTTTGCACCATGAAGAAAAATCACATTAGAGTTTGTAACTGTTTTTAATAGTTTGTGGCTTTTGGAGATTAGTTGTGTTTACACTTTATGAAGCATTAACTATACTCACCGATAAACTGCCAGTTGTTCATAGTTCACGTTGGTGGTTTCATCTGTCTAGAGAATTCTCATACTTGTTTCATTTTTAAATGTATGTATTATTAATCTATTATCTTTTTTTTTTTTTTTAATACTGTTATTATAACAGGAAGTAAATAGATCTAATATCTAAATTTATATTAGTGCATCGAATTGTCCTATACATACTTTATGTCCAAACTGAACCTTCAACAGGTTTAGTCCTCTTTTCATAAAAACTGTTGGTTTTTTATTTCCTTTTTGCCAGAACTTTGCAGAATCACTGGGGGATTTCCTCAAGATAAAGGCCAGCTTTATCAATAATTTTATTTTTAATAAGTTTAGTAATTAATGTTAATAGAAACTAATGTAGGAAAGGATTCGTTAATTTTCTATTAATAATCATTGTTTAATTTTTGTCTTTATCTCCTACCACATTAAAGAAAATAATATTTTTTTCTTTTTAGTGGTTTTATTTAATAATCCAAGCTATCGAAAATTACTTGTAATCTTCTTTATTTCTTTATCTGAATCAAGTAATGGACTTTGATGTTTCATTGTACTATCTTGTTGACTAATAATATGTAGAATTTTATTGGTTAGTAATAATTTCACCATGTCAATTTGAATTTCTAAAAAAAATTCCCTTTGTATCTAAAATAATTTCATAATTATAAAATTATATAAATGGCCTAAAATGAAATAAGTTATAACTTATTATGAATGCCTTAGGATGTTTTGTTAATTTTTTATTTAATAAAACTGTACAATTTTATCATTTTAATTTTGTTCCCAGGAGATGGATATAATCAGGCTCGTGTTGGCCAGCTTGGGACACCAGGTGGTACAATACACCTAACATGTTATTTCAGGACTAAAATGGCGATATCGCCTCAACCAAGCAAGGATAACTCTATTATGCTAAAGAGTGACCACTTCAGACCAGATTTTAGTCCAAAACACGATCGTAATAGTTTTAGGTATTTTTTTTTTTTTGTTAATTTTTTTTACGTAATGTACATAAATAAGCTTATTCCCATAGTTGTTTTATTACTTTCTGCCCTTTGGTTCAGATTATTCATAATATTAGGCCAAAAGTATATTGAATGTTAAGTGAGCTCGTCAAATACCTTTACTATATTAATAAGCTATCTTAGGTTGAGATATAATTAGCATTTATATTTGATATACCATAGACTATTTCTCATCCGTAATATTTGTATTGATATAATGCTGAATAATGAGGGTCATCGATTATCACCATTGAGACAAAATTATTAATAAATAAATTTTAAAAAGTTTTTGTAGATTAGCACTTGAACCGAAACAAATCAAATTGAAAAAAAATATTGACTATGATTTTGTTTTACTTTATTTATGTATATTTAAATGTTGAAAAAATAATTAGGCTTGAAGAAAAGAGTCAGGTTCGAATTTAAGGTAGCCCATCTGTGAAGAGATCACTGTATATGAGTATTTTTCTTCTTTTTTTTTTTTGTTTGTTTAAACAATTTCTTTATAAATATCTATTAAAGGCTAATAACAAATTCTTGCAGTTTTGATATTGAGGATTTTTATTGAATTTTACTCTCATTTAATTTCTCTATCGTGAGGTGATATGCATGTTTCCTAAAGTGAGATTCCTTAGAGAACAATAACTTTCTCATCAGCAATTCTTCTTCATTAGCATGAAATCAAAAGCTAATTAATCTTGTAGGTTTTGAACTAACTGATCATTCGTATTTAAATAATCCAATTGTTATTAATTTAATGTATGTATATAATAAATTCATTATTATTAGCATTTTTTAACTTGTTGTTGTCTGACTTATGTTCTGACTACCACTGTTGAGCAATATTGTGTTCCCTTGTAGAACCTAACAGCTCTGCTGTGTTATAAGTTTTAAAATTAATCAAAACATTTTCAGATGACAATAGTTCTGTATTGGTTACTTTCCTGTTATAATTACTAAGTAATTGGCAATAGTATTCATATAAACAATGTTTGTTTATTATATTGTTTCTGTAACTTTTTTGTTACTTAAAAAAAAAACATTTATGTAATTTTTATTAATGTTATTTCTCTACAACAAGAAATTTTATTTTATATGGAAATATTATTTTTTAAATTAAATTCAAGATTTCCGAAATAAAAGTAAAACATTGATAAATTTCCTTATTATAGTGGTTTCTGACATCTAAATTATATCTGATTTTTGCCTCCTTAAGAATGTTCTTTAACTTGTCGATAATATATTAATTAATAAATTTTCTAAATAGAACCCTCCCAGATCTATTTAGTTAATTACAATAGAGAAAGGTTTATCAAACTGTCAAGGTCCCAGGCTATTATCAATATTTTGGGTCACTGGAATCGTTGCATTTATTTATTCCATATTGTTTTTCTAATTTGTCTGTGTGGTAATTTTCCATTTGCCTATCCATTACCATCTGACCTAAACAGAAGATCATTAGACATTCAGTTAATATTAATTTAACCAAATACATTCAATCATAAATTAATTTTACCGCCAACAAATACACAGCCTACTGTTCTAATGGAGGAATCTAGTTTAGGTTCAATGTACTTCTTCTCAGAGGTGCCCAGAAGGTGGTTTTATGGCGCAAGTTGCACCATCAAAAGGAGGGATCACTTTTTGACAGGGTTTTCAATTTTTGAGGTGTGCACATTTTGACGGGGTTATGAATTTTCAAATTGAAAAGTTTCTAATCAAAAGACAAGTGGAATCATGTAACAGACCACAGGATGTGTAATGGTATATAAACTACCGTAGCCTTGGGGGGAGAGGGAGGATGGGCATCCCTACTACTTTTAATAAGTTGGTGCCTCTGTTGAATTGCTCTGAAGGGTTGGAAGGGATAAACACATTGACTCATGCAGTCCCTTCATGCATATCTAAATTTCTTCTATTTTTAGCATTTCATCTTCACTTTTGTTAGAAGACTTCATATTAAATAATCTAAGATAGCTTTCAGATTTTTTTCAATGTTTTTTCTATTGATTTATTAAAAACAATACAACATTTTTTTCTAATTATCATGATTTTTTTTTTTAAATAATATGAATCAACCAATTTATTATTAATATTATTAGGTTTCACTTTTAAAAAGTTTGAGGGACAACAGGAATTTTGATAAAATTACATTATCTGAATTTAAGAATTCCTCAATTCAAGATAACAAAAGCAATTTCTTATCTTTAAGGAGTAGTGAAATTTCAAAGGAGGGGGACAGTGCACTTCTCTTTTATCACAAAAAGATTAATTAATATCTGCAGATTAGATATAAAGTTATATGTGGCCACTTAAATTTGTCATTGTATCTTGGACTCTTAAGGCTTGTTGATTGTTCAGATTGGCACACCTGATTTTTTAGTATTTCCTCAATTGGGAGTTGGTTCTGATTCGGTTCACAATGAGTTTCTTTCCTGAAATTTTTATTTTTGATGCTTTCTGCATTAGGTAGGTTTTCTTTCTTATGAATTTGATTGATATTTATGAAGGTGTAATTTTATATTCAAATTAATGTTTTATTAAGTAATATTAATATTATATATTGATGACTAACCTCTAAAACCTTGCAACCAAACTAATTTATGGTTACTTTTTTCCTGTTACATTTTAATAACCTCAGAAATTAATAGAAAGCATGCATTATTTATGTAAACAATTAAGCACTGGTTTCTTACATGATTCTATAGAGGAAGTGAATTGCACTAGAAGCAAACTATCAATTTGTATCAGTATTTCAATGGCAGCAATATCACAATCGCTCAATTTTATATATATATATATATATATATATATATATATATATATATATATATCATCAATTATAGAATTATAGAATTACTTTAATTACATCCTTGCTTTTAGTTAAATTATTTAAATATTTTATATATAATTGTTCACATGTTCAAATAATATATTTATGTTTTAAATTAGAATGATCTGATCCAAAGGAAAAGTTATACTTATATCAGTTTGATAGGTAATTGCAATGAAAAAAAAATAGTGACTATCCTTTTTCGAAAGCAGTTAACTTTTTTATTCTTTTATATTTATTTATTTTATTATAAATGTTAGATTCGTTACTTTTAAAATTCATATATTCACCGTTTTTTTAAATTTTAATTCATCGTTAAACTTGAAATTTGTCTTTTTATAATTTTTTCATATTGTAGATATTAGTTCATTGAAATAAATTTATAAATTCTTCGTTTATTTTGTATCCAAGTCCAAACTTGTCATAAATCAATTAATATCTACAATATGAAAAAAACATAAAGAAAGTTTTATGGTATATATTCATTTTAAAGATGATGAACCAAACAATTATAATAAAAAAAGAAAAATATGAAACAATAAAAAAGTTAAATGTTTTTGAAAATGAGTGATCAATCCAAAACATTTAGCAAATATGAAGGTTTTTTTTTCTAATTCTTCCTGCACCGTTTTATATGTGGAAAGGTTTTTAAAAAAAAAATTAATATACTTTTGGTTTGGTTATTCTCCGATTAATAAATACTCATAATTTTAATTTAAAATTTAGTCATTTAAACAAATAACATTAACTGCTAATTACCATTTTCAAGATTTTTTTTATTTGATTTTTTAAAATATTTTTATTAATATTATTGTAAATTACTACACAAGAGTAAATTTTAAAAAGTCTTCATCTCTGGTTGTTTGCTACTGATTTAGTTTACTTTCAACAAGTTTGATAAGTAATCTGATGTTTTAATTAAAATTGGTCAGAATAACTTTTAAAGTATTCTAAGTTCTCAGTGCAAGAACATTCGATCATAAAAAATCGGTATGAATTAAATTTCAAAAGGTTTATATTTCTGAATATTAAGGATTTATAGATTATAATTTTAATATTAGAAATTATCTAAACTGAATATTTGGTTAAAAAAGTTACAAAATTATTAAATTTTATTATAACATTCAAACTAAAAGGGAATCATGTATTATATGAGTGGTAAAATATCGTAATTAGATAAATTTAAGAAATATCTATGTTACTGTCATATCATGATTTTTAATTAATATTTTTGTTTGTAGTGACGACAATATGAGTTCACGAAATGAAAAAATTAAAGTTGGAGCATTTGTGGACCCTGTGCCCATGAGGGAGATGACAATAAGTGATAGCGATGAGGATATCCCATTCGCGTGTCTTTTAAAACAGTGCAGTGTCGTCAAAAAAAGGCCGCCCACACCTCCAAGGCCTCCAACACCTCCAAAGCCTCCAACACCTCCAGTGAAGGAGGACTCAGACAACGGAAACGTGTCTCCTCACTCCTCGTCGCATGATGATTTCATTACGGTAGACTTGGTAATCAATTAAATGTTAGATGTAATTTTCCTATTTCCTGTTCCCTCCTATCTGTCTATTTTTGATTTGGTATATCACATGAAACGCAATTTTTCGATGTCTGTGTATGATTAGTAATTTTTCAAAAATGATTGAAGTCGTCAGTAATTAGTTAGTTTATCAACATGTTTTTCATTGGATTATATACATTCTTTGTATGCTCTAAATATTAATAACTTAATATCCCCCCAAAAAAGTGCTTAAAGAATTATTGATAAAGCAGTTGAGAAGTTAAATTTAATAAAAAGGGCCAATGTCCATAAAATAAATCAAATGTTCTTTCTTTCAATTTTATTTTGATGAACTGAATAGAGCACTCTCATCATTTATTATCAAAACTGATCTAACAAATCCCTTACTTTTGCAAAGTATAAATATTTAAGAATTGATCTCATTCATTTATACACCTTTCTGAAAAATTTCAGAATGTGATGACTGAGCAGGTTGAGGTGAGGGTCCCAGAGTGCCTAGTTGTAAACATTATGTATTTACTTCCCATCTCAGTCAGTTGCTATTTATTTCTTGGTGGCCCTGAGAAATGAATGTTATCACTCCCACTCTGGTTAGTTTGCAGCGGCAACTTTTAGGTAGCCGTCAGGGGTTGGCAAAAAATCACCACAAAGCCCAATGGCAAGTCTACCAGTTCTCCTAGTACTACTGACCATTTTCATTATACTTACAACTTTATTTTTGGGGAGAAGTCTTAGAGAATCAAATAACATGGTTTTTAATGATGATACCAAAAATAACTTTAATGGTATTTCTTTTTAATATGCCTAAATATTGGAGATACAATTAATGAGATTACTTTTATGTTCATTGGAAACAGTATTTGGAAGACATTGGTTGAGGTTTTGATTATGTCAAGTTTATTTCATCCCTCCCACCAACTAATATTTCATCTGGTGCAACAAGATTCTATTAGAATATTGATTGTATGTGAAATTGTTTAGATTTAATCAATTTTTTACCTTCTCTTACGTATATATGTAATATATAGTAAGGGTAAGTATTGCGATCGAGAAAATTTTTGAATCTGATTTTTCAACGGAAATACACGTTTTGGGGACCCTGAGTCCAAATAACCAAATAACTCCCGAAAAATGGTCTGTGTGTGTATGTTAGTAGTCTAGCTCAAACACGAAATGTCCTACAAAACTGATATTACGTATTTAAGATATGTATATGCCTTAGATGTGACAGTCCCTTTTTCCTTAAAATCGGCTAACCGGAAGTGCCACTTTATATCAACGCTGAAAAACATTTTCACAATTTTCTCAAAAACGGCTTTAACGATTTTGATTAAACTTGGTATATCATTGTATAATTAAGTGGTCTTTAATATCAATTAGATCTTATCCCCATTGATGTCACTTTACAGAGCTTAAATGCCCAATGTTCATATACATCTTCCTCTAAAGTGCCTTTAATATGGTTTATTTTAAAAAGTTAATCATTTCACATTATTCAGAGTTACGAAAAAATGCTAAATATAACTTTTGAAAGACTTTAATAAAGGAGAAAAAAACAAAAATGCTTATACAGGTCAAAAATAAATCTCCGGAAATGCAAGTCAGAAGGTATACTTATTGCTTTAGAAAAAACAATGTCTAATATAGAAAGTTGTAGAAGGTAACGGGGAGTGGCAAAAAAATTATAAATAATAACTTTTGAAAACTGATAATCACATGTTTTCAAGAAAAGTAAATTAAATTTACTAACAAAATGTAAACTTTGAAAAATATTTTTATGTTTGTAGAAAGTATTTTAAATCCACCTAATCAAGGCGATGGCATTGTTCAAAAAGCTATTTCATTGTACTTGTGTGAAAGAAGAAGTAAAATATAAAATCATTTCATGGATTTTATGTGTTTATAGCCTTAAATACATTTACTGTAGTTTAGTGATTATAAATCTAATATTATATTTAAATAATTAGGTATCAACGTTTATTCCGGAATATGATCATGTAACTTTTTAGAAAATTAAATTAGTGAATAATTTGATGAATTTTCCCTTTGTGATATTCCTACAGTATCCACTACTATTTCATTGTACTTATGTGAAAGAAGAAGTGAAATATAAAAATATTTCATAGATGCGTTTATAACCTTAAATATATTTACTGCAGTTTAATAACTCTAGATCTGACAATATATTTAAATATTTAGGTATCTATCGTCCGTTTATTCCGAAAAATCATCATGTAACCTTTTAAAAATTAAATTAGTGAATAATTTGATAAATTTTCCCTTTGCGATATTCCAACAGAACTTACAATTAGTGTGACAACTTTTGACCTGCCTATGACAGACAATGCAAATATTTGATTCTGTTTTAATTAACTTTGCAATGGAAAATAACAGTTTAATAACTAATAGTCGTACATCCATAATCAACTTTTGTTTTATTTAATAGTATTTATGATTTGTTAGCTGCAATCTTTTAACTTTAGCTCAGTTAAAAATGCAATTCAAAAATTTTATTATAGCCCAACATGGCCAGAAAATAATTTCTATTCAACGTTGAGCAAAGTTTAAAGAGTAAGTGAAAGTTGTGTGTTGCGCGCGCCAAATTTTTTTTATTCCTATTAAAGCTGTTAGGTTCATTTGTATAAAATAATTACCTAAATTTATTTTTAATATAAATCTTAAGTTTTCATCTTTTTCTCAGAAGTATTTGGTTTGTTTTATGATTCAAATCAGATTTTTTAAATTTTAATAATTGTCTTTCATTGATTATATCAAATCATCTTCCCTTTCCAGAATGCTAAAATATGATCCTTAATCCTCTTAATTCCTGCTGAGTGTATCGAAACCTTTGCTCATAATGGATACCATGAGCTCCTCGTATTGATGTATCTTGAGTCCATTAACTGCACTCTCGACCAACTTCCTCTTCTCAATTTCCTTTATCCTATTTTGTTATCTATATGTATAAAAATGAATGCATGTCTATCTGTCTGTTTGTTCTTTATACCTTACTAAACCATTCATTCGATTGCCATAAAACTTTAGGAAGTTGTTGCATACACTCCCACAAAGGTTTCTGCCATAGTACTTATGTCCTATGATAATTGTATATGTGTTAAAAAAAAAAAAAAATATGTAAATGTTTTTTTGCTCAAAACCGCTAATCTCCGAAAGTTTCTATTAAAAAAAAAGGTTGTTCACCGATTGCTTTGAAATTTTCTTTATCTTCTCTTCTATATATCTATGTATATAAAAATGAATGTATGTCTGTATGTTTGTCCTTTATGCATTACTAAACCATTCATCCGATGGCTATGAAACTTTAGGAAGTTGTTTCATTCATTCCCGCGTAGGTTTCTGGCATAGTACTTCTGTCCTACGATAATTTTATATGTGTAAAAAAAATTAAAATGTAAATTTTTTTTGTTGGATCTCCAAAAGTTTTTCACCGATTGCTTTGAAATTTTCACACAGCGTAATAATCAAATTCAGGAGTGTTTTTGGAACATTTAATTTTTTTTAACAGTATGTTTTTGTCATTTTTCCCTTCCCTCTATTTCTTAGAACTCATTGCCCTAAATTACTGAATAATTTTTGATTAGGTTATAAGGAATGTAGTGATTAACATCCTATCCATTGAATAATGATGACTTTGATAAATCTTATCCTCAAGTGATTTTTTTATGATACCTATTGGTTTGGAGAGCTGTTGCATTTTTAGGTTATCATGTTCATTGGGATTAATGGATCATTTAAATTATTGTAGAATTAGGTGGATGCAGGTGTTTTCTTTTGCTCACTCAATGGATTAACAAATCCTCTCTGGGTCTTATGATTGAAGTTCAGGGTCTGGTCAGTAGATTGCAAATTATCGATCATTTTCTTATCAGTATTAGAAATGTATTTCATTGAAGATACATAATAAACTATATTTTTATAGCCTCGATAGACACATGCCAAATGTTTTTGTATATATAACATTCTTGTTATAACATTAAATGAATTACATGAATAATTTATCATAGATATAAATAAATTCATGATTCACTTTTACAGAAACTACTTATTCAGTGTTTTTAGATTTTGTCATTTTTAAAGAAATATTCATTAAATTATGTTTTGATTGATTATTTCATAAATGCATTATTTGTTTGTACACTAATTAGTTTCTTTGTTTTCAGAAAACAACTTTCGCTGGCTCCAATGCAAATATAGAGCTTGGTGTTTTCTATCGGCAATGCCAGAGTGCTCCCCAGTTGGAAGGATTCAGCACGGAACCTACATTGGCCGAGCAGGTGGGAGATCTGACGGAGCAGCTGGAGCAGTTTGAAGTGAGCCTGAAGGAATATGATAATGTAATCACTGAACTGTGTGCAACTGATAACAACAACTGAATCGTGCCCAAAGGCAAGATTCAGGTACGGCCCCTTACCATGACGAAAAGGGGCAGAAAAATAGAGCATTGCTCCGACTTCAGCCGATTCTGCGCTGAATGTTGTTCCTTCTCTACCTTTGTTCCCTTCCGAGCTGTTTACAGTTTGTTTCTCTCTTGGGGAAGGATTTGAAAGAGGCCCCTGAAGCTTCAAGTTGTTTTGTAAATGACTTAATTTACAATCTTATATATATACATATGTATTTATGTTAATTTATTTATTGTTGAATATTTGTTAGTTACAAAACAGCATAGCTGAAGGGAAAAGCGGAAAATGTTTCTCTAGAGAACATGTATTGTTTTTAAATATATTTTTTTATTTGATTCAGGGTTATTTACTCTTTCAAAATGAAGTTTTAAAAACTAAATAAATAAATTAAAAAACAGAAAACTAGAAGCCTAGTGTGATCTGTGATGTGAAAGCATTGATATCTTGAGAAACTGGATGAAATTTAATTTATATTAAAATTATATTGGCTAAAAATATTTGTTTGAATAATAATTGATACATCATATTCTTGTTTTGTTTTAAATTGAATCATATGAAATTTGTTGTTTGATGTTTTAATATGTTTGTACTCAAGCTTGCTTGTTCATAATGTTATGTTCATTATGAGCTATTGACAAGATATCAATGTTTTATTTCATTGTATCATTACAATTTCTTTTTCAGAGTCATATATTTTGCTCAAATAATATTTATAAATGTGAAAGTATTTTCCCATTATTTTAGATGGTCTATTACCTGACTGAATTTTTCCTAGTTCTGTCATAGTGATAGTGTACTTAAAACCCAGAACCAATTATGGACTCACCTCTTTATCTCGTATAGTTTTAGAGATTCATTAATACAATTTTTGTTTATTAGAAAAAAATGTTAATCATTACACATATTGAATAGTTTAACATGGAGTTCCTATTAATTATTAAAATTTTATATTATTTGGAATTAGTTTTTAATTTGTTCAAATTATACAAAATATTTATTGTTAAGTTCAAACTACAGTTGTTTCCCTATTTTATTATTTTTTTCTTAAGTTATTCTTACCAATAATAGCATTAATGAGAAACAAAGAAACTAAATATGTCAAAAAATTCAGCATTTGAATATAACCTTTAATAATTCTGTTTAGGATTGTAACAGCGTTGGATAATGAATTGTAAATAAGTTGATAGTGTGGTTTGCTCAAACGTTTTTGCTTTAAATTCAAAGGTGCTTGGGTGTTAATAGCAGGAGGGTTGTGAAAAAAGTGCGAGTTATTTTGTTAGCATTATGCTTAGGGTTAGTTGTATGTATTAGGACATGAGTGGGTGATTTGTTGGATACTGCTTTGATTATTAAATTTTATTGCTTGATAAAGAAAGAAATCTTTTACGATCGTTGAATCCCTTTAAGTTTTATTAACCTGAAAGGTTTTGGATGTTTGTATTTTAAATCAGATTCTATCGCAAATACTTGATTATCATTTTATAACTGGAACAATTAATTTGAAAATAAGAAACTTAATATTTCTCTTTCTGTTTGTGTCAAAATGTTTCAATTGAAAAATTTCCTTTTCGTATGTATTAAATATAATATTTACAACTCGTATTTTAACATTGCAAATTTAGTCCACTTCAAATAGGACTCTTTCCAACTTGATTGAAAATATTTCTGTATAAGTTTTAAGCTATGCAATCCCTTATTGAATCAAATTTTGATCTTTGATTGATTATTTACCTCCATTGGCTGAGCCTATGGTTGTTTTTTATTAATTTTTAAAGGTTTTACATAGTTGTAGCACATGGGTAGATTTTTTAAAAATAATTTATATTCAGTGTTCACATATTAATAGTATAAACATTAATACCATTCACAATAAATTTTAAAAAATTGATTATTTCAACTTAGATTTTTATTATTCTAACTCCAGATATTATTTCAGCCATTGAAATTAATTTGGTTTAAGTCGTTATTTGTCTTCAATTGCATTCAGAGTAATTTCTTTGGTGTATATAAGAAATTTTAAAATTAAACGAATATTTCCTGTTATGGAATTATATATTTTTTAAAATAACACAAATTATTTGTGATTTTCAATTTTCTGTGACCACCCCCCTTCTCTGTTATTATCCATCCTAATGGATGTTTCACTTCATTCATGTTTTATTTTGATTATATGCGAAATGAGTTTTTAGTACTATTTATTTGGTTTGATCTATAATAACCCTTTTGGACTTTTCTTTTAATTAATAAGTTAACATTCTACTGTACTCACTACATAATTATTATAGGTGCTGCTTATGGTTGAAAATTCTATCAAATGTTCTCTTTATTAAGAGTTTAGTTAGATTCAGAAAGTCTTATTAATGAATCAGTTAGTATAAATAAAAACAATTTCCGGTTCACCTCAGAATTATAAAAATCAATTGGTATTGCGATAGATTTTTTTTTTATTTCTGGAAGTGATAAGTACTTTCTATATTAAATTTATTATAATTAATAAAATTGAAAATTTTGTCTTTGATAGTTGTTAAATTATTTAATGATAATTATCTCTTATAAAGAGAGTTATGATAATGTTGGATTATCAGGGCTGTATCCAGAAATGTGATGAACAAGTTTTCTTCGGCATATCAGTGTTATTTGTGTTTAGGTTCTTACAAAATTCTTTTTAAAGAAATAATAAAAGAATGTTTATGCTATTATATTTTTATACCTTTTGTTAAGTAATTATTTATTATTATTTATATAATTAAAATATTTCATCAGGTCTTGTCTTCTAGTACTATTTATCTTTTTCTATTTTATATGTGTATTTTTGTGCATAGTATTTTTTGTTTATATATATTAGTAGCTTCTTGCATGCCTCATTTGCTCTGTTTCTATCATATTAACTACTTTGATATGTGTTAAATCAAATTTTTTGTAATTATAAATATATAAAAAAATTAAATTATTGGAATGTAATACAATTTTAGGTTGAAATATTTGAAGATATGATTTATAATTAAAGGCAACCATAATTAATAATATTATAAAGATGTTTATTTATAAGACTGATTAAATTACTGTTTTACAGAGTATTTCTTTTTTTTTTTTTTTTCATTCGATATTAATACAATGTTTCCTCCATTTGATTATAAATTTTTGTTAGTTTATTAAATTATAATATTTAAAGAGGCATAAATAAGTGGTCATTCATTAATGTTTTTTAAATAATGTAAATCTTCTAATAATTGAATATTTTTCACATTATATTACAATAAACTGCTGTCATTTAAAACAAAACAAGAACATAAGTAAAATCCGAAATTAAAAATAAAAACAGTACATATTTTTATTGAAATTTGTATCACCCTAGAATTAAACACTTTGTACTGGCTTAATAAGCAAATGCCTAATAGGTAATTTCATCACAGAAAAGCCCATAATTCTTAAAATATTCTGGTAAAGCTGAGCATTTACTAGGAATGCGTGGAAACTTCTTTATGCCTCAGTTTTTATGTAGAGTTGATTCATAACTATTTAAGTGGACATCTCCACTTTGACCAAAACTAAGATTTCAATTGTGTCTGATAGTTTTCTAAGTGTTTTCCTCCATAGAATAATGGATGGAAAGATTGCTCTATCAAGCAAACATCTCCAAATGGCGGGAAACTCAATTTTTAAGATCACTTCGCAAACAAAAGTGGCAATGGAGGTGTCTACTTCTGATAAGAACTCATTTAATTTTAAAAGCTAATTATATTGTAAATTTAAAACCAGTGCCATCTAATGAAAACATTAAATTTTCTATTGGTTAATGTTAATTGCACTTAAAATAATTTAAATGTGTTTTTAAAAATTACTGAACAACCATTGTGTATTAATCAATTTTTATTTTATTACTTTCGTTCTTGACTTCAATTATGAAGAATCATATCAAGATTTTAATTTTAAACATTTATTATTGCCATTGATAATTTCTTAAACTATTCATATAGTTAAATAAATTTCAGATTTATTTTTATATAACTAGGTATTGAAACCTATGCTTTAGAGCAAGGGTCTCCTAACTCAAATCAAAATTTATTATGTCAGTAAATCAAACAAAATAATTATCAGATGTTTTTATTTAAATCTCCTGACAAAAAAATACAAGAACAGTTGTACAACATGTAGCAACGTTTTAACTGTTATTATTTATTTGTGTTGGTATGATGAACTTGCCAGTAGATCTTGGAGCTTGGTCCTTAAAAGTGTGGCCCTAAGACTTGAATGTTTGGAGATCCTTGTTTCAAAAGGAATAATGTAATCTATGGTATTACAGATCAACTTATAGTTTAAATTTTAGTAAAAGATCTAAATCAGGCATACCGACATTGACTATTATGAAACATTTATTAGCTATTGGTTGAAGAAGTTACAACTATTCAAGATCAAACTTGGACTGTCTTTCATAGTAAAATTCTAGAATGGATCTTTATTATTAATTTACTCTTAATAACATTTGAAAGAAGTTGTATACAACTATTCATAATTTAGTATACAACTTCTGTATAATTTTTAGTGTTTTTTTATTAAACATAATTAAAAAAAATAAAAACTGTTCGATTTAAAAGCAAAAAATTTTATTGCTAGTGACATATTGTATTGGCATTTTAATTGTATGATTTCGGTGGGTGGTCCATGTACTCGGCATGCCTGATGTAATTGTTATAGACCTAAAAGATGAGTTCTAATTAGTAGGAAGTTGTTAAGTTTTGTAGAGTAATTTCACTTTGATTACTTTATTTCAACATTATACTTGTTTTTGGCCAATTAAGAATAGTTGATAGGAATGTTTTTTTATTACTTAAAAGTTTGTTATATTTATATATTCGACCTATTTGTATTGTTTCTTTTTCTGTTTTGTTTTATGTATCCTCAAATGAAGTGGATTTTTTTAGTTGACATCAAATTTTTTCACAGTGGTCTTTGAACATTTCCTTTTCAGTGATCCATTAAAATATTTATTTCAATATGCTTTTGCTATTCATGTCAAACAGTCCCTGATTAAAGTCAGCATTAACTTCATGAAGATAAAATATATTTAATGGTTTTTTAAACTTTTATTCAACTATACCCTTGCAAGTTTATAATCTGTCTCAAATGTGACATCTTTTCTGAACAAATAATATTAACACAAAGCAGTGATTTGCGAATCCATGGATCTGTTTGAATACCACTGGTTTAGAATAATGAAGTATGTTCTTTATTCAGCAGATGTTGTTTGTTGTGTATTAACATAATCGACGAAGCGAGAGTTTCAGTTTTTTTTTCTTGAACTTCGTGTTGAGGATGAAGAAATATTTTTATGGGATAATTCAATAAAGCCACAGATGAAAACCTAGTTTTCTCTCTGGCCGATGCTTGCTGTGATAACTTTTTCCCTAAATATTTACATTATTATGTTATGGTATAATATTTAAGGAATTATTGTTACCTCTTGTGCTCGTGAAAAAAAATAAAATAATAAATACATTTTTAGACTTAATTATACTTATTGTTTATTGAATTATCCCTGGTATTTTATAAAATAGTAAAAGTTGTTTAATAACAGATTTTGCCATTTGAATGGTGTTTGGCTGTCTTAAAGACTGATGAATGCTAAGATTTGATTGAATCATTTGCCCAAATCTTTCATATTGATTCCTTGTAACTGAATGCTTATATGGTATTATATTCTGCTAAATACAGATAAAAAAAAGTTATTTTGGTTTATTTTTTTTAAGACCTATTCCTTTTTTTCTCATCTTTTGAATCAAATTTCTATCATGTCAAAAATAACACTTTTTAGCACAATATCTGAGTAATCTGATAGTTAAATCATAAGCTATTTTCGATGTTATTAGGTACAGAACTAATGAAAAGATATGTTTTGATGAGATAAGTATTTAAGATTATTTAATAACAGTTACATAAAGTCAAAATTGAATTTTATTGCTCTTCAATCAGAAGCATTACATGAAGTTTTGGAAAGTTACAGTTAATTAACCACTTAGAATTGTCAAAAAAGAAAATAGTTTCTAAATTTTTCTGAGAAAATTTCAACAGAAATTTGCAGTATTAATACATAAAATAGATTAGTTAATAAATAAAACATAAGTTGGATCAAATAAACATTTCTTTGTTTGTAGAGCCTTATGGAAATTAACAAATGCCAAATTAGTACATTTCAACAAAAAAAATAATAAAGAAAAATTTAATTATGTAAGCTGACCAACTGTATATACTCTTATAAGCTCTATGAGTTCATGGAGAAAAATAAAATTATAAATTATAGAAAAATGTATTCAAATAGGATGGGGGCATGTATCTCGAAGTAATCCACCAGGCAACCTCTACACTTATGAATGCCAAAAATTAAGTAGATTAAACATACCAGTAGTAGACAGTTTTCAACTTATTAAGATGTAATAAGTCCAAATGTTATACATCCAAAATAGAGTGCAAAAACGATTAGATTTGAAGCTAGAACACCTCAGGTGATATGCCATAATAGCCGATTGGTTGATTTTTTTAATGGAGCAAGGATGGATGTTTATTTCAGGGAGGTTTCCTTATCACTGTTATTTAGAATTTTTCGATTTATAAGTATGCATCTGTAGTTTGCCATTTCCTTGTTTAAAAATGTGGAGAATTTTTTTTTAAATTATTTTAAAAACTATGTCAACCCCAAAACCTGAATATCTATTACTGATACAAATCAGAATTTCTTAAGTTTTTCATGAGTAATAAACTAATTGACTATATAGACAATTTTAAAAGACTAAATTTGTGTTCCATTAAACCCATTTGCAAAGGTCCACCATCAGAACTTAAGTTGTGATTCACCGTGTTGTCTATTACTGTTACATTTACTTTAGATAGAATAAACTAAGATGGTGCAGAGCTGCAAGCACTAAACTAGAAAGCAGTAGCTCAAGATAAGGGAAAGATGGAGAAGACTGTTTCACACAAAAAAAGATCTGTAAAGCCAACAAAAAATATATGATTGTACAATTCCAGAGAGCTGTTGCATCTGGCTAGAGGGTGAAGTAACAATATATGGCTTAAAATATAAAAATAAAATAAATACTCTGCCCATTAACTAAACGAAACTGGGACCCCGGTTGGAATATGTTGAGGATACAGAAGAATCACTAATGCAAACCTGTCTACTGATGATAAAAAGGGAAGCAGGTTAAAATGATGGAATTCCACACAGTGAAGTATTATCAAATGGTAATTTTATAGGTTCTTGGGATGAGCTTTCCTGACAAATAGAGATTCCTAATTCCATCAAATTTTCTTCAATAATTACTGGTTATTCTGATGGAAGAGTATGATAATATTCCTTCTGGAATTCATGGGAAAACATATTAAGTAGTTAATGTAATTGAATGCTAGTTGATAAAATATCTATTTTAATTTAAAATTTTATCCGAGTTTTAATAAAACAGTTTATCTTTGTTGGGTTTAATGACCATGTACTCTTTTCTAGGATGGGTTATTAACAGGTTTCCATGCTGTTTCAGACAAAGTAAAAATCAAATCAGTATTGCATCTAACTTGGAAGTGTTACCCCAAAAAGCTACTTCACCATACCTCAAAATGTTTTATTTTAAATTTAATTAACCGGTTTTGTTTTAATTATATTCCATTTTTTTTTTTCATGTCAAATCTGTTATTACTTATAAATAAAAAATGGAATTACCACTTCCTTAATCCCTCAATGTACTAAAGGTCACTGGGATGTTTTGATTAAATTAACACTTTTCAGGCCATGGTGTCCAAATAGATACCACTACTTTGATTTTTTTTTAATTTGTCTTGCATTAAAGAGAGTTATAAAAAATACATCTAATATAAAAACAGGAGACTATATTAGACCAGATGGAAGTATTAAATACTCTATAGCGTAAGAGAAATTGTAAAATTTGAAGAATAACCTGTTTTAATAAAACAAACTATAGATGAGGTGATTAAAGACTTTTTTGTTACTTTTAAGAAGGGTCTGAATAACAAAGTCCCTGGATCTCTAAGATTTTTTTCAAAGGTATAAATCTGGGCCTTATGAGGAGAAGTACAGTTTAAAAAATGGAAATTAAGGAATTATATTGAACATATATCTCATCACCATATATCGGGTAAAGTTTTTAGCAACCGATTTAATGTACCTTCTCCATCTTATAAGATTATTAAGCAGCAGACATTGTGAAAAAATAAAATATATAAATCTCAAACCAATGCTCAATCAAATAAAATATATTGTTGCAATACTTAGAGAAAAAATTGAAATATTAAGATGTTTTCTAATTAATCAGGGTCTGGAAAATATGTAAATACAAAGTAGATTTTTTTAAAAATTATTACAATGCAATCTAATTTATAACTGAGTTATAAAACATGTACTACATAATGTGGTAAACACACTCAATTAAACGATACGTCTCTATAATTTGCTACGAGTTGATAATTGTAGATCAATATCAATCAGTTGAAATCTTGCTCTTCAATGAAAGAATTAGGTTGAAGTAGCAATAAGAGGTATTGAGAATCTGAAAGTATAAATATTTATTAATGATTCAATTTTGTATATAGTGCTAAGGCATCAAAGTATCAAACCTGATAAAAGTACTTACCTGACTTAGATTTTCCATATTCGTTTTTGTCCCCATTACTGTTTTAAGTGTAGGAATGTGTAAGAGCAAAGTTAGAAATAATTGTATATTTTTCTTGAGATTTTTAGGAAATATGTACCACCCACAACTGTAAACTGCAAACCTAAGGTTTTCCAGCTATAAGTCATGAAAATACATTTAAAATAGCCTATTAGCAGCAATTCTCAGGAAATTTTAAAATTTCATTTTTTAAATATAGAAACTTACCCTCAGACAGTCTTATGTTTCATATTTCTATCACTTCAAAAAGTTATTTGTGCTTTGCTTGTTATTATCTATATTATTTGTTGATTTATCATCTATGTTAATCTAAATTCATTCTCCTGGTTGTCGTTTTTCTTCCAGAATTTTTTCCAATCTAAATGTTGTACTGTTTTTAATATATCGTTGAAGGGGAGAGTATTTTTTCCATCTATTACAGATCATACCTCTGAAACTATGATCTAACAAACCACTAACGTATCCAGGTTTAATTTTTGGGGAGGAGAGGCTTCAGCCCGAAATTTTTTTTTTTGTATAAATATATTAGGATAATTACTTCAGAAGAAAGAAAGAAACTAAATACTGATATGAAATGGTCTTTAAGTGAATCTTTAAGTTCTATTAAATGTAATTAGACGAACAATAATACTTTTAGAGTTATTTTTTTCATAAAACATGGTTATATTTTACCATTTCGGGGAGGGAGAGAGGGGCTTCAGCCCGAAAGCCTCCCCCACCCCTCCTGCAGATCCGCTCATATAGCAAATAGAAAGCTTCTTAAACTGATGGAAATAAATATGAGAATGTTTAAGGGTAAATTCCTATATTTGAAAAATAAAATATATAGTCAATCTATTAAAGCTAACTTCATTATTTTAAATATAAATCTTTGTTAGTAAACAGCATGCAGTACATGATTGATCATTAGAAACTAGATATTAAGTTGTTTATTGTAGACCAAAGATTCTTAAACAAAGGTCTATGTTACTATGGTCTATGGATCCACATAGCTATTACAGAGGGTCTGTGAAACAACTTTGATATTACATTTATATCCTCCAACTTTTCAGTCCTATTTTAACAACTTATTTAATCGCAATCCTACATGATAAGGACTTTTAGAATTTCTTGTGATTAAACTAGTTAATAATATAAATAAAGTTTTTAGATGAAATCAAAGTACAGAAAAAAACTCAATGTAGAATAAAACTTCAAAATATAATTTGCTAACATAGAACCAGACCTAGAAGTTATTTAATGGATCTTATAAGTTACAGAAAACTTATAAGATTCATTTTAAACAATATTTGATTTTAAAATGTTTATATGAGTTTAATGTATTAAGTTTTTAATTCTGAGCACTGAATTTCACGTGGTTACTTACTCCACTGTTGAGAACTACCAACAAGCATTAGATGTGGTTCCCCTAGAACCGTGAACCACATACTCGTGGATTGTGAATACTATGCAGCTACAACGAAAAAACCTCAACCTACACAGTACTGTACAGGAAATATTACAATATACCGAGAAAGATGTGGAAATTCTGATGAGATTAAAAAAAAAAAAACGGGATTCAACAATTTTTTTTTTTTTTCCTAACCCCCAGGAATTTCTTTATTACAAAGTACAATATATAAATGTTATATATATATATACATAATTATTATTATTATTTTTTTTTTAAATGGTGTTTGATACTTCAATGTCATGCGTGACCTCCGGGGTGCGTAGGGTATGGCAATCAAGATTCAACAATAGAATATAGGAAACTGGAGTGTAGAAAGAATTGCCAATGAACCCATCAGGTAGAGGCAAATTCAGATAATAAATAAATAATTCTTTTTATTCTATATTCTATCAAATTTTTTATCTCTGTAAATATGCATAATTTATTAAAATAACCAGTGCTCTACTTTTTATCAATATTTAATATAATATAATACCTAGGAGAATCTTACCCTAATGTATAGGCTTGGGAAAGGGTATGTGAAAAAAATGTTCAAGAGGGGTACACAGAATACAGAAGATTAAGAGCCCCTGATGATAACAATTCATTTGTAGGAATGAGATAAGGGAAAGCCTTTGTTCTCATTCGTCTAGCACTTGGGAAATATTAGAGGGCATTAGAATAACATACACAAACTGACTCTGTCATCAGTTTATAAACTATAATATAATGTATTAATAACATGTACGGTTTTTTATAATCAAAATTTTAGGTCTTGTGGGATAGAAATGCAAGGGTATAAATGAATAATTTAGTTGTAAGAAAAGTTGGAACATAAATAATTCTTTTTTCATGGAGTTTGTTCATTATAAAATCATTTTGAAACTTCAAATATGAATAAAAGTTATTAAGAGATGATACCTTATAGGAAATTGTCCAATGTGTGACAACTTAACTCTAAATCTTTGAACTAGTGAATACTTGAATACTGAATTCACTCACCTCATCTGTCAAGGCTTCGCTTAAATGGCTGTATATATACTGATTGACAAATAAGCTGATTATTGCTGAAGCTATTCGAACAAAAGAGTATGGATTTTCCTTTTCCTAGTTCAAGAAAATAAAGACAGGATATAATTTAAATTTATTGACATTTATAAGTAATTAAACTCATAGGCACAGACTTTCCGTTTTGATTGGGGGAGGAGGGGCGATGGACTAAAAGAAAAAAAAAAAGAAAAAGAAATGAATGGTTGAATAATTCAACATAATTATTGTGAAACGTACAAACATAATATCCAATGTTTGAACAGTTATACAATTTTTTTATTTTTTATTTGCATGTGGATATACTTGAAAATATCTGAACAAAATAATTGGCTATATTACAATTTATGTACATTAAATATGAGAGGAAGAGGAACAGCTTCCATAACAGTTACATTTCTAGAACTTTTTCAGCTAAAAATGATTATTGTTAAAAATTGAAAAATACTTTTGATTTCTTAGTTTGTACAACCACCAAATAAAAATAAAACGTTTTCACAGTCTGACTAGTTATGTTAAAATTACAATAAAAACATTCTCTATAAAATATATTTATACCTGTACTTCTTAAATATAATTTTCCAACTTTATAGCACAGAATTTATTAGAAAATCACGTGAAAATGGAGGTGTCCACATGAGAGGTGAATTATTGTCCATGAATATAAATGAAAATTTAAATAATAAGAATATTTTTTATAGAGAAATAATACATTTTGCCATACTTAAGGGCACTGAGTACTAAAGCTGAGTGAGGCACATTCATACCATATATACAATACAATAAAAAAATTAAAATAAATAAATAAAAAATATGCATCTATATAATAAAGGCAAAAACTATAATAAAACCAAGGAAATGTAACTTACAGTTAAAATTAAATAAAATACAGAAATTCGTAGCAAAATTAAATAAATTACAAGTAAAATAAATTAATAGATAAAAAAAATTGATTAAAGAGAAAAATATTCATATTTAATTACAATATTTACAATCAGCCAAGATAGCTCTGAGTCCAGCCCTTTCCCCCACGTTTTAAGGACAAAACAAGACTCTAAGAGATCCCAGCACTTCTCTCTCAGCCGCATTACCTGCATTAGAGTCCAGTGGAGACGGAGAAAGCTCACTAAAGCCACAAACATTCATGACTTGAGTGGAGAAGCTGGCCATTGCCAGAACTCCAATGACGTATTTACAAAGATCTTGAGGACACTGCCATTTCAACCTTCGAGGAGGATTGTAGGGATGACTGGAGCTGAATAAGGATTGTGCTAAGGAGTTAGGATGGTGGATTAGGGTCAGGTAAAATTTGAGAATCGGGATGGAATAACGTCAAGGACATAAGGGCTGTAAAGGTCATGATGTAAGGTTTTGTTTGAAACATAATAAGGAGCATTTACTATTATACAGAGGACTTTAGACTGGAAGAATTGGATGCGTTTGATGTTCCAAAATTTAGTTGTCCCCCACAGTTCAAGTACGTAGGTCCAGATGGATTTGAGTATGGTATTTTATATTAATAGTTGGTTTTCTATTGAGAGCTTGGATTTTCTGTTAAATAGTCAGTATAACTGGCCAAATCGTCGGATAAGTTCTTGTTTTTTAAGTCTGGTATATGGGTTATATGTTACTCCTTTGTCTAAAATGAATCCAAGATACCTGTGTCTGAGATGGGAAGAGGTACAGAGTTGAAAAGGATATATGGACAGGATCTGTGTCAAAGGGTAAAGGTGACATGCTTCGATTTGGATTGATTGATTTTGATGCGCCAGTTGTTGCACCACTGCTCAATTATAGAGATGTGCATGTAGGTTTAAGGATGCTGTTTCAGCATCTGAATGGAAAGACAGGATGGCAGTATCGTCAGGTAATGTTGCTAGAAGGGTATTGGGATTGGCTGGAATGTCAGCTGTGAAGAGGATGTAGAGAACTGGGCCCAAGACACTGCCTTGTGGAACACCAGCCTCAACTGGATAATAATCGAAGAATTAAGTCCTGCAGCAGACTTGAAAGGAACGATTTGAGGACTAGGTAAAAGGATTGGATTAAATGTGTTGAAAAGCAAGCCATAATGCCACACCCAGTTGAAAGCTTACGCTATGTCCAGAAGGCACCAGTGCAATATTGCTTGTTTTCAAGCGCAGAAGATATATGGTCAACAGCGTGAAGGCCTTGTTGAACAGTGAAATGTCTTGAGCGGAATCCAAACTGATGGGAAGGGATATTGTGGGTTTCAAGTATGGGTAGGATGCTTTGAGAAGGATTTTTTCAAAGATTTTGGAGAGGATCAGGAGCAATCTATTGGTCTGTAGTATGAGCTATTATTAACAGGTTTACCTGGTTCAGGGAACAGGATGATTATGGAGTGTTGAGAGGAAAGTGAGTAGTGAGGAGGATACAGTTGTATAGGTATCTGAGGAATATAATTGCTTTTTTGGGAAGTTGTCTAAGGATCTGGGCATTAAGGATATCGTGTCCAAGGGATTTTTGAGGTTTTAGGTTGCTTAGAAGGAATTTGAGCTCAGAGAGGTTAACAGCTTTAGGAGGCGAGGAGAGAGGAATAGGAGAAGAGAGGAATTCTTTAACTTCAGCAGTGAGGGTGGGATGTAGTTTGAGTGAATGTTTTGGGTAGTTGTTTGGCAAATTATTCAGCTCTAGTCTCATCTGATGATGCCACAGGTTTCATCGTCACATCAGAGGAGGTGGAAAACAGAGTGGTATTTAAGGATTTTTTTGGTCAATTTTCAGAGAGAGCTGTCTTCGGTAGATAAGGAAGAAAGGTAGGAATTGTACAATTGGGATCTAAAGAAAGCTAATTCTTTTTTTACCTGTTTAGAATAATAAGTGTATATTTTTCGATCATCAGGATGCCTGGTTCTTTGCCAGAGGGTCCTAGATTGGATTTTGAATTTAATTAGGTCAGTAAGGTCTTGGGGCAAAGGAGTCTTTTTAAGGTATGTTTTGGAGGGGAGTGGTAAAAATATAGTCCAAACTGCTTGTTAGATCAAGATGGTGTAGGAACTCACTGCATTATATAGGTCTTGAGAATAAGAATATTTAGACCATGATTAGGGGTGATTATCTCCCTACCCCTGCCTTTCCCAAAGTCTGCACCTATGATTATACCTGGTTCACACATTCCTATCCAACAGCAAAGATTAATTTGTGACTAATATTTTAAGATCATAAAATGTCATTTATGACAATGAAAAATCTATTAAAAAAAATATATATTTGACTCAAAAATTCATTAAAAAATCAATATTTAATAAATTAATTTTTAACAATATTACTGATACATTAAAATATTAGAAGTTTCCAATTAAACAAATAAATAAAACATGCAATCAATGTATATTTGAAGTCTGTATAGTCATTTACCTGTATGCATCATATGAAATTACTTTCAATGAGAGCACAGATTCTACTCATCCTTAATCTTAATCTTTAACCTTCTATTATAAACACAAACAATAATGAAAGGAAGCAAGTCTCCTGCATTGCTTACTGGCACTAGGGGGTCCAGGATTTAATTTTAGGGAGGAGATAGGGCCTTCAGCCTGAAAGTTTTATATATATATATATATATATATATATATATATATATATATATATATATATA
Organism: Nezara viridula; assembly: GCA_928085145.1. Lineage (NCBI taxonomy): Eukaryota > Metazoa > Arthropoda > Insecta > Hemiptera > Pentatomidae > Nezara > Nezara viridula. Next base: position 111,307,036 of record OV725079.1, on the reverse strand, counting down.
TATATAATGAGTATTACTATACTTATATGAAATGGTGCTTAAGTCCACTTAAATGTAATTACACAAACAATAATGCTTTTAGAGATGATTTTTTAATATATTTTTCATAAGAAATGGTTATATTAACTATTTTGGGTGGGGTATCGGTCTGAAAAAAAAATTAATTATTTTGATAATCATAATGAGGAGGAAACCTGAAGTGTTGTGTTACAAATAGAAGTAAAGAATAGAAGGTACAAGTAAGAAGTATACTATAAAAATAAAATAAACCAGTTGGCCCTTGCGAATAATTAGCAAAATATATTGATTAGTAAACAATTGACAATATAATATGAAAAACGCTGGAAATCACGGGTGGATCTATGGAGAGGGGGGAGAGCTTTCAGGGTGAAGCCCTTCCCCCCAAAATGGTAAAATATAACCATGTTTTATGGAAAAATATATTAAAACATTATCTCTTAAAGTATTATTGTTCGTGTAATTACATTTAAAAGGACTTAAGGAATTACTTAAATACCATTTCATATAGATAGTTAGTTTCTTTCTTTTTTAGCAAAGTAATTACCGTCATTTTTATGAAAAAAAAAAAAGCTTTCGGGCTGAAGCCTCCCACCCTCCAAATTAAATCCTGGATCCGCTAGTGCTGGAAATGATTACACAATGGTTTATTACTTACCAAAAATTATATACTGAAAGCAACATTACTTTCCTTCTACATTAAGGAAAATTAATAAAAGTTGATTCCTCATATTGGCCTAAATAATTTTTGTTTTCATTACTAGTGATTTGCTAATAAAAATAGACAACATTGTTTCAGTTTATGTGTTGTCACTTAAAAATAAAAACAAAGGATATAAGCCTTGCAGTAGAACATATGAAAAATATTTAGAACATCATATCTTCGCACCAAATTGTTCGATTTCAGCGATTTACTTTTTATTTGTTAGGAAATATCGTAAAATATTTTTTAAAAAAACATTGCCTTAAATACAAAAAAGTGTGTACTTTTTGAGTTATTTCAAAATCTTATTTTACCACCCCTCGTAACTTTTTTCCAAGCTTCTTTTCGTTGAAATACGTTATATAGAATTTCGAAGAAGACTAACCAAGTTGTATTAATACCGCCACATCCATTCAGGCGCTACAGTCAACACGACACAGATCTTTCGGCTTCCATATTTAAAAGTAAGTAATTTTCGGTGAAGTATGTTCAATAAATATATTTAAAGGGCATTGAGGGAAGACTTACTTAGCCAAGTTCCATTGAAATCGGTGCATTCGTTGAGGCGCTGCAGTCTATACCACTACCGGCTTTTCGACCGCCATCTTTAATGGAATGGGCGGATAGTAATGTAGTGGTAGGAGGATCATCGATTCCTAATTTGAAAAAAAAAAATAGGTCCAGTAGTTTAGGAGAAAAGCCGCGGACGACGAACGAAAAAAATATTCGATTTTCAAGTTTTACGTATTTTAAAACGTAAAACTTCAAATTTTGAGGAGGGGGGAGGGATTAAGTTGTTGAATGTTTTGGTCGATTACAATAGTTCATTATTGAAAACAATAAACCAAAAGTAAATGTAATTTATTATGAGAGGGAGGAATTAATTTTCTTTTCCGTTTCCGATTGTAATGACTCTTTTAAATAATAAACAAAAAATGTTTATAAATTATGGCTGTAATTTGTACACGCTTTCCTAAAAATGGTCAAACTTCGATAATTTTATTTTTCGTTTTGTATGAAATTCGAAAGCCTTTCAAACTATCATGGATACATAACCATAAGTTGTATACTTTTTGAGTTTCCATTCTTTATAAGTTTTTTTCTGAGAGATGTGTTTAGTTGTCTCCTAAAGGAGAATATACCCTCATAATGATGATTCAATCATTATTATTGGATGTGATGAATTATTAACGAATAGATGGCTTACCGACAAAAAACACTTTTGAAAAATAATAAATACATGTGGTATGAAACGAAAATCCTGTAGAATTATCTGTTTTTTAAATGCAACTTACCTTAACAATCGAAACACCAAATAAGCACATTGCCCACATGCCGCCATGATATGTTAGGTTTGTGATTAATGAGAATGCTGTGCACAATTCTTGTGCATGCCTTAAAATATAAAAAATAAATAAAATTATTTACTTTTATATTTTTTGCAAACTTCGAAACATATTTAATTGTTATTTTATATAAACATACCCATATAATTTCTGATAATGGATGATACAACTGTTAACTTCTTTCGTCAGCATATCAGTGTATATTATGTCCCAGCTGCTACTATCAGTAATATTAATTTTTTTCATCATTATTCTTACTCGTCTTTCACTCGTTTGACATGCTCTCCCGATAAGTTTCATTTGATAAGAGATGGTGATAGATACGGTCATCAGATATGAACAAAGTCGGCCAAAAGTGAAGAAAGCGAACCATATAGTCAGCAATTGGAGAAAAGATGCAGTAAAAAATCCCAAAAATCCATCAATGGAAAATGGTGTCCACATCGGGAGGATTAGTTTATTCACAGGTTTCATTTTTTCCATTGCTATAAATTTTTTTTGAAAAGGCAGTACTCCACAACAGACAGCAGCCGTGTACATAGCTACGGGTATTATTCATTTGTAATGATAATAAATAGGAGCTCCATTATAACTAAATAATGATTTAAAATTACATAAATCAATACGTTAAACTATAAAATATTTAGGTTATTATCAGAATGCTTCAACCCAATATCTTTCTTCAATATCTTCAACCCAATGTCTTTCTCAAATATAAGTTAAAAAATTACGGTAGTAATTAAATTTAAAAAAAAAAATAAGATAAAACTATTCAGTAAAGTTTTTCGTGATTTGTGTTGGATTCTTTAGCCTTAAGAGATAATAGCCTGCTCTGACATTCCTCGTGATTGTACAAATAATCAATGCGAGGCATTTATGACACCAATCACTTGGAATGCAGCAATTGCATAGACAGTTATCTCCACTTGTGGAGCCAGGATTTAATTTTGGAGGGAGGCTTCAGCCCGAAAGAGAATTTTGAATCTGTATTAAATGTAAATGTAACACGAACAATAATACTTTTAGAGATAAGTTCTAAATATTTTTGTGGTTATATTTTACAATTTTGGGAGGGCTTCAGCCCGAAAGCTTTCGGAGGGAGGGGAAGGGCCCCCTCCTTGTAAATCCACCTGTGATTATCTCTTAAGACATGCTTTCCTGTGTTTGCGGCCTATCCGTTATACGGTCGGTATTTGGGCATAAATCTAGGGAGCTTACAGAAAGCGCAATATAAGCACTAGTTTTTATTGAAAACCCAACAGATAGTAGCGTGTCTGCTCTATTTTTTTTTTTCATTTATACATATGATTTACTTTGAATATAGAAAATTGCAATGATCGGGAACATAGGTAGTTCTAAATAGAGCATTATATACAGAGAGTACCGGCCTTAGACATTTCGCCCCCCTGGGTAATGAAATCATTTCCCTAGCTAAAAAATGTATTTATTTCTTAAGCTGTTTTATATTGCATAATATTTGAATTTTATACCATTCAATATTTCTCTAATATGGCTCTGAACTTTTATTAAGAACCTAAATTAATTATTTCTATGTGTATATCTTTTTAATTCTTATTAAGTGGGGAGCTAGGTTGCCACACCGGAGCAAATGCCCGACCCTAAAGCTGGTGCATGCAGCATATAGATATTGAATAGGATAGCTTTACGAGGGTGCTGTTGGATTTAGGTCACTGGTGGATGTACGGGGAGGTGGGATAGAAAAATATATTTTTTTATCATTGGTCCATATTTGTTTCTGTGAGTGATCTGGGCTTAATGTGGGTTGGATGGCCGAACGGGCACATAAGATTATTTCGGGGTGCATAGCACCGCCGATTTTCTTTTCTTATTTTTCTTCTGTTCTTCCCTACCTCGACTTTTAGGCAATACGGGTTTTTCCCTGGCCGGAGGGTGACGGCGGGGAATATAAAATCCCTCCTGATACCGGGACGTGAACTCGTACTTTTTTTTTAACTCATATTCAGGTCATCTGGTTGCCGGGCAACTCGCGGTGCTGTGCACACGGGTTAACCCATTTGGCCACTCTGCCCCCTCATGAATTTCAAGGAACATCATTAAAAAGTTTTTTATAAACTGTTTTTAATTTAATTTTTTTCCTTTTTTTTTTTAACTAGCCTTCAAGGACTACTTATAAATCATTGGATATATTTATTTTTTATTTTTCTTTCAGAGTAATTACCGTTTTAGAAAAGAAGCAGAAATAAAAAAAAATACCCTTTCCCAAATTAAATTCCTAACCTTTCACTGATTGAGTTTGAGATGAAGTTGTGACAGAAGCTTTTTCGGAAGATAATTTCTGAATAATGTAAATTATTTCTGAAAGATTGAACACTTTAGAAGGACAGGAAAATCAGAAAAGGGTCATAATCCTGCTTCAATATGTCCAACAGGGAGTGGAATGTCCGAGGAGTTTTGAAAAATATTCACCAAATAGTTCATATTTTTCTGTGTCGAGTCTTGACCAAATCTATGATTCAGTGAGCAGTGGACAGTTCAAAGTTTTGAAATTTAGTAGCTTTTAAATTACCCATCATGATTTTGGAAGTTAAGTTTTCAATAAAACTTTCGAACTGCTGCAGTTTGAATTTTCTATTTTGTTTTGTTAGTTTAATCGCTTTTGCACTGCGTCTTTTTGTTATTTTGTTATAATAAGATTTATGGTGGCAAGTTGGTGCCACAGGAATATCTAATTTATGGTGGTTTCTATTGATCTTTTGAGTTACACAGAAGTGACATCAACCTTTAGTTTTAATTTTGGGATAATTTTTAAATTCAATTTGTTATTTAGATCATGGCGAATTTGTCAAGTTTCTCATCCTGAAATGGGTATTGGAGGAGAGAACTTAGAAACTGGATTTGACTGCATAAGAAGCAGAACCGGGCTTTGATCTAATGAAAGGTCATCGAAGGGTTTTATCGCTGATTGAAAGGAGGGTATCTGAGTAGTAGTTAATAGATCAAGGATATCGCGACGTAATCTAAGTTATTAAGTATTGAAAATGTAAAAAGTCCGAAACTTAATATTAGGTAAAGTAATGGAATTTTTTCGAGGAGACTGGTGAAGCAAGAGTACTCTAATTCCGCAAAGTAGCTTACACATCAGTTGCAATTAATTAAAATAAACACTTTTTCATAAACAAAATTGTATCATTATTGTTATTTTTTGTTTCCTCACTACGAAAGGTAGGTAAGCGTTATATATGTGCTGGAGATTAAACTTTTTTTTCATTTTATTTATGTTTCAGGCATTAAAGGTCAAATTTGATTCGGTGTATGTTTGTCTGTCTGTGGTCAAATCGATGTGAGGGGCATATCACCTATTACTCGATTTTTGCAGGCTGGTACCTTGATGGTCCATTATCAATTTATCAAATCCCGTCCCATATTTTCGCTTACGCATGCCAAAATGTATTTTCTTAGATATGCCAATATTTAAGAAACGAGCCGTTCGTTTACGCTCAAAGGTGGATATTGCTAAAGAAAAATGACGCTGTGTCAATTTTATTGAATTCTATCTGTTTTATCATGAATAAGTACTTATTTATAAAATTCTAACTATCTTCTTTCTTAAATAAGCGGAATCTTACTTTTTCTTGACGCGCCAATATTTCAAAAACCGCACGTTCAATTTGGCCCAACTGTCAAAAAATACTTCCTCTTTCGGATCTATAAAGGTATCGTTATTGATTTGCCCATGGCCTGAAACGGATAGTTCGGTTTGACCCAAGTTGGAGGAAATCTGGAGGACAGTGGACAAATTACTTTGTTTTTGAATTTCAATGTTTCAATGTTTTTGAATTTGAATTAAAAATAAACATAAATAATTGCTAAGAATATTATGGCTGTGGAATATGGAAGGTGTTGATCATATGGATGGAAAGCAAGGTTAAGTTCATAATATTTTTTTATATGTTATAGAATTTTGGACTACATTCAAAATGATAATTTAAACTGACGATTACATCTTACTGTTGTTACTTAGATTTCAAATAATTTTCACTGATTGAGAGGGTTGAAGCATAGAATGTTAGATGTTATTAATATTTTGTTACGTTTATTATTAAAACAAGATAAAATGTCTAATGATTAATGGAATTATTTAAGAATTTTTGAAATTTAGATTATTTTATTTGAAAAATATTTATTAATAGCTGAATTTAGTTGACTTTACCAGCGAAGTAGTACCAGTTGAAGCGGTCCATCCAAGCAGCTGCCTCTCTTTTCAATTCCTCAGTTTCTGCTTCCAGGAGCGGATAATTCCACCAGCTGTCAACTTGGTCGCTCAGGTTCCTTATACGCTCCCGGTGCCAGATGACAGTTATGGAACAGACGATGGGAGTGATGAGGGTGATGTAGAAGCAGAACTGCTCGATCCATTTAGTCTTCCAGAAGTCGATGAGGGACTGGAGGAGGCAAGAGATCATGACGATGGTACTAATCAGGAGGATGAACTCGATCGGTATCGCGAGGCGGGTCTTCTTCTTGTAGACCGTCAGGCCGTACAGGAAATGGTGTGCGGTGTTGAACACATACCCTGCATCCTCTGGTTTTTTTCTTTAAAAAAAAAAACGTCCATTTAAAGAGAAAATGGATTTAGCTATCTTTAGATACAAATAGGGGTGTTTTTAAAATTTGAAACTATTAAAAGAAAAAATATATGTAAGACAATGAAAGTATATCTTAGACACTAATTCCTCTAAGAATAATGTTGTAGAGATTTATTTAAGTTTAGCCCGATATGATTCTAGTTCTAAATTACTGTAACGGCCCGATCTATGAACAGTTTTCAGCTCTGTATCTACCTCGAAGTGTGGTAGGTTGTCTTGCGCGAGCATCGAATCTAGGTACACAAGTTCTGTTACCTTCTCAAACTTATACTGGCTGAAGATAGTCTTCCCTTTTGGAGGTGGAATCTCCTTCACTCACTCTAATTTATATTTAGTCTTCATGTCATTGAACTCGAGCCCAATCCTTCAGCAACCAAGGCCAGAAAATATTTGTCCCGATGTTTCGGCCTAAGTTTTACTACTAAACAAAGACCAAATAACTGATAAATGCTGAGAAATTAGTAGACAGCAATAATAATAATATGTAGATAAAATATTAATTAGTTAAACTTAACATAAATAAATATGTGGAATGAGAAATTGATTTTTTTTTTTCCAATTCTTCATTGAGAAATATAGCCATCTATCACATCTAATGACAATAGTAATAGTGATAAAATAGTAAATCATTCACACTTTATGTACTATAAATAATAATAAATAAACAGCACAGTAATAATACTAAAAATAAATGTATATAAACACAACTAAAATAAACTAAATTAAAATAAAAAAAAAAGACCAATTAAAATAACTACTTAAATACACACATGCTTTTATACAATATTTTTAATTTAGGAAGTTTTTAAGTAGCAGTAGCAAAGCTGGAACTGTTATTATCTACCGTTATTTTATAAGTTCCAGGTTTGTTACCGCTACTTTATAACTACCTAAATTTATTTATCGTCGGCACCACTTTAAAGTAACAAATATGAAAAATTCCATTTTCAATTCCGTTCTTTTATTGTTGTACTCCGAGCCCCATCTTGTGGCAAAATGTCGAATCTGAACGGAATGGAAGATCGAAATCTATAATATCATTTTTACGAATTTATAACTTTGTTAGATATGTACATGTTGCATTTCACGAATAATCATGAACGAAAGTTTACCGTGGGCAGATTCACATCCGTTAATTTATTGTGCCCACAATATCATATATTTCCCATTCCACTTATTTATTTATATTAGGTTTAACTACCTACATGTTATTATAATACACTATTTTATCTACATATTATTACTATTACTTTCTAATATTTTCTCAATATTTATATGTTATCTGGTCTTTGCTTAGCTCTCTATTAGATATATCCGTGGCATTATTTTATATAGACATATGTATATGTAACTATGTAATTTTTCAAAAAGTACATTTCAACCCAACAAACAAAATAGTGTTAGTTCATTTCGGTATCTTCATCTGTAAAATAAGATTGATTCCCATTTGATGTAATTTAAGGAATTATTAGATAATTATTGATCCATGCCTATTGAATTTTATTCTTGGAAGTTACCAGATAATCTTTGGAATTCCCTTGAAGCCAAATCCCCCCGGAAAGTTAGCGATGTTGAACTGATATTGACCGACTGGTTTCGAAACCGGTCCAAAACCGACATAAGGAAAAAACCTCCAAGATTGCACTTCTGCGAACAATCACACCATTTATAATCCCGGTCGGTGGCGCTGACCTTTGATTAATTATATGTCAAATTTATTTTAGCCTGTTAATAATACCGAAAAAGTCCTTCAGAATGAAATATCGAGAAGGAATCGATGTCTTTAGAGCCTCAGAGTAAAATAAGAATGACCGAAAAAATAAAATAATAAATTATAAAATAAATTTAATATTAATTTAAAAATGATACATACATGAAATAATAGTAATAAAAAAATGGACATTTTTTTATTGACATGAGAACAATTGACACGTATTCATGGACATAGGAACATATTTATATTGAATTTACAGAAATACCTATTTATAATTTTTCAGGAACTGAGTGGAACTGATTGAGGTGGCAGGATTTAAAGGTGGAGAAGGTATTGTACCGATAGATGTAGGAAGCGATGGAATCAGATAGGAACAATGATCAGAGATCAATTAGGGACAATGATCTGTTGAAAGTTGTGGTTCGGTGAACCGTTGTATATAAATAAATGCCAATGATTACCAATCATTCCAACCTTCTGAGATGGCTGAGGCTATCCGAAAGCTACAAGAGGATACTTACTGTATCAACAAATGGGCAGAAATAGATGAGTTAAAGCTGAATGCAGATAAAACTAAGGCTATTCACATCAGATCCAGACATCTCATTAATTTCCTTCCTTACTTTCCTCTACTTTATATCAATTACCATCCCATCCATTTTCCTTACAGTCAAAAACATAGAAGTTACTTTTGGCCAGAACCTCTCCTGGAATAATCATATCTCCCAAATTACACGAAAATTCATAATTGTCGTTTAAACGACTCCTAAGATTCTGTGACTGACTATATTACTATAAAAACCAGACAGCTGCTTGTAACCTCCCTTATATTCCCTCACTTCGAGGAGGGCTGCTTGGTGTATGGAGGATTATCTGCCAGACTAGAAATGAGACTGAAGAAATTCATGAACTGTTTCATAAAATACATCTTCGGGAACCCCAGGCGTTGTCATGTTTCATCCAGGTACAACGAGTTGAAGTAGCTTTGTCCTAATTCCCGACGACAATTCCTCCTTGATGTTTTCCTTTTCCAAATCCTAAGAACAAAAAATCCTCCTTACAACCAAGAACTCCCAACCCTACGTTCCTCAATTCACTCTCTTAATACCACGTCTCAACCTACAGAATTATACATTCCCTCCCATAAAACTACTTTCTTCAGCAAATCCTTCGCCATTCGTGCTATCTCCTTTTGGAACTCTCTTCCTACCTCCATACGTCAATCCTCGTCCACAAATTCCTTCAAACAATTCCTGTTCCACCACCTACTCCACATCAAAACTTCCACAATCATGTAAAATAACTTCCATCTGTATACTGTATAATTCAATCAATTACACAATTGCGATACCCAATCAACAGTTAATTAGTTTGTATTTTGTATTATTCTAAGCCAGACTAAGATTCATAAATTAGTAACTCTGTTATTATTCTTAGGGGACTATAGTCCCAGAATATAATTATTTTATTATTTTTTTTAACCCAATAGGCTTGCTTTATTTCCAACTTTAATATGTTTTAATCATGGTATCACAGAAGATAACTTTTCTGTTATTAATTAGAAATTCATTTATGAATAATGAATCAATATTTTTAATTATGTTATAAATATGTATTGGACATTTATTATCCTTTTTGTTTTTTGTAAGATAATGTAACTGCGTGTCGATCCTACCTTTCTTTAACACTAATTTGACAATTTCTTTTACAAACTTCAAATCTTCCAATTTGTCTATATGTGCTGATAATTCTTCCACAATTTTACTGTATTTAATAATATGGTGACTTTCCTCTTCCATATCGTACATAGTTTTTATATAATCTTCCATTTTTAATTAATTAATAAAATTAATTAATTAAAAATGGACCCCTCTCACATCCTCTCCATGCTTCAATTCATTTTTATTTTTTTCGACGACGTTTGAGACAATTTCGTCCATTTTCAAGTCGAAATATTTATATGGATACCATATCCTCTATGTAATATTATTTTTATATAATTGTTATAAAATCTTTCTTCGTTCATATTCTCAAATTCTTCTGATATTAATTCCATAACTATTTATAAAAAGTCAATTCTTTGGACTCGTCACACAAGTTAAATATTTTTTTTTTATATTTCCATCAAATGCTATACATTTTTGTCATATATATTTAATAGCTTTATGTTCACTGTCTGAATATTGATTCTTTATTCATAAATTTATAAAATAAAGTTACCTTCTGTGATACCATTATTTTTTCATTTCATTTTATTTCATAATTTTGAAAACAAAGAACGGATATTACGGAAATAAACAGAGTATTTATTTGAAGTTGCTAGGAGATATATGATGGTCGGTGAGATTGGATAACTTGGAAGAGAAAAAATACCAAGAAATATTTCATCGTAACGGTAGAAAGGATGTAGGCACTCTTCATAAAGTCAGAAGACAAAGGAATCCCTTGGTGTATTGAATCGTACAAAGCAATTATCGAACTGTTTAATTTTGCCTCGAGATACGCAGAGGTGGAGTATATAAATTTATGGGGCTATGTCCACCATACAAAAGGAGTTAAACTGGAGAAATATTATGGAAGAAATCAAGAACGTTCGGGTTATCTATGGAAACCGGTCGGCGTAGCGCCCATGGTATCTAATAATATAAAATAAAATTAATAACATAAATAAAATAATAAAATGTATTGCAAATAAAGTTATAATGAATTGTATAACTAAACATTATGTATAAAGAAAAGCCTACCATATTCTTGCCATTTCATTTAAATTTTTTCCACCGCCAATTTAAAATAACTTTTTTACAAAGCTAAAGAGATATGTCTTCCGATTCGAATCGTTGCTAAATAACATTATTTATAGAATAAATATCATTAGAGATGAAACATAATATTCAAAACATCACTGGCTAAGTCAGAAATTATTCGAACACTTTCGCAGGTTTTTAGGAAAATGTTATTGTTAACCTGTGTCAAATGCTTTATAAAAATCTGAACGGATGGCGATAGTTAGTTTTTGATGTTTAATAGAGTTGTGGAAGCCATGGACAAATGACAAGGGGATGATCATTGCGAGCATCTGGAATAACCGGGAGGAAACTGAGGTTATAGGAATCTGGTAGATAATTATTTCTCAAGAAGAAGTATTTCCCATTTGGATTTGGAACCTGGAGGAAAATGCATTGTGGATGTAAATAGATTTAGCAAGTCGGATTGCGAATTGGGCTCCATTACGAAATTATCTAATAGACACATAATCAGCTCAAATGGTTTCGGTGCTATTTGCGACGTGCTGCTCCCCTTCTTTTTATCTTTTCTTATATTTCAGGAGTCAGCGAAGCAGCAGAGGACTACGTATGATTTATAAATTTGAGGTGAAGATGAACACCGTGGGATCAATATAATTATAGGAATATAAGGTATTCTATTAGACAGAATTTACGCCAAAGTGAAGGGATTTATAAGAAAGAAGTTATAAATTACAATACGATTCCACTAAAGAATAGAATATGTTTACGAGTAGTAAATAACAAATCAGGATAAAATCGTGTGATAGAAGACAGAGAACAGAGAATTAGGAAGAGGAAAGAATTTTAATGGCGGAGTCAAAGATGAAAAGGTCTGAAAAGATTATCTAGGCTTCGGAAAATTGTGTCTGATGGGTAGAACATCATGAAAACGGTGAGAAATGATTTTGAAACATATTTAAGTTTAAATCAGCGGAAACGATAGCATATTAGAGTCATATTAAATGAATTTCTTGAACTACTGGGTTGGCAAATAAATCCTTTCGGTTTTTCTGTTTATTTTTATGACAGTATGATACACTTTTTATCTGATGAATTAATCCCTAAGGTGGATTGTTTATCCTGCTTGTAATATGTCAACAACTCCATCTATTAACTCGTGTTGAAACTAATGGAAGAAAATATCATCCATTATTGGCATATTTTGTTGTATTATTTTGAAAAAAAGGTAAGCATGCTGCACACTCTCATAGAACAATTTGCAGTGTTTATGGAGATGACACCTTAACCGAACGCACCTGTCAAAATTGGTTTTCCGAATTTCATTCAGGAAATGTCCGCATCAATGCTGCTCAATGGTTTCGTCGCCCACATGAAATTCAAACGAGCAATGTTAAGGCCATTGTTAATCAAAAATCCCACCCAATAAGTTCGAGAAATTGCTGTCACACGAGAAATGTGTTGCACACGAACGTAGAAAACCATTTGCACAAGCTCGGCTGTTTCCAGTTTTGGTTAATGTTTGGGTCCCTAACATGATTTTTATTTGTTGAAAATTACGAAAAATGTTAAAACTTCAATACGACTTTAGCTATCTGCAAGAAATTTAGCAGGGATTTAGGGCATAAACTACACAAAATGACATCAACAGGACCTTCGTGAGCAAACTACAAATAGAGATAAAAAATAAAAACCTATAAGGAATTTATGTTTATTTATTCCTGATATAGGTATTAAATAAAAAAAAAAACATTCATACGGCTTTGAAGAACACTAATTCAGCTTTCTAATGGATGTAGTTACATCGAATTTGTTGAACATCCTCAAGAGTTATAAAAGGTGTAGTGTTCCACCAAGACAACCCTAGGCACCACACCTCACCGGTCACTCCCAATAAATTATTGAGCCTTTGATGGGACCTTATACAGCATCCTCTATATTCACCAGACCTAGTTCCAAGTGACTACCTCTTATTCCGGTGTCTGCAGAACTCCATGAATGGAAAGAAATTTCCAAAAGTAAGAGGACATCATAAACCCCTTGGATTAGTTTTTAAACAATAAACTACAGACATTCTACGAACATGGCATTATGCAGTTAGTGGAAAGATGGGGAAAAGTATTATTAAATAATGGTCAATGTATTGTAGATTAAAATAAATTTTATGTCTATAAAAAATTTATATTATATTCTATAAATATTTAAAAATATGTTAATGTACACACTGTGTGAGAAAAGTGATTGCCAAAAATGATTTCAGTCCAGCCATTATTCTTCCTTCAATAGGTTGTAGAGTAAATAGGTCGATTCCCTTAGGAAACCTGTAGGCATTCTAAACGAATCAACTTTGGGACAGCTTATATCCTCGTGAGATATTAATATTTAGTTCGCTCTTTGCGAATGTTACCGTCTAAACCGACAATTTAAAATAAAAATGTCGGATCCAGATGTATCATTAGAGCAGGGCAGAACATAATCGATGCAGGGCAATTTAAAGGAGGGGAGGGCACGTAGTTTTCTTTTAAATTTTGAATAGAATGATGGAATGGAACTGCAACAAACTCTTTTCCCAAGGAAAATAATAAAATTTTAAAACCATTATTGTACGAGATAAGAATATTACAACTAGTATATTAAAAACAAAACAACTATGATGTAACAAAATCAAAAAAACATTACTAACATTCTGTATCAACTGCTTGTTAACTGTATTATTTTTTTTTAATGTAATTACATTCATAGTTTTATTTAAATATAATTTCGGTTTAAAACCAATGTATTTGAATGAATTAATTTATGGAGGTAAAAAACGACAATTTTAATTTAATTAATTTTACTTTCACTTATCTATATATATGAAATATATAGTAAGAGAAATGATTGCGAGCGTGAAAATTTTCGAATCTGAGTTATCGGCAGAAATACACGTTTCGAAGTCTTCATAGTCCAAATAATCCCGTCTCGAAAAATGGTCTCACAACATGCCCTTATAGTCGCGCGTTGAGGTGTGGGTCCCGCAGTACCCTGGTTCGATTATCACCTGGGATTGGAATCGACGCGTCAGGGCAAAAAGATCCATGAGAACTAGGCTTGACTATCAAATTTCCTTAGGATATACTACATCGAAAAATATTAGTCACATATCCCGGAGTTCATAACATCAGACCGTTGGAGCCAAGAAAAAAATGTTTTTTTTTCAAACAAAATTTGTGTTATTTATTTCTGCCTTTGTTTTGGCCAAAATTTCAGGATATTAAATACCAATCGGTTTATTTTTTTGTGCAGAATTAGAAAAAAATATAGACTACGATATCAAATGAGTTATAATGTATCATAAATTACAAAATAAAAAGGTGCTTCCAGTAAAGTATGCCGGGTAATTAAATCAAAAAGCAAATTAGAGTACTTTAAAAGTTTTAAATATGAATTTAAAACGTTTAGTTCTTCATTTGAATGCACGATTTTTTTCCCGACCGTCAACTAAAGACTTCATAACTCCTCAAGATTATTTCTCCAAATTTAACTAACAATTTCTCCAAAGCTGAATTACTGCTCTGAATAACTTTCGTATTTTGTACCTTTTAAAGCTCGAAATATAGAAGAACTTCTCAAACGTTTTAATTTTATATCTTTGGTTCTAATAAGATGTTGGGGCTTATACCATTTCGTATAGTAAATAGAGCTCTAAAACCATAATAATTTGTGTGTGATTTCTTTGAGTTGTCTTGAAGTTATTGAAATTTTTATGGTGTTCGACAAAATTTCTATGGATTCAGTGTAGGCAGAAGTTTTAATATTTTAATTTATATAAACAATTTTATTTAGGGGAAATTTTAGGTGAGAAAAACGAATACCAACGCTCTACTAAAGAAAATCAGCTACTAAAAACTGTGTTTTTTATTTTATTTTTTATTTAAGAATTTTAAAAGACTATAAAAACGAATCTAACTTGCTCTTTCATAAAAAAAAAAAAAAATTCTTGGTCTGATTCACTGAAAGCAATTTTGATTATGACATATGTATAGTATGATACATATACATTATGACTTATTGAATATCGCAGTAAATATTTTTTTCTTATTCTGCACAAAAAAAATCATCGATTGGTATCTAATATCCTCTTCCTTCTCCTTCACCTCCTCTGTAAGAAACTTAGGAATTACCATGGATCAAAACCTATTCTGGAAATCCCATATAGCTAATATCTCTAGAAGGTCAATTGGTACACTTAAAGTATTTCGTTTCCTCATTGATTTTCCCCCACTTTCCCCTACTTAATGAGTAGCTTAATATATGTGCTAGTGGACGGTGCTGAGACTGTCGGTGTGTCCCTGGCCTGATCGAAGCTCTATTTTTTAAAATTCTAGCTTTGAAGAGGATCCCATGGTTGACAAATAAAAAGAAAATACCGGGATCGAAACGTTAATAAACAGAAGAAATGAACATTCAGTAGTTTATTAAATAATAATTAAATGACCTTATTCCCAATAAATAGTTAAGTTTAAATTTAATACTCAAATTTCGATTAAGGAAAAGTTGTATATATATATATATATATATATATATATATATATATATATATATATATATATATATATATATATATATATATCCATTACACTACAAAGATTTTATTTTTATTTCTAACCTATGTCCTTTAATAATACCCCATTTATCCCTGTTGAACAAATCCGATACCTTGGACTCCACTTAGACAAACGTCTAACTTGGAATCCTCATACCAGACTGAAACGACAAGAAACCGCTCGACGTTTCCGACTACTCCAGCACTTACTAGACAAACGCTTTAAGCTCTCAGTCAATTAAAAAAGACTCATATACTTGATTACCATAAGACCTATTTGGACTTACGGAGTTGAGCTCTAGGGCTCCACTAAGCCTTCGAATTCATCTGGTATCCAATCATTACAATCCAAAATCCTCACTGCTCTTTACTTTGTCACAAATAAAATCATCCATAACCACCTTAATGTTCCTTATGTTTCTGACCTGGCCCAATCCAGATACCTATACTTCCATAAAAAAACTTCAGAACCATCCAAACCCTCTCGTTTCCAACCTTGCTTCCTCTTCGATCCCTGACAACCTTCCGAGGTCTCTGAAGATATCCTCGAGATCTCCTTTTGTTAATACATTTTTAGAGTGCTACCAGTGGTTAGTTGCTCAAGAAGTGGTTTCATGTTATTTTATTATTTTGTTCACATTTACTGAATGTATTTTTATTTGTAATATTATGTTGTATAATATGTAATATAATAATTTAATATAATGTTATATTTGTAATTAGTAATTTGTAGTAAATATCATCAATAATAAAAGAAAAAAAAATATTTCTATTAGTGTTTGCATATTATTATGTAAATCGCTGTAGATATTATTACATTTTGTATTAAATTAGTTTTTTATTAGTTAGCCTATTGTTTATAAATTGCTTAATTATGTATATATAAATATGTAATTTCTTTTTTTTTTGCTTTTTCTTCTATCATAATAATAAGTATTTTTGAGAAGATTTTATATTCTTCTTCTTTTTTTTTAATGGTTACATACTGTTTTTTAAATTAATGTATATAATGTTAGAATTTTTATAAGTTAGTTTTTGGCAAGATTTTATGTTCTTCTGTATTTGTTCATCATTGTTATTCTAAGGGGACTTAGTCCCAGAATAAAGTTAAATTTTTTATTTTATTTTATCTTTAAAAAATCCAGCAAAGGCAAAAAAAAACAACATGAATTTTGATAGAAATATATTTCTTTTTCTTGGCTCCTATGGTCCATCGGAGTGATCTCTGGGACATGTGTCTGCTATTTTTCGATGTAGTATCTCCAAAATAAATTTGATAGAAATTGGTGGCCGAATGACTGTATTGCCATTTCTGGGGAGAGTTCAAACAAACAAGTTTCAAAAAACTGCCTATATAGGAAAAATAAATATTATTTTAAACAATATTTGTGTGTTTTATTTTTGCCTTTGTTTTGTCGCAAAAAATTCTAATTATATTTATTAACCCATTATGCCTCTCTCATATATTAAGGATTTTTTAATATCAGAAGTTTTAGTATATTATTTTTCAGTTTAATTTATTTTTATTTATTGTAATCAGATTATGAATAAATATCCTCTCTGAGGTGATAAACGTTCTTAATTGAGACAGATTGTTATATTTTTCAATAAATAAGTTAAAAAGGAATATCAGGAGATAGGGATAGACCGATGTCAATTTATCAGCCATATCGGAATTTCTTCCTTTTCTGTCTAGGTCAGTAGAGCTTCACATGGAATAATGGAAAATAAACATTTTTATAGATACTAAATGGAATCTCCGTAGATACTTTTAAAATGTATTTTAAAGTTAATAAAAAATAGATATAATTCATTGAATCGAAGCACTGAATTTAAAAAAAAAAAATGGATACTAATACCCTTTCGCTCCTCAAGGATACTGGCCGATTTCAAGATCACGCAGAGCATGCTATTCCCATATTCCCGATTAATTCAGAAACTAGCCGACAGCCCTGGAGCCAGCGTTTAATAAGGGTACTCATCGCAAGCTAAGATTTGAATATTACGAAATTGTATATTATTTATAGTAAAATGAATATTGCCTGCCATTCCAGAGCCACTGCTTTAAACAATGCCGGCTGGTTTGCCGAATATCAGGCCAGTAACTTGAGGAGTGAAACGGGAACTATATTGCGAAAAACAAGATAAGATTTAATTTTTTTAAATTGTTTATATGGGTTCGAACATGTAAAAAACAATATTTCTAACACGGACCACCAAGGAAAAACTTTTCCAAAAAAGCCAGATTCTTCCGATATATTTTTTGTACTTTTACCTTTAGATCCTCAACAGGGCATCAAAGCACTCATTCTTTATGATTAAAGAAGGTAAAATTGTGCGTAGAACAAGCAAATAAACTTAATTTGGCTAAGTAATATGGTCCAAAACCACGGTCAACAAACACCGATTTTTATCGAATTTGTCAAAAACTGAGATTATAAATAGCTATGGAGTGCTACCAATAAGTAGTTTATCCTCATGTTGTACATGTCATATTTCTTGTTCATATTTACTTGTTGTATTTATTATTAATCACAGTTGTAAATTACGTTAATTAAAAAAATAAAATAAATAGCTCTGCAACTTGGAAATGAGTTATCTAAGAAAAAAACCTAGTTATGTAGGTTAATCACATCTCTCGATCGGGATTCGTAACTTTTTCATGCAGTTCGGTTTCTATTGTCATATCGTTTCTCAAAATCTATCGCTGCTGAGAGGTGGAAAAGAGGCCTATACTACATACAGCAGACTCTAAACAAGAATAATTCAGTAAAATAAACCTGACATCTGGAGGTTTCTAATTTCATTCGGAGGAAAGGCCTATCTTAAAAACGTTCTGTTCAATCAATTAGTGCTGAAGAGGTGGTATATAGGAAAATGAAAGAAACACAATTTTTTACTTTGGGGCTTCGGAGTAGTTAAGAGGTAAACATACCAAAATTCCCACTCCTAGGAGGTGAGCCGGATATGGGAGACACACAAAAGATCCCTTTTTTCGGTTTGCCACTTATATGAGGGAAACCATCCGTCGTAATGAAACAGACATTTTATACAACATTAAATATGATACAATTTGCAAAACATTGATTATATTCATGTTTACGCTATCTCATAGAGTTTCCGATATATCCATGCTCAATCACCACTGATTTGAAAAAAAACAAATTTTTAATTCTTCGCTTTACTAGCCAACAACTCTTTTTTTATTCATTCTACTAAATTTTCGCCAAGAATATATAGTATATATATATATATATATATATATATATATATATATATATATATATATATATATATAAAAACATTACTATCTTATTTTCAGCTCTTAGAAGTTAAAGAAACTACAATTTAATTCCGAGATTTTAAACTCGAAACCCAACTTTCGTATTTTTCGTTATTCAACTAGTCTAAATCTTTATATAAACCAGCATTTACGTATTTATATATAAATAGTATGAACTATATTTATAAATAGCATTTACGTTATATCCTCAAACACACAAACAGTAGAAATCAGAGTTCATTGAATTTTCCGAATAAGGCAGAGCCGATTTCGAAGGTGCCAATGAACTTCAATTTGAAGGAACTTCCAACAAACATGCTAAAGAACATAGAACAGACAAGTTATTATTAATTACAACTTTACTAATTATACTTTCGCTTACAATGTTTTTTAATAGGGAATAATAATAAAATGTCTTGCAGGAGGGATAAAAGGTGGAGGGTGGATTGCATCATAGACCTAGGGTGGAAGGGGGAGGATGGGCACTCCTGATTGAGGGTTTTTTTTTTTTTTATTAGTTTTTCTCTGAATGCCGAAATACTAACAACCAATCTCTTTATGAAATTCCAACATTATCTAATTATAATTAGTGTGACAACTTTTGCACAATCCAAGGCAGGCATTGAAAATCTAGTAATTACATCTTAGTAAACTTTACAATGGAAAATAACTAATAGTCCTACAATCCGTAATCATTTATAGGTTAAATATTTATATATACAATACTTTCAAATCTCTCTAGGCATATACGAGCCTTTCGGTTGACGGAATGTCTAACTCCAATTTCAACATTGTTTATTATTAATTTTAGTGATGTTTCTATTTGTAAAATGTATACGTTTATTCACAGTTCTATATTTAAAAACTGCAATCACCTACTCTGGGATCAACTTACTCACTGTCTGTATAGATATAACTTTTCCAACTAGAAATATAAATAAAATGGCATTACTCAAATATATTGAAATTGGAGTTAGTTATTCTTTAGTCATTCTGTCAACTGAAAGGTCCAGACTGAAGTTGCGTGGTTTATGAAAGAAGATTTTTAATGACTACCGTAGATATACTAAATAAACTTTTTGTAATTTTAATGGTCTTAATGATTTGTTATCTGTAAGCTTTAAGCTTTAGCTCCGTTTTAAATGCAATTCAAAAATTTTATAATATCCCAACAATGCCAGAAAGTTCTATTCAAAGTAGAATGATAATTAAAAGTTGTGAGCATCAGATATTTAAAAAAAATTCAATTCAAGAGAATAGTGCGCATTTCCCTACATGGCTCAATATTTAACTGCAAAAATCGAAATTGTAGGCGCTTGAATAAAATATGTGAGCATCGCTAAAAGACGTCATGTTACAAAAGACGTACTTGGCTATGAAAATTCCATGAGCGACTTGAGCATTCAACGTATAAATAATCAGCATTGCTTGTTGCCCATACCGCATATGGTCATACTCGGAATATTATAGTATCCTAAGGCACGCAAAAGACGCCGCCGTTGTCCTTGTTTTACATTGCACTTACATTATAAATAAATACATTTTTTACATTGCTTTTCATCAATGTACATTTACATCGCTTCAAAATTAATAATTTTCATGACAAACACATATTATTGAATTTATAAACAATGGTAAAAATCACTAAATGATTCCCACTACATAAATAAATCATAGAAGATTCGTTCGGAATTAAAACTAGTTAGTCCAAACCACGTAGGCTTTACATTTCGATTGGGGGGAAAAGGAAAAAAAACAACAACAAAATAGTAAAAATGCAGGTAATTCTTATTATGCGTAAAAATTCAACATAATTATTGTGTAACGAGCAAATATAATATTGAATATTTAAAAATGAATTTATATATTTGTTTCGAAGTTGTAGAATTTTTTTATGTGGATATGGATATGCTTTAAAATACCTGAACGAAACAATTGGATCTATTACAAAATTGTATACATTCAACATGGAAGGAAGGGGAGTTAGCCTTCATAACATAGGTTCATGTCTATAACTTTTCCAGCTAAAAATGAATAATGTTAAAAAAACCGAAAAATATTATTAAGTTTGTTCAAGCTTAAAGTAAAAATACAATGTATTTACAGTCTAACTTTTTTTTTATTGAGAGAAAGAAAAAAATACATTTTGCCTCAATTAAGGGCATTGAGTAAACAGTCTAACTAGTTATCTAAAAATGTCTATAAAAATATTCTCAATAAAATAAATTTATACTTATACTTATAAATATTTATTTATTTATTTATTTATATGATATTTACAACTGTCTACAAAAAATACATCTGGTGAATTCGCACATGGATATAATGACATGGAACACATGTTGAGAAACTACCCATTGGTAGCACTCATACTTATAAATATAATTTTTTCTAAGTTTTTAATTTCTACGATGAATTCGGAAAAAATAATTATCGTAGAAAATCACGTGGAAATGTTGGTGTACTCATGAGAGGTGGATGAATAATAAAATCCTAGGAAATATTTCTATTTAACCATCCCTGAATATAAATAAAAATTTAAACATTAGAAATGTATAGGTCGTGATAAAATAGTTACGTAACTACTTATAGGCTAGTCATATTTTCTTAAACGATTTTAGTTTACATATTTTATTCATTCATGTATCTTACATGATATGAATTTCAATTGGTTTTACTATTGGGTTGCTTCAAATTATTGGGGGAGGGGCAAAACGATATTTTTACTCCCTCAACATTTTTATTGGAGGAGGGACGATCGCCCCTCCTCCCTTCCTCCTCCCCCTTAATCTGAGCCTATCGTCCAAACTGATATAATTATTTTTAAAAAAAGTCTGGAGCGCGCATCACACACCTTTCACTTACCGGTTTAATATAAATATAAATTATTTTGTGACAATATTGAGCTATTACAAAGTTTTTGAACTGCATTTTTAACGGCATCAAACCTTAAACTTTTGAGCTAACATAAAAAAGTTTATTAAGTCCATTAACATAACGCAAACTATAATTGTTATGTAAACAATAAAAACTTTATTACTTCATTAGTCTGTTTGAACCACATAATTCCTATCTCTGAGCTATATATTTGGAATATTTGAAAGTACATCTGTATATTTAACCTATAACTCTTATTTTCCATTGTAAAGTATAAAAAAAATGGAGTTAAGAGATTTTCATTGTCTACCATAGGTAAATCAAAAATTGTCACACTAATTTTAAGTGGATAATGTTTTGATTTCACAGGCGGAAAACACATCAAATTATTCACTAAATTAAGTTTCTAAAATGTTACATGATGATTTTTTTGGGATAAACAGGTGATAGATACTTAATTATTCAAATATAAAACCGGATCTGTAAACACTAAACTAAAGTAAATGTATTTAAGGTTATAAACATATGCTTTATACGCCCATGTAATATTTTAATATTTCACTTCTTCATCCACACAAGTGCAATGAAATAGTTTTTAAAACAATGTCATTACCTTGATTCCTCGGATTTTATATGTTTTTCAAACTTTAAATTAATTTTAAAACTTTGCGATTAGTTAGGAAATTTTATTGGTTTTCAGAATTTATTATTAATAATTTTTTTGTCAATCTTCTTTACCTTCTACGAATTCGTATGCTAGATATAGTTCTTCCTAAAATTCTCAGCTTTCTATATTATATATTATGCATACAACTTCTGAGCATTATTTCCGGAAATTTATTTTCGACCTAAATAAACATTTTTCCTTTTTCATCCTTTGTTCAAGTATCAAATTCTTTTATAGTCTATATTTAGCCCTTTTTTATTACTGCTAACAGCGAGGGATAGTAAATTATTCAAAATGAACCAAATTAAAGGTACCTCATAGAAATTTTTTTTTGAACATTGGGCATTTAAGCCCTATTTAGCGATACCGATGAGGATAATACCTATCTGATATTAAAGAGCATTTAATTATACATTAATGCACAGATTTTAATCAAAATCGTTAGAGCAGTTTTCGAGAAAATTGTAAAAAACGTGGAAAAGCGATGATATAAAGTGGCACTTCCAGTTAGCCGATTTTTAGTGGAAACTTGCTCTGACATATGAGACATATATTCTTAAACATCATATGAATGATAGAGGAATTGACATCTCGGAATATTTATACTTGGTGTATTAGTCGGGTGCCTTTCACTACATATTACGGCTCAAGGCAAGTATATTTATTTCCATGTAAACATCCGAGTCTTGAGTTTTGTTCGGGGTGTGATAGGCACCACGTTTAAATGTTTTTAGATGACAATTTCCCTATCAATCCATCAAGATATTTAAGTAGATATGGAAGTATATTTCCTCACGCTAGGAAGGATTTCCCAATTTCTGTAGTCGTTTTTTTTAAATTAAAATATTTTTTTATTTTGACGTTTTTAGTATATAAAATATTAACAATTTATCCTCATAAAATATGATAACATCAAATCGATTAATAATCGAAATACTTAAACTATAATATAAATTGTTTTCAGTATTTTGGGCGAAAATTGTTTCAAAATATTCACGAGATCTCACTGAGTAATAACAGCGAATAAAGTTAAAATCAGTCAATCCATCCGGTCTAAAAATTATTATGTACCTTTTAGCAAATTGATCGCACATACACAGTTATTGTCAGAATTTTGAATTCAAATTCTTTCAAAAAACTCACGGCACGATATGAAACTTAAATATGCTTCAGACGTTCGCTCAAAAAATCGTTGCACAACTTTTAGAAAATTGATTAAACACATTTCATTCAATCATGTGTCAGTGTTTTAGCTCAAATTGTTACAAAATACTCACAGTACCTCACTGAATAATTTAAGATATCAACTTTAAAATTCGATCCAGCCGTTCACTCAAAACAGTGTTACAAAGCTTTTTGAAAATTGATTAAACGCATTTCTTAAATTATTCCAGAATATTCAGGGAATCTCACTGAATAATTTGAGCCGTCAAACTTAAAAGTCACTATTAGCAGATGTAGATAACATATTTTAGAGGACGGGCCAACCACACAACACTCGTTTCGCTCAGTCTGGTAATTAATGTGGTTTATGAATACGAGTTAATTATCGAGCATTACTCCTAAATGTAAGTTTTTTTTTACACCGATTGTAATGTAACGGTAATATAACGAACTTGGCAATATAATCAACAGTTCTATCATCGTAAGCCATTGACAAAAGAAAAAAACTCCTCTTGCGTCATGAATTTTCCAAAGCACTCCATATTCATTGACTAGAACCAGTTTATCTTCGGATAATGATAATCTTTAAGGATAGCTAATTATACATGTGGAATAATTATTTATTAGAAAGTAGTACAAATCTATGTCACATCCTTTACCTCGATTTATTACTTGCAGTAGTTTTTCAAACAGATCCCATTGCTGTTATGTATTGTATAATAGGCAAAGTAGGATAAAAAAAAGTAAATCTTTGGTCTCTATTCTGCATACCATTCTAACAACATTTTTCGAGAAAAATAAAATCGTCAAGAATTGATAACGGGACACGATTTTGTACGTTATAAATAATACGGAAATAATTTTACTTAACTCGAATCAATTAAAAAACACATAAAAATGATATTAATGCTGAGATTTATACATCGTATCCGAAAATAGTAGGGAATATTCAAAGATGTAATATAAATTAAATGAAAAAATTTTCTATCCATTTCCTTCATTCCTTTCTTCTCTTTTCTACTCCAAAGACTTTTTTACTGTTCTTATTTACTGTTCCACTGACTTTATTCCTATCAAATTATTTCTCTTTTTTAATCACATATATATATATATATATATATATATATATATATATATATATATATATATATATATATATATATGTATATATATATATATAACTAACATCTCTAAAAAATGCTGAATCATGTTCTAGGGGATCCAAAACGGATAAAAAACGCAAGCCCGCCTAGCTATTACAACCGTTAAATATTGAGAAATTTTCATTGTAATCGTTAAATAAATATATTTTGATCTATTATTATCTACTATAAAACTATAAACATAGATTTATCTCATAGGAGCTGTTAACACAGAAGGCTGAGTATTGAATAAAATATTGACATTTTTCTATTGCATCGAAAATTCTTATTTCTATAATTCTGAGATGCGAAAAACGAATAGCATCATTTGTTCATAAGTCCTAAGGGATATGTTTATTTGTATAAAGTATATGAAAAACTAAATAACAGTTACCCTCCTAAAATTTTCTTTTATTTTTATGACGTTTCGAGACTTTAATATATATACCCACTTTATATCCCATCTTCAGACCATTCATCATCTTTCCATCATATAATTTATTAAAAGACTAGTTATAAACTTTATTATTATAAATTATCCCTTAAATAAATAGTGGACTCTTCTATAGGGAGAACCTGGTTAAACATTGATGGATCCCGAAATGTGAAAATAATAAAAGAAAATTTTTAGGAGAGTAACTGTTATTTATTTTTTCATATGCCGAATATCATCATTGCATATCTCCAAAAAATATATTTCATTGTGTAATATGTACAAAGCACGATGATATCGATATATAAGGGAATGTGTTTGAACGTGCACAGAATTTTAGGTATATAGGGTCTACGAAAAAACGAATTTGAAGAGGATATTAAGGTTAGGCTGAAGGCGGGCAATGCTTGTTATTTTTCTTTGTCAAAATTACTTAGTTCTCGCCTCCTGTCCCGAAACTTAAAAATTAGAATTTACAAAACCATTATCCTTCTTACGGTTCTTTATGGATGCGAAACATGGCCGCTTACGTTGAGGGATGAGCAACGCTTTAAAGTTTTTCAATATAAAGTATTTCGCAGAATATTCGGACCGAAAAAGGACAATTCAACCAGAGAATTTAGGCGGATAAACAACGGGGAATTGCGTGAACGGTATCCGGTTAATATAATTGAGGTGATTAAGTGGAGACCAATAAAATGGGCATGTAAAATCTTAGTAACGAAAGAATTCCAAAAAAATTAATATGCACTTTACTGGCAAGCGTCCGAGGAGTAGACCAAAGCGAAGGTGGGTAGATTGCGTTAAGGCTGATTTGGCGGGGTTGGGTTTGGACAGAGCTCGGTGGATGGAAGAATGTGGACATAGCTTGGTGGTATCGGCATCGAACCTTCGGGTTCGCTAAACCTTATTGTTATTGTTATTAATATGTACAACGCAGGCTTTGTTCTTGTTTTCGAGTAGAACCTCGTCAAAATACCAGATTTTGACGTAAGCTTACTATCGATCTGTATAGTTTAGGATCTAATATATTAAGGATCGATCTAGGATCTAATACAGTTTAGGAAAATATATATATATATATATATATATATATATATATATATAATATTATTATATTATATGTCAGTCTTAGAGAATCTCTCGTTCAATCAAGACCTCGAGCGTGCATTTCTGTCTCTCTATATATTCATCTAATAGTTATCCATAGTCATTCCGGTTAAAATATCTCCACATTTATTTAATATAGTATTCAGAAAATTCCATAGAGTTAACAGTAGTGTATTTTCTTCGTTGATATTAATAAAAATAGTAATAAAGTGTCCGTTTGAAAAGCAGCTGAGTGAGAGTAGTGGGGCAGCTTATCAAGCTTCACCTTAATCCCGGCAGCCGCCACCCAAACAAACAGTTGTGTTGTTGTTTTTGTTGCTTATTGTTTTTATTTAACTCTCCTTATTTAAATAGCGCTATTTTAAAGAAATAATAATCTCAATAAAATGGTTAATAGTAAAACATGCAATAAATCGGTGGCACGAGAGGAGAAGAATAAATTAGCCTGTACAGTATGTACAAATATATTTCATGCTAAATGTATCAAAATCGATAGTGACTCAGAAGGCCTAAAAGAAATTAACCATGGATATGCCCCGATTGCGCTTCTGAGCCTACAATGATTGACCTATTGAAGGCCCTGACCGAGGAAGTTAAGCAGATTAAGACCAAGCTTCAGGACATCGACGAGTTAAAGGAAATAAAAGACTGCCTCAACAAACAGTCGGAACTGTCTTTTGAAAATATGGAAAAGCTGTAAAAGATAGAAACCCTGCTGGAAGAACAGAAAAAACACGTCGAAAAATTGTCTATCGAAAACACCACCTTAAAGAAAAAAAATGTCGGAGCTGGAAATTCGGTTAAATTATACTGAACAATATCAGTTAAAAAATACAGTCGAAATCCGAGGAATTCCAGAAAAGCCGGGTGAGACTGTGACTGGGACCATTCTTAGCGTCGGAGCGGGTCTGGGCATCA
The DNA here is from genome assembly GCA_928085145.1 of Nezara viridula. Lineage (NCBI taxonomy): Eukaryota > Metazoa > Arthropoda > Insecta > Hemiptera > Pentatomidae > Nezara > Nezara viridula. The sequence continues at coordinate 111,279,704 of OV725079.1, read as the reverse complement.
AGTTAAGTCCAGACGATCTGGATCACGCAGTGAGGCTCAAACCGAAGCAGGAAGGGACTCCAGGCCCTATCATTGCTCGCTTCGTCAGGCAAACAACAAGAGATGAACTGCTGCAGCAGAGAAGAACGAAAAGAGACTTCTCTACACGCCATCTGGGCTGGGGGGACAACGATTCGCACCGGGTTTACGTGAGCGAAGCAATGACCCTCGCCAATAAACATCTATACTGGTTAGCCAGACAAAAAAAGATGACGGCAAAGATAAAATACCTGTGGTTCAGTGGTGGCAAAATTCGATGCAGACAGTCAGATGGATGTCCGGCGGTAGTTATAGGGAAAGCTAGCGACTTGGACGTCTTCATATGAATTTTGTATGTAAGTCTCCCAAAATGTGTATCAATTTTAGTCTTTCCTATCAAAAATATTTTAATTTTAATTTTTGTAAGTTACCTTCTTCATTATCGTTTTAAAGAGCTGGAATTTCATTTGACTGAATGTTTTTTCTTTATAATTTATTGTAACCAAAGCCAACTTTATATTTGTTCACATCATAAATTAATTCTTTATATTTATTTCTATTCGAGTCTATATGATTTCAACTCTTTCTTTTCAAAGTTTATTTTATGCTTATATTTTCTTTTCTGTTGCAAAAATGAATATTTTGTTAAAAAACTGTTATATCCTACTCTCCTTCCTCGATCCTTTTCTCCGCAACTCTCCTTCCCAACATCTCAGTTATGACTAATATCCTAAATTCCTGTCACTTCAATGCACAATCCCTTAATGCCCACTTTGATGAATTCCAAAAATATTTCCTCGATAATTTTTACCACACAATAGCAGTATCTGAAACCTGGCTGAAACCTTTTATTCCTTCCTCCCAAATTTCCCTCCCCAATTACGCTCCTCTTACAGTCTCCTTTTGATGACCTCCATCACGTCGAATATTTATTTGTTGAAATTACCGCTATTTCATCTCCTCTATTGTATGTTGTTGTCTACCGCCCTCCTCGTGTTCTATTTGACCAACTCTTTGAATCCTCCCTTGTCAACCTGGTTTCCTCCTACTCCAATATCATCATCTCCGGCGATTTTAATGTAAATATGCTCACAGAATCTCCCGACAAATACTACCTCAATGACCTAATATTTTCTCTCAATCTTTATCTTGTCCCTTATTCTTCCACTCATCACACTCAGTTCTCTGACACCTGGTTAGACCTCCATATCTCTGACTCACCGCTTAAAATCCTTTCCTCCTCTCAACACCCTGCACCTTTTCTATCATTACACGACCTGATCCAAATCTCGTACGACCTACCCGTGAAATCATTTACTCCCAAAATAGTATCATATCGCAATCTAAACCTGCTTTCATATGAATCCCTTCAACCTGACCTGGATTCTGCCCAATGGGATACCATATTTTCCTACACCTCCATTGACCCTATGATATCCACCCTTACCTCAAACCTACAATCCATATTAGACATCCATGCTCCTCTGAAAACCAGAATCTTACGTCGTCCCACTGCTCCTTGGCTGACTCCTGAAATAAAGGGAATGATAAAGAGAAGGAATGCAGCAAGGCGCAAATACCGTCAAACCCGCTTACCTGCTTATTATGCATCTTTCAAACAACTCCGTAATGCAACCCAATTCACAATCCGACTTGCTAAATCCAACTACTTTCATAATGCCCTTTCCAATGCTCCTGATTCCAAATCAAAATGGAAAATACTTCGTAATCTATCCCTACCAGATTCCAATAACCTTATTTCCCTTCCTGTGACTCCAGATGATCTTAATGACCACTTTTTATCTTTTGCTTCTAATCCTTCCCCTACTCATGATATTGAACACCATAATTTCAATCCTGAAAACTTCTTTTTTTCCCATGTGTCCTACGACGAAGTACTTTCCACTATACTCAAATCCCACACCAATGATTATGGTCCTGACAATATTCCAGTAAAACTAATAAAATCCAGCCTTCCTACCCTTATTCCAGTACTTTATCATATCTACAACTTCTCATTGCAAAATTCCACATTTCCCTCTTCCTAGAAAACTGCACTCGTCCGACCATTGAGTAAAACATCTAACCCTTCCTCACAGAACGACTTCCGCCCTATTTCTTTTCTTTCCAACCTCTCAAAACCACTGGAACGCCTTGTCCAAAATCAACTTTCCAACTTCCTAGAAGAACGTTCCTTCATCAATCCATTCCAATCTGGCTTCCGACCCGGCTATTCAACGCAATCTGCGCTCCTTAAAATAACCTATGACCTCCAAAACTCCATTGAACACCAAAACCTTACTATCCTCATCCTTCTAGATTTTTCCAAAGCGTTTGATACAGTTGACCATAACATCCTTCTTACCAAATTGCAAAATCTTCCTCTATCCAACAGTGTCCTACGTTGGTTCAAATCCTTCCTTTCCGATCGATCCCAGTATGTAGTCGTCCCAGATCAACCTCCTTCAAAGACACTTCCCCTCTCCTGTGGTGTCCCTCAGGGTTCCTCCTTGTCTCCTACTCTGTTTGCTATTTTCATTAATGACCTTCCCAACCAGATTCATCACTCCCAATACCACATCTATGCTGACGATTTCCAAATATACCTTTCCTTCCCCCCTTCCGACCTATTAGCCGCCACAAAAAAGCTTCAAGAAGATTTAAATAGAATATACGACTGGGCAGGAGTTAACAAGTTGAAGTTGAATGCGGAAAAGACCAAGGCAATCCTAATAGGCTCCAATCACCTCCTCAAAACTGTTCCTAACTTTCCAACCCTCTTTTTACATTAAATTTTATCCCACCATCAAAAACCTTGGAATAATCTTCGATCAAACCCTTTCCTGGAAAAACCATGTGTCCAATATCTCCCGACGTACCTTTTCCACCCTAAAACACTTAAATAGCCTGCGACACCTTTTTCCTTTTGAAATCCGTAGACTCCTGGTCACCTCTTTAATATTTCCCAATTTCGACTATTGCTGCACGGTATATGGGGGCGTCTCTGGGGATCTCGAGGCGAAACTAAAACGTTTGATAAATTGCTTCGTACGATTCATCTTCGGGATCCCAAGAGACGCTCCTGTTTCCTGTTTCTATGAAGAGTTGAAGTGGCTTTTTCCTTCCAACCGCCGTAAGTATTTCCTGACATCCTTCCTTTTCCAAGTAATTCACTCCCGCCGTCCTTCATACATCGCCGAGCTCCTTCAATTTAAATCCTCTGTCCACTCCCGCAATACCCGTTCCCGGTCCTCAGATCTATATATAATGGCCCACCGAACCGCTGCTTTCAATAAATCATTTATTATTCGATCCTCTTCCCTATGGAACTCCATCCCTCCCCACATCCGTCAATCCAAAACCCTTCCTATCTTTAAATCCCAACTGTTTAATCAGTTCTTATCTATCCAGTCCTTATCATAAAATTGTAAATAGTTACTACTGTAAATATGTATATAAATTATTAGATCGTTCTTTAATATTTTTACTTCATGTTTATTTCCAATTTTTTATTTTTATTATTAACTGATGTAAATTAGAAAGTAACTTATAACTTCTCTAAATATTTTTTTTTTTACTATTTAATCAAACTATACTCTTGTTTATGTATGTCTGAGGCTCCTTAGCCCACATTTTTGTTTCTCTGTATTATTCTAAAGGGACTCGTCCCAGAATAAATAAATCATTATTATTATTTATTATTATATATATTTGACATACAGCTATAGTATGAGTAAAAATTGAAACAATTAGTACTGGTCTAAGGACTACAGTGGCTTCAAATATTTTTTAAAAGACAAACAAAGTCGAGATTTGTGTTTCACTCCTCGAAAAATCGATACATACGAATTTTTATACAAACTGAAAAATAGAAATTTCATGCCCAAAATTTCCGCTAGGCCTTCGAATTTGTCCGAAAATTAAAAAAAATGTGATAGCTTCGTCGTGGCTTCACTTATCCACAAGAAAATTATCATGAATTTAGTGCCCTATTATATATACAAAATGAAACAAATAAAACTCCCGCAAATTAGGCTAGGAGATAAAAAATAGAACATTTGGGGTAGTTTTTTTTTCCTAAATTTATTCCTTATTAATGGATAAAATCTAAATGTTATTGGTATGGTTTTGAAGGGAAATAATTTAGCTTACCAACGGTTGTAGCAACGTTGAATTAGGAGAAAACCTTGAAGAGTTAGTAATATTTTAGTAAACGGCATGAAAAAAAATTCTCCTACAATATTAAGTCCAGAAATTCATATTTTTTTATTTCGAAACTAAATCGTATTTAAGCGTTTAAGTGGAGGATTGAAAACCAATCTGATTCGTTTTTTCATGAAAAATGTACCTGACCTACTTTACTGGAAGCGTATTTGGGTTTTACACAAATGAAGTCCCCCAATTACACTGAAGGGAATCAATTGATCTAACCACAAGAGAATAACTTAAACCGCAAACGATTAATCATTTAATTATTCAAAATCTTCAAGGCGACCGCTTCCTTTCGTTGACGAAATTCGTTAAATTTTACAAATGTACCACAACACTCCATCATATAAATAGTAATGGTATCTTACTCGGAGGGAATATCGGTACCAGTCCGAGGAAGCGTGGGACCATGATCACTCGGGAAAGGGCAAGATCGATTTTGAAAAAATACTTCACTACAGAGTTTGTATATTTTCATAAATAAATTATCTTATTATAAAAAGTATATATAATAATAATGGTTAAATTTTTCTCGTCTACTCTTCATTTGTATATATTTATAAGATGTAGATCATATTCATTATTTACATATATTTATAAAATGTATTCTCTGCATCAAATTTATCTTTTTAGTTTTACAACAAAAATATTCTGTTGTAATACTGTAAAAATGTTCTGTATTATTGTACAAAATTGCCATGGAGAAAAGATGAAAAATTAAATGTACTAATTTTGAGGCATTAGCGCAATAAAAGTGCTTGAATTTTTTTCTTCTCGGATAAGAAGCAATTGACTAGAGAAAAAATTGTATTTATATATCAACAAATATATGGTGTTTTAATTTTTTTGTTCAACTTATAAGAATTTATAAATCATTTTAGCTTCTTCATTTTAATTTATTTTGGGAACAACTAATTTAAAATAGCATTTTTGTATGATTGGATAGATAGTCGAATGTAATGAAAAACATAATCTGAATAAATTGATTCAATAGTGTTTAGAGGGATGAGGATGCAAGCAGACAAACGCGTGTGCAAAACACGCGTAGCCGCCAATCCCATAAGTGAAGATCACGAGTTTGATTCACGGTGCAGGGGGGTTTTAATTCTACCATCAATCCCTCGCCCTCTTCCTCGACCTGGGAAAACCCCTTATAATTTTAATGCACAAATTTCAATATTTTCGATTCAAATTACGCTGGTTGGAATCCAAAAACCGGGTAGGTTGACATTTTTTTCCTGATTATTGATAAAAAAAAATATTCGCAAGGACATTCCTACTAGTTTCCATTACAATTAGCCCTAGTTTAGCAGGCATTTAATTAGGGCTGCAGGTGAAAGTTGTGAGCTGCATATGGTGAGGTAGATTTTAACGTTTGACTAGTTGAAAGTAAAAAAAAAAAGATCTGGAATTTCCAGAAAACACTTGCTGTTCGAATTATTTGATAAATTAAAAAAAAAAGTGAATAGATTTCCGTGTGTGAAGTGAAACTTACAAAGAACTCATTTTTAAGCTTATAAGCGGTATAAAGAACAGTAGTGTTCCCCAAATTCGAGACCGAGATGAGTTTTGGTCTTACAAACTCAGTCTTGGTCATGGTCTTGGTCTTGCGCAACAGTCTTGCAGTTAATTATTAGCTTATTTCTATAGAGATATTACTGTAATTTTCTAGATAGGAGAAACCTAACTATGCCCGAGAGAAAAATTAGAGGAGTTAAATGCATAAGTAAAAAAAAAAAATCGATTTTTTTACCAGTCCTGGTCTTGGTCTTGTAACAGTTAGGTGGCCTTGGTCTTGGTCTTGCAAAGTACAAGACCAAGACCGATTTTGGGTAACACTAGTTCCAAGCCTTGGAGGAAGTGTAAGGAAAAGATACATAAATATCTTTATGAGAAATTTTGCGTAACAAATGTAAGTTGATGATTCTATCAAATATAAATTATCAAGAAATCTTTAATATGCATAACAAAATATACGTCAAACTTATTTTTCAGGATAATGACTCCAATTTAATATTCAACAAATATAGCAACATTGCATTCAGATTTTAGGCTAGACAATAGAAAAAAAATCGGACAAATACTGTTTATCCTCACATATACCCGCGTAGTTTTAAAACCGTAGAACCAAAAGCGTGAATAGCTAATGAGAAAATGCCAAATAGGGACCTATAATTAGTTACGGAAATATTTTTATTTTATGTATACATACCTAATGTTAATGAAGTTTTCATGTACTTCCCAAATTAAAATTGTTTATATAATATATAATATAATAAAGAATATTAAGACGAGAAATAATGTAACATTTCACATTTTCTTTAATATATATTAATTGATTCTGTAGAGGGAAAAGAGGCTTTTTTTTTTTTACAAAAGCATATTGATAGTAAACTTTGTGAATAGTTATGCCTTGATAATATACGGAATGAGCCCTCATATGATATGGTATTAATTTTCGATTAATTAATTAATTTTTGAAAAAAAAGTTGATAAGTTAAGTTTCAGCGGATTAATACTATTGTAAAGTGTCACTTGTATAAGTATTTAATATATGCAAGAAACAAATTTACTTTATTCGAACACGACAAAGATTATAATGAATAGTAAAATTAAATCAAACATGTAGTGTCATTTTGTATATTAGATTAAACTATAAAATAGTATTATGATTAAATACCATTGAATTTACGAATCTTAACTGATACACAGCTCTATATACAGATTTTTAACCCTATAACTCGATTCGGAAATTTTGTGTAGTACCTTAAAATATGCTAAAATCCTCACGAAAAATGGCGGGTAGGAGAAATAAGTTGGGGTCCCAACGCACACCAACTCAAATAACATGATTTCAACCCTTTAATGCATTTGAACAAAAATTAAAAAGTCGAGAAAAGAAGCGCGAATGAAACATTTTATCGTTCGATATCGTTACGCAAATAAAATACACCTATACACTAAGATTTTCTGCTTAGTTGTTCAATAAAAGGTGAAATACAGCGAAACTAATTGATATATACATCAGAAATTTCCGAAACCCCATTTTCATGTTCTCCTTTCCTGACCGGTACACTCGAGTATGTTTTTCTCGGAAAAAATAAGACTAAAAATAAATTGGTTCTCTTTTCGAAAATCAATTTTACTACCCCATATTAGGCTCCTATGTCTGATGTATCTAATTTAACAACAGGCATTTAACAACTTCATTCAAAATTTAAATATTTTCTCTTTCAGAAAAGAGAGAGAAGGAAGCCTTGCCTTCGAAGCTTTGAGGAGATTCATTCATGGCATGGTGATCTACGATACCTACGTCATCCCTCTTCCTTTCATAATAATTGTCAACTCGATAATACTGGTCCTGTTATTGACCGAAAATATTATTGAGATCTCAAACATCAACTGGTTCGACAAGTTCGTCGAATACAATCTCAGCTATCCTGCGGTGCTCTATTCGGTATTGATCATCAAAAACAAGGAGAGTCTCATATTTATAAGCGAATCCATCGATGCCTGGTGGAACTATCCATTTTTGGAAAAGAAGACAGAAATGGTGAAGAACAGAGCGACTGCTTGGCTGAAAAGATTCACTAGTGCCTACTATGCATGTATGTAGCCCTCATTAAGACGTTATACATAACATTTCCAAGTTTATTGTAACCTTTTCCACTTCAAACATAATTTTTTCCATTTCAAATGTAAACTTTACCAAATCAAATCTTGTAGTCTTTTTCGAACGTGAATTAATTTCTAAAATACTACATTTGATTTGGAAAAGGTTACATTTTAAAAGGAAAAGTTACAATAGACTTGGAAATGCTATATATGTATAAATTTCATCTTATCACTTTTTATATTATTTTATTAAAACCCTAAAAAAACAAAGACTACGGGAGGATATATAGAAATTTCATAGGTATGCACATATTACCATGGAATATGTTACATTTAGTTTGTAAAGGGTTACAGTTCAAATGGAAAAGGTTACAATACACTTTGCTATATATATGTGAATTTCATGTTACCACTTTTTATGATATTTTATTAAAAGCAAAAAAAAAAAAAAAAAAAAAAATTACGGATGGATATATATTTATTTCATCGTATCACTTTTTATATTATTTTATTAAAACCTTATAAAAAAAAGAAAGAATATACGTAAATAACCCTCTCTTACTAACCTGGGCAAAAAAAGTATTTTAAAATAGCAAGTATTTTGTGTTTCTTTAAACACAGAGTACTTTAATTAAAAATTATTAAATTATTTTCAGTTTTTCAAAGACAAAATACCAGAAATATTTTGTATATTGAAATAAAATAAATACAATATTTTTTTTTTTTTTATTTCGGTGTCGTATAATATTTCAAATTATAATTTGTCTAATGGCTCGACGAGCCGAAACGTCGTAGTAAGATTTGGAAATGAAAAGATTGGTGTATATTGTCTTATATAAAAAATTAGAATCTAAAAGACAATATTTTTTTTTAAACTATTGTCTTGTAATTCTTGTAAGCTATGTCAAACAATAAATTCTAATATGTTTAAAAAATTCATAGTTACCTGAACTCCTATTGGCAGTACTTCATTGCTGAAAACGGTCGAGCTAGCTGTAGTCAATTTAAAATACTAAAAAAAACAGAGAATTAAAAAATCTACTCTACATTTAGAAGTGTCGTTGAGGAAGATTATAAAATACTGGTAGTATCTTTTTTTTCCCCTATTTTAATAAGAAAGTACAGTATTACTACAAACAATCTGTTTTATATATTACTTCTTAAAATGCAAAATATTTTTTAAAATATTATATTTTGTATTTTAAAATATTTCTCACAGGTTTGCTCTCTTACAATGTTATACAACTCCTAAGGGACATAATGTACTTGAATATTTACAGCAGACCGTGGGTTATCTGAATTAATGAGTTAAACATAGGAAATGAAAAAAGTAACAATCTCTTATTTTTTTTTTTCACGATACAATGCTCATAGTACATTAAGATCCTACAAAATCGTCACTTCCATGAATTACACGATTGATACACATTGAGGAAAATTCAACTAAATTGTGATTAACCAAAACACATATTTACCCGAGGAAGAAACACCTACTCTCCAGTATTATTTTAGTTTTATTATTAGTTTATTATTAGTTTATTATTATTTATTATCAGTTTTATTATTATTCCAGTTTTATTCCATTAAATTTATGCCAAGCTTAACCAAATTCCTCATAACAGATCATTAGCGGATTCAGGATTTAATTTTTGGGGGGACTTCAGCTCGAAGGATTTTTTTTTTCATATACATAACGATAATTAATTTGAAAAAAAAAGAAAGAAACTAACTACCCATATGACATGGTGTCTTTGTGATTCTTGAAGTCCTATTAAATGTAATTACACGAACAATAATAGTTTGAGAGATAGTTTTTAATATTTTTTTTCTAAAAAAAAAAATGGTTATATTTCACCATTTTGAGAAGGGGGTTCAGTCCAAAAAAAACTCCCTCCCTCTCTTCCCCTCCTAGATCCGCCTGTGGAACAGACTCGAACGTCTCAAGTCCACGTTGACGCCATGCTGCCTCCTGGTTAAAATGAAACCAAAGAGACACAAAAACTACTCAAAATCCTTTATTCGCTCTTTTCCTAATCTTGAAAACAAGAACTGAGGCAGGACCTAGATAAACATACCCTTAGATGAGTTGGATATTGCAGATAAAGCATTATGTGTATTTAATATATTTCTATTGGTTTCAAACTGAAACCGATCTATTTAAAATAAACAATTCATATATTTAATAGGAACAAGCAAGGTAAGATGGCACAGGACTTCTGCTGTTATATACTATATTTAATTATAATTCATATCGGATTTCCATTCTAAAGGTATCATGTTCCCAGTTTACTGTATGATCTAAATTGGTAGTATGGATGAAAAAAACTACGGCGTGTGGTTTAGTGCACACGTATATGTGAAAATATCAACAAGGCGAGATTTATAAAATGAAATATAAATTTGTTTTTGTTATATATTCACAAAGTAATAACACTAATAATATATAAAATTTATTTATTTGTTTGATTGTATGCCTCTACACGGTAGGTAATAATCAGGTCACTCACACTTTTCATATTCTATTGTAGAATACAATTGTTTACAAAAAGTCCAGTAAGAATTCTACTTCCCTCTCCGCATCCTGCAACACTCCCCGGATAGTCTCATACGTGTTAAGATTCTTTCAGATAGCTGCATAATGTGTGCAAAAAGATAAATAATAATTATATAAAATAAAAATAAAATAACTAATTTTATATATTAAAATTTATATAATTTTATTTATATATAAATTTAATTAATAAATTATTTATTTATATAAATTCATATATTCAATAAAAAAGTAAAAATAACTATATTAAATTACAGTTGTGTATAAACTATTTTTTGTTCAATATTCGCAAAGTAATAACATCTACAATATATACAATTATAATTGTCCATAAATTACTCTAGTAAACATTGCTTTGATTGATCGTCATTTGGATCATAATCTAAAAATGATACAATAGGGTTATGATAGCTAAAATATGTGATGAATACTTTTGATTGAAATCTATGTGCTAAATATCTAACTAAAACACCGTCATTATTTCTATATAACTTCTGTAATGGGGCTCAGTTATTTGTCGAAACTATATAGATTAGTGTTGATGACACCATATCGAGAAAATCAATTAGAAAGACATAATTTCTTATTTTTCGGGCTAATTACGATAGATATCTATATTGACTTCCGCAAATTAGTTTCTGAATTCTTAAGGTATTTAAATTTTGAGATAAATCAGTCCAAATGTTCAAAACAGTCATTCTTAGATTTTTTGGCGCCCCTGACGTCGCGTTAAGATAATATTTTGAATAATAGAATAGCCCATTTTTAGATCAGATTTTTAGTTTCTGTGATATTTTAATCCATATGATAAACATTTCAGTTAGTCGATTCGAGTCGGCTTTACCTGAATGAGCGTAACACATTCGACCCTGACGGTTCAATCTAATTCACTATCCACAAAAAATTGCAAATTGCGTCCAAAGAAATTTTAACTTCAAAAAAACTACAAATCAAATTATAATTTAAATAAATATGCGATTTAAACATTATAAATGTAACTAGAAAATTGCATTGAGGATAATGATGTGGCCACGATAATTGACCTCATAAAAAAGTAATTTCAATTTAGGAGAACTTTTAAATCAGAAAATTCTACTCTCACTTGCACCATTTTCAAGAATAGGATAGCTATAAATTTTCTTGGAAGAAGAGCATGCGCTATTGGTACATGGAGAGGAGAGGGAGAGGAGGTGATGGGAATCTGTTTTGAAGTCCTCTTTTTTTTAAATTTTTTTTTAAATTTTTAATTATATTTATACTCATATATCTCATTCTGCAGTTATGATCCTGGGTTACTTGTGCGTCTTCTTCCAACCCATCGGTAAGTTCATCTGGAACAGGATGACCGACCCGAAAGACCTAATGCTTTTCAAATGCTGGTCACCAGTGCCTCTTGACGAAATCTGGGGCCTCGTGATGATACTGGTCTTGGAGATCATTGCTCAGTTCTTTCCCTTCTTCGTGTACAGTGCGATGGGTTCTTACATGATCACTATGACGATCCTGTTTTATTATCAGACACATCTCATCTGTGAAGCCTTTGCCACGATAGAAAAACGAGCGTGGAAGTTAGCCTGGATGAAAACAGAAAATCCTAATGGATCATATGATGTATATGCAGAAATGTTGCAACAGGAAATTTCTAACTGCGCAAAGAATTACCAGAACCTATATAAGTATGTAAACAAAACTTAAAAAATAATAGTAATAAGATTTAACAAAACCTTCGCAAACAATTATTGTTTCAGGTATTTGAAAAAGATGTGTCAAATATTCAACATAACAACAAATACACTTTACTACACCGGTATGTTCCTTTTGATCACTTCGGGGCTACATATTGTTACCGTAAGTAAAAGATTAAAATTACTTTTTTTAATTCTGTTTGGTTTCTGTAAACAGCTCTTTAGAGGTCCTTCTCCTACATGCGTTAGTAATCTGGTTCAAGCTCGTTTTGGTTATCGTGTGGAGAACTTCAAATCACCCAATAATCATTTATAGGATGTGAGTTAGTCCAGGTCTCTTAGATTTATATCAGTATTGGTATACAAGAATACAGCATTGTACACCCTGAATTTAAGAATTCTTTTTTGGGAGGATTTCAGTGCTCTAAAAAGAGAGAAAAAAATCTCTATTTGCAATCGTTGAACACAAATATAAACATCGAGATTAAAAAATATGTTAGATACGACAACATTGTAGCTATTGCAAAAGAGTTAATACTTGGGAATATTGTTATAAAAACTATGAGATATTAAATATATCTTAATAATGAAGTAAGTTATTATTTTTACGTAGATCATAAATAAGTAGTCATAACGTCGGGTGAATGCTCTGGAGTAGCGTAGGTTTTTGGCGCCCGGGACGGATGACAAATATATCCCTCCCCCCATTCTCTACAACAAAGTTTGGTTTTTTATTTATTTATTTTATTTTATTTTCCGATAAATTTGCCACTGCGCTGCAGCGCATCAAGCAAATGTGTTGGCGTATATTCTGTCTTCTTGTATTCTTGATGCTTAACTTGTCAGCAGAAGATCTCTAGGCCAATGCCTTTTTAGTCGTCGTTGAGGAACACCAGATAACAGGGAGGAAGAATGAGATGGAATGAGTGGATTTGGATGACTGAGAGTAAAAGAATGAAATGTTGTGTACTTTTTTTAGAATTTTACTTTTGGTATGTTCATGTCTGTGTGTATGGTGTGATTTGAAATAAACCAAGGAGAATTTGACGATTAAGTATTTTGGATTGTGTGGTTTGAAGTTTGTTTATGTGTGTGTGTTTTACAGAACTCCAAAGTTATGTATGTATGTCCAAACAGGTAGGTCCAAACATGGTGGTGTAGATTAGTCGTTTGTTTAGTGAGTGGAGATCTGTTGTCCGAAATATAGACAGTTGTTTGTATCGTCTGGTCAGTTCTTGTTTTTAAATTTTGTGTGTATGTTCCAGGTAAGTTTTTTGTACATGAGTTTTTCGGTATTAACTTAAAAAATATTATGTTAATCAGATATACTTGGTAATTTACAAAGCTAATATTTTGTGTTTTTGTAAATAAACATATTTATTTATCAAACATTTAAGAATATTGAACTTATATATCAAATACCAAACGCATTCATTGGTTTTCGTATCTGCATATTATATTTAATTTCTTTTATTTTAACAATTAATTAATATTTTTTTATGAACACTAACATATATAAATTTTTTGTTTTTGTTAGAAAAAAACTAACTCATTGATGTTGTGTCAGGCTGTCATGCTCATTACATCAGTTATAGTAAATCAGTACCTAAACAGTTTCATTACCGAAACCCTCAACGATGCGGTTAGTAACAATTAATTATTTGACAATAATTATTGAAAAATAATTTTAATTTTACTTTAATAACTAAATAAATAATTTAGTATATTAACTGAAAATTGTTTATCTTAATCACAATTTAATTCCACGATTTTATTATATTACATTGGGGTTTCTAAATGACACCATTTTAGTTTTTTTTTTTTTGTTTCAGGCAGCGAGGTTACGTATTGCTGTGTACAATTGCGGTTGGTACAATATGCCGAAGAAATGTCAAGTCAATATCCATCTGATGTTGATCCTCGCATCTTATTCTCCAAAACTAACCACTATTTTAGGAGCTACTTGTGACAAGGAATTTTTAAGCAAAGTAAATTTATAATTTTGACTTATATCGGTAAAATATATGAAATATATATTTGTATTGGAATAATGTTCCAGATACTTATTTCAAATATATATTGCCATATAAAAAAAAAATCTGGTCTGTTTCAGGTCATAAATACATCTTACTGTTACTTCAATACACTACATTCGATGAGGTCAGAAAGAAACTAATGTCTCTGGTGTAGTCCACTTACTTCTTTGTAACTTGATTAGCAAATTTATAGTATTTTGCATTTGAGTAGCTATCACACTCAAATCTTTTTTTCAAATGTAGTACTATTGGGCATAACTAGATATATCAATTATTTTAAAACTATTCGAAGATTATTACTCTGCTAGAAGAAAGCTTTTGATTATTTTGCTTTATTCGTTTTTACACCGCCGCACTCCGGACAAAAACAGTCCATCACCAGCAGCAATTCTGAAGACAATAGGCGTCATGTAACTGCTTTTTGAAGAAATTCATTCATAACTATTGATTTAAAAAATATATAAATAAATAGAAAAATGAACAAGTTTTTTTTTTTAAACTGAATATCTCAACTGTAACAACTCATAATTAACTTGATAACTCTATATTATATTTTTTAATACCGTTTTTTATAATGTTTATTTGAAAGTAATGAATTTTTTAAACGATAGGATAACATCTGTACACTTTTTTTTTACATGACCCAAGAGTGGTCTGAACCAAATACCAATACGTTAACAATTACAATAAGCTTACTATTTCAAATAGTGTAAAATTCGAAGTTTAAATCTTCTAGAACCTCGTGGGGGTAAGTATTATTATCCCAGTGTTAGACTCCACCAAAATCAAAATATTATTGTTATATGGAAAACCCTTCCTGCATGTACAGGGTGTCCCAGAAGTTTGGAAATATTTTAAAGGTTGATAACAGTAGACATCAAGATCTGCAAAAAACGTCTTATAAACAATTGCCCATTTTTCAGTAGAAAAGTAAAGAATATAGAAAAGAACACGTCAATTCCTATGACAGAAATCTGGAGGAGGAGGGAAGGAGGAACACAATTTCATAACCACTTAACATGAAAAATATTTGAAAAATCATTATTTTTAATTTTTATAAATAAAAAGTATTTTTAGGCAACTCTGTTTATTACAATACATTATTACAACCGTAAGAAAGGTAATACAAAGAGGTAAACTTGCCATGCAAAAATATGAAAATATAATAGATCACCATGTGACGTCACAACATCTCCTTCCCCTTAAAAGAAAATTTTGATACTTTAAAAATAATAAGAAGAAGAAATAGAAAAATAAAGTCATACAGAAATGTCCTTCAGTCTGGTGAATACCGTATTAATTTACGAATAGTCCTTTTGGGAAGCGAAGATGTTACTTGTTCTTGTCCAGGATTGAGATCTTCCGCTTGGAACTCCTCTTGTCCGGTGTCTAATTCCGGGCTAGGATCCTCTAATTCATTTAGACCCTCTTTAGTGGAGTTCCGTCCATGGTTTAGTTCATATCGTTTTATATTCTGGTCATCTTCTTCCAATGTACCTGTATCGCAACATCTTGCTAATGGTAGTATCTTCGACAGGCGACTGACTTCTGGATATGTCCATACCAGGCAAATCTTTTCCTGTTCGCATATTTGGTCCATTTTGGCTGGTTCGAGCGGAAATCCCTTGCCCAAACCTGTTCTCCGACATGGAATAATTTCCGACGCTGGCCTCCATTTCTTATCATCTTTTCTTGATGGGTCTTCACGATTTCTTTCGTTGACGGCAGCAGAAGATCAAAAATTGTTGCCAGTTGTCGCATGCTTCGTGTTTCTGTACTGTAACAAATAATCATTCAACGATTGACACAGATTTTCCTCTTCAACTAAAGACTTCAGCATACATCTTTTTAAAATTCCGACAGCTGACTCGGTACTACCATTTGATTGGGGATGGAATGGGGCCCTGCCAAATGCTGAATATTTGTTATAGGAAATTGAAAATTTTGAGCCTACGAAGCATTTGGCTTCATCAGAAGCATTTGGCTTTATGGCTCGAGGTAAACCAAAACGTGCGAATAGTTCTGAGAGCTTAGACATAGCTGTCTCAGTCGTCATTGATGATACTAAAAAATCTTCGATCCATTTTGTTGTTATATGATCGCAAAACAAGAAATTTTCTTATTTATAGGCCCCAAAAAATCAATGTGGATCCGGTTCAAAGGTGTTTTAGGCCACGGATATAGCTGTAAAACCGCTTTAGGTGGAGGGAGGGTTGAAAATGGCAACAGGTCTCACACGAGTTGGCAGACTGCTCAATATCTCTATCCAGCGCTGGCCAACAAAAATAATTTTGAGCGAAAATCTTCATTTTAATTGCACCTAGATGATTTGCGTGAAGCAGTTGCAAAATTTTATTCTGGAATTTTATGGTATAATGACACGGTACGTCCCACATAAAACATCCGTGATCCACGGTCAGCTGGTCAAATCGTTTCTTGTAAGGCATTAAATTTTCATTTTTCTCAGAAAGTGATCCTTCGTGCACCAAAGTCCTAATAACCTGAGAGAGTACTGGATCAGTTCGTGTTTCTTGGCGGATAGTTTGCCAGCTTATTCGAAAAGGCAAGTTTTCGTGAATGAAATTTTGTCTTCAGGGTCAGCTCGATTTTCTTTAGATTTGATATATTTTATTTTATAATAAAACTTGAGCATATATGATCAAGCCTTGGAAAACGGGCATTGGTAGCTCAACAGAACTGAATTTATGGTACGGCGATAATCTACGCTAATGCGAGTACTTCCATCACCTTTAAGGACTGGAACCATCGGAGGAACTACACTCAACTTTTTTTAAAAATACCTAGCTCAAGAAGTCGGTTTAATTCATCTTCTATCTTACCCTTCAATAAAATAGGTATGGAATCTTGCTTTGAAAAATTTAGGCTCGGTCCCCTCTTTAAGCTGCAAGGTAATTTCATATTTGGAAAATGTAAGGAAGGCTGAAATATCTTGGGGTGCGAATTAATAATGTTACAAATATCACTAGATATACTCTTAATGTGAGGATCCACAAGTAATTTTTTTTCAGAATAAGCAGGTTTCAAAATTTTCAAAGCTTGTCAAATCTTTCTAAAAAATGACGTACTATGCCTGAATGTACCAAGTACCCAATTTGTGTTTTCTGAACTCATAATATTAGTGGCGGCAAATGAAGACAATACGTGGGAGTAGGGATAGCCCATCTGGTCAATAATTTTATTTGTTATATTTTAGTCCTCATTTGACACGCTGGAGAGGAGGACCACCTTCAGTTAGGTGATTACCATTTTTATTAATTAATTTAAATATTAACTATTAAGATTGGATTATAAATTGTTAAATTTTAAATTAGGTTTTATTATTGTTTGCAAAAGTTTTTATTGCTGTTGTTAATTTTATTATTTTACTTAGTCTGATGAAGGTCTGATAAAAGATCGGAACCGGTTGAAAAGTGAAAAACAAAGGAATATACAGGGAGACAACGTATTTTTTATTAAATTTTAAAAATGTGTTTCAGCGTTGATATATAGTGGCACTTCTGGTTAGCCGATTTTAAGGGAAAAGTTGCTGTCACATCTAAGGCATATACCTATCTTAAATACGTAATATCAGTTTCGTACGATTTTTCGTTTTTGAGCTAGACTGCTAACATACACACTGGCAATTTTGCGGGACTTCGTTATTTGGACTCCGAGTCCCTCAAAATGTGTATTTCCGTTGAAAACTCAGATTAGAAAATTTTCACGATCGCAATAGTTTCCCTTACTATATATTACATATGTAAGTGAAAGTAAAAAAGACAATGTGCTCTTGAAACAAGTTAGAACAACAGCTTTGATTAACCGTAAGAAAGGTAATACAAAAAGTTAATACTCTTGTCAAGCAAAGATATGAAAATATAATAGATCACCATGTGACGTCACAACAGAAGCTTTGAACAGTTAATTGTAGTTATATTTGCGGAAAAACTTTAGTTACGAGACTGCATAGAAAATCACATCATTTCTTTACACAACTTGATGTGAATCTTGAGAGGTTATTATGAATCTACAGCTTATTGAAGGAGGAATTATCTGTAAAAGTAAGAAAAATGTAGTATAGTTAAAGGGTGATAAAAGAAATATCAAATAATTTATGACTTTTTTTTTAACGAAACTTAGCTGTTTTTATCCACACAATAGTCCTTAAAGCACATTTTGTCTAGTTTACTACGGAGCAATGTTTAATTATTTAAATAATTTTTTTTTTATGTTATTGCTTCCAATTCAACAAAAAACCATGGCTCGCTTATAAAAACACAATTTTTAATTTTTCTGCCGGAACTTTTTTTTGTAGGTCTACTATCTCACTTATAAATATTTCTCACTACACTACTTACAGGACACCCTGTATATGATACAGAGGGTGTCACGTAAGTAGAGATAAATTTTTATAGGATTGATAATAGACCTCAAGAGCTACAAAAAAGTTCATATAAAAAATAGGCCAATTTTCAGCAGAAAAGTAGCAGTTTTTTTAATAGAGTCATGTTTTTTATTGAATTAAAAGTAATAACTAAAGAAAATTTAATTTAAGTAATTCATAATTGCTTCATTTTAAACAAGATAAAATTTACTATAAATTAACATAGAGTTTATCTTTATTTAAATGATTTACAGATGACTTTTGAACGGCCAAACTAAGCTAAGTTCTGTTTTTAAAAAAATCATAAATTATTCAGGATTTTTTTTATCATCACCAAACTGTACAATTGTTACCCCACTTTTACAAAGACTTCTTCGTTTAATAATCTTTAAGTCCTTGTTGAGGTTATGATAAATTTGGGGTATATCAGGAAAAAACTTGAGATTAAGCTCAAAATGTGTAAAAAAATGATATTTTTTATTCTGAAAAGTAAAAGGGTCCCTGTTTTCTGCTAAAATGACTACAATTAATTGCTATAAAGCTTTTATTTTCTGTTTTTTCCGTAATCTGGGTTCTATTTTAATAAACCCAATTGCCAATTTTATTCATACAGAAAATCAATTTGAAAAATACTGGATTTCAAATATTTTTCTGATAAATCGGTTATAATCTTTTTCATCCAGACCTCTAAAATTTCTGTTTAATATAAAAACCCGCTGATTGCTTCAATAATTTAAACTAAAACGTTAATATTAGGATCAGGAAAATTTATTTTGCACTTATAAATACGGATCAATTCCTAAAATATGGTTGAAAAATACAGTTTATAACCGATTTACCGGGAAAATATTTGAAAAATCAGGATTATTTAATTTTTTTATAAATAAAATATTTATATTTCAAAAGGACTGAGTTTATATTTTTATTTCCATATAAACCATATTACACATATCCCATTAAATACATGAAACTGTCTATCTGTTGTCATAACCATGAAATGTTCACAACTCCTACTACCAAAATTTCAATTTTGGTGACATTTTCAGGGATGGTATGGGCTGTGTCTGGAAGGTTCTGTGTCAATTTTATCAAATTCCAACGACTTTTTTCACCTACGTTAATATGCCGATATTAAAAAAAAAGGCTCATCCATGTGGCCTAAAGTTAAAAGATAACTATATATATCAATATATCATATTGAGTATAATTATATCATATTGAGTATATAATATATATATATATATATATATATATATATATATATATATATATATATATATATATAATCATATTGAGTTTACAAAGTAATGCAGCTTTCCATGTTTGTTATATAGATGGGTAACACTTACTTTTTAAATAATATACTCAGAGATTATTCTGTTATATGTAGGTATCGACATTTGATAATCCTCTTCAAAACAAAAATGTTTTTTATTTTCTGTCGGATTTCACTAGTTGATAATAATTCAGTCATTACTAAGATGTGAAAGAGTGGTTTTCCCAAAATTCGCTTAAAGTGTATAAATTCGATTGGAACGGAATCCAGACATTAAAGAAGAAAGAGTAATGAAGTCTGGACTGGTGGCAGTGTGAGTGAGTGCACCATGTAACGATATTTTTAAAAAAATCGAGAGGCCTTGAAGATAATGGTCGTCGTGGAAGGACTTATTTCCTTAACGCCTCGGTTCTGCGAGCTGTAGTCGAAGAAACTCGCAGAACAACTGTTCAAGAACATACAGAGGAACTTTTATTTTGCAAATCGATCATCGCTGTTAGCCTCAACGCAATTGAAATATAAAAAAGCTTGAAACTTGGGTTGGAGATTAAACGACTGCTTTATGTATTTTGCTTTGTATTTCATTGCTGAAACAAACACAAACCTCATTTGCTCTACTCTTCAGACATCTCGCCTATCAAACAAACACAAACCTCATCTACTCTACTCTTCGGACATCTTGCCTGTCAAACAGACACAAACCTCATCTACTATACTCTTCAGACATCTCGCCTATCAAACAGACACAAACCTCATCTACTTTACTCTTCAGACATCTTGCCTATCAAACAGACACAAACCTCATCTACTCTATTCTTCAGACATCTCGCCTATCAAACAGACACAAACCTCATTTACTCTACTCTTCAGACATCTTGCCTATCAGATACAAACCTCATCCACTCTACTCTTCAGACATCTCGCCTATCAAACAGACACAAACCTCATTTACTCTACTCTTTAGACATCTTGCCTATCAAACATACAGAAACATCATCCACTCAACTCTTCAGATATCTCGCCTATCAAACCGACACAAACCTCATCTACTCTACTCTTCAGACATCTCGCCTATCAAACATTACTTTTTATACATGTGGATCGCTCCTTAAATTAAAAAAAATTACTAATCGAAATTCATTTAAAAATGAAATTTCATATCATTTTGTTAATAAAAGTTTAACATTCTAATTAAAGGTAATTGAAAAATTACCGACATGTTGGTTGAAATGTATCAATATTAATGGAACGTATTTCGATTATTTTTTTTTTTATTATTTTAATGGAATTTACAACTGTATTACATAGAAAATACAATAAGTAAATGTGAAATTGGTAACATAACATGTACAACATGAAGAGAAACTACCCATTGGTAGAACTCAAATTAAAGTTCTATATTAGAAGATCCCGAGGCCATCTTCTTTTCAGACGCCTCGGAGGGTTATCAGGGATCGAGGAGGAAACAAGGTTTGAAACAAAGGTGAGAGGATTCGGATGGTTCTGCAGTTTGTTATGGAAGGACAGGTATCTGGATTGGGCCAAATCGGAAACATATGGAACATTAAGGTCTTTATGGATGATTTTATTTGTGACAAAGTAAGGAGCGTTGAGGATTTTACGAAGGATTTTGGATTGTAAGGATTGGATACGAGAGGAATTCGATGGTTTAGTGGAGCCCCAAAGCTCAATTCCGTAAGTCCAAAAAGATCTTATTATTGTCATATATACGAGTCGTTTATAATTGATTGAAAACTTAGATCGTTTGTCTAGTAAGTGCTACAGTAGTCGAAAACGTCGGGCGGTTTCTAGTCGTTTCAGTCTGGTATGGGGGTTCCAAGTGAATCGTTTGTCAAGGTGGAGTACTAAGTATCGGATTTGTTCGACAGGGATAAGAGGGCTATTGTTGAAGGATACTGTAGGGCAGGAAGTCATAGGTTAACGACGAAGAGTGAAGGTTATTTGATGGGATTTATTGGAATTTATTTTATTCCTCCAGTTTTGACACCATTTTTCAAGGCTTGTGATGTGTGATTGAAGAGTTTGGGATGCAATAGATGGATCGTTATTAACTGATAGGATACACGTGTCATCGGCATAGGTGGTGGTGACAGTGTTGGAATTTCGATTAATAAAAATAGTTTCGTACTATTACTCTTGTTTGTTTCATTTTAAAACCACAGAATTGCATTAATTTCTGGACAACCTAATAGATTGAACACTAGAAAACAATTCATGAATACTCCCTGTAATTGGTGTCGAAAATGGTGTTTGAAGACATTGCTGTAAAAAGAAGTTAAATTTTTCTACGTAAATTTTTGGCACTGCAAACTAATATTAAATGCAATATTTACATACATTTACAAAAAGTAAAAATAAAAAAAAATAAAGAAAAAATAAAATAAAATAAAAAAAAAAACTTTCAAAGAAACAATGAAAACAAAAATAATTTTGGTTTGGGAGGACTTCATTAAACCTTTTTTTTTCTTCTAAAAACATTTTTTTGGTTTATTATTTTCAATAATCAACCATTCCGATCGACCAAAAAATTCAAAAACTTAACCCCCTCTCAAAATTTGAGGTTATACGTTTCAGGATGCGTAGAATTCGAAAAACGAATACAAATTTCTTTGTCCGTCCGCCGTCATCCGTTCGCCGTGCGCCACCCGCGCATTTTCTTCGAAACTACTGGACCGATTTTTTTCAAATTTTGATATAAAATCAGAGGTCATCCGAGGATGATCCTCCTTCATTGGCATTACTGTCCGCCTTTTACTTTCAAAATGGCGGTCGAAAAACCTGCGTTGCTATAGACTGTAGCTCCTAAAAGAATGTACCGATTTCAATCAAACTTCGCTAGTCATTTTCTCGACGCACTTTAAATTTATCTATATAACATGCTTCAACGAAAAGAAGCTGGAAAAAAAGTTACGAGGGATGGTAAAATTAAATTCCTAATAACTCAAAAAATTTATACTTTTTTGTTAATATTGTATATGGTCTTTTTTACGAAATTTCTTAAAAAACATACAAAAAATCGTTAAAATCGGACAATTAAGAGCAAAGATATGGTCTCCGTTTTTTTTTTTTTTAAATGCTCTACTCCAAATGTTATAACCTTTGTTTGGTTTTTAAATTTTGAATGTGTTACTGAAGTAATGCTATTTGTTTTTAGCATATTACTAATGATTAAAAAAAAAGTTTAGTCCAATAATTGGAATCACCTTTTATTTATTTTTCTTTGTAACCATGAAGGTAATGTTATTTTAGATGTGTAATTGTTTGGAAATAATAATCCATTGTGAAATAATTTGCAGCGCTTTTTTTTAATCCTCTAGTTGTATCAAAAGTAAAACCAACATTAAAGCCAAGCTCGTTCTACTTGAGAAACCAATACAACATAACTGTATACGATATGATGGTCAATTTCAAACATTCTTTAAATATAAATACAGGTATACAGGTTACCATATTCTTACGGTAATTGTCTTTATTTACTTAAATTTACTTTTGAAAAAAACAAATATATGAGAATTCGAGGTTTTGGTGAAGTATTATTTAAATATAACTTCGAAATAACATGTTGTGAAAACTCTGCCACAAAGGAGTTAATGCGAGAATCTTATAGTTAGCTATTTATAGATGATTGACCGTAGTCATTAGGAACCGGTATAAGCTAATTTTCATTCCACTGCGCGGGCCTACAGGGAAGTCCACCTTCTTGGATATAAAAGACCGCTGCAAAACTGATTCGCCAACAGAAGGTCAGGATTCTCAGAGTCGACGTTTCCTCATCTGGTACTAGTCTTATTATTTCTGTAATGACTGTGAAGATTGCAATGATCCTGGCTCTGGTGGCCGTGACGTCGATGGTGGATTGCAGACCTACCCACTGCGAGAGGTGGAAAGGTGACAAGGAATACCGATGCGCCAAAGATGACTACGGTGCCGACGTCGTAACCGTCAGGAACAGAGGGGAAACGACGGTGTCCTTCAAGACCGGACTGTGGCTCTCCCGCTGCGGCAGTTCCGGGCAGAACTACGCTGGCCGCGCCTACTCGCTTCCTCCGAGAGGAAGCATCGACATCCAGTTCGGCGAAGTCGGACCAGGCTCCTGCAACGAGATGTTCATTCATGACTGCAAGATCAACAATCGTGGTACCAACTGTCTTGATGCCATCAACGTTCAAGCCAATTGATCCACTGGCACAATGAGGTACGTAGCTCATTGTGATGTGAACAACGCTAGTGGATACCAAAAAAAATCATTACACTACCATTTCACTGTGACATCTCGAGAAAAAATAATAAATATCATTTTTATATTTCTAGTAATTTTAATTATTATACCTTTGGATAGGATCCTTAATTAACAAATTTAAGACTTTACTAACAAGATTAAATATTATATTTATAATAAGTGTTATATTTTTCTGGAAGAAATAAAAATGGAACATCCAGCGGACCCAACGGATTTTGTAGTGGAGCTGAGACATGGATGACTCGATCGATTAATAAATTAACACGCCGAATTCTATCGATTTATTTGATATCCTTTAGTTTATAATATTTTCTAATTTTCTTGAAAATAATGTATTATCACAGATTTTAGCCAAATTCTATTTAATCCTAATTATTTTTAAAGTCAATTGTAACATTTTCAAATTAGCAATTTTAGTAAATTCCAAAATCTAAACAAAATTGATAAACAAAAACTTCAAATGAAAATTGAGATTATCATTGATAAAACTATTGAAAGAGGACTTTTGAGCAGCTAAACGAAGTACTGAAAATACTTCTACAGCATGACACTTCTGACAATACTTCATGCTCAAAAAGTGAAATTTATAAAAGAGTGAGCATACAATGGTTGTGCTTTTAGAAATCAATATGCAATATATAATATTAATTTATAAATGTATTTCAACGTATGAGTTTTAAGATTACTTAAGTCAGTCTATTGTAAAAATGAATTAGGTTGCTACCTTGATTTGTTTTGTTCATAACCAATCGAATAGTGTATTGAAGTGTGAGCACAATTATAAGCAGATCATTAGAAATAAAAACAAATAGGAAGTATCTAAGTTGAGTAAATTGAGCGAGGCGGTATTAGAACTTTACGAAAATTTATATTTTTAGGTAATGAAGAACTACACACAAATCAGCATAGTGAGTAATTTATTCTGTATGCCATTTTTACATTAGTGCTTCTTTGAAAAGGTGGGTACTTACAGTATTTAAAGATATTTATAAATGAAGTAGAATATGGTTAGATAATACATTTTAGATTTATCTAGCAATATGATTACTCTTTAAGAGAAGTTTTCAAAGGTAAAACCGTCAGACATAATATAATATATCTAGCAAATCTATACGATAGTGATAATATAGAAAAACAATTTTTTTTTTAAATTATCACAGATTAACAAAGTTCAAAGTTAAGTTAAGAATAAAAACAATATTAATAGCAAGTTACTTCTATAATAATTTGTATATGGTTGAAAACTTTCAAAATATATATAGTTTTTTATCAGCTTGTTTATTCCCTATTCGTTAATTCACTTTATTAAATCTATTGTCAACTTAAATAACATGAATAATCTTCTTAATTATCTTTTGTGGCAACAAACATAATGCAAATCAACAATCAAGTTTCCACATTAATATCACCATCTAATTATTGAAAATATCTGGTGTGTCCACTCACACGACTTTCCTACCTATTTCAAAAAAGTTTTTATATCTTTACATATGTTCATAAAGAAACAAAAAAGAATAGAACTAGATACATTTTCCTGAAAATTGATCAAACATAAGATTTGAGTACGATTTATTTATTAGATTAAAGCAATACAAACCGGCTTTAGGTAGATCAGTGTAAAAATTTCAATACTTCCTAATATTGCTGATCAAAAACTTTTTGGTATAGTTTATTTCACTTAGTCATCTTTATACTCTCATTCACCCCTTTCTGACACCAGGATATGAAACAGTAATCTTACATTGAAATTGAATAGCTGTAACTTCGTTAATAGTTGTCCAAAATGAAAACCCTACAAAACAAAAAACGAACCAACAAAATCGTTTCAGTAGTTCCCGAGAAAATCTTGGCACAGACAGACAGACAGACAGACCAATGGCTAAAAATGTGTTTTTCGGACTCAGGGAGCTCTGAAACGTATAGATCCGTCGAAAACCGCATGTCGAAAATTAGACCCGATTGCAATATTTTCCTTACCTAGTATAGGTAGGAAAGTAAAAAGAGTGAGGAAGTGAGCTCCGTCACAGAGATGATATATGTTACTTTCCAGTCTGCTCATTTTGAAGGATATCTGATTGTTTCATAATTCCTTACCTGAGAATATCGAATAGGGACAACTGGAACGATACTATAGTAGAGGTAGACTAACTAATTATTAAATTAAATTGATTAAACCACTAAATATCCCCAATTCAGGCAACTGGTAAGGTATAATTTATATAAGCAAGAAAAAATGTTCAGGACGTGCGGTCAAAATATTGTATTAATTAATTTTTTATTTTTCATCCTTATGATTTCAGTAGTCAACTATATTCCCTTTTCTATAGATAATATCATTATTTAATTTGTGGAAATAATAACAAAATATTGTATGTTTATTTAATATATAATATTTAATATTTCAATGTTGGTAACTCATCTCCTTTCCGGGAAGGTTTAGTATGTTTTTATCTATTTGTTCGGCCATGTTATAATTGTTTATTTACTGCTATAATTAACTTTAGCAACGGACTGCTAGTAAGTTCTCTGAGAAATTGTTTGTTCTTTTTCAGGTATATATTATCAAACAATTTGAAAAATGCACAGTTTTCCTGAAGGTGGCTGAATTTGGCTTATTGAATAATGCATTGAATTTATGACAAAGACTGTGATGCCTAAGTAACTATTTATTGAACTTTAATTTTCATCAACGAACTGCTGAATTTCCCTCTCATGTTTAATTTTTAAACATCATATAAAAGTTGTTTTCTGAATTGAAATGATCAAGATGGCGGATATTAACCGGATCTATTGATAATTTTGCATTTTTTGGAAGAGTTATTGAAAATTTAATAATATTAATTAAATGGTATTTCATGGTAGTAAGATAATTACGAATCAAAACTATTCTACACCAAACAAATAGGTCTTGAACGAGTGTTAATAATAGTTTACATTTTAGCCTACAAAAAATATCCTATAACACTGTTGGAATTGATTTCTTTCATTTAAATCGTTTAGTAAAAAAAAAAATTAACTGTAATACCAACCAAAATTACTGCACAATTGCGTTAAATTATTGTTTAATGAAAATATTTATTCAGATATTTCTTGATAGATTGATTATCTGATGTAATGAGATGAAAGCTGTCCCTGAACCACAATCTGGGTTTCGAAAAGCTTTCTTGATAATTTGTTTACAAGCTAATTCAGATGTTTCTGAAATTGCGCGTAAAAAGCTTCTTTCTATTAAACGTTAAATCAATATTTTATCAGTTATGATACAGGCATAGAAAAATACCTGTTGCTGAAACACTCCTCAAAATAACCTAGTAAAATCATTATATCCCAGATGAGATTATGAGATTTTTAATCAAATGATGAAATAATATGGATGGCCTTTCTAAAGAATTTTATAATAATTCAAATCTATTAAAGTAAAATTAATTTTACAAGCTTAATATGACAAGTAAATGTTGTCAAAATCTCTGCCCAGGTATCTTAATAAAACATTTTTGGGAGGTGGGTTTCCTTTTTTGTGACAAAATAACATCGGAGAGAGAAGGGGTTGAGGATAAAGTGTTTTATATAATTTTTTTATTTATTTATTTAAAAATATAATAATTTGCCATGTGGACAATAATTATAGTTAGATATGAACACTGTATATACAGAAAATATAAACGTAACAAAATTAAAATAATAACTAAATAATAATCAATAACTATGTACACTAAAAAATAAAATAACCTAAAGATAAGTAAATTAAAAACATAAAAACTCAGTGAAATGGGATGTACCTTCATTTTTATTATGATATGGTACATATGATTGGGTATTTGAAATGAACAAGTGGACTGTATTTAATGAAGTATAATTACATTTAAACATTGAATATAGATGGGGTTTGGCGTATAATGGTTCTACAATTGTTTACTTGATGTGGCTGGTACGGTGGTCGGCCGGCTGCAATACTTCTTCACCTCCATTTGTCCGGTAGGTCTCAGTGTTCTACTCCATGCCTCTTCCCATGGTAGAACAGCAAGAAAGTAATCTTGAAGAGGCTAGAGTGTTCGTCTTCTTCTCGTGTGGCTTCAGTCGCCCATTTTTTCCTACTGCTACTTGTTCTTGTGCAGACTGCGCCACCGTCGCTCCAGTGTTACCTACTTTGTTAGTCCTTTACATGTACCCCATGAAGGGGGGGGGGGATAACCTCAATTTAGGGTGATCAACCCTAAACAAACCGCCCACCTAAATTATACTTAATAATTTAAAAAATACAATTGTAAGGTGCCTTGGTGAGCTTCAATTAAAGAACAAAGAAACAAATATTTATAGAAGAAAATTAATAAATATCTTTCTAAATATATTGATTACTTGCAAGGTATTGAATATAAACAATGAATAACGTAAAGATAGAAAAAAATAAATACGACTCCTTGAATAAGTGAAAAACAAAGTAGAAAAAATCAATGGAGTCCTCAATCCTCTAACTGATCTTCTATCTAAGAGGAATAATTAAAATTTGTTCAAACTCTGTTTTAAGAATTTTTCTGGGATATTAATGACCTTTTCCATAGAGAAACTTACTGGAAATATTATGTAGTACTTCCTATCATAGAATTTACCCTTTGTTTTTAGCAAACGGTTTGACTTATTGCATATTACAACTCCTCAGCAAATGAATTTAGATGATTCAGTACTGTTCATTATCCAAATCTTAGGTTTTGCTGAAGTTTGGAAAAACTATACAACATAATGATTAATCCATAACAACTTATTAAGGAGTTGAGGTGGTTATTTGTTTACTTGTATCATGGTATATTAAGGTGTGCTGTTTGGAGTCATATATAAAACGACAAACAAAGAAACTGTAGCACATGAGTTACTAATTAAATAGCTAAACAAAGTTTGCACATACCGCCCACCCTGAGAAGACCTCGGGAACAAAAAAAGGCGTATGTGGAATAATAAGTTGCTGTGGAACTTCCTAAGTGTTAGGAATTGAGAATTTTAAAATTTGTAAGGAAAAAGTAGCACACAAAATGAAATTGTAAATGAGGTAGAAGAGACCTGAGACTAAATTGTTGGTTCCAAAACTAAATATTTCACATTGCGTGAAATTGAAGAATAAAGTGCTCTGATTATAAACTATATTGAACGCTCTGAAAGCGTCATGGCCTATAAGTGAAGGTTTTCCAACAATTTGATTCCTTTGAAACAATTGGTTCTATCTAGGTTGGAAGTTTCTAACAATTAATGAATTACCTATTTTCTAAGGCAGGTTCTACTGAAGGAATGTAGAGCTGATATTGTAGAACTGCCGCAATCCGAGGATCATGTATCCGCCATCTTGGTTATAACACAAGAGTTCTGGGCGGATACATACAGGAAACAAGATAACATCAGTATCTCCCACCCGAAGTAAATATATGATTTCTCTAAGCAGTTGCAGAGCCTGCTGCAGAGTTATGTATCTAGCTGGAGGTAAACTGTATTCAGTTGAGTATTTCTCAAAGAAGGATTGCGATTCTGCATTCCTCCGCCTATGTGAGTATCTTGTAATGTAGTTCACTGTTTTATGACTTGACGCGGCTGGGCGATCATGTGTTTTCAATTGAGGCTTAGGGAGCCTGGGAGAAAAATATTCATGTCGTACTAACAACATCTTGGAAGTGTGACGACGTTGTTTATCTTCAATGAAAGAAGATGACTCAAGTGGAATGTCACTAAACACATAAGCATCTGATGCTACTGAAGAAACTGTAATTTCCAACGGAATATCCTCGGGTTTATTAGAATCTGACGCAGCTGGTCGATTAGATTTCTTGAAATGGGACTCATGGAGTCCGGCTTGTAAAGACTGGTCGACTAGTGACCTCGTGGAGGCACGATGTAGTCGACGCTCAGCTGGAGGCAGCAAAATGTCGCTGGGTTCATCAGGATCTGAAGGGGCTGGGCATTCAGAACCTGTATAAAGTGGCTCATGGAGCGCTGTTGACCTCTTGGAGGTTTTCTGCAGATTTGAGTAATCTCGGACACAATGGTTTTCCAACAAAGTGTCGCTGGTTATATGCATTTCTGGCGCAGCTGGGCGCTCAGCAACAAAATGGCGTCCTGAATTTTTTGCCTCTGAGGCACCTGTAAATGCACTGAATTGGCAGTGTGAGTTGGCTGCCTTAGATGTAGGGTAGGTATAAGAAGAAGTGGTCACAGTGGATCGAAATGCTGAACCGGGATGAGAGACTGTTGCTTGTCTTTGTTGTGCTGCCTTTGTGTGTTGGACCCAGAGAAGAGTGGCGCTTGCTTCAATTATCTCATTCTCCAAAGCAGAGTAGCGATCCATCCACGAGTTCGATGGGAAATCGTCCGATTCTCCGATAAGCATTTGCAACTCAGCTCTCTCATACCACGTGACCTGGAATCTTGACCAATATGATTCGGCGACAACTAATTTGGCCTTGAAAACAAAGAAGGCTCGACCAAAAAGATTTGCTTCGTTAACTTTAGAAATCCCTTGGATGCCAAGTTCAAATTCAGTGAGCATGCGCTCAAGGGTGATAGCCTTCAAGGCGTGTTCCTTCCTACTACCTGAGGTAGGTGTTGAAGATTCATCGTCTCCAGGAGAATTCTTATTTCCATGTTGTTTAGACATGATGAGAATCAAGAAAAAAAAAGTGAAAAGATCAGCAAACTCAATCAATATGACAATGTGAAAGAATAAGCAACCTACCGGACAGAAGGTGAGACCACAAAGGAAAAGCCGGTCGACACAAAAGAAGAGAGAAAATCACAAATTGATGACT
Organism: Nezara viridula; assembly: GCA_928085145.1. Lineage (NCBI taxonomy): Eukaryota > Metazoa > Arthropoda > Insecta > Hemiptera > Pentatomidae > Nezara > Nezara viridula. The sequence continues at coordinate 111,248,884 of OV725079.1, read as the reverse complement.
CACCAATAGCACAACCACATCGAAAAAGGCTAGTAAGAAATAGAATAAAAATGCATCACGAAGAATAAATTGAAACATGCTTCATACACACAAAGAATTAAAGTAAACAAAAGACTATCACAAAAATTATGTTGGAAACGAACAAAGAAAAGCTGTGAAGTCACAAGAAATAGTACACGGTGACATCACAGGTGTGGTAGCTGTTGACTAAGAATACTAGAGAGGCATACTACCTCTTTGGGAAACCGCGAGGCGGGAGAATAACATGAAGAAGGTTCCCAGTGGAGATAAACATGTAGTCAAGAGGCTAGAATGGAATCAATTGTTCAACATAATTTCGAATAAACCATTGAAAAAAGGTGAGTAAGAATTAGAAAATAACCAAATCACAAGAAGACACAAATTTAAACATGCTCAAACAACTAGAGAATGAAAATAAACAAAAAGATTATCACAAAAAATTATGTTGAAACGAACAAAGAAAGGATGTGAGTCACAAGAAATAATACACGGTGACGTCACAGGTTTGGTAGCTCTTGACTGAGAATGCTGGAGAGGCCTACTACCTCTTTGGGGAACCGCGAGGCGGGAGAATAACATAGAGAAGGTTCCCAGTTGAGATAAACATATAGTCAAGAGGTTAGAATGAAAACAATTTTTCAACATAATTTTGATGAATCCAGTGATAATTTGTGATAGAATATTAGTGAAATGAAATAGTTTGAGCATACATTGTGATTTAAGTGAAATGAGATGACATTGTGATAATGAATGTAAATATTTGCCCGGTTTGATTATACATATTCACTCAATAAAGAAATAAGTAAGTTTTCTAGTTGATTTTATTACACCCCATCACAGAAAGAATATTTAATGAGCAAATGCTGTGAAAGATTTAAATTGAATAGCTAAAATTTAAAGAAAGAAAACTAAAGTTACCTCAGTATCAGATAAAGGTTATGTAGAATGATTATTATTCATTCTAATGAACAGCCTTGATAGTATGAAAATATTTATCATTTAACTCAATGGTAAATTTAAACAATTTAAATTAATCAAATCAAGAATCAAATATTATATCATTTAATACTTATAGCCTTTTGAGACATAAAAGTTGAAGCTCACCTTACAATAACCTTTTATAGTAATTAAAAGCCTATTTGAAAATCAAAAAAATACTTTATGAAATAAATTAATACAATTGAAATAGTTAGAAATTAACAGTATTAGTAAATTGGTAATTGAAAGAAAATAACAAAAATTACTTCAATATCAAATGAAGGTTATGTGGAATGATTAGTAGTAATAATATAATCAGTAAATAGTGTTAGAGCCATTTAACTTAATATCATGGTATGCAAGATATTTGTATATAGATAGAAAATAATGATGCTATACATTATTAAATTACTGATTCTACTTAGACAATTAAAAATGAAATATTGAAAAATACAATTAAAATACATCTTTGATATTTAAAGTGAATGAAAATTACAAGTTAATTGTGTGCTGAAGGCTTATGGCTAGTTGATGGCTCAGGTTGATCTATTTTATATAATATTTAAATTCGGACTTAGAATAAATAACTCGGTCCGTGGACTATGAACTGGGTATCCGGCCCAGTCAGGACCATGAAATGGGATGTACCTTCATTTTTATTATGATATGGTACATATGATTGGGTATTTGAAATGAACAAGTGGACTGTATTTAATGAAGTATAATTACATTTAAACATTGAATATAGATGGGGTTTGGCGTATAATGGTTCTACAATTGTTTACTTGATGTGGCTGGTACGGTGGTCGGTATCGGTGGTCGGCCGGCTGCAATACTTCTTCACCTCCATTTTTTTTTTTTTTTTTTTTTTTTTTTTTCATGGCTTGTAATATTTTTATTAATAAAATATAAATCTGTGCATACAATGTTAAATTTCTAATATTTCATATGTTATAAGGAACATGGATAACATTAGGGAAACTCATCAACGCCTACTAATAATCTATATAATCTAATGTTGATAGTCATGAAATCATGAGACTACGTAAAATTAGTTTTAATTATTGAGGAGGTAGTATGTTGAACTGAACGAATATAACAACATATGTTATAGCTGTAGCCAGAATCCTCATACACATGAAGAGAAGTGGTATCCCATATATTTCACAGAGATTTTCGCAAGCTGATATTAGAATAAGGGACTTCTTAGTCGTCAATTCCAAATTGATGTGGCTGGTACGGTGGTCGGTATCGGTGGTCGGCCGGCTGCAATACTTCTTCACCTCCATTTGTCCGGTAGGTCTCAGTGTTCTACTCCATGCCTCTTCCCATGGTAGAACAGCAAGAAAGTAATCTTGAAGAGGCTAGAGTGTTCGTCTTCTTCTCGTGTGGCTTCAGTCGCCCATTTTTTCCTACTGCTACTTGTTCTTGTGCAGACTGCGCCACCGTCGCTCCAGTGTTACCTACTTTGTTAGTCCTTTACATGTACCCCATGAAGGGGGGGGGGATAACCTCAATTTAGGGTGATCAACCCTAAACAAACCGCCCACCTAAATTATACTTAATAATTTAAAAAATACAATTGTTTACTTGATGTGGCTGGTACGGTGGGCGGTATCGGTGGTCGGCCGGCTGCAATACTTCTTCACCTCCATTTGTCCGGTAGGTCTCAGTGTTCTACTCCATGCCTCTTCCCATGGTAGAACAGCAAGAAAGTAATCTTGAAGAGGCTAGAGTATTCGTCTTCTTCTCGTGTGGCTTCAGTCGCCCATTTTTTCCTACTGCTACTTGTTCTTGTGCAGACTGCGCCACCGTCGCTCCAGTGTTACCTACTTTGTTAGTCCTTTACATGTACCCCATGAAGGGGGGGATAACCTCAATTTAGGGTGATCAACCCTAAACACTCAGTAATACCTATGTACAATCAGGCAGGTAACTGCAACTATAGAGGGAAAAGCAGAACTCCAAGAGATCCCTGCGCTACTCTCTCAACCGCGTCACAGGTGCTACAGCCAGTTGAGATTAAGCGAGAGCACTTTAGCCACATACACTCATGTTTTGAGTGGAGAATCTGGCCATTGCCAGAACTCAAAGATATATACTTTAAAAGATCTCTGGGCCACTGCCGCTTCAACCTTCGAGGAGGATTGTAGGGATGAGTGGAACTAGACAGGGATTATGCAAGGGGGTTTGGATGATTTGTAAGGTTCTGATGGAATTTTTAAACATTTTCTGGGGTAAGGTGAATGGGATATTAAGATCATGTAGTAGGGTTTTGTTGGTTACATAGAACGGAGCATCGACTATTGTACGGATAATTTTGGATTGAAAGGAATGGATGCGTTGAACGTTAGAAAATTTAGCGGTCCTCCAAAGTTCAAGTCTTGAGAAGAGGCTCAATGATTCTCGAGTTGATGTGATACCCCGGTTATCCAATTACGAAACCCCTCTGGTTTGGGTGAAAAGAAATTTCCATCCGAAGATCGTGATTAATAATCTTTTCAATAATTCTACTTAATATGGGATAAATCGTTATGGGTCTCCACTTCCTTTATAAATTAAAATTGTCCGCCCACAATGGAGAATTTCAAGGACTTAATCGAATTTCAGTATTAAGTCTATTAACGTTTTGATTATATATGAAATTCCCAGCTTCCTTATTGTTCTCATAAGAACTCCGTCAGGGCCGGACAAAGAGTCCATAGAAATGCTGTTTATTGCTTTATAAACAACACTGAAACAACACAACACAGAAAAGTTTCACAGTTTCTATATTCGGAATATTGGAAGAGGGCGCATAGCTTTCCTTCACATTATCGTTTTTGTGATCAAACAGAGATCTAAAGTGAGCTTCAATCTTCTCATTTTTAATAGAGCATTGCTTTGGGCTATCCGATTTCATGGTACTTCAGACCACATTTTTCTACAGTGGTAGTACTTATATTAAGCCAGATCATATTCGAAATGTTCCCGCTTTCTCTCTCCTTCAGTCTTATTCGATCCCTGAGGGTTGCTAACACTTCGCACCCCTTTACTCCTCATTTCCATGTTTTTTTTTTTCTTTTACGCATTTGATAAAACCGAATAGCTGTTTTTGTTTTCTGTGTTTCTGTGGATGTTTTGTGTTAGGAAGAGTTTAATTTGTCTATCTAAGAAAAAGAAGAAAATCGCTCATGATGATAAAAAATGTTACCATACATGAATCGTCGCCAATCTGTGTTTCAGTCGGTGTGAGAGATTCTGGGATCACTGAGGAGAAACGTGCCTTAGAATACCCAGTATTACCCTATCACAAATGTTCATCGCAGGTGGGTATCTTTGGCCCTGTCACTTACGCGACTTAGGCCGTTCAAGGCTAGGACCACTCTATTTCCTAAGTAGTCAAAATGAGGAGTTAAATTAAATCCTCTAACCAAACCTAAGGTCAGGTATGTGACCGTCTCATTAGGATGTATTCTTGTTTCCTTTATACAATGATTGATAGGGTATAACATATCCGTCTTCCTCCTCCCCAGGATCACCTGGCCATGGACCACCATGCGGCCATTCATAATTTCATTCTCTCAAACCATCGTCCAACCAGGTTAGCTCACTCTTTTACTTCCTTCTTTATATCGACTCTGCTATGCTCTTCTTCGGGCATTATTTAGCTTTATTCACACCCAGCAACCAATTAAATACTAGCTTCCGCAGAGCTTATTAAATAAAAACACTTTGGTAAAAAAATTATAAAATAAAACGTACCTCTGAATACATAAAAACGCAATTACATAGAAAAAAAAGAAAGAAATAAACAAACTGCAAATTTTTACACTACTGAAAAATCAATAACTACAAAAAACTAAATACAACTAACTGAAATAAAACTCGATATTTAGCTTATTTATTGAAAAATATTACAATCTGTCTCAAGGACATTTATAATAGCGTTCACAGATCACATTCACACTCTATGTACAGTAAATAAAATAAATCAAACAGAAAAATAATATATATACAATAAATAAGAATAAAATAACCTAAAAACCAATTAATAAAAAGAACATATACATACCTATATACAATATTTACAATCTGGCGAGAGAGCTCCAAACCAGACTTGTCCCTCCATCTGTGGACTCCAGGAGATCTCTGCACTTCTCTCTCAACCACGTCACTGGGGCTAAACCCAATGAAGATTGAGCAAGAGTGCTTAAGCCGAAATAAAACTACTATAATTTGTGAGCACTCACTACTCTATGCATATAGGCCACTAATAATTACAACTATCCATTAAATAGTTAACCAAAAATACTATGTAGCTTAGTACAAATGCGCTAGCACAAAAAATCAACAGGCAGCTATAATCGATCTCTTGGTCCATAGAGGTTGCACCTGCTTGCACATGACATAGGCTATGTTGTTTTAGGTCGTTTGCCATTGGACAGAATCCTTACAGGGCCAATGACTGATCTTTGAGGGTATCTTCTCATTATTAAAGCTTCAGTCTCATAAGAACTACCTCTGACCTTTACGAATCTCTCATGGAGGTAGCTACTTACGAGGGCCTATATGTCGCTAGAGTACTCGCGGCCAACAGACGCTATCAAAGACGGAGAATATGTCAAAAAGCGTTACATACCGCTCCGTCCTCTGTTCTACGTCCGCGTGCACTCGAAACAGGACATCAGCAGTTCCCTTTTATTATGTAGAACTGTGTTTTTATGGATAGCTGACCATTGTTAGAACCGAAGGTAGGATAGTTATAATGGGATTGTCCAGGACCTTGCTTATAATAAGGAGAAGATGTATAGGTCTATATCACTTTGGAAGCTGCTTATTGCTGCCCCTCTTTTACAGAGTACTTTCATATCGATAATATTCAAAATTTTTGGTATACTCTATACTTATATTTAAGTATACTCAATCCAAGCAATCGTTGCATATCCTCAATAGCCGTTCTTTACTAATGTAAGGGATGCTGTTCTTCCTTGCCTTCTTCAAGGTGGCCGCATCTATTGAATCGAGTTCTAGAGCACGACCTCCATTACAGATGCATTATCACTAACAATCCTCAGACTATGTACGTAACGTAGCTGGCAGAAGGTTACAACGCGAAACTTCTCACAAAAGCTTCTTCTTTATTGCCCTGGAATGAATCATTTCTGGAGTTGAACCACCCCGAGACGAGAGTCGACGGTATGTAGATGTTTGCCGGTTCTTCGTGGATAGTTGCGTACGAATCTCCATACTTAGAGACAGCCATTGGGTAGCCTGACGGCAAGTAGTCATGTACTAACATAAGAGGTAGTATCAAGAATCCCTTTCAGGGCCTGATGGGATAAAAACATCAATAAATCAAGAACAGGAGACTCTTGCACTCACGTCTTAACGAGTTCAGCCACCACTACCATCTAATCTTCATGTATGACATTGTGATCTAAGCACTTACTATTTATCCCTCAAAGCATTTCATATATATTTTTAAATTTGACATCCATGAATATTTTTTTTTTTTTTTTTTTTAGCTTTAATGTTTTATTCACACCTGTCATAATGATAATGACAACCAGTGAATGTGAGATCGATTGATTAATAGAATTGTCATGAAAGGCATGAGGAGGATCAGTGCCCAGTGGCACCTCACTCGGCGTGATATCCACATTAGGCGAGGAGGTCCCTCATCCAGCTCCTCTTCAGTCTCCTACAGACGTTACCGGGCATATTCGTAGTGGCCATGTCATTTATAAGTGTATTAGTATGTCCTTGTAAGTTGTCATGGAATCGTTTGTAATGAATACGTATGTGTTCGTTAACAGTCGGCATATGGAGGTCAGTATGTAAGGTTATGTTACTAACGTACCAAGGTGCTTTTGTAATTGTTCTGAATGTTTTTGCTTGAAAGATTTGAAGTTTGTTTAAGTGAGTCTTTTTAGCAGTTCCAAATATCTGTGATGCGTAAGTCCAAATGGGTTTTAGTAAGTAATTGTATGTGTTCAATTTCTGTCTAAGTTTTAGTTTTGAATTTTTTGAAAGAAGTGAACTCAGAATTCTTAATCTTTGATTTAAAGTTTTCCGTTTTTTGATTATATGTGGGCCCCACGTCATTTTTCTGTCAAATGTCAGACCAAGGTAGTGAACGGTGTCTGTCTGTGGAATCTGTGTATCGTCAAGGAAAACTGGAGGGCATGTTTCATGTCGAAGCGTAAATGTGATGTGCTGTGATTTGTCTTGATTTAGTCGGATTTTCCAAATTTTGAACCAGTCATGTAATCTTGTTAAATACTGTTGTAGGGTCTGTGAGGCGTATGTTGGATTTTTGTGTCTTGCTAAAATTGCTGTGTCGTCTGCATATGTCGCTGTTAAAATGTTGGGACTACAAGGTATGTCATGGGTGTATGTGATATAGAGTAGTGGAGCGAGTACTGAACCTTGAGGTACTCCTGCTGAGATAGACCTGATGGAAGATAGTTCTGACCCGTGTCGGACCGAGAAAAATCTATCGGAAAGGAAGGATTGTAGAATTAGATAATATGTAGGTGGGAGTATTGTCTTGAGTTTAAAGAGAAGACCCTGGTGCCAAACTCTGTCAAACGCTTGAGCAACATCCAGAAATACGCCAGTTGCATATACTTTCTGCTCTAGTGCTGTAGATATGTAGTCCGTTACTCTATGTAGTTGGTGTATAGTTGAGTGATGTGCCCTAAATCCAAATTGATGGTCAGGTATTATTTGGGTGTTTGTTAGTATATCAACAAGTCTTTTGTTCAGTAAGCTTTCAAAAATTTTGGAACAGATAGGTAGTAAGCTGATTGGTCGGTATGAGGAAGGTGAGTTTTTGTCCTTTTTAGGCTTGTGAATCATTATTATATGTGAGTATTTCCACTGTAGGGGAAATTTAGTTGTCCTCAGTATTGCATTATAAATAGTTGTCAAAAGCACTAGAGCTTTTCTAGGCATTTGTTGGAGCACTTCAGCGTTAATCAAGTCATGTCCAGGAGCTTTTCTTTTAGGCAACTTTTTGATTTGTTCAGCAATCTGTGAAGGTGTGAATGAAATAGGAGGTGAAGTTAGTTGTAAGGGCATGTCTAAAGTGTTTAGTACGTTGTTATCGTGCACAGTGTTAGTGAAGTCTGTGTGTGGTACAAAAACAGAAGAAAGTTATTCGGCAAAGAGTTCTGATTTTTCTCCGTCCGTCACGGCCCAGGAATCATCTTGTCTTCGAAGGGGTGCTGACACTTCACGATGCTTAATAAGGTTTTTGGTATGTCTCCACAAGCTTCCATCGTCGGTTGAGAGATTTCTGATGTAGTTGTCATAGGTTGTTCGTTTGAATTTTCCAATCTGTCGCTTGAGTTCATTATTAAGTCTGTTGTAAGTTCGTTTATCTGATGGGAGTCTGTCAGTCTGCCATATTTTGCGAGCTCTCCTCTTCGCTCTGATCAAGTCCCTTATGTATTGTGGGTACATTGGTAGGAACTCATATTTTTGAGGTTTTGCTACTGATGAAGACCATGCTGCTTCTTGGATATTTCGTGTGAAGTATTCAACGGCATCCTCAAGTTCTTCTTCGTTTTTAATGGATAGAGGAACAGAGAGAGCAGTGTCCAATTGGTTCCTGTACCTGTCCCAATCCATTATGCCATTGATCAGGGACAGTTTTTTTGTAGCTTCACAAGGCTCTTCAAACAATACCAAATGCAAAAGGGAATGATCAGAGCAAAGATCTGAACTCGTTGTTATAGTGTGAGGTGTTGTTCGGAGTCCTTTAGTTATGAAAAAGTCGAGTAAGTCTGGTGTTTTCCGTCTAGAAGTTGGCCAGTACGTGGGTGAATTAGGTGAGATTGTGTCTAATGAAAGCTCATAAAGAACATACCTAAGATTCCTTCCTCTTGGAGTAGATAGTCTGGATCCCCAGAACTGATCTTTGGCGTTGTAGTCGCCTCCTGCAACAAAGCATCTACCAAGACGTTTAAAGAAATTACTAAACATCATGGGTGTCAGAACATACCTCGGAGGGCAATAAACCGCAGCAAGAGTAATGTTTTGTTGTTGTGTTGATAGTGTAATGGCTGTAGCTTGAATCTCTGGTGTTATGGGTAATTGTAAAGGATTATGTTTTAGAGTTGTTTTGATAATTATGGCAGTGCCTCCATGTGAAGTTCCATCTGGGTGGTCAGTTCTGTAGATTTTGTAACCACGGATGTAAAATTTAGAATGTGGTGTCAGATGTGTTTCTGTTATTAGTGCAATGTCAATGCGTTTCTCGTGTAAGTATATGTCTAGTTCGGTTCTATGTTGATTCAGTCCGTTTGCGTTCCATAGTATAATAGACATGGAGCCCACAGTCGTCTGATTACGGGGCATATTTTTGGGTAAGAGCGAGAGTAGCCTGAGATAGCTGTTGTAGAAGACTGAAGAGGGGCTGTATGAGGTTATTGAGACCGCTAATCAAATGTATGATATCACCTGAGGAGGTTTCAATAGTAGGGAGCGTTTGGGCAATGCCCCTACTCATACCTTTAGGCCTTTGTTCTTGGTTTGTTGCCGGTGCTGGTTTTCGTTGCTGTCTCTGCTGCTGTTGTTCTGGTCCTGAGGGAATCGGATGAGGGTATTGAGGCTGATGCAGTGGTGGGAACTCGTGTAGTTCTGGTGACATCCATGAATATAAAATGAAAAAATGTCGGCCAAGTAAGGTCAGTATAGCTTCCTCGCCGTTTTCATTTGCTAATAAATATCTATATTTAAAGGTCTAAAAATTTTCGGAAGAAGCCGTTTTCGGAAATTCAGTAATCCCTCAACTTGATGGCTTGATATCCACGATTTTTGTTCATCAGCAAATACTAAAATGCGATAAAGTTCAGCATTTGCAGATTGTATATTTGATAATTCGTAATTAAAAAAAAAAAAAAATCCAGTGCATACTGAATATGTTTCTCGCTACTGTTAGTGAAAATGACGCATATAAAAATTGAGTGTTTTACAGGAGAGCATTACAACTAATTATTCCTTTATGCTTCATTAGTATAATTTTATATTTTATTGCACTCTGCTATTTTTCATAGTAGTAGGCTTACTTACTACTGGGCGCTACGGTCTTAAAAGGACCTGGGTCTCCTCAAGGACTCCAAGCCAGTCATTCCTGTATTAAATTAGTCCGGCTATATTTCCTTTGAGGGTTCATAATAGTTTTGGTTTAAAGGGTTTGGGTTATTAGCCCTTTCAACCCCAGTAGTAGTAGGTTACTTACATCAATTGCAGACATAAAAATAAAAAATAGTTTCGTACTATTACTGTTATTTGTTTTATTTTAAAAACCATACAATTGCATTCATTTCTGGACAACCTAATAGATTGAACACTATTAAACAACTCATGAATACCTCCTGTAATTGGTATCGAAGACGGTGCTTGAAGACATTGCTTTAACTAGAAGTTAAATTTTTTGACGTTCATTTTTGGCACTGCAAACTAATATTAAATGCCCTGTTTATTTATTTAAAAAAAAAAAAACTTTCAAAGAAATAATGAAAACAAAAATAATTTTGGTTTGGGAGGACTTCATTAAACCTTTTTTTATCTTCTAAAAACATTTTTTTTTTTATCCTCTAGTTGTATCAAAAGTAAAACCAACATTAAAGCCAAGCTCGTTCTACCTGAGAAACCAATAAATCTGAGCTAACTAAATATGATATAATGGACAATTACAAAAGTTTTTTACGTATAAATACAGGTATAAAAGTTACCATATTCTTACGGTAATTGTTTTTATTTATTTGAATTTACTTTTGAAAAAAAAGCAAATATGTGAGAATTCGAGGTGTGGGTAAAGTTAAATATAACTTCGAAATAATATGTTATGAAAATTCTGCCACAAACGAGTTAATGGGATTATAAATATATTGAGTCTACTATAAATATGCTTTCAGAACTCTACCCATCCCTACCTAAAAAGTAGATTCACTAAAGTAATAAAAGGGTTACAAAATCACATCAGAAATTCATCTCTGATGGGTAACACTGATAACAGACAGAACAAACCCCATAAACTCTTCCAAATTTTAGGTTATACTTTCTTATCACATAAAACATATGCTAATTTTAAATTGGAATTGTGACGGCAATTTTTAATTTCTAGCTATAATCCCACAATAATTTCTCTTCAAGAATCCCACTTAAAAGCCAACCAGACAATCTTAAATTCAACATACAACTATATTAATGAAACAGTTCCTCGTTCCACTCAGACTAGCGAGGGCGCAACTGTTGCCCTTCAAAAAGGTATCAGTTACACCGAAATTAATCTCTCCTCCAAACTAGAAGCAGTAGCCGCTGTTATACATTTACCGGTCCAGCTTACGATCTGTAATACTTACCTACATCCCACAGATCGTATCACATACCTACTGCATATTCGAAATATCTTACTCGAACTTCCTCCTCCATTCCTTTTAATGGAGGATACAATCGCTCACAGCCCAATCTGAGGTCCCAATCATCGAACGACGGCAGGGGAAAAATTCTAGAGTCTATAATAGAAGATTTTTCTCTCATAGTGTGCAGTCCCTTCGAACCGTCTTTCTACAGCCGAGCCCACCGTACTCAGACTTCCATATATCTCTGTTAGCCTCACACGCCTTTCCAATCATCCTCCAGTCTTATTTCCACCGTGATCTTGTCGGAAGCGACCATATGTCCCTTTTACTACATTTGCAAATTGACCTATTTCTCCTTCACTCTATCGGCAAATGGAGAATAGACAAAACCAACTGGGATAAATTCTCACAAGCCTGCTATGATCGTTTCAATGACTTTGGTATTTCCCCAAGTCACAGCACAAACATTGAAACATTTTCATCTCTAATAATCCATAATGGTTGAGGAAGAAGCGCAGGGATCTCCTGAAGCCTTGCTTTCCCTCCACGTATGGGGGGATAAGTATGGTTCGGAGTTCCTATGGCCGACTGTAAATATTGTAATAGGTATGCCTGCGTCTAAGATGTTTATTTTCATTACTTTTTTTTTTTTTTCTCACTATGATATTTTATTTTGTTCTTTTGTAGCTTTATATTATTTGAAGTTAGCTTATTTTTTTTATTTATTTATTTTTTTTTTAATTTGTAAATATGGTGTGAATGTGCTCTCAGAACTCTATTATAAATGTCCTTTATTGAGACAGATTGTAATATTTATCAATAAACCAAAAAAAAAAAAAAAAAAATCCAAATTGCTAACCAATTCGTTCCTAAAACAAAAAGCACACAATTTATTAAGAATGTTCCTTGGTGGTCATCTGAGTGTCGTGCTACCTTGACAAAAAGACATAAGGCTCAGAAACGGTTAAAATCACGATCTTCATTAAGAATTAATATTAATTATCAAAAGGCTAAAGCAGAAGCGCGATTGGTTATTAACAAAACCAAAAGGAATTTCTAGGTTAAATTCATTTCCTCCATTTCACCAGCTAATTCCCACGAAAATTGTTTGGAATAAGATAAGAGCCATCAAGGGTTGGCAAATTAACAAGATTCCACATTCAATATCTGACAACGATAAAACAATACAAAACATAAAGAATTAGCAAATGCCTTTATATATATTTAATTGGATTATTCAATATTTAAAAAAACTCAATTTTTGTTTTCCCAAAACCAGTGCTCTCTTAGTCTAAACCACGATTCCAGCCATACAATTCACCCTTAACGATGGACAAACTTAAACATAGTATAAGAACTACTCATTCAAAATCTTCAGGCCCAGGCCAGGTTCACATAGAATTCATAAAACACTCTTCTACTAAAGTTATTAAAGCTCATCAATAATTTATGGATCAACAGAGATTTCCCCAAAAGTTGGTCACTGGCAACTGTAATTCCCATTCCTAAATCTAATAAAGATCCCAAATTAATTCAAAGTTATAGGCCTATCGCTCTCACCTCCATTGTATGTATAAGTTGACCGAGAAAATGGTAAATCCGTCGCCTCTTGTGGGAATGAGAAACCAGGAAATTACTCGATTCAGAACAATACGGATTTCAAAAATCCAGGTCAACAATGCACCTTCTTTTCTAATTTAATTCCTACTTAAAATCATCCTGTTCCTATCTTAATGATAGACACTTCAAAATAAATCACAATAATACCTACTCATCCCTCTTTTCTTAATCTGGCGGAGTTCCTCAAGGTAATATCCTTGGTCCTATCCTTTACACAGTTTATACAGCTGATATCCCAACCCATCCTAACACCGTCATCACGACGTATGCTGATGACACATGTATCCTGTCAGTTAATAATGATCCAACAATTGCATCCCAATCACTTCAACCACACATCACAAACCTTGAAGAATGGTGTCAGAACTGGAGGATAATTATAAATTCCAATAAATCCCATCAAATCATCTTTGCCCTTCGTCGTAAACCAATGACTTGCTGTCCTATAGTATCCTTTAATAACACCCCACTTATCCCTGTAGAACAAATCCGATACGTAGAACTCCAGCTGGACAAATGTCTCACTTGGAATTCTCAAACAAGACTGAAACGACAAGAAACTGCTCGACGTTTCCGCTTACTCCAACACTTACTGGACAAACGCTCTAAACTTCCAAATAATTACAAACGACTCATATACATGACTATAATAAGACCTATTTGGACTTATGGAGTTGAGCTATGGGGCTCCACTAAACCATCAAATTCCTCTCGTCTCCAATCTTTACAATCCAAAATCCTTCGTAAAATCCTCAATACTCCTTACTTTATCACAAATAAAATAATCCATAAAGACCTCAATGTTCCATATGTTTCCAATTTGGCCAAATCCAGATACCTATCCTTCCATAATAAACTTCATAACCATCCGAATCCTCTTGTTTCTAACCTTGCTTCCTCTTCGATTCCTGATAACCCTCCGATGCGTCTGAAAATTCCTCTGCACACATTTACTTGATGTATTCATACTAATACAGTTGTAAATATCATAATAAAAGTTTTAAAAAAAAATCATCCTTTGATAAGAACCAACATGTTTTTGCAGTTTTCCTAGATCTTGAAAGCGCTTTTGACTCCTGCTGGAGTATAAATTTTTTAGAATCTTTAGACAAATTGGGTCTTTCCGGCAACATTATTCTTTTTATAAAAAAATTCCTTGAGAATAGAAATTTTAACGTTCGCGCCGGATCAGTCTTTTCAGATAACTTTGACTTACACAATGGAATTCCTCAAAGATCCGTTTGAAGTCCTACCCATTTTAATATTGCTATTAATGATCTAAGAAATTTTATACCTAAGCCAGTTGGCCTTGCGTTATATGCAGACGGCGTTTTGTTTGATTACAGCTCCACCGACATCAACTTTGGCCAATCTGTAACGCAGGAAAATCTTCACAATCTAGAAAAATGGGCCTCCAGTAGTGGCTTTAGCTTTAACCATAATAAATCAACCGCAGGTCATTTTTGTCGACTTCGGAAATGTGTTTAACCATTTTCGGTAAGCCTACGAAATCGTCAATTAAACAAACACTGCTATTTATAGAAGTAGTATGTATTTGCTATCTTGGAGTCACCTTTGATTTAAGACCATCTTAGAAAGTACATGTCGATAATTTATTGTCCAAGTTGTCAAAAAAGATCTAATATAATCAAGGTACTCTCCAGTACTACTTATGGCAGCGATAGAGTATCTTTGCAGAGGCTCTATAGGTGTTCTATAAGACCGGTGTTTGATTATGGTGATGAAGTTTACGGAGATGACTCAAACCGTATAGAATAGAATAGAATAGAAAAATAATTTTATTCTGGGACGAAGTCCCTCCAGAATAACAAAAAAATACAGAAATTAAAATTTTATAATTGGCCAGATAAAAACAAACATAAAAAGTTAAGATAAAGATAAATCAGTAAAAAAAAAGAAAAAACATATTAGTTATACATACTATATACAAAATAAAATAAAAAACTCTTGAAACCATACTAAGATACTTAAAACTATGTACAATGTAAAATATAAATAAACCCTTTTAGAAAAAATAAAAAATACAGAAAAAATAAATGTAAATTCTTCTTAATAGTAAAATATGTGTTTCTGTTGAAAAAAAAAATAAAGGAAGAAAGTCGAATCTATAATAAGTATTTAGGTTATGAGCTATATGTGAATATGTTATTTTACATAAAAGGTTAGCTGGTATCTGACTGTTTTTGGGGCAGGAATTGGAATAGGAGGGTTTTGAATGTAGATAAGGATTAAGAATGTCGAATTTTGATAGGAAGGGAATTCCAGAAACTAACAGAACGAGCAATAAAGGAGTTTTGGAACGAGGCAGATCTGTGAGAAGGAATGTAAAGGTCGGAAGGTCGAGATCTTGTAGAGAGGGAGTGGACTGAGGACTTGAATTGGAGAAGGTTGCAGGCGTAGGAAGGACGATGATATGATAGAGGAATGTACCTAGGAAATATTGTCTTCGAATGGAGGGGAAGAGCCACTCTAACTCAGTGTAGTGGTGAGAGACATGGTAGTATCTCGGAGCACCAATTACAAATCTCACGCAACTGTTCATTAATCTTTTCAGTCTGTCACGGAGCTCCACAATACAGAGAGTCCATCATACAAATACTGAACCGATCAAACCCAATATTACTCTGGGAAGCTAAAGAGTGGCCATTGGAACTGCGTAGGAACTATCTTTTACTTAAGTTTCTAGGCCGCCTAAAAACCACTCCTAATTTGTTTTGACTTTTCACACTACCAACTACCCAATCGGCTCACCAGCTTCCCACCACTTTCCGAATCATATTCACTACCCAAGTTTTACACATCTTCACCTCACCCATTACCTCCTTGGACGAATAACACACCTACTTTTGATTTCTCCTTTAATTCTGTTGCAAAATCCATTAATCCCCCCAAAGTTATAAAACAAATTTTTTCAACTATTCTTAATAAAAGCAGAGAATTTACCTGTATTTACATAAATGAATCAAAATATCTAGATCGTGTGGGGTGTTCGGTTGTGCTTACCAACGAAACCATCCGGTTCAGTCTTCCTTCCATTTATTCCATCTGCTTATCCAAGTTGTATGCCATTTATCTATCCGTAAGTCTTATTAATGAATTAACAAACACTCATATTCTAATTTGCAGTGACTCACATTCGGCCCTCAAAGAAATACAAAATTTTCAAATCTCCAATAACCTTATTGCATTCTCCATAACACAACTAATTCAGATAACAACCAAATTAATAAAATTTCTGTGGGTCCCTAGCTATGTTGGCATATCTGGAAATGAACTGGCTGACACAGGTGCCAAGGAAGCCTGTACCATATTTCAAGAACCTAAACTTAGCACAGTGCTGTACGACTTCAAAGCAGCCGTGCTAAATCATCGCAAAGAAGCATGGCACTACTTTTGGTCCAAGGTTCCAAACACCAACAAACTGAAGAATATTTATGAAGACATAGAACCACTGTCTCAAATAAAAGGGAACCGTCGGGAGCAAACCATAATTTGTAGACTCAGAATAGGACATACTAGGTTGACGCATGGAGACCTCTTTGAAGGGAAGCCTTATCCTTAGATGCAGCAGCTGCAACACACCATTGACCATCGAGCACATCATGGAAAATTGTCAGAGCTTATGTCCTTCAAGAATTTCACTAAGACTCCGGAGCTACCGTCAAGCCTTCGAACAGGAAAACCAGAAGAACTTAATGCAATTTTTGAAGGATGGCAAACTACATAAACTGATTTAAATTATGTAATTATGTAACAGTAACACGGTGCTTCTAACCTCTGTTGTCGTACATGGCACCTTAAACTGAAATTAAATAAATATAATAAGTATTATATTTTTCTGGAACAATAGAAATGGAATAATGAGGTTTCATACAGCGGATCCTATGGATTTTGTAGTCGAACTGAGACATGGATGACTCGATCTATTAATAAATTAACACGCTGAATTCTATCGATTTATTTAAGACCCTTTCCAAATGTTCATAATATTTTCTAAATTTCTTTAAAATAATGTGATCATATTTCCGTAGCATTGGAAAGCAAGCAATATTGCTCGGGTGCATTTCTGGACATAGCTCAAGCTTTCGACCGGGTATGGCACGCCGGGCTTCTTTCCAAGCTGAAAACCCATCTTCCTCAGTCTTTATACCTTGTCCTCCGTTCCTACCTCTCAGATCGTACCTTCCGAGTTCGCTGCGGTAGTGAATTATCGAATAGCTATCCAATTGAGGCAGGTGTTCCTCAAGGTAGCGTATTGGGTCCCGTCCTTTACATCCTCTTTACCGCCAATATCCCTGTCCATCCCGATACCTTCCTGGCAACTTTTGCTGATGACACCGCCATTCTATCATCCGACTCAGATCCTGATATAGCATCCTTAAACCTTCAAAGACACCTCTCCCTGATTGAGCACTGGTGTAATAAATGGCGTATTAAAGTAAACGAATCCAAATGCCAACACATCACACCTTCACGCTCCGACGCAGTTCCTTTCCACCAGTATACTTTAATTCCATTCAGCTTCCTTTCTCAGACACAGTCCGGACCTTGGCTTTCTCTTAGACATACGCCTAACCTGAAACCTCATATTAGACTTAAAAGACAGGAACTAAACCGACGATACGGACAACTATACCGGCTACTAAACAGAAAATCAAAACTTTCCATTCAAAACAAGTTACTGATCTACAAGACAATACTGAAACCTATCTGGACTTACGGACTTGAACTGTGGGGAACAGCAAAATTTACTAACATCAAACGCATTCAATCCTTCCAATCCAAAGTCCTTCGAACAATAGTCAATGCTCCTTTCTATGTAACCAACAAAACCCTACACCATGACCTTAATATCCCATTTGTCCTTGACCTTATCCCAGCAAAATTCTCCAAATTCCACCAGAACCTTACCCATCATCCAAATCCCTTTGCACAATCTCTATCCAGCACCACCCATCTATATAATCCTCCAAGGTGGTTAAAACGGCAGTGGCCCCGCGATCTTTTATAGTTTGTAAATATTGGAGTTCCGGCAATGGCCAGATTTTCCACTCACGACATGAGTGTATGTGGCTAAAGCACTCTTGCTCAATCTCCACTGGGTTTAGCCCTAGTGACGCGGTTGAGAGAGGAGTGCAGGGAACTCCTGGAGTCATACTTTTCCCTCCACAGTTGGAGGGACAAGTCTGGTTTGGAGTTCTCTCGCCAAATTGTAAATATTGTATATAGGTGTGTGTGTTCTTTTTATTTATTTATTTTTAGGTTATTTTATTCTTATTTAGTGTATATATATTATTTTTCTGTATAATTTATTTTATTTATTGTACATAGAGAGTGAATGTGATCTGCGAACTCTATTATAAATGTCCTAGAGACAGATTGTAATATTTTTCAATAAAAAAATAATGTATTATCACAAATTTTAGCCAAATTCTATTAAATCCATTTATTTTTAATGTCCATTGTAACATTGTTAAAGGATAAATTATATTTTAAACATTAAATACAATAAACTGTACTTTAAGACCCAGTACCAGGTTTTAAAGCCCTAAAATCTACAGTTTTCGAGATAAATCGTGGAGTTCTTTATCACAATATGTATAACGATAATTCTTGGCGAAAGCCTCTTAGGTGATTCGGTTGTCATTGGATACTTATAATATGTTAAGGTTTTAAAAAATAAAGTATTTTTATTTATGATAATCTTTGACGAACTAAAAATATATTAAAAAGGTACATGGAGAAGAATATATCTCTGATTTTTTGAGCACTGAGGATAATATAGATAGTTTTGATATTTCAAAGAAATAAACAGATTACATATGGCTTCTATATTCTTAGGAAGTAAGAAAATTACAAATCAAGACTCTTCTACACCAACAAAATAGGTCTTGAACGAGTGTTAATAGTAGCTTACATTTTAATTATACTAAAAATATCCTATAACACTGATGGAATTAATTTTAATATTAATTAATTAATTAATACTATACCAATTAATTAATACTATACTAAGAATTAATTTAATACTATACTACATCACCAAAAAAGTGCATACTTCTTGAGTTATTCGGAAATCTAATTTTACCATCCCTAGTAACTTTTTTCCAGCTTCTTTTCGTTGAAGCATGTTATATAGATAAATTTAAAGGGCATCGAGAAGAAGACTTTAGCCACGTTTCATTGAAATCCATACGTTTGTAAAGCCTAAAATCTCAAATTTCGGAGGAGATTAATAATATTTCTTCTTAGTCTATAGCAATGGTTAATTATTTAACATATTAAAACAAAAAAAAAACCATGTATTTCGAGAAATGTTTAGAATTTCAGTCATGATATCTTTCTTTTTTAATAATCTGATAAACAAATACCGCCCTGCGATGACCCATTACGTAATGTAATTGAGAATAAATAAAACAACGTATCACAATGCAAGTATATAGAATTTCTCAGTTCACCAAACTGACCACCAAGAGAGGCATTATATAACCTATGCCTCCTTCAAGCCAATGCAGTATTACAGTGCTGGCTGAGCACTTCGGATCATAGAGGAGGAATCCCATCAACAAAAGCGAGAGGTAAGTCCATCTTGATTTTTACTTATTTAATTCAGCCAATATAAATTTATGAATATTCTATTACTTACAGATGATAAATTAAATTAATAAAATATTTAAAAAATATATAATTAAAAGATATAATTAAAAGATAAATTTTAGCATCTTCTGTGCGGTTATTAAATATCTTAAGTTAATTCAAAACAAGCTTTAATACTATGCTTTTAATTATATCAGTGATATTTCTTTTAAAAAATCTATGTCTTTTTTATTTTATATTTTTTAAGATAAACGTTTATTTATTAGTTTCTTACGCACAGTATGAATAAGTATTAATATTATTTCATTAAAATGGAGGAAAATAAGAGTTTCACATAAAAATTTTAAAAAATAACTTTCTTGCTGTAAGAGTTAAAGAATGCTGGACCGTATTCAAATATTATTAAATAAACAACTTAAAACTTAATCAACTAAATTAATTTTAAAAATTAAATACACAACAGTTACAAAGGTATCCATCCCTCATAAAGGTGATTGCACAATTCTTCGTTTACAAATTTTATTTTGTTTTCCATTTACAAATTTCTTTTTTTTTGTCAATTTCTTTAAAATGGTGCAAATAAACGTAGAAAATTAAAAACTGTAATATATACATAATTACACGCATTGTGGTACGTTGCATGTTTTTTCCTTCTTGTTTGAATGGTCCCCAAAATTTAAGCCCTACAAAAATATAGTCTCCGTCCAAAATTGAAATATTAAATACACATAAAATGTGTATATAAATACGCACAAAAGGACTGTGAAAATGTGCCACATGATTATGCCACCATATTTTGAGCACTTCCACTGAAATAAATTGTTATTTCGAACTTCATGGGAAATTAACTTAAATACAATATTTACCAACGGCTAAAATAAGGGATTGATATCTCACTCTGAACTCCAGCATAAGATATTATCGTATTTATATTGACAAATAGATTATTAAATATTTTTAGCGTTGTTAAATGTATATATATATATATATATATATATATATATATGTGTGTGTTTGTGTATAAATTGTATACCTATTTCTTACATTCTATGTACCATTTATTACATTGTTCTACTTTCGCCGGAATAAAATAATAAAAGTTGTTCTTGTTCGAATCGCCAAAAAAAGTCAATAATAATCATAATTCAGATTATTTAGGAAGTATATTATATGTCATCGCTTTGCAAAAAAACAAAAATCGTAAGATACATTTTTTATGAAATTAAACATTATAGTACGTTTATTGATCTTATTTATGGATGTAAAAAAACAATAAGTGCGTGAAAATGACACATATTCACTTATCCAATTCTTATATTATGAGAGTCATGTAATGATCGTGTTTTGTTTTTGAATGAAGATATGTCATCCGTTAATTTATGAAACATTTCTTTTATATATTAAAATTAGCCACATTAAATGTACCATTTACTGATTTCACGGAGAAAACAATTATTAAAGTACGTAGTGACCTAATTTTATGATATGTAATTAAATGACTTTTTGCAATAAACCTACCATATGATAATAATTTAATAATAATGTGTTAGTAAAGAAAAATCACAGATACATAATGTATTCCACCGACCAGATCACTTAAACTACAGTCAAATTATAAAATAGCAATATAATTACTGTAAATATAGCAATAATTAAGCACTATAAATATTTGTATATCTAAATCTTCTTTTTTTTTTTTTTTTGTTATTTTTTCATACACAAATACTGGAATAAACGATAATTTTTATTTTTTTAAATACCGAAGATAAAAAATATTTGCGGTATTAGATAAAATTAAGGCTCGAACCTCTAATAAATCTAGTATAATATACAGTATTATTATATAATAAAGAAATATAATGATAAAATTTCATTCATTTCCATTATATAAATCTAATGAGATGCACCCTGAATTTAATGCAGCTTTAAAAACACACCCAGAAGCTCGCAAAGTTGTCATAAATTGGAATAAACAGAATATATATGTCTATATATAAATTAATCTTTTTTATTTAATAAAAAATATATACTAACTCCAAGCAATCTATAATATCTGCATAATATATATAATACTCCCTACAATTTTTTTCACAATATTTTTTCTAATAAGACTACATAATACTAAAATATTTTTATATAACAACAAGATCGAATAAAAAAAAAAAAAAAACTATGACGAATAAGATCCCGTGAATTTCTATTTTTTAATAATATGCAGTGAAATTTAATTTTCTCTTACCAGTATTTAGTTAGATCATAAACTCAATTATATAAGGAGATTTGAGGTTTATACAATTTTCTTTCCTTCAAAAATGTATAGAATAAAATATATAATATTATTTAAACGTTTAAGTATCTAAAAAAAATAAGAGACCTAATGCAAAACATTTAAATACAGAATTAGGTATAATCATCGATTGATTTAACATGTACAAGTACGTTTTCATTTATAATATGTAGTTTTAAATATTGCAAATATAATACAAATTCGACCACTGTGTAAAGGTTAGTAGTTTTCAGCTATACTTGATTATGTAACACGTAATTGTAAAGTAGAAGTTATATAACAGTTTTATGCCCTTATGTTTAATATTTTAAAGCATAATAAACGGAAATTAATCATAAATACAATATATATTAAAATAATAGATTCGTGCTTCCTCACTATTGATAATTTGTATTCATGGAGAAAGTGAAAAAAAAAAGAGGTTCGGCTCAGAATCGCTAATTTGCACTTGCGTGTTATGCTTAAATTTTTTATGGAAACTTTTTTGTCATTAGAAGCTGCATTAATGTTAGAAAGTGATTATAGAACCCGCAATAATGTTTGATATTTTGCTGTTTCTAATATTATTTTTAAGTTAATACATGGCCATACACAAATATGCAACTTAATTTAATGTTTTTAAATTTTCATAAACTAAATAATTATATATTAATTAGCTCTAGTGCTTGTGAAATTGTTCAAAAACTGACGCGGGCCCCCGCAGCTAGCTCACGGAGAATACAGGATCCCTAATTGTGCTTTAGACATAAAGGAATAAATTTGGTCTCGTGTCTGTTTAAAGTAAAATCGACATGGCGGGTCATAACAGCTACATTGCCATATTAGTCCGTGGAAAAGACCCCTTTTTATCAAATTATTACATTCGGCGGAAACTTCATAAATAGCTGCATCACATCGTAACCTAAAAAAGTTTAATTTACGAAAATTCTTGGAATTGGGGCGTTTTCAATGTGAATGTTGGCAAACTTTGTCTATTTAATTAGATACTAATAACTCATAAATATCCATTTACTTTTCAATTTAACCGTAAGATAACTTGAGCACAAGTCGAGAAAAAAGGTGGCCTTCAAAAATATTGAGTTTGGCCTATATAACCACATTATTTTGACTATTCGGGGGTGTATGTCACGCCAAACGGTTCAATATTTTTTAAAGTCACCTTTTTTCTAGACTTTGTACTCAAGTTATCTTAACATTACAGTTGAAAGCAAATGGGTATTTATGAGTTCTTAGTGCCTAATTAAATAGATAAAGTTAGCCCTCCTCCAGATTGAAAACGCCTCATTTCCAAGAATTTTCGTAAATAAAATAGTTGTAGGTTAGGATGAGATGAAACTATTTATGAAGTTTCAAGCGGATGTTAATAATTCGATTAAAAGGGGTCTGTACCATGGACTATATATACATATATATATATATATATATATATATATATATATATATATATATATATATATATATATATATATACCTTGAAATTTGGAGGTTACTGAGCGAGCTAATATGTCGAATAATAAATTTAAAAATTGTTTAACCTTATAAATAAACATTGATAACATTGATTTTTTTTTTTATAAGCTGAAAAAACAGCTACATACATATAGTCCGTGGTACAGACTTCCTTTTATCAAAATTATTAACATCCAGCGGATACTTCGTAAATAGCTTCATCAAATAGTAACCCACAAACATTTTATTTACGAAAATTCTTGGCGTTGGGGCGTTTTCAATCTGAACGTCGGCAAACTTTGTCTATTTAATTAGGTTCTAAAAACTCGTAAATACCCATTTCCTTTCCAATTTAATCGTGAGATAACTTGAGCACAAAGTCGAGAAAAAAGGTGGCCTTCAAAAATATTTAGCCGTGTGGCCTATATAACCTCGTTATTTTGACCATTTGGGGGTGTAGGTCACGCCAAGCGGCTCAATATTTTTGAAGGCCACCTTTTTTCTGGCCTTTGTACTCAAGTTATCTTAACATTACAGTTGAAAGCAAATGGGTATTTACGAGTTTTTAATACCTAATTTCTTCCTTTATGTCTAAAGCACATGTAGGAATCCTTCATTCCCCTGAGCTAGCTGCGGGGACCACCGACTGTTTTTGAACTATTTCTCAAGCGCTAGAGTTAATTAATATATAATTGTTTATGTTTTATTTAGGTTATGAATATATGTAAATAAACAAATATATGCAATACATTTCTTCTGAAATATATTTCAATTTTCGCGGGATGGTGGCGGTGGCGCCGATGAGGTAATCGCTTGGAGACACCAAAGTCAACGATCTCGATGAACGAGTACACATATAATAAACCGGTTACATTATGCATAATATACTTGGGTACCGTGAAGTAGCTGTGATCAATAATTTATATATTTTTCATTTCTTTATGGAGAATGTAATTAATATCCCTACTAATTCCGCACAGTTTTTTTATATATTTTTTCTAGTCAGAAGAATAGTCAGTTAGTTATTTTATAACATTCAGCATCTATCCAAGCGTCATTGACAACGTAATTATTGATATGATCGTACAATGTAGAGTTGATGGGTTATATACCTGGTACATTTCTCACAATTAGAAACATTATGGTTAAATTAAATGAACGGTTTCTATGGATGTTATGAAAGTAGAGCATTAATATAAAACGAAAGAAAATTTTTCTTTTTATAGTAATGCTCCGAGAAACTAATCCGGTCTTCAAATAAATGGCAAATCGTTCGTCCGACACCATTTAGACCTGGAGCCATGGGCGAAAAGGCCATAATATTATAGTAGCAAATCTTTCAACATACAGTCTGATAGCACTCCTTTTAGGTATTTCGAAAATGCTCGTCTGCCAGCACAGACAGATCGATTTAAGGTTTTAGGGGCATTTGAAACCAACAAAATGTTTAAAATTTTGGTGCATTTGAAGAAAATATTCTCTTCGTAGGGTATAATTTTGAATAATAGATCATTTCAATGCAATTTTGAATAATAGATCAAATACAAAGAGGATGAAATGCTGAACATATCCCTTGCCTACAGTACGCAGGTCCGAATTTTAGTTTCTAAGATATTTTGATCTGTATCTTCAATAAAACTCTCTATCAGTTAGTTTTCGACACTATTTTTTCTCTTTTCCCTTATTTTTGTCTC
Organism: Nezara viridula; assembly: GCA_928085145.1. NCBI lineage: Eukaryota > Metazoa > Arthropoda > Insecta > Hemiptera > Pentatomidae > Nezara > Nezara viridula. Next base: position 111,223,862 of record OV725079.1, on the reverse strand, counting down.
TTCTCTCCAACACTCCGTCGCATTAAGACACAATTTTGAATAATAGATGAAATGAAACGAATAATAGTTACTAAGAGGATGAAATGTTGAACATTTCCCTTGCTTAAGTTATGCCGTTCCGAATTTTATTTTCTAAGATATTTTAATCCATATGCACCTTTGTGATTCAAGCAATTGAATTGTTTTTGCATTTGGATTAAAATATCTCAGAAAGTAAAAAATCGTATTTGTATACTGTAGGCAAGAGAAATGTTCAGCATTTCATTTCTTTGTAAGGATTCATTATTCATAATTGTATCTAAACGCGACGCCGTGTTAGAGAGGCGAAATGGGAAATATCTCAAAAACTAAAATACGGACCTACATACTGTAGCCAAAACCAAGATTCAGCTTTTCATCCTCTTTCTAATGACCTGTTATTCAAAATTGTATCTTAAAGCGACGAAGAGAAAGTTTTCTTAAAGTACACCAAAATTTTGAACTTTTTGATGGATTCAAATACCCCCAAAACCTTAAATCGACCTGTCTGAGCTGGCAGACGAGCATTTTCGTAATACCTAAAAGGAGTAATATCTTTCTCTTAGCTTGAAAATTTGCTTGAAATACTACAGCCTTTCCGCTTCTGGCTCGAGATCTAGTTGGCCATTGGACGTTAAAGTGTAAGTGATTATTGACGAAAAGGGGGCAGTAATGATCTAGCCAACATTGGCGTTGGCTTAAAAAGGATCGGTTTTAGCCATTGCTTAATATATGCTTCTATTTTTTCTTTTCTTTTTTGACAAGATTATTCATAAAAACTACTTTTACTACAGTTTTTATTTTCCAATTAAAATTCATAGATTTTGAATTATTTTCAATTGTTTAACCAATAGAAATGGTGAGAGAAAATTATACTGGCTCTACTTCGCACAAGTCTCAGGTTATTTTCTTTAAACCATTTTTTTTTTTATTTAAGTGACCTATCACTATTATTAAGCTAGGGAATAATTTATTCCAGTCACTACGGTTTAATTTACCGTGAGACATAATAATCTGTGTAAAAAAATTTAATTTCGTAAGAAATATTTTTAATTTTTGTATTATGATTTTCGACACTTTAAAGCAGAGAATAGATCTTTAATTATTTTTCCGGAAAAAATAATTGAATACAATGACATTCAATTAAGTCAGATTTTTGTGTTTTTTTTCTTTTTTGTTTTAACCACTTAAAACTACTATATATTTTTTTTTCAAACCCATGTTCAATGTACTTCTTCAGCACAAGAGGAATTTTCTTCCGAGTTCTAGCAATAAAAATTTCATCTTCATAGCCATCATCATGTTTGAGATACAGCGATCAATAAGATATTATTTAACTTTATTTATTGAATAATAATACAATCAGCCACTGTTGGAGGGCTATAAGTATCAAGGCTAAAAGTTCTCATTCATACAATATATACAAACAATAGAGAAATAAATATAAATATAAAAAAAGTAAATAAATAATATTGATAAAAAAGTAAATAAATAAGAAAAATAAACAAAGAAAATAAAATAAAAACTTCTAAACATATTCATACCTATATTACCAATAAGATAGGAAAGTAATAGTATCTTTCTTTTATATATAAAGGTTTCAGTAAAGAGGTGATAGTAGACATCAAGAACTACAACTAAGTTTTTATAAAGTATGGACAAAAAAGTAGGAAATTAAAGATTTTTTTTTTTAATATCACCTTTTCTCTTGAAGAAGACGCGATAACTGAAAAAATATTTAATTTAGGTAATTAACAGCTGCTTCATAGTAAACTTGATGAAATTAACTTTAAATAAAAGTAGAGTTTGTCTTTGTTATAATCATTTAAGAAAGACTTTCACAAGGTTAAACTACCATGAGTTTTTCATAGCACAATCCATTATTCGTGTTTTGTTTTTTTCTATCATCCAACAACTAGACTACAAATACCCCACATGTTATAATGATTTATTAATTAACTTGTGGTTTTCCACTTAGACAAACGTCTAACTTGGAATCCTCATACCAGACTGAAACGACAAGAAACAGCTCGACGTTTCCGACTACTCCAGCACTTACTAGACAAACGCTCTAACCTCCCAGTCAATTACAAAAGACTCATATACATGACTACAATAAGACCTATTTGGACTTACGGAGTTGAGCTCTGGGGCTCCACTAAGCCATCGAATTCCTCTCGTATCCAATCCTTACAATCCAAAATCCTTCGTAAAATCCTCACTGCTCCTTACTTTGTCACAAACAAAATCATCCATAACGACCTTAGTGTTCCTTATGTTTCTGACCTGGCCCAAACCAGATACCTATCCTTCCATAACAAACTTCAGAACCATCCAAACCCTCTCGTTTCTAACTTTGCTTCCTCTTCGATCCCTGACAACCCTCAGAGGCGTCTGAAAAGAAGATGGCCTGGAGATCTCCTTTTACAAATACATTTTTAGAGTGCTACCAATGGGTAGTTTCTTAACAAGTGATTTCATGCTATTTTATTCCTTTACTTTTATTTTGTTCACATTTACTGAATGTATTTTTACTTGTAATACAGTTATAAATATCATCAATAAAAAAAAACAAAAAAAACTTGTGGTTTGTTCAGAAATAAGTAGAGATTCACTTGTAGTTTTGAAAATAATTAAAGTGATCCGATATTCTATCACCCCAGATTATCCATGTTTTCAGCAAAAATAACTGCATATAAATAGTACGTAGCATGTAAATAGTGTATATAGATGCACGTGTTTTTTTATTTTAATTTTTAGGTTATTTTATTTTATTTATTGTGTATACTTTTTGGTTATTATTTAATGTTATTTTTCTTCTGTTTATTTAATTTATTTTTTTTACATAGTGTGAATGTTATGCAACCTCACTATAACTAATGTCCAACTGACAGGTTGTTGTTATATTCAATAAATAAATAGAAAAAAATATAATGTTTGGTTAATATTTTAAATTTCTATTGGCGGTCTATTGATTAGAAAGCAGCTTTCAGGAAATACATGAAAGGAAACTGTAGAGGATTGGGAAATATTTTTTTCCGAAGAAGTAACTTTTACAAGGAATGGGATATTTTATTTTATAATTAATGAAAATTGTGATCCAACGAGAATTCAAATTAATTAATTAATTAAAGTAATCCCTCAGCATTGTAAATAATGTTTTTAAAAATTAAAAAAACCACTAACACAAAAATGAAATTATGTATTTTACTTTAGTAAGTATCTGGAATATTACACCAACGTTTTCATCATAATCGGTCAACCGGAAGTGCCTCTTTATACTCTCGATTTTACGAATTTCTCGAAAACGGTTACAACTATTTTGATCAAAATTGTCATACATGTGTACAAGTCTTTTTAGTCGATATGATTCAACGGGGCTTAAATGCTGAATTATAAAATTTCTTCCTCGCGGTACCTTTACTTTTGTGTATTTAAAAAATATAATCACATTGTAACAAGTAATAAAAAATAGTTAAATAAGATGAATGAAAAAAAATATTAGTAACTAAACGAGAAATACGAGTTAGAAACCATACGGAAACAGCCGAGAACATCATACCTTTGCCGATTCCCTCCATTTATAGGTCGGCAAACCCCTCAATACAGAACTTTATTTAATGCCAATATTAACTTATTTTTTAGACGAGTTTCAGAATTCATCCAAAATAAACATTTTTTTCCACAATCATTAGTATTCTTAGATACAAAGTCGTAAAAAGAAATGGAAATTGATGCTAACGTATAAATTTGACAGGTTTGATAGTTGGAAAAAACATCGTAATCGATTGTTTTAAATGCAGTTATACCATCGTTCTTAATTTTACTTTCCTATATATGAAAATTCCTATCTATCCTAAGTAGAGTGATAAGTGAAAGTCGTATGATGCGCGTAACGCATCAGTATTTTAACATTCTAATTAATTAATTACAGTGTTTTAACATAATGTTTTGTTTTAAAACATACCTTTAAAAAAAAAAGTGTATTTTCATAATTAATTTATCATCATCATTCATCTCAGAACATGGGAAACAAATTATTTAAATTGTGTGTAATATGTTCAAAAAATAAGAATTCTACTGCCAAAGTAAATTTAAAAAATACGGAAACCAGAAGGCGTGATCGAATCAGAACTATCAAAAGTTTTATCGAAAATAAACGAATTCGACTGACCATGACATCTGCTGAAATTATACAACATTCAAATGACGTATCAAGGTCTCACACGCAAAGAATTAACAAAAGAAAAGAAAAGAATAAAAGAAATGGTTTCGGGCGATGATCTCTGCCACTGAGTTAACATCTCATTGAGTTTATCAGACAGATTATATTATAATTTTTTTAGTGATATTCGATGCCTCCGAAACTATAAATCCAAAAATCTATTAGTTATCACTTGTTTTCAATAGAACCTTTATAATGCAAGAGATAATATTAATTTATGTGAAGGTGTCGATTACTAGATTAGCCGAGCCATATACTTCCTCTATCTGTAATTATTTTAAAATAACTAGATGTCATATTGAGTTTTTTTTTTAACGTTCCGACGAATAATGATGTAGAAATAGTAATTTATTAATGGGTGATAAATATCCAGGACGCAGTCATTATAAAGTTTTTATTAGTGCCGACGTTTCAACCCAAACATGGGATTCATCATTAAGGAGTGGTTCGAGCACCGAAGGTATTGTAGTACTAACCTCATGGTCACTAATTGAATACCTCACCTTCAGTACTTGAATACCTCACCTTCAGTACTTGAATACCTCACCTTCAGTACTTGAATACCTCATCTTCAGTACTTGAATACCTTCAGTGCTCGAACCACACCCTGATGATGACCCACATGTTTGGCTTGAAAGGTCGGTACTAATAAATACTTTATAATGACTGCGTCCTGAATATTATAAAACTAGACAAAATCCCCTTTAACTAACAGAGTTTGTCTTTTTTAAAACATTCAAACAGAACGTTTAAGTAGCTCAACTATATTAAGTTCTTTTTTTATAAAATTACAAATTATTCCGATATTTTTTTTTTGCCGCTCTCCGATTGGACTACAGACATCCCACTATTGGAAATAATTCTTCTTCTTCTTCAATAGGACCTGGGCCTCTGCCACCAATGTTCTCCACACCTCGCTATTCCTCTGTAGTTCTCACATTTGCGTTTATGTCTCTTTTTATGTAATGTGAATCACTGGATTTAATTCATTTATTGGAAATATTTTATTGTGTAATACGATTTAAGTTATGAGATGTTAATGTTAACATGTTAACTATGAGATGGTGTGTTACGGATTATTTTGAAATTCACCTCTACCAGTGTAAAACATTTACGGATTTCGATATCTGTCGCCTCAGAGTATCCACGTTTTTAGCAAAAATGACAGCAATAAATCATCACAAAGCATTAATTTCCATTTTCCTCCTTTGGTCTGGGGTTTGTTATGATAGATTAATTACATATATACAGTTTATTCATTAAAAAAGAAGTGTAAAAACCAGCTAGTTTTAAAATGCATCATCTAAAAAGATAACATACCAATGTTTTTTTACACAGATCTCTATTATGTGAATTGACACCTACTGATATTTCCTAATAGCTAATAATTACGTTTCCAAGAAAGTAATTCAAGTAATTATAACTGATTTGTAAATGAATTTCAAAAGGTAAAGGAAATATACAGAGGGAATGAGTGCAAAATAAAAATTGGCTCCTTCATATCAGAAGAGTTTAGAAATAGTAAATGCCTCCTACAGGGATGCTGCATGTTCCCTATATAATTTAATATCTAATATCCTACATATAATAATATATATATCTATATATGTATATAGATATAGATATATAGATAATTGATCGGGGAGTTGGACGGAAAAATGTGGCAAAATGGGCATTCCAATGAATTTTAGACATTTATGTCACCTACTATTCACGGATGACCAGGTGATAATAGCGCAGGACGAGTTGTTTGATATCGGGCTTATGTTCAGAAAATTAATCGAACAGTATGAAGAATGGGACCTGAATATTAATTATTATAAAACAAATTATATGTCGACAGAAAACGATGAGTTGAGTGACCAAGTTTTGATCGAGCTTTGTAGAATACACCAATTTTGCTACCTTGACTCAACATTTGAAAGCAATGGAAGAGCTAGAAGGATGTTGACAAAAGATTGGCAAACTAGCGGAAAGCAATTGGTATGCTCAATTCAGTTCTCTGGAGCGAAAATATTTACAATAAAGTAAAGAGATTAATACATAAGGCCCTGGTAGAGAACGTAATGCTCTATAGTTCGGAAACGTAGCCGCCGTCGATAAATCACAGAGGAAAAGATTTCTAGCTGTGGAGATGGATTTTTGGAGGAGGTCGGCTAGAGTCTCAAGAACACAAATAATCAGAAACGAGATCATTCCAGTTAAGGATGGAAGTTGGAAGATTGAAGTTAAGAATAATATACTAGAGATAATGGAAGAAAGAATATTACAATGGTATGATATATGATGAGCATATGAAAAGGATGAATAGTGAACGACTTCCCAAAATGGCATTTGAGTAGAATGCCGGGGATAGAAGAAGAAGAAGACCTCGTGTCAGGTGGAGAGATGTGGCTGAGAGTATGGCCGGCCAAGTGCGATTAAGAGAGGAGTTTGGCTGAGGGAAACTTCAATTTATGAAGAAAACCCCTTAAGTGAAAAAGAAAATTCCAAAAAGTCTTTAAATGACATTTTTAAAAATTAAATCATGAATTATTTTAAAGAATTTTCTCTATGTGTAATCAAAACATTATGCATTTATCATTGATATTCTATAGAGTTTCAGTCATTTTCACGCATCAATGTGTTTTACCATTGATTAAAACTCGAACTTGAATTAAAAAGTTTAGCTCCGTCAAAAATGTACTAAAAAGAGAGATCACAGTCAACGGCCATCCGTCACCATTTTCAATCATTTTTTTTTTACCTTTGCTTTTCCTGAATTTCTAGGTTACTCATTGACTATCATTAATATGTAAGTTACTTTTTTACAATAAACCGACCATATATTTATAATTAATGTTCCTGCAAGATACACCAATACTTTACTAACTGTAGCATTTAACTTTCTAGACAGGATAACAACTTTTTTATTCTTTTAGATAGTCAGTTGCCCGTACGGAGTTGATTACATCACGCTTCGTACCTGACCTCATTTATAATAAAAGTAAACCTCATTTAATTTTGTTTTTCAAATGTTAAACTTGTAGAACAACTCTGTAATAAGATAAGGACATTTTCATAACCGCAAACCAAACCAGATTTGCTAATAATTGCCACCGAAACCATCTCAGACAATTTTATTGAAGAAGTTGGCTGGGAACAGAATAAACGATTTACACTAATGAATGCATAAAATGTTCAAATTTCATGAATAAATATATTTAAATATTTATTGATAGGGTACTTTTATGTTTGTTATAATTTGAAAAAAAAAATTCAATGAGCATTAACGGGCAAGATATGGATTTATGAAACCTCTGATGGCTACTCTAAAGCCACATACCCCAGGAGGCGCCTAGTGATACAAACACCGTATTTTTGAGAAAAATCAGATATACTTTAAAGTTAGAATAGTGGTCATTATTTATGTATTTTCTTATTCTGAATCGAATGAAAACAAAATGGGACGGACAAGCTTACGCGTTGTTGTTATTATGACAATATTATGTATTAAATTTTGAAAAATTCTGAACAAAAATAAATCTGATAATTCAAGTCAACATATTGTAAATATTTTGAAGATTAGAAATATTTTAATAAAACCTGGCATAATACATTTTTAAATAGATAGATTTATAATAATTACAAAATATGGAACTAAAAGTTCAAGCATAAATATTATTCAATCGAGATTCTCCATTGATGGAATACCATACGTAACTTGTCTTATTGCTTATGTCTTTATCATTGCTTAGATTTTATATCTAACATACAGTAAAATACCTCCGAACATGCAATAAGTCACTTTAAATGTATAAAAACATGTTGTGATGAACAAAACACTGTTAATAAACTTATATAAAATAAATGTATTAATTGTGAAAAACATAGTATTAAACAATTTTTATAATATCAGATCAATACAAATTTGCAATTAGTAATAAAATAAAAACAGCAGTAGTCGATTGTATTAAAAAAACAAAACTGATTGAAATATTAAAAAATCATTATTAAATATGTAAATTTATTAAAAATATATTTGTTAAAATTTAAAAACACAATGTGAGACATTGTATAAAAAAAAATATGAAAGTAATAGAAATTTACTATTAGTAATAATTGTATTTAAAAAACAATTAACAAAAAAACCTCTACCACTACAACCCTTGGAGTGCCTTGGGTTCAGTACTGCTTCATGGTCAACGGTTGTGCAAGAACGTTTGACCGACATTACGCTCAACCACCTGGTTTCTCCCATAATTAATTAAGTAATTAATAATTCCTACTTTATTGAGACTGGGTGTGGCCCAGAGGGATCTGCCGAGCCGACGGTCGATCCAATATAAATATCGCTGTCACTGGCATTACTCTTATGTTTCGCAATTCTATCTATCCATCTTAATGGCTCTACAGTCCTCAGTGGATTCTGGCCTCCTCAATGAGCTTCCGCCAAATTTCTTTATTCCGTGCGGCCACTTTCCAGTTTCTGACTCCCAGCAGGTCTCTACCACACCATCTTCCCATCTCAATTTCGGTCTGCCTATAGTGTAATAGCTTCTCAAACACTCTTATCAGGATTTCAGACCTCTCTATCCGAGCTACGTGTCCTGCCAAATGCAGCTTTCCTAACTTTATTATTCTGGCCACATTAGGTTCATTGAACAATTCGTAGACCTCTCTATTTTTTCCGAATTCTCCACTCCAGTCTCTTCTTTACAGGGCTAAATATTCTTCTAAGGATTTTCCTTTCGAAAACCAGAAGGTCTTTTTCGTCATTTTTGGCTAAGGTCCATGTTTGGCTACCGTAATTAAGAACTGGCCGGATGAGCGTTTTATAGAGCTGCAGCTTCGTTCGTGTATTAAGTAGTGAGCTTCTCATGTGCTTAAGTAGGCCAAAATAGCATCGGTTGGCAGCTGTTATTCTCCGCTTTGTTTCAAGTAACGTCTCATTTTTTGCTATAATTTGAGATCCCAGATAAGAGAACTGTTGGACATTCTCAAATGTGTAAGTGGTTAGAGATATTCTTTGGTTTTGGGGATTCTCTCCTTCTTCTGTGTACATACAATTTGTTTTATTTTCATTAATGTGGAGCTCCATCTTAGCTGCAGCTTTTTGCAATTCAAGAAAAGCACCATCGAGGAGCGTGTAACAATATCGATGTCGTCAGCGTAACCTAACAGTTGCACCATATTTATAAATATCGTGACCCTACTCTGAATGCCATAGTTCCCTCAACACCTTCTCAAGAGCCAAATCAAACAATAAACATGCCAAAGCATCACTTGGTCTCAGTCCTTTATTGGTGGTAAACTCCAAGAAGCATTCCAAATGAATGCGTACTCTGCACTGCACGTCCTACATTGTCATTTTTACCAGACGAATAAGTTTAGAGGGGTATTTAGTTCTCTCATTGCTTCATACAACTTGTGCCTCCTTATGGTATTATAGGCGTTCTTGAAGTCAATAAACAGATGATGAGTGGGAATTTTATACTCATGACTTCTTTTTAGAATCGTTCGAAGTGTGAATGTTTGATCAATAGTTGATCTACCCTTCCGAAAATCAGGTTGATATTTTTCAATTTGACTATCAGCGAATGGGGCTAGTCTGTTGTAGAGGATGTTGGAGAGTATCTTATATATGTAGCGCACTGCAGTAACGAAATCTCTCGGTTGTTGGCGCATTCCAATTGTTCTCCTTTCTTGTGTACAGGATATATGACCGCATATTTCCACTAAAGAGAAATTCTTTCCGTTGTTCAGATGGAGAATATCAGACCATAAATAACTCAGGTGGTAGTCCGTTACATCTTGGTGCCTTATGATTTTTCATCTGGGATATCGCGTCCTGGATCTCTTCAAGCTCAGAGGGTTATATTTCTCTATCATCAATTATGACGCTATTGTGACTATAGCAATCATCTGATTTCGCCGCTCCCTCATTCAATAGCTTGTATAAATGTCTAGCCCATTTTTCAAGTACTTCTTTCTTATTAGTGAGAAGTGAATCATTCTCCTTTCTGCAGGTTTGAAGCCTCACCTTAAAAAAAGATCCTTTCCTTATTAACTTCTATTTCTATTAGTATTTCTGAGGGTTCCACTACTTCCAGCTGTTTATTCTTCCATTCTCGCTTTTTCTTTCTATGGAGTCTCTTCTCAGATTGTCTTTCCATTCTATATTTTTCGGTTGCTTGCCTTGTATACTTCGCCTATCGCTTATGTACCATCAGTCTGTAGAATACGTTTTTTGCATCAGTTGCTCTCCTACATTATTAATCTAACTACGGGGATCTCCTTTCGTGATCTTTAAGTCCAAGAGTAGCCTGTCTTGGTCTTGGTTATGACTGTTTGCAGACCATTCCATGTATCCTGAATATTATTCAAATTAACTGTGCGTAGTTCATCATTCATTCGTTCATCCAGTCGTTTTTGAAAGGAAGTGAGTGTATCAGCTTCTTTCAATTTCATTATATTCCATTTCTTTTGTACAGATGATTTTTACATCTTTGCACTAGAGATTCTCGCCCTAATCCGAGCAATGATCAAATAATGGTCAGAATCTACGTTTGCGTCTCTATATACACTATTGCTTAATAGATTAGATCTATGTCGCGCCCTAATTATCAGATGGTCTATCTGATTGAATGTGCTTCCATCAGGTGATTTTTATGTGGCCTTATGGATTCGTCGTCCCGGGAATACTGTGCTTTCTATAATCATGTTTCGAGACGCAGAAAAATTTACAACTCTTTTCTCATGGTCATTACACTCCTCATGGATACTGTGGAGGCCAGTGAATGGTATGTATATTTCTTCCTTCTCGAATTTAGCGTTAAAATCTGCCAACTGGATCTTTATGTTACTCCTCGAGGCCATACGTCATAAGCTCTTTCTAATGCGTGGTAGAAGTTCTCCTTATCCTCTTCATTCGTTACTTCGGTAGGTGAATGACAACTGACAAGGCTGTAATAAAATAAAAGTGTAAAGTCGTTCCTTAATAGGAGTGAATCCAATAATTTGATGTCTCTTTCGTCCTCTCACTACGAATCCAGCTCCGCACGTATGATTCTTCACGTGCCAGCTATAATAAATAGTGAGGTTCTTCTTCTCAATGAGACCGCTGCCCCCCCCCCTCCAGCGGACCTCCTGGATAGCGGCTATGTCCACTCTATGGGTGTCCAATTCTGTTAGGACCTGAAGTCCTCCAGGTCTGTACAACGATAGGATATTCCAATATCCTAGTCAAAAGTCCATTTGACATTTTACATGTCTATTACCACTTGGTTATGTTATTAGCTCACTGATCCCGAGTCAGGTGGATGGGTTCCTTCCTCAGAGCACCCTGACTTGCTTCCCCTCCATGACGACTTTCCAGGGAAGGAAGCCCTAGGGTGAATAGTATAGGTGTCCTTCTGTCAGTTTAAATGTATAGTTTAGTTTTTTGTGTATATTTGTGCAGTAAACTGAACTCTTGTACCTGGAGGAGCGTTAATCCCCGCTAGCCATACAGAAGGTTAGCCCCTGTAGGCTTTCGCAATTGGTAAAAAAATATAGCTGCCTATAATGAATGTAAATGATTTGTATGAAGCATTATGACATTTAGCTATGTAAATGTGAAAAATACACGTGTTTTACTAACTGAACATATAATTTTATGATGTTCTCCGATGTTCCGGGAAATTACAGCTTTGTAAGTTTACGGCGGATGAGTGCAGATTTTTAAATCGATTTTTTTTTCATAGATCGATTAATATGGTTCATTGTTGAAAATAAATTATTTGTTACGCTATAATTTATTCTTCTTTTTTTTTTTTGTATTAACTCGTATGTATTGAATTATTGAGCATTAAAGATAACGATTTTTTGTTTAATAAACTAAATTCTATGGTTGTCTCGGGACAACTAAACATTTTTTTATAAATAAACATATATTTAAAATATAAACAGTGCTGCATGTAATAATTTAATTTAAATTATCCTCAAAAAGATAATTAATCAATAACCTTCGATTTTGTTTACTATTTTAAAAACAAATTATCTAATGTAAACATTTTATATATTCATGTTAAACTTTGATAAATAAACTTCAATATGAATTCTCAAGTTTTCTTCCAGACAATGCTTAGGCATAGAATTAATAAAAAACCGATATGTTATTTTTCTTCAGTGAATACAATAGATCAGAAACTGTGAAAACATAAACTAAAAAAATTATTGATCTAAGCAAAAAATCAATAGAAAACATTTTCGTATGAACTGTGTAAGAGTTTTTTTTTTATTTACGCAAAATTGATCCTCAAAAATAATTTTTTATTAGGGATTCTGTATTTTAAAAACATTAATAGCAAACAATATTCGTCACAACCATTACAACTCAAAAACAAAATAATCTTATGTTGTTTCAATGTTGCGTAAAGGCAAAAATGTGAACAGAGGATAAAAGTGGGATAATACTGTCGTTATTTTGATTACTTATAAAATTAAATTTTAAAATATAAAAATAATCAAATTTCGATAGTCAACGAAAAATGTTGAAATAGTTAATATAGCATAAGTATTATGCAGTAAGAATGTTTAATTTTTATAGCTCTAATAGGTTTTTCTAATCTAGTCTATGATCAATTAAAGCAGAGACATATTTCTATACTATTTTTTAAATTAATACTGAATCTAATTAATAAATAAAATAAATACATAGGAGGAACCTTCGACCAGCATATTTGACATATACCATTTCTAACAAGAGTATTGACCAACAAAGAGATAAATATTATGAAACTAACTGATATAATTATCTGTAATATGTCCAGTATAATTGCATAATAATAATTAATAGAGATGCTCTGTCACCTCTACTGTTGTTTTTGTGTAAAACATAATGTGATACCGTTATTATCCGATTCATATGATAAAACAATATCCATTTTAAATAAGTATGGTCATCGTTATTCATTTCACGTATATCTCGGCCGTAAAGCTAAATTTCTTCCCCCATCCTCCACTTTTGATCAAATTTTATTCCTTTCGGCTATCAGTTTACTGCCGTACTGTAGAAATGTAGAAAATCGAAAGGTAGCAAAAGCATAAGTAATCATTGAATTTGATGTTTATGTGAATTTTCAATTTTTATTTTTCGTTAAAAATTAGATTTTAACAACGGAAACGAAAAAGTCCATAATTTTTCTTAGGGATTGTTGCAAGGATAATTAGAGTTAAAGAAAAGCTGTGATAATTTTAAAAATCTGAATATTTACACTAAAAATAGAAATAGAAATATTTTAATACCATGACTAAAAGTAGTTGTTAGAGTGCTTTCATACCTCGGACACTATTTTTAATTGAATTTCTGGAAAAACTTATACAACAATGTCGTGTTTCATTGACCTATGACGCATCCATCCCTATGACAGAAATCTGGGAGAAAAAGACTATGTCATAACAACCTTACATGAAAAATATTTGAAAAATCATATTTTTTATTTTTATAAAGAAAATGTGTTTTTAGGCAATTACGTTTATTACAATACATCCCATGTCACGGAAAACAAGAAATAAAAAAGCTTTTCAACAGTTAATTGTAGTCAATTTTGCTTAAAACACAGGCAATTTTAGGTGACTGGCTAGAAAATCATTTCTTTAAACAACTTGAGGGGAATCTCAAAATGTTTCCTAATAACCTTCATGTTAATTCATATGGAATTAAAGCTTAATAAACGAGGAAGTTTTTCTACAGTTGAAGGGTGATAAATCACAAATAACTTATGATTTTTTTTTAAATGAAACTTAGCTGTGTTGTCCACTCAAAAGTCCTCTTTAAATGGTTTTAACAATGACAAACTCTTTTTTTTTTTTTTTGTTCTTCCCTACCTCGCCTTTTGGGCTATACGGGATTTTCCCGGGCCGGTGGTGAGGGCGGGGAATTTAAAATCCCTCCGGCACCGGGACGCGAACTCGTACTTTTTATATCATCTCAAATCTCTGTTATCCGGTTGCCAGGCAACTAGCGGTGCTGTGCACACGCTTTAGCCTATTCGGCCACCCCGCCCCCAATGACAAACTCTACTCAACAAAAGCAAATTTTGTCTAGTTTACCATGTAGCAAATGTTTAATTACCTAAATCAAATATTGTTTACGTTATATCAGCTTCCCATTCAATAAAAAACGTGACTTTGTTGACAGTAAAAATATAATTTCTAAATCTTCAGTCTATCATGATCATGAGCATGCAAATTTCCAAGCAAAAAAGGCACAATCTTATCCAATGTTCTAACTAGGCAGTAAGTAAGTAAGGGTCCAGTTCAAACATAATTTTCGAGATATGAAATTAACTCCTAACAATAAACATGTAATATAAGAGAAATAACACAGTATGAATCATACGATTAAAAAAATAACTTCATTTCTTTAAAGACCATTTGATAACAGTGCATGCTTAAAACATGTTCCACTAACCTCGCGGCACACGAGGGCTGCTCCGGAGTTCTCAAAATCTACTAGAAGTTGCCAGCCCTGTAATACAAATAAATACGTATTAAAATAAAAGAAAATCAATAATTTATAGACATTTTAATTTATATAATTATATAAGCTATCTCCTTTTCTAGCCAACTGTCTCCCTCATTCATACAGTTCTATCTCGTGGTATTGTCTATTCAGTAACTATAAGTATAGAGAGAACTTCGCGGAACTAACTGGGGAGCAGACAGAACTACCATGATTAAAGTATACCAAGCTCTGGTCAGTGCAAAAATAGATTATGGTAGTTTTCTCGACGGTTCTGTTCGGAAAAATGCTCTAGAGTGGACCACACTGGAATACGCCTTGCAACTGGAGCCTTTAAAACAAGCCCAACTCAGGGCATCTGTGTTGAGTCTGGCCTATCGCCACTGTACATTAGAAAACAGAAACTCGCAATCAACTATATTATTAAGTTATACCTGCAAACTATAAACTCCTCCCATAAATATGTTTTTCAATCTAAATTTTCAAAAAGATTTAAAGAAAAGTGGAATACCAAATTAAAATTGGCAGAAAGAATATCTCTCATTATGAATACATTAAAACAAATAAGATTAAATGAAACAGAAAAAGAAATACCCTCTTGGACCAATATACAACCAAAATTAAATCTCCAACTCACCAAATATAGTACACTACCTGCAGATTATAAAGAAAAGTTGCACAAAATAATCATTACATTACCTGAACATCTTCTAATATTCACCGACGGATCTAAATCAGATTCATCTACTGCATCAGCCTTTGTCACTCCTGATACTATCTACAAATATAAATTGCATCATCTTTGTAATGTTTACACAGCAGATATTCACGCCATCGCAATAAGTCTCTGATACGTCATGAAGAAGCCAGTTGCAAGTGTGGTTGTGGTATCGGATAAGAAAGCCATGAATAACATGTATCCAGATCATATGTATCACGTATTCAGGAATAAACTGCATTCTGTCTTATAAAAATGCTTCATGAAGTTGGAATAATGGCACATTTTACCTGGTCTCCTGGCCATATGGGCGGTATAGGAAACGAAATGGCGGATGGAGCAGCAAAAGAAGCTCTTACCCTTTCTGGCCGCGGTAAAGCTTTTTTGGCACCATTTGAACTTGCACGACCTCTAAGAGAAACCATATTCCAAGAATGGCAAAGACGGTGGGATAACAGCAAGCCTAGCAAATTAAAGACAATAAAGAAAAAGGTGCAACCGTGGAGCAGCTCTAAACGCAGCAGTCGTAGAGAAGTAGTCCTCACGCGGCTGAGGATTGGACATACTAGAAACCTCCACCTCGTAACAAAAGATCTTATCCCCAGATATCAAAAGTGTAGCCAGACATTAACTGTAAAGCATGTTTTGGAAGATTGCCCTTTTTACACAGCAAGGTTATACGATCTCAGGAAACGCCAGAATATATCAGCATCCCTGGGAAACCAAGAAGAAATCATTACTGAAGTTATGAAGTTCCTAGACAATCAAGGACTTATAAAACATATACGACAGGTTTATAACTAATGGTCCTTTTACTTATCTATTCTATCTTATTATCTTTAAGTTTCTATAATCATCTTTATTTATTTATTTCATTCTATTATTTTTTTTTTTTATTAACCACCTTAACAGTATAAAAATAGTGTTATTTAGTTAGTTATTTAAATGTCACTTTACAAGCCTTAAATGCGCAATGTTCATGTGCGTTTTCCTCTAAAGTACCTTTAATATGGTTTATTTTAAATAATTAACTATATCTCATTATTAAGAGTTACGAAAAAATGCTAAATATAACTTTTAAAGAATTAGATAACTGAATAAAGGAGAAAAAATAAAAATGGTTATCCAGGTCGAAAATGAATATCCGGAAATACTGGTTAGAATGCATACGTATAATATATCGTTGGAAACCGTAGAATTTTAAAAAAAACCGTATCTAATATAGAAAGTTGTAGAAGGTAACGGAGAATTACAAAAAAATTGAATAATAATCTCTTAAAACTAACATTATTTAATGTAAATCACATGTTTTCAAGGAAATTAAATGAAATTTATTTGAGTATTCCCTTTACAATGGAAATACTCACTTATTAAGATGATTCACAAACCCGGTAAAGACATATACAGTCCTTCATCCTACAGACCCATTAGCCTCCTTCCTATATGCTCTAAAGTTTTTGAAAAATTAATATACAAAAGACTTGTTGACATATTGACTGACCAACAGGTAATACCTGACCACCAATTCGGCTTTCGCACATTCCATTCGACGACACATCAATTGCACAGAGTTACAGACTACATTGCTGGAGCTTTAGAACAAAAACTATATGCAACTGGAGTATTTTTGGATGTTGCTAAGGCGTTTGATAGAGTCTGGCACCAGGGTCTTCTCTTTAAACTTAAGACTATACTTCCATTCACCTACTATCTTATCCTTCAATCTTTCCTCTTCGACAGATTTTTTTTAGTTTGGCAGGGCTCGGAAGTGTCTTCAGTCCGTCCAATCTTGGCCGGAATTCCCCAAGGTTCAATACTAGCCCCTCTACTTTACGTTATATACACTTACGATATACCTATTGACGTTGAGATCTTGACAGCTACATATGCAGACGATACAGCAATCCTCACAAAACATCAAGACCCTACACAGGCCTCACTAACTCTACAACATCATTTGCTTAAACTACAAGATTGGTTCACACTATGGAAAATTCGACTTAATCATGACAAATCCAAACATATAACATTTACTCTTCGAAAAAACACCTGTCCTCCAGTTTATATTGACAACAATCAAATTCCTCAAACGGACACGGTACTTTACCTTGGACTCACCTTCGACAGAAGGATGACATGGGGTCCACATGTTAAAATGAAACGCATGACACTTAACAAACGACTCAAACTACTTTACTCTCTTTTTGCCAAATCTTCAAAACTAAAACTAAAACAGAAACTGAATACATATACATACTTACTTAAGCCCATATGGACATACTCATCACAAATATACGGCATCGATAAAAAGACCCATCTACAAAAACTTCAAACGTTCCTATCAAAATTATAGCGACTCATAACAAAAGCACCTTGGTACGTGACTAACAAAACTCTACATACTGACCTCCTCTTTCCAACAGTTGACCAACATATAACGACCCTATATCAACGATTTTACACAAATTTAAATGGACATAATAACAGACTTATAAGAGACATGGCTACAGCTGACATACCTCAGAACATGAGCAGGAGACTAAAAAGGCGTTGCCATGCCTGTCATGTCATTTTATCATTATCGCCATCACATTTGCTGATTGTCAACTTATTGTTGAAAGGCGCAAATACATATTTTATAGACAAAAAAAAAATTTACTAACTAAATGTAAACTTTTAAAATATTTTTAAGTTTGAAAAAGTATTTATAATCCACCTCATCAAGGCAATGATACTGTTAAAACAACTATTTCATTGTACTTGTGTGAAAGAAGAAGTAAAATATAAAATCATTTCATGGATGTATAAAGCATATGTTTATAACCTTAAATACATTTACTGTAGTTTAATAATTCTAGATCTGATATTATATTTAAATAATTAGGTATCAATATCCGGTATATTGTCATGTAGCTTTTTATAAAATTAAATTAGTGAATAATTTGATGAACCTAACCTTTGTAATATTCCAACAGTACCCAGTAAAATCATCATGTAACCTTTTAGAAAATTAAATTAGTGAGTAGTTTGATGAAATTTCCTTTTGTCAAATTCCAACAGTATCCACCTACAATTAGTGTGACAACTTTTGATCTGTCTATGACAGACAATGCAAATCTCTTAATTCCGTTTTAGTAAACTTTGAAATGGAAAATAACAGTTTAATAACTAATAGTCATACAATCCATAATTAACGTATTATGCAATCCATAATCAACAGATCATACAATCTATAATCAATTGGTGATATAATAAATAATACATTTGTTATTAAGGTGTTTATGATTTGTTAGCAGTAATTTTTTAACTTTAGCTCAGTTAAAAATGCAATTCAAAAATTTTATAATAGTCCAACATGGCCAGAAAATAATTTATATTCAAAGTTGAGCGGTAAGTGAAAGTTGTGTGTTGGGCACACCAGATTTTTAAAAAATTTTATCATATATTATTACAACTAATTCTTACCTCGCTGTCGCTTTGATGCAGATGGTATCGGACTTCTGGAAGACCGCAGCAGCTTTGTGTAGATGTTTCTTGAATCTGTAATTAAAAACATTTAAAATATAACAATAGCTCAGTACTATACTATAATATAAATATAACAATGACTATACTATATTGTCACATTATTTTATAATACTTACATAATCAACCCCCCAGGTTGATGGCGCAGAAATCCCCCTCCTCCCACCACTTTCTCCAATGTTTCAAAATTTAGATCAGAATCTGCAGAAAAAAAAAATTTATATAATTTTCGTTGTTTTATATATATATATATATATATATATATATATATATATTCAAAATATGCATATATATATATATATATATATATATATATATATATATGAATGAATTCTTGAGAGGGGCATGATTCGGTGGGGTTACGAATTTTCGAAATGAAAAGTTTCATATTAAGGCACAAGGGAAAACATGGAATAGACCGCCAAAAGTATAATTGTGCATGACATACAAGTTTTCAAATTTTACCTGAGATTGTTCTGTTTTTAAGAAAATGTGAGCAATAAAATATATTGTGAGTGGGAGGGAGGGATTCTTGCGTCATCGATCTTGGGGAGGGGGGGATAAGCACCCCTATAAATATATATATATGGGTGTGTGTGTGTGTATATATGAGAATCTATGTAGAGATTAAATGTATAGAGAGTTAGAGCAATATAATAACTTATATCATAAAAATTATTTTTTTCTGCGAATTCTCGGCATTGACATATAAAGTTATAATTTATCTAACTATTGAACCGTTGAAGATAAACTAAAATAATATATATTCTTGAAGAAAATTTAATTATTAAAAACTTTCTTTGTCATGGCTTAATCGTAGAACGAAGCAATCAAGATTTAGCTAGTCAAATAAAGCAATAAACATGAAACAAAAAATTTATTTTTTTAAATTAGCCATAGTTGAGGACGGATATTTGGGAAACTAAGCAAGGTTAGCGAAAAAAGATATATAATCAATCATATTGCAAATTTTATCAGCTTTAATTTTGTATAGAATATCTTTGTTATACTTTAATTTAGCTAACTCATATTTTAATTGGGACATATTGTATTTTATATTCAATATGTCTCAATTAATATATGTTACCTGATAAAGGTTATAAATTACAATAATATGTTTTAAACAATTAGTTATAGTATTTTTTAGATAAAAAAATAAATTAAAAATAATATAAAAGCGCCTATTGTGTATTCACATTTTTCAAAAAATGTTTCTTCTCCACAAATTTGCATATAGGTCAAATGAAAAAAAAATACAATTTTTTTTTCTTAATCGACCTATAGTCAAGGCTGTGGAGAAGAAATAAAAAAAATCTCATTTAAATTTCTGTTTTGAGGATCTTCAGGATCATAATGTATTTTCCTTATTTTATTTCACTAATAAATTTATTTATTTTTATTTTGTTTCCTCATAGTCTTTGATTTCATATGAATATTTTTATGTAACTATTTTGTCTTTTTATTGACATTTATTTAATTAGGATAAACTTTATATTATTAGTACTTGTTAAATGTTGTTTGACACTTGGATCCCCGCTGTGACATAAAATTTTTTGTGATATAAGATGAGTGATTGTGTTTTCAAGAATATAGTCAAGTTTTGGTTTGAAAGATAGGCTGATTAACTGCATAAATAATTCTCACCTTTTAGAATTTAGTGGCTATATATTCTGAATAGGGAATCATTCTTCCTGAAATTTAGAGTATTAATAGATCATCAGGATACTTCGCTGATGTAACTTATTAAAAACCAAAATAAACTTATACCCAATTTAACTGATAATTAAGATGTAAGCCTTTTCTATTCTTGAATTGAAGCTGGATTAAAGTTTTCTGAGAAAAAACATTTTTTATTTTTGCAGAAGCACAGAAAAATGATAACTCGCCAATTAAAAGAAATTGCAATAAAAGAGGTGCAGCTACATGACACATACAATGATATATGGATAATACTCTTCAATAGGGTCTATGATGTTACAGCATTTTTACATGAGGTCAGTATTTTTTTTTTCTTTTTACAATAAGAGAAGTTGGTCCGATGAGGGTATGATCAGTAAAGATTAACAATAAATAAACTAATATTAATGAGTGCTAATGTTTTAACTTAAGATGTACAACCCATGCAAAGATTCTACAAATAGGCAGATTCCATTTGTAGAATCTCTACCACTGAGAAAGGCCAACAACTTCAACTGAAGCATTGGCACTGATTAAAATAAGTTTTTTATTTGTTTTTGTTTTTTAATTAAATGCACCATTCCCCTAACTAACTATTCCTACAATTATTTCAACACTTAATGATACTTCTACCATATTTTTTTTCTTATTCATTAATTATCCATAAGAAATAAAAAAAATATTCAAGGTGGTGCAATTAAATTAGTTATTGAAATAAGACAATTCATCATTATAGATAATGAAAACTGTTTCAATAGATATTTCCACAGTTAAATTTATTTTGCAGAGTTAAACTTGTGCTAAACTTCTCTTGCATAAATGTCAGTCAGATTAAAAACAATTGAATTAACCAATGCCTTCAAATGCAGATTCCTACCAGTAATAAAAATTGTGAAAGATAAAGAAAAAAAGAGACCTTTAGAAAAGTGAAGAAAGACAATTTATTTCGTTAAAAATAACACCCTGCAGATTCAATATAAAGTCTAGACCTATATAAAAGTGACTGAACATCTTGCTCCACCATTTCAAAAGATATTTGATTTGTTCCGCATTCATAACTGTAAATAAGCTCATTCCAATTTGCTCATTTTCTTACTGAACTATCTGTCTCAAAAAAAGTAGTCCAGAGATCTCAGGTCTAGTGACTGGACTATCTATACTGATCCAATTATTCCGATACAAATTATTTTAAAATAATTTCTCTCATTATTATCAACATTATTTACATACCATCTAATATGAAATGGTGTGTCATCTGCAGTCAATTTCAAAGATAATTTTTTTTTTCATTACAATGAGAAGTTCTATTAGTAGAAAGTGAAGATAGATCTTGTCTGTTTAAGGCTGTTTTAAAATAAATGGTCCAATGACTAATTGTTAATAATTCTATGCTGAAATGTTTGTCTTAGGTTTTTTTGAGAGTATTCATTTGTCTTATAATGAGACTTTCTAGTATTATTCATACCATCATTATAGAACAAAACTTGTAGTGATCATATAATAATAATTTAATTATAATAATGAATTTATATTCATTATTATTATATTATCACATTATATTATGTGATAATATTATATAATGAAATTTAAATGAGTTTCTTTGTAGTGATAATGTTGTTTCCAAAAGATGCTGAGGTTCAATAAGCCAATGACAATACTAAATCCGGTTTTAACAAATCCTGCACTCCTTGGAGATGAAATAAACATAAATAAAACATACCTAATTAGGTATGCTTCACATATAGGTGTTTATTTCTGTATATGTTGACAATATATTTTTATTTGACATTTTGAACTATGAATACTATCAGAAACAGGTTCTTGAAGAATGGATTTTAGAATACACTAGAATATTTGTGAAGACCTGAATACATTGTAATAAAGGCTTTCTTTATCATAAGCTAACTGTTATAATGTTTCATATATGTAAATCATGGAAGGATATTAGTATCATAAATTATATTAACCCCATCGGCCACCCTGTCCCCTAAATTTCATCAGTCATAAACTTTAATTCCTTAAATATATACCAACCTTTTTTAACACTTGAACCCATCTCTATGCAAAAATACATCACATTTCCTCTTTAGGAGACAATTTTGAGGCTCATTTCATATTGTATAAAATCTTGAAAGCAAACCTTTTCTGACAGTGTTGCGACTGATTTCTGTTTCAACTTATTTAACATTCAACACAGTGTTTTTAAGATTGTAGCCTTTTTATATAATAATGGTACAGGTTGCACAAATTTCAAGAAATATTTCCCTATTATGTGACGCTATAGTACTGTTTGACTTTTGTCTATAGTGTGAGGGTGAATGTAGTGTGCTGTAATTAGTGCATATGTATGTGTGTCAGTGCACCGTTCTCCCAACCTGGATGACCAGTAGCTATATGCGGTGCTGTGACCGAGTGATGGGGCTGCTAATTTCTTAAATCATAAGGATTGGATACACTTTAAGGAAAACGGATAGTACCATAAAAACAGAAGCACTACAATGGAATCCTCTAGGAACAAAAAGAAGAGGAAGACTAAGAGTAACATGGCGGAGATCTGTACAAAGTGACTTGAACCGGGCTGAAAAAACTTGGCTAAAGGCAAAAATGATTGCTGCAAAAAGATCAGAATGAAAGACTCTTGTAGATGCCCTATGCTCCACCAGGAGTCAACAGTGATAATAATAATAAATAATTATATCCAACTATATACAGTAGCACAAAGGGGACAAAAAATGTAGTCCATTTCTGCACAGTTAAAATCCTTCAACTAGCCAATTTAAATTTATTACAAACCAATGATCTGATGTAATACTTGCCAAGTGTAGTGGCAATGAATGGAACATTATTATTACTATTATGCTTAAAATAAAGGAAGGGACAGAACTATGACTTTTGGTCCTTGGGAGCAAGATAAATTATTTCTTCTTTCTTTCACACTCCCCCTCCCGTAGTAAATAGTTTTATAACTCTAATTTAGGTTATACGTTTCAAAATAAGTATCAACATCATAACTTTAAACTTTTTTATTAACTAAATTAAGACAAAAATAGTCAAAATGCAAAAACCAATATATTTTACCTTATTTAAAAATAAAATTTAGCTTGAATATGCTATCATCTAAATTATGTAACTGAGGTCATGTGCTCCATTTGCTCGCCAATAATAAAGAGTCTAGGATTAAACATCAAACCATTGTTTATAAGCCGTAAGTAATGTATCATAAAAAGTTAAACTGGAACTGATCTAATCATGTAATTTGACCTCATTAGTTTTTATATTAAATATCTTTTATAAATTCTACTTCTAAAAAACTGAAATATAACATCTAAACAGCATTAAAACTATTTAAAAAACATTCTTTGTAATTATAAAAGAATACTAAACACAAGTTATAATTATTTTCAGCATCCTGGTGGTTACGAGGTTTTATTAGAATATGCTGGTAGAGATGCTTCTCTCGCATTTTTAGGAGCTGGTCATGACTCTGTGCCAATGGCATCTCTGCAAAATTATCTTGTAGGTATCCTACCAGAATCGGAACATCTAAACTTACCATTTCCCGATTGGAATAACAGGCTAAAAGAATTTGAAAGTTAAATAATAAAATCAAACAAAATGATCTGTTTAATAAGTGAGAAAAATATCAAGCGAGAAAATGTGAAACTATTTATTTCTCATTGAAGAAAATGTTTACTAAGTGCAATAAGAATTTAGTTAAACCAAGTTTTATTAGAATCAATTTTGATACAGTTATTTATTGTGAATAGAAGTTATTTATTTTCAAAGATGAATGTATAATTAAAACAGTATTATAAAGAAAGAGTATTCAATAAATGTTTAAGTAGTAATTTTATAACAATCTAGAAAAATAATGTAATTAATGATTTGGGCCATTTAATATGAAAAATAAATCATAAAAAAATTGTAATATTTATAATAATTAACCCTAAAAAGTTATGGAGAGATAGGTTATTGCCCTCTAAAACTTAAGTGACTAAATTAAATGGGATATAAATCCATTTAATCAAGTAAATTATATTTCACTTTTTCTTTCATGTTTTTCATACAGAAGGTCCAATTGACTAATAATTAAAATTATTTAAAAAGTTTTGGACATTTATTCTTTGTTCACATCAATTTTTTAGATACATTTTAATGAAATTCAATCTACTTTATAATTCCATTTTTATTTCTTCTGATACATAATTCTGCATAGTTTTTTTTTTTTTAATGTAATGAAATTTAAAAAGATTTTCAACATTTAACTTATTTAAAAGATGTAATCTGAATTTTTTTTCCTCTAATTTTTCACCACAATGATGGGGTAATGTTTTATCAACCTCTTCACACTATTTTACATAATTAAAGCAACCTGCTATGAAATTGAGTAAAATATCTTCCAAAAAAAGAAGAAAAAATAAATTGTAACTTTCATATTAAATGGTTCATATTTTATGAAACCTAAAGTTTTTAAAACATTTTGTAAAACAAGATCTTCACTTATGTATGATCTTTTCAAAAAATATTACAATTTTATATTATTTTAAGATATTTTAATTAAAGGATCTTTATACTATAATTTATTTTATATCATATTAATTAAGATTTATTTATAAAAATGATTGAGAGATGTGTGTACAAACAATGTCTGTATTTCACAATATTTTTGAAAACCTTTTTACCTCCTAATAGATGTGATTTTAGAGTAGAAATGAATTTTTAAAAACATTGTAAGATTTGTTTATATGTTCTTGTTCGTTCCATTTATACCTATGGTAATATTTATAACTATTTCTTAAGTTGTGAATGTCCTATTAAAATAAAATGTTTGCGTTGCACTTTTAACACCCTCTTTTAATTCATTTTTAGGATATAGTCAAGAATATGTCTCTTTCAAAATACTTTGGTCGATGGAACTTTTAAAATATTTCAAATTATTGAGCATCCTGCCAACCAATTTATTCTAATGAGGCTTTAAACCTTTTAAAAAGGTAGGGAATTAAGATGGTGAAGTAAATACTTGTTAGTAGCAAGAGAGAAAATTTTATGAAGGGAATTGAATTAGGAATTCTAAAATGCACTGGCATTGCCAATGGAGGGTTTTTCAAAGAAAGCTCTTTATAAGTTTTATGTAGAAAGGAAAGAGTTTGTGGATTTATGAAGGACTTGGAGTCTTAATGGTTTAGTATTGGAAACAATGAGCCAACTTAGGATAAAATTCCTAGTTTTCACCACCCTTAAGAAAACTTTAAGATGTGTTTGTCCCGTTTTGAATCTTCTGGGTAATTAATTCAACAATATCAGTTTTCTTAAATCAGTACAGATTTCTAACTTCAAAATATACGTATGAAACAGTGTCTTTCTATTATTTTTTAATAGTAAAACGGAAAAATATCAATATGCACCAGTTTTCAGCATCATTTTTCCAGTTTTTGGCATCCTGAAGTACCAGATCGGTATCCCTTACCCAATTTTCAAAAACCTAAAGAATTAAATCTGTATTCAGAATGAAGAACTGCAATGATATTGTACAGGAATGTGTTTCTTGTCAAAAATGTAAGACATATATTTAGGGTAACACCTGTCAGGTTCCTAATTTTCAGCGATTTATTTGACCTGTAAAACTAAATAAATAGTGGGAGATACTATGCAAGCATGGTTGGGATTTATGCTTTAAATGAGCACTTTTCATCAGCTCTAGACCATTCCCAACTCTTAATATTCTTCAATAAATGTAGTGGTTGCTGAAAACTGGATAGTGTGCCGACAAGTGTGGTTTTACCTTATCACAGTATAGATAAATTCAAAATAAAATGTGAGAATGTAACACAAAAAAAAAACAAAAACAACAGAAACCTTTTTTGTCCAATGAGTCTAAATCTGAAAGCATTTATTGTTAATGCTTTCCAAGAGAAACAGCCATAATAAAGTCATCACTGTTTTCATCCTCACCACATTCTCAATCATCGATCCTTAAAACAAAAAAAATTCTTAAATCTGTAAAAATATAAGCTACAAAAGAGCCAATACATTTTTACTATTAGCAATAAAAAAAAGAGAGGAAAATATGTTGTGAAACAACATTAATATTGCATAAATTATATAAATTATTTGTGCATTCCTTCTACTGATGATGAATATATTTTATGACTGAATAAAAGAGAGAGAAAAAGGAGAAGATTTAGAGAAAGATATTACAAAGAGAGTTTGTTAGATATCTTTTTATTTTTATAAAAGTTACAAATACATGGATGTTTTTAAATCACTTTTTTTTTTTAAGAAGTAATTATTAGAATAAATTTAAAGGCTTCATTGTAAGATGTATTTAGCACATTTTAATAATGACGAAAATTGAAAAATGATAATAATATACATAATTTTTTAAGATGATTATGAACTGAAAGAATTAATGAAATCATTACACAAAACATTAGGGCTATAGTAAATTAAATACTACCAACAAATATAAATAAAACAAATTGCAAAACCAACAAAACATGTTTGCTTTTACTCACTATCAGATCCAGGATTTAATTTTGAAAGGGCTTCAGCCTGAAAGATTTTTTTTTTTTTTTGTGTAAATATTACGATAATTACTTCAGAAGCAAGAAGAAACTAAGTACCTATATGAAATAGTGTTTAAGCAATTCATTAAGTCCTATTAAATGTAATTATATCAACAATAATACTTATAGAGGTAATTTTTTCATTAAACATGGTTATATTTTACCATTTTGGGGAGGGAAGGGTTCAGCCCGAAAGCCTGCTCCCCTTGATCTGCTTGTGCTTTTACTTAAAATATTCTTCTAAGAATTTCACTTTTTAGAGGAAATTTTCATTGTGTGTTTAAAAAAACAAAAACAATATTTCGATACATATTTCATTAAAATTGATCCTTACATTATTGGCTAATCTTACTTATATTTTGTACTAACTTTATCTTATTATTCAAGAAGGAAGACATTAAATTGAATAAGAAAAATATAAACAGCCTACTTCTGTAAAAGAAAAGATTATTTATACATTTAAATCTACTTGAATTCATTATTGGTGAACTGAAAAAGGTAGGAGTACCTAATGTTCATCTTCACATAGAGCTAGGCAATCAGAAATCAGGGTCTGAACATGAGGCCCAGGTACGAGCCTGCTAGTGGCAAATTACTAATTCTGTTATATTAGCCTTCTATGGATTCTGAGAAAATATGACATATCTAATAATAAAGCGCAGAGGCATAAATAGCAGGTGGCAAGATAACAAATGCCAGGACACAGTTCCTGCCTTAGTATTTTAATGCCCTAACAGCCTTTACTGCCTTAACATTTGTTGGCCTCGGGCAATGAAGTCATCCCCCTTCCCCAAAAAAAATCAAATTTATTTCTTAAGCCATTTTATATTATGTAATATTTGAATTTTCTTTTTTTAAACATTTCTCTGATACAGTTACTTGGTTGGTAGTCTAAAAATTACTAAAAATTATTTTAATACGTTTTGTAACTCTTTTTATTTCTTACAAGCGGCAAGAGCCCCTGAATATCTCCTGTTGCTTCTAAAGAGAGCCACTTCAGGTCGTCGGGCGATTGCCCTGGTTGCCCCACCCTAACGCCTCCCTAATTCAGTCCTAGGCCTCCATCTATAAACTAGTAATTTAATTTCAAGAACTAACTTAATGTAAACTAAATTAATACAAATATTAATTTAAAGGGTACTACGAATTTAATACGAATAATGCTGACAAACTGTTTCATTTCCTGAAACTTGCGAAATTGGATAATGAAATTTAATACTTAACGAAATAAGGCGATGATGACCTTGGTGGTTAACGCCTTTAAAATTCATTTTAAAAAAAAAGGTATTGGCTTACATGAGCTCCGCATTCTGAATAACAAGAATGTTGGATAGAATCAATTTAAAGTTCATAAATAATCGAATGAATTCCCGCAAAAGTCACTGTGTTTATTTTTTATATTAGATAAAGTGCAAGTGCGAGAGTCAAACGGTAGGCCTCCACATGAAGTAGTTAATAGAACAATTCCTGTAGTTATCGAGAAAGATACTGTGAGCAATCAACCAAAACCTGATCCTGTAATAAAGACAACATACTGTCGGATACAACATACAGTTAACACGATGGAAGATCGATCCTACGACTATCATAGAAACGAGTCATTACTATTAATATTTACATCATGAAATTCTTAACTAAATTAAAATAATAATTATTACTATTTAAATAATGTTTTCTTGTTTTATTTACTTACAGTTCTTACCATCATATAAATATATAATTGGTTTCACCGTAACACTAGCCGAAATTCATTTCTTGGTTATTGATTACTGTAATGAAAATACACCCATTTAATTGGCCATAAATCATTGTAATGGTATGAAATAAGTATATTTATATAAACTCACTTCTAGACTAGTTGAAGCAATAAGTTAACTAGGTGAAATGACCGCGAAATGGGCTGTGTGTGAAATAGGTAGTTTATAATTGAATTACGATATACGAAAAAAAAATTGAATGATATTTAAGTATCTATAGTTTTATTTATTTACAGAATAAATTTATATATTTATAAATATATCTAAATAAATCTAACCTACATACAAACTTATTATTCACAGAATGTATAATTTATTTATAAATTTGAATACAATTTGCTAATAATAATTGTGTTAAAAAAATGTATTGTATCGAAATATATTACTCAAAATATTGGCTTTTTCTAATTTTAAATAGTAGTTAGTATTTATAAAAGATAGTTTTATAGTTGAAAATATATATTCGTTATTAAACTCCAATCTTAACTTAATTAATTATAGGTATTTAATCTTTATCTTTTAAAAAGAATTTATTGTTAATTAACGATTTAAAATAAATAAAATTATTTATGAGTTTTTTATAAGTTGTCATAGACAGTTGATAGTTGGTAATAATTTTTCTTGGCCGCGCTAGCGAATTCGAAGAAATTCTAATGAAATTACTTATTTCAGCCGTTAAGCTTCCGCAAAATAAACGTTTTAGTCAGTCCGTACCAGTGAGTTCTTGAATGTATCTAGTGTTAAATAATGGGGAGTGTTTTTTTATTTTTTTATTCATTAGTAAATTATAACGAAATTTATCTTTGTAGTGTACGATTGTAGACTCATGATGGTGGGTTGGTAACATGAAAAAAATCCTTTCTCCTTTTGCCTTAAAACAAACCATTGAATTAATCTTTTGTTTAATAACATAGTGAGTTAATATTATTTTCAATATGAAATATTTATTAGATTTTAAAATTCATTTTGATATTTAAATGTTTCAAAATAAGTATGGAAGTTATTTTCTCATAAAAATGTCTTCAATTGTTACTAAAACCACCATAATTTAGAGAACTATGTAGAAAAGAATGTGTAAGTGAAATATAAGGATTATAAATTAATTTAATAGGATTTCAACTAAATATAATAGAGTAACATGAATGAAAACAAAACAATAAAATAAACAGAAGGTTTAATAGGAAGATTCCAGTAGAAAGTTTCTTATTGAAAGTTGTTTCTTATTGAAAGTTGTTTCTTATATAGTAGTCAATAACTAACTAGCCAATATTATGCCATTTTAGTGATCCCGAGAACTGAAAAACAGAAGATCACTAATGCAGACAGTTATAGCACATCTACCATCAATAGTATAGAAATAAGATAAAGTTTAATGGAAACAGAAAAAAAAAAATTGCGTTCTAGTCCTATTGAAGGCCAGCATACATGGTTCAAAACATTGACTTAATAAAATAGTTCTACTATTTTAATTTTTTTTTTTTTTTTAATGAACACTACCCTGGATCATCTCTTTTCTCAAAACAAATAAATCTATTAGGTTAATCTTCTCTCTGCTGATGATGTGAGGTATGCCATTTAGTTTGTATTTTTCAGTTCCAGTAATTCCTGATTTGGTTAAACATTGATTGGTTAGATATTTGTTTTTATTCAACAAACAGCATTTTCATTTAGAAACTGCTAATATATTTTTTTTATTTTAATTTTTGTAATCATTAATTGAAATGAATCTATTCATTAAAGCATGATAAAATATTGTTAAATTTTTTAATTGGAAGTAGATTTAATTGTATCATAGACAACAATGATTCGAAGGTATGCAACTGTATACAAGGTTAGTAGGTGTGTAAAATATTTTGTAATGCCGAATTTACACCTGTCTGCTTTTATGCCTGGGTCCAGGGGAACAAGGAAGTTGGCCCTGATCCTTGATCCTGATGCCGATAAGTAATAATATATAACAATGAAAGAAGTAATATTACTGTAAAAAAAACATAATTATATATGACTTTAACTAAAGATTTATATATAAAATAAATATTAATAATTTAAATATGAATAACCAGTAAAATGATCATTATTAGCACCACCAAAAGTTAAATTTAATAGATATGAGTACACTTCAAAACAGAACAGATTTCTGATTTCAAAATTTTATAATAGCCAAATAATATATGTATAAAATCAGTCTTTTCGTAGGAAACTAATGGAACAATACGTTCAAGTTCTTAAACTCAGAACTGAGCTGATGGATGGCATCGTGTAGCCGAGTTTAGGGACGGATCCAATGCCATTGATGAGTTTAGGAATATTCCTTAAATTAAGAACTTTGACCCCTTTTTTTAAAACCTATTGTGAAATTTAATTGATTGAAACTTCTTAATTTTCGTATTAATATATCCCATTTACTTTTTTTTATGGGATTAGGCTTCTTAATCTTTTCTATTTATTTACAATATGTTTCTTCTATTGGAGTTGAATTGGAACATATCTATTCTGATACTTGGGTCTCTGATACCACTATGGTAAATTTAAAGCATAATCTACTTCAAATCACAACCTGAGTTCTCTATTAGAGATTGTTTTAATTAATCTTTCTGTAACTATTTTATTAGCATAACACAAATCATAGTTATATTTAAATATTTGAATTTACATGCACATTTTTTAAATTGTTTTGGTGAATGCTATCATATGCCAACTTATGGTCAATGAATGAATGTATGGGCACATTGAATTTCCTTCCTCTCTCTCCAATTTAGTTTTGAGGTTGAAATCTAATCTGTAGTAGATCTGCCCTTCCATGACATTGATAATGACCAATCTCCTGTTAAACAATTGGTAAAAGTCAGTCAAATAAGATGTTGGAAAGGATTTTAAAAGCCCAGGGAACCAGAGATATTTTTGTAAATTACTGCATCTAAACATGTCTCCCTTTTTATATATGGGACAGATCACCATATTTCTCCACACTTCTGGTTATATTTCATTGATCCAGATGTCCAATATTATATTATGTAAGTGCATCATTAATTCCATTGATTTCTGTTTGAACAGCTCTACGAGGAAGGAGGTGTGAGTCAGTGCTAGTAATCTTATAATTTTTTAACTGATTAATTGCTTCATCAATTTTCTCCTCATCCAATGGTTCAAATTCACCTCATCAAAGCGGATTTTCAGCAGTATACTCATCTCTCTCTTCATTTCTGTCCAATAGAGTTTCAAACTATTTCTTCCATTCCAAAATCCAAGCTTTATCACCAGTCAGTAAGGTTCTTTTTTGGCATTTTTTATAGTTGGTATCTACTTAAATGTTGATTTTGTACATATAAGAGATTTTGTATAGTTTTATCTATTGTTTTTTCATTGTATGCACAAATAAAGGGTATTATTATTATCTTCTTAAATGGTTTTCTAGTAGCACTGAATCTCTAAAAAAAAAAAAAAATCTGGCCTAATTTGCAAATCTTAAGCCAGAATTACTTTGTTGTCTCTTTTTCTTCGATCACCAACATTCTCTTCTCTTCCTGTCTCTTTTTCAACCTTGGCACTGAATTCACTAGCTACTAGTTTTATATTATATATCATAAAAAAAAAACTTTTAAAACTACTATGTAACCAATCTTCCTAAAATGTTCCTCTCGGTCTACCTATATCATATCTGTTACCAACCCACTGTTCGTTTTTGATCAACAAAATCAAAAACCAGGTAAGATCTATTTCTTAATATCAATGTTCTTTTATTTATAGTTTAAAATAATTATATTAGTATAAAATGATAGTCTTGGAATTGAATATGATATACTAATTTTTTTTATAATTCAAATAAATATTTCTCTGGTTATATGTCATAATGTTTCAGTAACTTCTTGTTGTTGTTTGTCCAGCTTAACATATATATGTACGTATACATAGTAGAATTAATTAATTATATATATATAATTAATTCATTCCATTTTGTTAATTAATAAAACTTATCTAATAAATTAGAATCTCATAATTGTATGTCTATATAACTAATAAAAATTATATTGTCATATTAGGATTAATCCATTTCAAATTGACCAATTTAATTTAAAAATGTTGCTAAAAATCATCAATTTTTATTTTCTTTGTTTTGTATTCAGAGAATTGAAGATAATTCCCATAACAGTTCTTCGATAATACATTGTACCTTCTTAGATGCTCAAATTTTTTGGGACAGCCATTTCACATTGGTTTGTCGCACTATTTTACATTTTACAGAGGTTTGTGTTAATCTCGCAATTTTGTAGGAAGAATTTTTGAATTTTAAGATCCATCAATTGCATCCCATACTCTTCAATCACATATCAAAAACCTTGAAGAATGGTGTCAAAACTGGAGAATTAAAATAAAGTCCAATAAATCCCGTCAAATTAACTTTACTCTTTGTTGTAAACCTATGACTTCCTGTCCTACAGTATCCTTTAACAATTCTCCACTTATCCCTGTTGAACAAATCCGATACCTAGGACTCCATCTGGACAAACACTCACTTGAATCCTCATACAAGACTGAAACGACAAGAAAAGTTAGACGTTTTCAACTACTCCAGCACTTACCAGACAAACTCTCAATATATTACAAAAAAATTCATATACTAGACTATAATAAGGCCTATTTATTTGGACCTACAGAATTGATTTTTGTTGCAACATTAAACCATCAAATTCCTCTTGTATCCAGTCCTTACAATCCTCAATACATGTCACAAATAAAGTCATCCATAATGACCGTAACGTACCATATGTTTCCAATTTAGGCCAATCCAGACACCTATCCCTCCATAACAAACTTCAAAACCATCCGAATCCTCTCGTTTCCTCCTTGCTTCTTCCTCAATTCCTGATAACCCTCCAAGGCGTCTGATCTTCTTGAAAGCCTCGTGATCTTCTACTGTAAATATATTATTAGAGTGCCACCATTGGGTATTTTCTCAACAAGCATTATCTTGTGATTATATTATTCCTGTGTACACATTTACTAGATGTATTTTTATTTTAATACATTTGTAAATATCACACATAAAAAATAAAAAAACCTGTACCACTACAACCCATGAAGAGCCTTGAGTTCAATACTACTTAGAGAAAGCACTGTTTCTAGGTCAACCGTTGTGCAAGGAGGTGATTTGACCAAGATCACGCTCAACTGCCAGGATTTCCCTTAATTAAATTATTTAATTAAAAGTACACACTTTATAGAGACTGGGTGTACCCCAGGATGGTTTCCCGACCCGGGTCGCCATACAGACAATAAAACAAAATAAATAAATTTTATGTCATGAGCCGGGATTTGAACCTGGTACCTTTAGCATTGGAAGCTCACTACCCTACCACTGAGCTCCCTCCCTATATCATAAATAAATACATTTAAACATTTTTTTTTTTAAAAGTACTATTTAGTCCAGATACATCTATGTTACTTAATATAAAACTCTAAAAATAGATGAATAGATAAATGCTAACTGGGACTGGTATTGCTACTGCCACTAGTCTGGGGAGAACCCACTAGGGTGGGGAGAACTAGTCTGGTAAGTGGACCCTTTCGTGGTCCTTTTTGCCAATCCATGACGGCTATATTGAGGCTCCTAACGTGTACTTACCAGAATGGAAATGTCAAGATCCATTTTCTGAGGCCACCAAGAAATGAAAATTAACCGACCCAGATGGGAATCAAACCCATAACATTCAGAGCTGGGCACTTTGGTACCCACGTCCCAACGTTCTTGGCCATCCCTTCTATCCAGTAAATG
This sequence comes from Nezara viridula, assembly GCA_928085145.1. Classification (NCBI taxonomy): domain Eukaryota; kingdom Metazoa; phylum Arthropoda; class Insecta; order Hemiptera; family Pentatomidae; genus Nezara; species Nezara viridula. Next base: position 111,189,117 of record OV725079.1, on the reverse strand, counting down.
TTAACATTGTCAAATTAAAGGCCTTCTTTTAAATTAAAGATGGTAAAGATCACTAAATTTAAAATAATTAAGTAATTTTTTATTGTAAGAATGTAATGTTTGTTACAGCTTCTCCAAATTTGAGTTATATTTAAAAATTCCGGAGTATAGAATATAGCCTCAGTTTTAAAATTTTAACCTGCGATTGGAACACCATAAAATAATGATGTCTTAAAATTTTGGATTTTAAAAATGTATCCCTTCTGAAATATTTCAGATTTAAAATAACTAATTTTATAATTATTTTATCTATATTCAAAATTTCAGACTAAAAATTCATAAAGTCGGAGTTGAAATTTTAACCTCTTTTTTTTAATAAGATTATGTTTTCCAAACTGTTTAACTAAAAAAATGTTTATAACTAAAAACTAATTGTTTCATTGAAGAAGTTTGAACTACTTATTCAACGCAATTAAATTATGTTTTCTGAAATATTTGCATTATAAAGTCATATCTTAAATGTTTTTTATATAGTACGCTCAATTTTAGATAAATCACACTATTTGAAGACCCATTACTGAATAAGATGTAACTCTCAGGCCTGAAACCATTTACTGGAGTAGTATATTACAAATAGCATATCCATAAAAAAAAAATCTTCACAATTTTCAATTTTTAAAGAGGTGTTTAGTTTGAAACTGTTAATGTTCTCCTTATTTTTTTTAAACAGTTAAGTAGAGTTCTATAAATACTGGACAGAAAATATTGTACATGACCTACTCATTAACAAAACTTTGTTTTAATTTAATATTTTTAAATAATTAATGAACTACAGAATTAAAAACACAACACAAACCGAACATTAAAAAAATAACTAAGCATTTCTGATAATAAAGAATACCTTTTCAAATCTCTGAATTTAGTAAAAATATAGTTAAAAAAAAATAAACAAATTTTTCAGCAACCATCATTGGTTGATTTCAAATGTATTGATCCATCATTAAAAAAAAGAAGAAAATTTAACCATTATCTGAAATCGTCAATTCAATTACCCTGAAACATCAGCTTATTAAAAAAAAAAAAGATTGTGGAAATGTACTCAGCTTATTAAAATTAAATAATTGACTTTCTGAGATTTATAAAAAAGAAAAAGAAAATTGTTGATATTTAGATTCTGACTTTTATATTAAGTAAATAGATGGAAAAAATACCAAAGATACAAATTTACTGTGAGACACATAGTATATTTATAAGATTTAAAATTATTTGATATTTTTTGTTGGTAGAATTAAGTTTATACAGTTTTTAAATTGTGAGATGATTCTGTCATTGATTGATTAACATTGAGATGAAAATGACTTATGGAAGTTGCTGACTAGTGCTGCCCCCTGTACAACTGTATGTTAAGCCCCAGTGAAGTTCACTGGCGTCCCGTTGAATGCGCTGTTCCCCAAAGCAAAATCAATAAACAACAATGGCGTCCAGTAAGCCAAAGGGTTAAGTGATATCGTGCGGTTCAGTCCCAGTTTTTCTTCGTAATTATATCTTGATCTTCCTTGAGACTTGTGACATCCGGTGCATTCGACCCTTGCCTTGGCTGTTAGTGATAAGAAGGGAGCTGAGTGTGTTGCGAGGCTGACTTGCAGTAAGTAACATCACTGTAGACCCTTTGCAGAGCTTTTAAGGAACCTACACATCTCTCCCCCTCCCTTATCATTTTGCCGGTTGACATTTGACAGACTTCTTACAAATGTCTGCACCTCACCCGGAAGCGCAAGAACGGATTCAACAGATTTTTAAGAGCAGAATTTTCGATTGACGAAAACGTAAAATATATTTACTGTCATAATCTTGTCTAAAGGCCATTGTCAGGCGATCGGTTAACATTTTTTTTTTTTACATTCGTAACTTCCTCAAATTGTATAATACTTTTTGGAAAAGATGTTTTGGAGTTCTTCAACCACGTCAGGGTGGAAAGAACCGGAATCCAGGTACAGAACTAGTTCAGATCATATCACATATGGTTGTTGTACATCTTTGTTATCTCACTTTAAAAAAAAAAATTTGTTTGACTGTTTTTTGTTTGTCGTCATTTCGTTTGTAGTTCGTCAAAATGTTCTGTTCCTGTCAAGCAAAATAAAAGTAGTTTTAAAAATGAACTAAAATTTGTATCGTATGTGCAACTTAAATGTTCTGTGCAAGTTTTGAGTTAATGCTTTTTTGTTATAATTTTATTTCTTAATAGATGGATTTTCAAATCGTTTGCTCTACCTATTATTTACATACATTCTTTTTTTTTCTTTTTTTTTTTTTGTTCTACAGATAGCCCTTGTTTCTGTTAGATATTTTGTTGACCATTCATTATATATGTTGTTTGTAATTAATGTTTAATGTTATTGAATTCTAATTGGTGTTTAAGTTTAAGTTTACTTTTAACTCGGATGTTCCATATGCCATACTTCTTTTTAAGTTTCTGTTGATATTTCATCATTTTTTATCTTCATTTATTTTTCATTAATCGATGGTCAAATGTTATAAAACTTAATATTAAAAACTTCACTTTATTGCTTGTACCAAACGTGATTTGATGCTGTATTGAGCTAACTGCATGGTATTAATAAATGGAATAAATGCAAGGAAAGAAATAGTTTATCGTAATGTTTAAACGTGGAGTGCCTATATTTTTCTCTGTTAGAGAGAGAGATATAGAAAGAGAGTGCGGCTTGGCTGTTTCTGAAGAGAAATAAATAAATTGAACTAGATGGCCGGTTGGAGGTCATATCAATGATAAAAGTGGCATGGTCTTCTATTGGGTAGATGCGAGGTCTCGATAACAGTCTTCATGTTCTTCTAATTAGTAGGGTCTCTTCTCAAAAATACGATTTTCTTATCTTAAGTCGAAGAAATAGCGTGATTTGGTAAATACTTCATGTTTTTAAAATTTTATCTCATTGGCTTATGAAATAAAAATAATCTTGAGTGTTCCCAAAAGTAGTTATACATTTTTTGTAATAAGCTGGCAAAAATTATGTATAAATAAAAATAAATACCATATAATTCAAAGAAACAATTTGTCAACTAGAAAATACGTATATATATATTTCAAATCAAACATTTTGATAAATTGAGTTAAAAATAAATTTTAAACATATATTTATTTTATTATATTATATAACGTAGCAAAAGTGTTAGATTAAAATAAAGATAATTCAAGTTTTCAAGGATATTATATCGTTTATTTTACTATTCGAACCATCTAATTTAGATTTGACCTATCGAATCATTTTTATTGTAATACACACCTACTAGTCTCTTAAATCATATTCTTAACACTCTCAACTTAAAAAAAAATTCTAATTTTCTAAGAAACATTAAATTGGGAACTTAAAATTTTACAATAAAAATATTAAAGAGTGTACGTATTCAATGGATTATTATACTTCTGGAGGTTTGTTTTTTTAGATGTATAAATAAAACAATTAATTTTGGATCCTTTTGGTTTCTTGCAACTTCATAATTTCTCTATACTCGTAATGTCAAATAATATATCAAGGTCAGGTTTAATCTGAGAAAAGAAAAATCAAATAACTATTGAATAATAAAATATAAATATTTTTAGTCCATTATTTAATTTTTCTAAAAAAAAAATCAAATTTTCCTGCAATCAAAATTAAAAAAATTGCAATTTTCCTCAAGTACTACGATTTCCAAAATTCAACTTGTAGTGAAATGCCTTTATCCCAGACAACTAAATGAATGAGGAAAAATGTCGTCGGTTAAATGCAACAAGTCCTTTAAGACTAGGAGCAGCCGACCATTTCATTTAACGGAAGGACTTATAGATAGGACTATTAACCGTTTTAAATTCTTGATAACACATAACTTCGGTCAGTCGGTCCATAGCCCTAGCTTTCTATAAAGAAATTAAAATAAATAGGCGAAATTTGAGGGTTCATTTAACGGAAGAACTGAGGGCTGACATTTTAATATAATGTAATGAATATGTCCCTAAAAGAGAATTCATCTTGACTGACAATGTACTCGGTTGCGTTTTGAAAACTGAGTACATCAAAGTCATCATATTAGGCCAGTCGGATGGTAGGTAGATAAAAAATTCAAATAGTTGGTTTCTCTTTGTTTTTTAAGTGTTTTTATGGATGCTGATTCTAATTTGATGTCCCGAAAGGAAGTCTTTCGTTGCATTTCGAAATATATGCAAAAAAAGACATTTACGAACTTTTTTTAGTTTTTCGGACATGACTCGAAAATTACGCATTTTATCAAAATTATTATTATGCAAAAAGAAGATAAAATTTACTATAAATTTGTATTAAATAATTTACTATACAATTAGCTTTTTTGTTTATGAACGATGGGTGAGAATTTAAGAGAATGTAGACTTCTTATTTCACGAAAAATGTCTGTTTTCGTCTGAAAGAGCAATTAATTATCTGTATACCTCATGTAGACACGTTATTATGTGAAAAGTGCATAGAATTTAAAACGTATTTCCTCACAGTATAGGTCACTCTTAACTTCAGCGCTTTTTATCTTCTCAAAGTTTTTGATTCGGCTAATTTAAGTATATTTATAACAAAACTAGAATAGATAAATAAATGACATAGCTTTTAGATATTCTATTAGTATGAGAGACATCAAAATTCATAATAGCCAAAAACTTAAGAACTGAAATGCACTTCTAAGTTCGATCTGTCTAATGGCTTGTTAACTTTTCGTAAATTAACGATTGTACCCGAGCTCAATACAAATGTTGATGCACTTTCAATTTAATTAAAGCTTATGTAGAATCGTAATATGTAAATAGGCGAAATATCGTTGGACCGCTTAGACTTTGAAGCCCATTTTGGTCCTTAATTTTTTGATGATTGTTATGGATGTTGAAGTCTCTCGCTAACAGAATATATAAAAGCTATGTAATTTATTTGTATATTTAGTTATTTTATAAAATAGTTAAATTAGTCTAGTTAAAATGGATAAGATAAAATGCACTTAAGCTGAGAGCGGCAGATACTACAAGGGAAATATGTCTTGGATTCTATGCGCTTTAAAAGCTGATTAATCCTCTCACACATTAACGTGTCTACATGAGCTACATAGGTAATGTAATGCTCCTTCACATTGATTATAATGTATTTCTTCCAGAGATACAAGATTATGAGTTTCGGTAGGAAAACGGAAGAAAACAAACATTTTTTGAGAAATAAGCAGTCAACATTGTCCAAATCATCACCCGTTGGCCCTACATAATAAATCTATTTATGAACTTGATAATGCATTTTATCCTCTTTAACTTTGTATACGATAATAATTTCGATAAAATGTATAGTTTCCGAGTCTTATCCAAAAAACTAAAAAAAGTTCGAAAATTTCGCTGTTTGCATCTATCCCGGAACGAAATGGAAAATTTCGTTCGGGAACATCAAATTTAAATTCAACAACCCAAAAAACATAAGAAACGAACTATATATGATATTTATCCTCATTCAACTAACATCCGACCAGAGATGGGTGAATAGTGATTAAATTCCTAATAGTGATTCAATTTGAGAAAAATAGAACTCGGTACTCAGAGTAGCATTTGCCCATCTCTGCACCCGACTGGCCTAATTTGATGACTTTGACGTCTTCAGTTTTCAAAACGCAGCCGAGTATATCATCAGTCAAGGTGAATTATCGTTTAGGGACTCATCCTTGACATCATATCAAAATTTCAGTCATATGATCTTACGTTAAATAAACTCTCAAATTTCTCCTCTTTATTTCAATTTTCGACAGACCGAAATTGTGTGTTTAGATGTGGTTTATCTAGAATTTAAAATGGTTACTAGCTATAAGTCCTGCAGTTAAATTAACTAGTCGGTAGCTCCTAGTCTGTTTAGCGACATTTCATAACCTTAAATAAATAAATTAAGTTAATAAACCTTATAGTTAATAAACCTTATTTTTAAATAAATAAGAATTTTGAATTATTGAAGAGAGATTTGTTGGGGTGTTCAGTAAAAAAGATAACGAAGTAAAAATAAATTAAATTAATGTTTATTTTTCCGACGTTTATCAATATTATTAATTTGCTAATAATATTATATTATTTGTTTATATTGCCAATATTAATAATGCTTCCACTACTTTCTATTCTTAACTTTGTCCCCGCTATTTTATACCTTTATTAATATTCTTGCCTTTCCACACATTTATTAATGTCAAGCTTACTCTATCTATTAGTTATTAGTCTATACCTTTTATTTACCTATTATTACTTTTACCGTCTACTAGTTTCTCACATTTATGTTATCTTGTATTTTCTTAGCGCAGACGAAGGCCTGAAACTTAAATAGAAATAAATTTTATTTATTTATTTTTACTTTGTTATTTGTTTGACTGAACATCCCAACTAACTTCTCTTCAATATATCTACGAACTTCAATTATTAATCCATTATCAAGATTTTTGATGATTTTTCCCTTTGTAAAATAAAAACATTGTCCGCTTGTTGGAATTATGTTTGATATTTAAAAGAGTTTGTGTCGTTTTACTGCACTTACTGGTGATTTTTTTTTAATATGTTCAAAATTTTATACAATGTAAGTTCAAAATTCACAAAAGCGTTCTCAATAGTTCAAATCACTCAAAAATGTTCTTAGTAAAAAAAACTACGACAGCTATATTATTAATTTTTAAAGTTTAATTTAAATCATTAAAGTGGCATTTTTTACATAATTGTATGTAAATTAATTGTCATTTGGATGGAGTTGTTAATGTAATTAGATTAGTAAAAATGAATGAAATATTAAGTAACTTCATTTATAGTTGAGAAAGTACTTTCTTGTCTTTGTGTATCGTTTGAGAATTTGAACAGTTAATTTATTTTATTTAATAAAAAAAAAATATTTTATCATTATATTTTTTCAAAGACCAAGTAAAGAGGAAGTTGAATTAGCTATCGGAAAATTAAAATCTTATAAAGCAGCGGGAACCGACAATATTCCCACTGAACTAATTAAGGCATGCGGGGAAGCTGGAGTTTCTAAAATACATCGGTTGGTTAAAAAGATCTGGGTGAATGAGAAATTACCTGAAGAATGGAAAGAATCTATTCTTATTCCGATTCACAAAAAGGGTCCGAGGACGGATTGTAATAACTATCGAGGAATTTCACTCCTTCCGGTATGTTATAAAATATTCACTTTAATCTTAACCAGTCGAATCACGGAATACGCCGAGGAAATTATCGGAGACTACTAATGCGGATTTAGACGGAATCGTTCGACTATTGATCAAATATTTTCTTTACGGCAAATATTAGAGAAAAAATTGGAGTACAACGGTATTGTTCACCAGCTGTATATAGATTTTAAAAAGGCTTACGATTCTATTGACAGCCAGAAACTGTATAATATTCTAATCAAGCAGGGGATTCCTAAAAAATTAGTAAATCTAGTCAGGATGTGCTTGACGGAGACACTCAATAAAGTTAGAATCGGTAATAATCGGTAGTAAAAAATAAAATAACCTAAAGATAAGTAATTAGAACATGCCATTAGGGAGGTAATGCGAACCGAGAAAGGGTTGGATCTGGGCGGGACAACATCCGTGCTGGGCTATGCTGATGATCTGATACTGCGAAGACGTTGAAACTATAAAACTAAATACGACAACGTTAATGAAAGCCGGTAAAGAACTAGGACTCGAAATAAACATGGATAAAAAAAATATATGGTTAGCTGCAAAAATGGCGATACTACTGGTGATATCGATATAGATGGTAATATGTTTGAACAGGTAGATAAATTTAGGTATCTAGGTTCTACGATAACTAGAAAAAACGAAATTGAAGAAGAGATTAAGGTTAGACTGAAGACGGGGAATGCTTGTTATTTTTCTATGACAAAACTACTTAGTTCGCGCCTCTTGTCCCGAAACTTAAAAATTAGAATCTATAAAACAATTATCTTGCCTACAGTTCTTTATGGATGCGAAACTTGGGCGCTTACACTAAGGGATGAGCAGCGTCTTAAGGTTTTTGAAAATAAAGTATTGCGTAGAATATTCGGACCGAAGAAGGATGAGTTAACCGGAGAGTTCAGACGGTTACACAACGCCGAATTGCGTGAACTGTATCCGGGTAATATAATTGAGGTAATTTCATCGCGGCGAATCAAATGGGCTTGTAAAGTTGTTGGGCTTAGTAACGAGATAATTCCTAAAAGGTTAAAAGTTGCTGTGCCGAATGGTAAGCGTCCGAGGGGTAGACCGAAGCGAAGGTGGGAAGATTGCATTAAAGCCGATCTGAAAGGACTGGGTTTAGACGGCGAACGATGGAGGGAGATGTGCAATAAGCGATTGGTGGTGTCGGCATCGAACCTTCGGGTTCGCTAAGCCTTTTTATTATTATTATTATTATATTTTTTCAAATCAGAGACAAATATTTTTATCGCCAAAAAAGGCATTTTATTTTACATCTGACCAGTTATGTTTTTTCAACATAATTACAAGACGAATAACAGTTATGTTTTTTCAACATAATTACAAGACGAATAACGATTAAGATAGATCCAGTTTCATTAATAAATAACTTGATCTCAGATTATATGACGTCAGCTGATATGACTAATTTTAACTACAGATTAAAAATTTGTTAGCGTCTAATCTTTATTGGTGATAAGATTGTTTTATCTTCTGTGATTTTGTCTTCACATTTTTTTTTTTTTTTATCTATTATCTTATAAATTTATAATTAATAAATTGTTATACCAATATTTCAAACAGAAAGATCCGAGTCTCTTAAATGCAGTTGACCGATTAATCATTCAACATTTTGCCAATTCAGGAACCATCAGGGCCGAAAAATAATATCATGTCACAAAACATGAATATGACAATACAAAACATCTTGCATTAACAATTGAAAAAAGTCGTATCATTAGTTTTTTTTTCTCGATATTAATGAAAATTATTTGCAGAATGTAATTAACTAGATGCAACTAAACATGAATTAAATAATTATTAATATACCATCGGGCATAGGATGTATTCTATATGTTTATATATATATATATATATATATATATATATATGAAAGAAAATATATATATATATATATATATATATATATATATATATATATATATATATATATATATATATATATATATGAAAGAAAATATATATATATATTTATATTTTTTTAAAGCCACTCCCTTGAACTAGGATTATTTTTAAAGTGACCTTTTTTGTATGAAGAAATTTTGATGTGAGGTCAGATATTTACTTAACCAAAAAAAAATAAAATAAAATAAAAACACTGGTACTACATAAAATATGTATGCATTATACAAGATGCACGTTACAAAAAAAAAAAAAAAAAAGATGGAAAGATAATAACAAAACTATTCCAAGCATGACAAACATTACCGTAACATTTAAAAAGAAAGGTTTGAGAACTCAATAAAAAACTACTCGGAATTTCTTCAAGCTGGGGTCTACACTTTGAATAACAACGCGTAATGAATCTCTAAAAAAGTCTAACTTCCGTTAACATCAAATTACCCATGGAGCATCAATATGGACGAACCCCGAAGAAAAATTCATGCTTTTCTTTTTGTATCGTAGAATTTGGCACTGATTTGTATTGTTTTCAGTTCAATTTAGTGTTGAAAACGCGTTACTTTGTCTAGAAAAAATAACTAATCGCTTGTTGGTACATGGACATCAATAGCGTCGAATTTTTACCGAATTGTAATGTAGTAATCCTCGAATAACTTCATGAATCAAGATATTAAGATTGAACCAATCGTCAAGATTTTCAATTTATCCGTTCTTTCATTGTGAAGTTAGTTTTCTTAGCTCTTCATCGTAGCAAATTTTAAACCAAAGGAATAGCTAAAACTAATAATTTCTGCTTTATTCCTTTTCCGTAAAGATTAAGTCTAGTTCCTTTGAAACTTTAACTTTCACTGTCTATCTACTAACCGCTCTTTTCCTCTAGCCTGACGTCCTTGGACTTAATAATATCAAAAGAAAGCTTTTGATTATCACCTTAGATTCGACTTTTTCCTTCAAATCTTCACTGCTTTCCTCAATTTCAGACCAATTTTAAGTTAGTCCTCAAAGACGCCGCCTCAAAATTTTTAAATTAGCGTTCAGTCCAGTTTGAATAGTTTTGAAATGTTGGATTTGTTACATACACCACCATAAAAAAATAATAAATAATAACAAAACAACTTACATTCTAACAGTTTTTTTATTTTTTTTTAACATGTCATTGGTTGTTGCGTGAGGATTTTCCTCACATAAATCGTTGATTCGGTATAGGAGTTCCTAGAGGAAGGATGTGCATCCAATTTTTCTAGAATCTGTAGTTTGCAGTATCTTCTTGCTTTAGCACCCGGCACCATTCTACCATCCCCTAATCAGACTCCTGCCCTTATTTTCTTATCACGATCCCTTCTTATGAGACATTCTCTCACTTGCGACAAGTGTTTATAATTTATCAAAATGTTCCTTTCCCGAAGTAAAAGGTTAGCCGAACTTAGTAAACGTAGATTTAAAGAGGCAGGATCTTCTTCCTGCGCCTCTTGTTTAGTTCTTCGCCTCTGCCTCTAGGCAAAGAACCAGGTCTGGGAAAGATTAAAAAATAAATTTCATCAATTTTTTTCAACAAAACACGGCCAATGCATAATAAATTGTAATGATACTGAGTTTACTTGTATGAGTTGTGCTCAAGAAAATTCTTTGTCTGATTGAAAATTTTATTTCAAGTTTTTATAATTATGATATTTGTATTTTTGTACTTTTTATAACGTTGTCTGATTGTACAATTTATTTCATGTTTAGTGTTACTATTTAACTATATTGTATTTTAGTACTCTTTTGACTTGTTTCTTGAATAAATATTTTTTTTTATTAATAAACATCATGAAGAAAAATCTACTAAACATGAGTTTGAGAAATAAATCATGAATCTTTTATTAAAAAGAAACTCTGTGGTTAAGATCATAAAATAAGTGATGTGAGTAAAAGCCCTACGCGCAGCCATCCATGGTGACCAATGACGGGTTAAATAGAAAGAATTTGAATGAATTGTATATATTTCTTATATATATTATATTTCTTTCATTTAATTTGGTTGACGAGCTGTTTTAATTTTCTTTTCATTAAAGTTCTGTTAAACCTTCAAATAATTAAAATGCCTCATGAAAAAAAATAAAAAAAATAATCGAAAATAAAGATTCCAGTCATTTCAAAACTGGTTGAAATTAGAAGGTAATTTTTTATTTCAAGATCTGAAAAAGTCATAAAACATGGATTTATATATCATTATGATTTACAAGAAATGAGTACCAATTCTTAATAGTCTTCCCTCGCTACCTTTACTGAATTAGTAGAATTACTGAAAAAAATTACTGATCAGTAGTAATCTTAAGTAATCTAAGTAGTAAAAGTACGGATCAGTAAGTGATCTTAGCGTGGATTACTGCAAGTGAGTGACGTGTAGTTTTTATATATTATACGAAAATTTCTCATAAATATAAATTCTACATGAACAAACCTTTAAATATATATTTTTTCAAATAAAGGAATTAAAACATCTCCTTTATAGAAAAAACTGCTATCATTATATTTTATCTTTTTTAAAGCCCTCTTGAAATTTTATTTTCTCTTAGCCATATTCATCAATTTACTTTCTGAAAATGTTTTAAGAGGTATCTGTATTTATTTTTCAGTGATTTTATTCTGCTGATCTCGTTTCTTGTTTGCCTTATTCTACTTATTAAAAAACAATTAAAAAAAAAAGATATACAACATTAATCTACTAACAACGTCATGATTCTTACCAGCGAGCCGGCTAGCATTAATGGCCGTACTTCTCCGCTTCGATTATTTCGTAATCAACTTCTTGGAATGGCTGGGAATTTTCTTTCTTCCAGGAAGAGAACCGATTAAGGATCCAAGGATCTGGAGAGACTTTAGGATGGATACAAATTATTTATTTAAAATCAACAGCGATAGTACCAACAAATAAATAGAAACAAGTTTTCCGGCAATTTTTAGAAATATTTTTCACTTGGTAAAGAATTCTCTTTAACAAAGGTTTTACAAACCCTTCAATCAAAAGGTTAAACAAAGTGAAGCCTTTTTTTTAGTTTTACTTCAGGAATAAATACAAAGCCAACATAATTAAATAATGTTTCGTTTCTGGCTCTCCGCTTTTCAAAGGTGGGTTGGAGGTTCCAGACTTAACTGTATTTAATATCGACTGCTACACTGCAAAAGCCTGTAAGAACAAAAAACTAAAAAAAAATCAGGAGAGGAAAAAAACCGTGAAGTTTTTCTTCTATGAGTATTATTTTCGGTTCGATTTTTTTCGCAGGCTTAAAACAAAGATATAATGTTTTATGTAACTTTTTTTTATCGCATTTCCGCCAAATAATCTTTTAGAGCAATTACTTCTAATCTTAAAGCTTGTTAATTACATTGAAATACATGTATTAGTTAGGTAAAAGCAATCAAATTTGTTGTAGCAACATCCATGACTTTATTAATAATGATCAAATCTTGACAGGAACAAAGTAAGTTTTTTAAATGTAGAGAAACGATACTTCAAATAAAAACTTTTGACTTAAAAGCGAGTATTTGATCATTGAACTGGGATATTCACGTTTTTGTCTCCCATTGATGGTACTAGGATGGGGCTTTTGGAGTAGTCTATAAAAGTTTCGTTTTTAACATACTCCACTTCATATGAACATGGTTTGATTCACGAATGCTTGGTAAGTTTTAGGTAACCTGCTGATGTGTAGATCACTTTGTCTCTGAGCTTCTCGCGATTTCGAAATTTCATTTGTTTGAAAAGATAAAACCGGAGTTCTTTTTTCGTGTTAAATTTTCCAATTAACGGAATCAATTTTCTGTCTCTTGTTATCTAGAATTCGGTGACATTTTATCTTTGTCCCAGCCAAGCCCATTTTGAAGTTTCCGCGAGGTTTCGATTGTTTTGAAGGTCGTTCAATATTATATTCCCAATTACTACTCTTTTCTTTGCTTCCTCTAGTTCCATGGTAAGCAGTTCCGGCTTCAGGGAAGGGGAACCCTGGCATGCGTCCAGAGGAGCCGGACTGCAAATGCCCGCTACTAATCAGAAATATAAAAAAAGAATACAAGAATTTTCGCTTATTAATAAATGATATTGATAAATAAATGATAAATACTAATTGATATTGTAGTCTATGTGCAAACCGCTTCATACATTCTATATTTACATGACCACCTTTCATTGAGCATTTCATTATGGTTTTTTCAGTAACGTCACAATCTCTATAACCTTCAATGTAATTTACTGTTTTAACACCGTAGATTTCATTTTGTTGATTCAGAATACGTATGCGCCCGGTCAAGATTGACCAGAACAGCTCAAAACCTCATTATCCGTACAATTTGTGCTCCATACAGGCTTTTGCAGTGTGGCCGTATATATATATATATATATATATATATATATAATATATATATATATATATATATATAATATATATATATATATATATATATATAAGTTAAGGGGATGGATGGTAGTCAACTATTGCACCGAGTTTAAATATACATTGACGTTTATTATCTTTCTTATTCATGTTAAATAAACAATGAGTATTTTTTTAAATATATATATATATATATATATATATATATATATATATATATTTAAAAAAATACTCATTGTTTATTTAACATGAATAAGAAAGATAATAAACGTCAATGTATATTTAAACTCGGTGCAATAGTTGACTACCATCCATCCCCTTAACTCAAAATTCTTTTAGATGTTGGTTGATATGGAGCGCTGCATGGGTCTGCTTGTCCAAGAAACTGTCAAATGTGATGTGGGAGGCACCCTGCTACTACATCAATTTTAATAATTCGTTGACGTCAATTTCCATAACAATCCAAGATGTTTAAGTTAGTTGTTAAATTAAGTTTTGCAGGTACACTCGCTTAGGTTCGATCGTGTCATTTCCGTAGATGATTTGTTTTTATAAAATGACTTTTTTATTTAACGGTTTAAATTTTACAGGATTGAAAATATATATGTATCGCATATGATCAGAAACTTATAGTCCGTGGTACAGACAGACCCCTTTTTATCGAATTATTAACATCTGCCTGTAACTTCGTAAATCTCATCGTAATCTACAACTAGTTTATTAACGAAACCTCTTGGAATTTGAGCGGTTCCAATCTGTAGGGGGACAAACATTGTCTATTTAATTAGATACTAAAAACTGGTTAAAAAAGCTCATTTGCTTTCTACTTAGATCGTAAGATAATTGGATCACGAATTAGTTCATAATTAAATAGACATAGTCTGCCCCCCTCCGGATTAAAAACGCCCCAATTCCAAGAGTTTTCGTAAATAAAATAGCTGTATAAAATAAAATATCTGTGTAAATAAAATAGGTTATGATGAGATGAAGCTATACGAAGTTTCAGGCGGATGGTAATAATTCGATAAAAAGGGGTTTGTAGCACGGGCTGCATGCGATACATATAAATTTTCAATCCTGTAAAATTTAAACCGTTAAAATAAAAAAAGTCATTTTATAAAAACAAATCATCTATGGAAATGACACGATCCAACCTGAGCGAATATACCTACAAAACGTAATTTAACAACTAACTTAAACATATTGGAATTGTTATGGAAATTGACGTCAAAGAATTATTAAAATTGATGTCGTAGCGGGATGCCTTCCACCACACATTTGACAGTTCCTTGGAAAAGCAGACCCATGCAACGCTCTATATCAACCAACATATAAAATAATTTTGAATTAATGGGTACTCAAATAGTTCACCGAGTTTAAATATTCATTGACGTTTATTATTTTTCTTATTCATATTAAATAAATAATGAGTATGTTTTTAAATATAAATATATCGACAGCCACACTGAAAAAGCCTGCAAGGACAAATTGTATGGAGAATGAGGTTTTGAGCTGTTCTGGTCAATCTTGACCTGGCGCATCAACATGATTACTGCAATCACACAATCAAGATCACTGTAATCGTAATCATGTCATCATGATTACTGAAATTGTAATCGTTGATTATGATTATGCCTATCTATGATTCATGATTATAGTGATTACCAAAATATATTTTTATCCACATTTATGGCGATTTCATTACTAAGATCGTCTCAAAACTTCTGTTATTTCAAATTTTCTATAAATTAATTTTGCAAGAACATTTTAGAATATTTAACTATTCAGTCTATTACGAGTAAATATTAAATTGAACCGTTGGCGGTAAAACGTTAATTAATGTTGAAAAAAAAAGAAAGATATATTAAAGTGGTTTTAGTTGCATTCTCTCTCAATATACGTTATATCTTTGTCAATATATAAGATTTCTTGACATTTTCCGGGTATCTTGAGTGCTGCCATAAAAGCCACTTTAGTCTAAGTATCTCTTCAAAATTATTATTATTGTTTGTATTTATATCCTTCGATTTCCTGCTGATAACGGTTTATATTCGTCTGATTGTGTAAGAAACAATAAATTAAGTATATTTTTATTTTATTTTTTAGTCATTATTGTTTTTTTTTATCGAAAGGTGTTCTGGCAAGAGCCCCTCTTTATAGCGTAGATAATTTGTTATCTGTTAGTGTAAGTAAAGGTGTACCCTCGAATGCTTGGATTTTATCGTAAAGTGTCGGGCCTTGTGATTCAATCATTTTCTACCAATGTAACATATTTTATACAAAAAAAAAAAGAAGAAATTAATTTTAATAAAACGTAATGACACATACTCTTACTTGAAATGCGAAACGAAAAATCTTTTAAATGTCTATATTTTTTAAATTTATAACTTTTAATTTTTACAAGTTTATACTTTACCATATGTATGTTTTTGTTTTCTTTTTCATAGGCTCAGACTTTCCATTGTGGATGGGAGGGGGAATGAATTTTCCTCCTCCCTCCCAAAAAAAGTTTTTATTTTATAAAAAATATGAGTGATAATTAACATAATTGTTGTAAAACGAACAACATAATACTCTATATAAAAAAAGATTATATTAAAGTTTATATTATCTTTTTTTATTTATTTTTTACGTATGGATTTATTTGAAAATACGTTAACAAAGCAATTGAATATATTCCATATTTTTGTTTAAATGTTAAAGGCAGTGAAATGAACACACAATTCTTCGAACTTGTTCAAATTTGCCGCGGAAAATTTGAAAAATCTTCACGTAAAAATGGAAGAGTGTACGTACATGACTGAAAATCCTAGGATATTTTGCTACATATAATTGTCTTTGAATATATAGTAATATTTCCATAATAAGAACATATAGTGAGGTAAAATACTTGCGTACCTGCTTCTAGGGCTTAACTTAGCCATCTAGTCGACTTTTCATATTTCTTTAATTCATTTTTTTTTTTTTTTTTTTTTTCCTACCCCTCAGGAATTTCTTGAATAAATTCAGTGTGTATATAAATGTATATATACATAAATTTTCAACTTTCCTTTTATTGCCCAAGGGCATTTTAAGTTAAGAGGGCTCTGCACGCTGTATGCGTTCTTTGCATCTGTGGCCAGAGGCCTTTTATTATACCACTGGGCGTGGAGGGACCGCCCTGCATTAATTTATTATTTATATTATTGTTAGTGGGTGTGAACTACAGAGTCCAAACCCCTTCCCTCGG
Source organism: Nezara viridula (assembly GCA_928085145.1). Classification (NCBI taxonomy): domain Eukaryota; kingdom Metazoa; phylum Arthropoda; class Insecta; order Hemiptera; family Pentatomidae; genus Nezara; species Nezara viridula. Next base: position 111,172,410 of record OV725079.1, on the reverse strand, counting down.
CGAGAACATCAACCAAGGGGACTTTACCTTGCCACCTCCCAGGCCTGGGCGGCGGTACTATTTCCTGGAAAAGCGGGTTAGCACAGACCTTCAGCCCATCGAAAAATTTGACGTGTCTTCGGCCTATGAACTCAGGCACCGATGGGAGCTGAAGCTCCTCTCGGATCTTTACATTCTTTGCCCTTTGCAGGGTGGTACCTCTGACTATTCGCCGAAGGATGGAGTTTTGATAACTCTGGAGTTTCTTGAGCGTGGACTTATACAGGTGGCGGAGCAACGGTGCACCATAGAGCAGCGTAGGCCTGATGACCGCCTTGTAGATTTGCAGTTTTAGTCTCAACGAGAGCTGCGGCGACTTTAGCAGATGGTAGAGCCTATACTCCTTTTTCCGAGCCAGCTTGAGCCTCTGGTTGACGTGACTAGTAAAGGTGAGGTGCCTATCCAGAGTCACGCCTAGGTAGAGGAGTGAGTTGGAGATCCGCTGGTCCACTCCACTTTAATTCATTTTAGTTTACATTCTATTTATTTGTGTTGATTATTTGTTAGTGATTTTGATTTTATTTTTGTTCTACGAAATATTTGAGGTGAGAGGGGGAGAACGAAACGGCATTCTCGCCCCTCTCTATTTTTATTGAAGGGGGGGTGCGATTGCCTTTCTGGGCATATGCTCCTATTAGTATAAGTATAAACTGATTTTTCTCTAAAATGGCCGTACTATCGCAATAATAAAAATAATTTTTCATAATTTTACTATGAAGATAAGGCTTCTTATATAAGAACTAAAATCGTGGAATTAACACATGGTGAAAGAAATAACGGCCGAAAATACTTTAAATAGGATTGGTTGTTTCTGAAATGAGTTGTGACAACCAACTATTGATCGATACGTACATACGCTTTACTTCCGATTTCATATTATACTTAACGGACACAACAAAAGACTTATAAACGTCACAACTGACATGCAAAGTCAGAAGTCGACTGAAAAGGAGCTGGATGAAAGATCTCCTCTCCTGAATAAAAAAATATAACCCGTACCACTACAACCCATGAACGGTCTCAGGCTCAGTACTATTTAGGGAAAGTACTGTTTCTTAGTCAGTGGTGGTGCAAGGAGGTGATTTGACTGGGATCACGCTCCACCGCCAGATTTTCTCTCTTAATTAATCATTTCAGTTCTGCGCATGCGCTTGATTTGAATACCCACATTTCACGTCGTGTCCCACAGTTTTACTATTTTTTAGTAGAATAAGTGCTCAGTTTTACTTTTTTAAAAAAAAACTAGTTAAGCAGATATCAAAACAACAACAATGGACTAACACCACAGTGAGTAGTGTTGTTATTTACTGTGTACTATTACAGACAGTGAATTTAGTGATTTAGCGTCTATAGGCTTAATCTCTATAGCCATAACAGCTGACGGCTCCCCTCTCCAGTTGTGGCTCTGCCACGTAACTGGCTGTTTCCCAGCCGGTGGTTCATCCATTGTAATAACACGCAGACGTAGTTTTATTTATTTATTTTTTTTTTTCCTTTCTTTTTTTTTTATATGCGATATTATCACCAAGTAATGTCAACTAAGAGGTCCCATTCAGTTGGCTCTACCCCACGTAATTCACCGCCTAAACAGAAAACACGTCGTAGTAAGCGATTAACACCCCCCGGAACTCCTCCAGCGAACACTCAAGAATCTGTGTCTCAACCACTGCCAAGTACGTCTTCACAAGAAATGGAATCTCCATTTTTTACACCTAATCCATACCAGGTGCTTGAAAATGACAGGGAAGAAATGGAAGATGCACCTATACCTCGAGAACCACGCCCACCTCCTATCTTTGTCAAAAATTTGAGAAATTTCCAGTTGTTGTGTACTCAACTTAATAAAATCTGCCCAGGTAGCTATACATGCCTAAACAGAATAAACGATACAAAAATAATACCGGCCACACCTGAAGCGTACCGAAAAATCGTAAAATATTTAACAGACACAAATGCGGACTTTCACACATACCAGTTGAAACAGGAAAGAGCACTACGAGTTGTAATAAGAAATTTACACTCCTCAACCCCAATAGAAGTGATTAAAGAAGAGTTAACGGCGTTAGGGTTCAAAATACGTCAGATAACCAATGTTTTAAAAGAAAATAAAGAACAACCAGGTGTAAAGAATAAAATCCCATTGCCCTTATTTTTCGTCGATCTAGAGCCATCGCCTGGGATCGAAAAAATATACGATGTGAATAGAATTTTCTACACCAGCGTAAAGGTCGAAAAACCGTACCCAAAAAGAGAGTTCATCCAGTGCCATAATTGCCAAGCATATGGCCACACCAAGTCTTATTGCCACCACTTACCACGCTGCGTGAAATGTGGTAAAACACACAAGTCTGGCGAGTGTAATAAACCAATTACAGAACCAGCAGTCTGTGCCCTATGCCTGGAAGGCCATCCAGCCAACTACAAAGGCTGCCAAATTTATAAAAATCTTAAAGCGAGATATATGAAACCCAGGGACCCTGATGATACACCTAAACCAAGAAGAGGACCCGCTAAAATTGTGAACTCTAAGGTTTCTTTTGCCAAGCTACTTGGGGGTAGAGACCCGACTAATGTATGTGAGGCCCTGCCGCAAGAACAAACTCAACCCCAATCTCAATATCCTATCCCACCTAATGTACCTAATCAACAACAACCTCACCAACATCAAATCCAATATGTTCCTCCACCGCCTAATGCTACAGATCTAACCAGCTTATTGACATCCTTTCTTTCAGAATTTAAATCCCTTGTTACCCCACTGATATCACTTCTCACTAACCTAGTATCTCACCTTATCCCTCCTTTAAAAAATCCTTAAATGACTTCCATCAAACCCATATCCATTCTCCTTTGGAATGCGAATGGTGTTAGAAATCACATACACGAACTAACAGCCTTACTACAAGACAAGAACGTAGACGTAGCCCTAATAACGGAAACTCGACTGACTAAAAAACAGCTCCTAAAAATACCACAATACATAACTTACCGTACCGACCATCCTGACGGTAGAGCACATGCCGGTACTGCAGTCATTGTGCACCAATCCCTCTCCCATCACCTACTCCCACTGCCTACACACGATTTCCTACAATCCACCGCAGTCGTAATCAAAACCTTCTCCTTTCCTATTACCGTTGCATCAGCGTATTGCCCTCCAAACCAATCCATCTCCAATATCCAATTTAGTTCCTTCCTCATTTCCTTAGGACATCATTTCATCTTGGGTGCAGACTTAAACGCCAAACATCAACAATGGGGTTCAAGAACCACGAATTCTCGTGGTCGAACATTGCTGTCTGTACTCAATTCCCAAAATTTTACCCTTCTTCCACCCAACTCACCTACCTACTGGCCCACTGATCCTAACCGTAATCCCGATATCCTCGATTTCTTTATCCATAATGGTTTAGGTGCTCTCAACCATTCCGTTGCCCGTCTTGACGAGCTTTCCTCAGACCACAGCCCATTAATACTCCAAGTATCACTAGCTCCTATTCCTAAACCCTCTCCTCCGTCCTTCATCAGAGGCCCAGTTAACTGGAAACTCTTTCATCAAATCCTCTCCGATAAAATTGACCTCAGAGTAACCCTGAAAACCTCTGAAGACCTGGACAATGCAGTACATTCCTTCACTACCAAAATTCAAGAAGCAGTCTGGACTGCTTCCTCCCCTGATCACTCCTCAAAAATCCTTAAGAAACATAATTTACCTCAACACCTCCTTGACCTAATCCACATAAAACGCCGTGCCAGATTATTATGGCAACGTACCAGACATCCAGCCGACCGCCACTCCTACAATTATCACTGTAAAAAATTAAAAAAAGAATTAGCCACCTTCAGATCCCAATCATTCAATTCCTACCTCACCACACTCTCTGCTCATGATAATTCCCTTTGGAATATCACCAGAAAAATCCTCAAATCCCATCATATTTCCCACCCTCTTCGACGAGATGATGGCTCCTGGGCAGCATCTGATGAAGATAAAGCCGAGGAATTTGCCAAACACCTTTCCTATACTTTCGCTCCTCATCCAGAATCCCATCCCAGCCACACAGTAAAAGTAGAAGAATCCCTCTCAATACCTATCCCACTCTCCTTACCACCTAAAGCTGTTAATCCCTCTGAGGTCAAATACCTTTTACGGAAAATCACACCTCGCAAATCTCCTGGATATGACCTTCTAACCCCACAGATCCTTCGACAACTTCCATCTAAAGCCATCACATTTCTTACATATATATACAATTGCATCCTACGAACTACCCACTTCCCTCTTTTATGGAAACATTCCACCATCGTCCTCTTCTTGAAACCAGGCAAACCTTCCAACAATACAGCATCCTATAGACCAATTAGCCTACTCCCAATCCTCTCAAAAATTTTTGAAAAGATCCTACTGAAACGAATCCTACCTATAATTGAATCCTATAACCTTCCTACTCATCAATTCGGATTTCGTTCCCAACATTCCACTGTCCAGCAAGGACTCCGAGTTGTTGACCATATATCCTCAACCCTAGAAAGCAAGCAGTATTGCTCGGGTGCATTTCTGGACATAGCGCAAGCTTTTGACCGGGTATGGCACGCCGGATTACTCTTCAAGCTTAAAATCCATCTACCACAGTCCTTATACCTAGTACTCCGATCCTATCTTTCCGACCGCTCCTTCCGAGTTCGCTGTGGCACCGAATTCTCCGACTGTTACTCAATTGAGGCTGGCGTTCCTCAAGGCAGCGTCTTGGGCCCCATCCTTTACATTCTCTTTACCGCTGATATTCCTGTCCATCCCGATACCCTCCTGGCAACTTTCGCTGATGACACTGCTATCCTTTCTTCCAACTCAGATCCTGAAACAGCGTCCGCAAACTTACAAAGGCACCTCTTCCTGATTGAACACTGGTGTAAGAAATGGCGCATTAAGGTAAACGAATCTAAATGTAAACACATTACCTTCACCCTTCGGCGTAATACCTGCCCACCAGTTTATTTTAACTCCATCCAGCTTCCTTTCTCAGATACAGTCCGGTATCTTGGCTTTCTCTTAGACAGACGACTAACATGGAATCCACATACTCGACTTAAAAGACAGGAACTTAACAGACGATATGGCCAGCTATATAGACTACTGAATAGAAAATCTAAACTTTCTGGTGAAAACAAATTACTGATCTACAAGACAATACTGAAACCCATCTGGACTTACGGACTAGAACTATGGGGAACAGCCAAATTTTCTAACATCAAACGCATTCAATCCTTTCAGTCTAAAGTCCTCCGTACAATAGTCAATGCTCCCTTCTATGTAACCAATAAAACCCTACATCATGACCTTAATATCCCATTTATTCTTGATCTTATCCCAGCCAAATTTTCCAAATTTCACCAGAACCTTTCTCATCACCCAAATCCCGTTGTACAATCCCTATCAAGCACCACCCATCCCTACAATCCCCTTCGTAGGTTAAAGCGGCAGTGGCCACGAGACCTTTTGTAAATATGGATATTTTGGAGTTCTAGCAATGGCCAGATTCTCCACTCAAGTCATGAGTGTCTGTGGCTGTAGCGCTCTTACTCATCCTCCGCTGGTTTAAAATACCAGTGAAGTGGCTGAGGGAGAAGCGTAGGGATCTCCTAGGCCTCCCTTTTCCCTCCACATGTGGAGGGGACAGGATTGGTTCGGAGATCACCTGGCAAATTGTAAATAATGTATGTTTTATATAAGGTGTTTGTTTTACTTTTATTTCTATTTTTATTTACTTATGTGTATATATATTATTTTTTTCTTTACTCTTTTGTTCTTTCTTCTTATTCTTTTGTTATTACTTTATTTATTTATATTTTTGTATATACGGTATGAATGCAATCTCTGAACTCTATTATAAGTGTCCTTAACTGTGACAAATTGTAATATTTCTGAATAAAGTGTTTTAATAATAAATAAAAAAAAATTAATCATTTATAGAGCACACTACTTTATAGAGGCTGGGTGTGCCCTAGGAGGGTCTTCTGAACCAAGTGTCGCCTTAAGACTGATGAAACAGAATAAATACTTTTCTTGAATAAAGGAATAATAATTAAGAGTAGCAACACGAGGTGCTGCTGGGTACCATCCTTTCTCATGCCTATAATATCATATTCCAAGCTACAGCACATCTGCTATGGACATTTCATGACGGTTATGGATTAAGATTTGCAAAGAAAAAAATTTTCAATCTAAATTTCCATTATTATTATTTGAATGAAACATTCTTCTTTATTCACTAATCTCCACGTTTCGAGCTATCTGACTCATTCTCAAGTTCTGCAATATAATGATATAATATTTGGGTTGTAATTATTGTGAAGTAAACCTTCTAGAACGGTAGAATATGAATAACTGCTTCGGTATGTGAGGTCAACGGTGGAAAAATGAAATGCAGTACCCGGTCATTAGTAACACGAATTAGTTCAGAACTAGGTTACGCATTCATTCACGAAGGTCTTCAGTTTGTCTTTCATTATTCTGAAGTATCCTTTCCCCTCTTTTGGCAAGGAATATTGTATTCATTCATTTTATTACGTGTTTGAAATTCTTTCTTTTGCTTTTTTTTAAATATATTTTTGTTTACTTGTATATTCAATGCAATTAGTACGCTGAGACACGATATAACGGTGACTTGTGGAGGCTCTACACATTGATTACTGTACAGTGACTATTTCAGAGGGTCTCCATGCCTTCTTTTCTTTTGGGAAATATGCCTCAGAGGATTATAGTGAAAACAAATTAAAATAAGGAATTAGTTTACTATTTTGGAAAGGCTTCAGCCTAAAAGCTGGATCCTGCAATCCCTTGGATCCGCAATGTAAAATAAAGCCTTTACGAACCCGAAGGTTCCAAAAAACCTCATAAGTAATGGATATTTTCTTTTTTACTAAATATTTAGTAAAATATAATAGTACTGTGGGCAATGGAAGGTTAAACAGAATGTCCCAAAAATTATTAGAAATAATTTAAAGAAGTGATGGTAGACCGTAAAATCTACACAAAAAAAAGTTTATGTAGACCATGGTACGATTCCTCGTAGAAAATGGGAAAAACCAAATTCATTATAATAATTTATTTTTTTTAAATATTGGTTTTAATGTTACTATTCTAATATAAAATACAGTGTTTCGAATTTCTTAAAACGTTGTCTGTGATGATAAAGTTTCACTTTGGCAATAAACGACTAAATTGTGAAATACCATTCATCAGAATCTAAAAATGATTTTTATAAAGATTGCCTAGAATTTTCCTCTGTGATTCTGGTTGGATTTTCTTTTCAAGCAAGCACGAATCCATTATAAGATAATTATATTGCTTTAAAGCAATAACTAATGGATTATTTGCCATTTCAGAATACTATTTATGGTAACCGGTACACGTGGAAATTATGATCTTTTTTTGAAATTGAAATTTTGAAGCACGTGAGAACGAAAAGAACGCAGTTCTTTTCATGTTGTTGCATTTCGTTTCATAATTAATGATAGGTATACTTTTAGTTTTATGCAAAATATATTTCAAGCATAATGATGGAAATGTTCGGGAAACTAAAAATTCGTGTAACAAAGCCGTAAGTAACATATGAGTATTCTCCCTTCGATGATGCAAGATTCTAAGTGGATAACATTTAAGACTCACATTTCCTCGTATAACTGGCAATATTATATTTAGTGTCCTGACTTTAGGAAACAGTTGCCTAAATGTATTTTTTCTTTATCCTTGTTTTATTTTTTTTTTTAAATATAAACCCCAATTTATTAAGTATACATCGAGCTTCAATAATGTATATATATTTTGTACCGGGATTATTGGACGTTTTTTTTTTTTTTTTAATTTGACATCAATGGAGCGGCTAAGCATGATACCCAGGACTCGACATTGCCATGCGCCATTTTTAGCAATTTCAACATGGTGGACGATCAGAAGCTTCATAGATCCATATCTCGACCATTTATGTAGATAGAGGAACAAATATTAAGTGTTTTGTGATCATTTTACAACGTTTAATAATCGGCGGAGTTTTAAATTTAATCTTCATTTTGTATACATGGTTAAAATTCTATTTTTATGTTCATTTATTATCACTTGTTTATAATAATATAGCTAGTCAGAGATTCCAATTAATGTAATTGCTAGACCCCAAATTTATTGTTTTTGATTAATTTGGATATTAGTTTATTATCCTGAGATAATCTTTCGTGTTTACATTTGGGGTTCTGCTTATCTAAAGAACACCTAATAATAACTCTTTTAAACTTTAAGGGATTCACAGTTTTACTGTTATACTAAAAAAAGAATCGTACCTCCGATAACTCCGGCCAAATCATAGCTGCCTAAATAAGTCAATTTAAACTTTCATTGTGTGATATATTTATTTAGATATAGTCTAAGATGCCGTGTAAAACAGAAACGTGTTATGAAAAATAAGTGAAATAGGTTGTTCGTCAGTATTCTGTTTAATTACGTTTGCTCAGCTATACACAGTTATTAAATCGAGAGAAAATAGACTGAATTGAGACATATCATTATGTCATATATGGTGCACTGTAAGATAGATAGTACCCGAACTGGGGGTTAGTGTGTGTACACTGTGCTCTGTGTGTACACTCCGTGATGTGAAAGTGGAATCTCCTCCTTGGAAACGCTCTCTGGGCCTAACAAACCCAATCTCTTTTCTCTTTACTGCGCACTTCATAACTATAATGTGTATGATCACGTTTAAAATAATATAATATATTATAAATTTACCCAACAATTACATATTGTATTATATAGATTATTTCGATCCTTAAATTTCTATAACAATTTTGATAAAATTCATTGAAAAAATTGCGAGATTTCAAAATTCAGAGGGTTTGTAAAGTCGACGAATTTAGATGGGATAAAATGTGTTTTGGATGCGGACATTATGACCTTGTATAGTTCTAAAAGATTCAAAGCCCAAAAAATATATAGTTTTCTAGATAATCTGTAATTCTCTGCCGTAATCGTGCCTTAAACCTCTTAGGTGTTATGGTTGTTGAGAGAAACTCAGATTTTAAAAATGAAAGTCTTGGTTTTTATAATCTTGGTTGAAGGACTGAAAAGGTAAATGAATGAGAATAGCTCTATGATTTCTTGGGCACTTCGGATAATATACAATACGATATTTTGATATTTGTAATAAATAAAAAAATATTCAGGTTCGAACTCTTGCTAATGCTTTTATACTCTAAGTAATTGAGATAACTACAAAATAGTACTTTTCTGCATCAATCAAATTCTGCCTCAAAAAAGTTTCCATACGTGAGTTTTTCTTTACATTGCTAAATATCTATTTATTATATTATTTTTATTTATAGAGTGCTAGCGAGAACCATTATGGATTATTCCCATATTGCTTAACTATTAAACTAGAGAAATGTTTTCCAATTTGACAAGCTAACCACTTATTATATTAATTGTAAGATATTCATTTTGATAATATTATATTTTAAATACATATAAATATGTTTCACCCATGTCGCATATACCTGGAGAGTTCTCACTCGCTTATACTAGTTCTATTCAACTGTTAATTTACATCTAAGTATTTACAAAAATATTAATATAATGGTTCGCTGAGGAAATATGAAACGTTCCTCTCAATAAAATCTACTTAATGATGTTTTTTGTATTCATATAGATTTATTTCCTCTACGGGTTTGGCGTACTGAAAAATAACTAAATAAATAATGACTATACTGCTTAACAATAAAACGTCGTATCACGTCTCGTCCTCTGAAAAAACTAGAAATGCTTTATTTATATTTAGCGCAAACTAATACGTAACAAACCGAAAACAATTTGTAAGATCGTACCTTAAAGCCTAAAGTAATTATATATATTATGGACTAATATATTCTTATATAGGGTGTTCCGTAATTGCAGGGGACTATTTTAAATACGTGTTCACTAACACAAAATAAACAAAAAAGCTCATATTAACATATATCTCAAGCTTATTTATTAAACAGATATCAAAGGTTAAAGATATATTATTTATTTATTATTACAACATTTAGAACGAAGAATCCATGCTTCTCTGGCTCTTCGTACAGCATCAGTATGGTGCTTGATAGTTACTGCAGCTACCATGATCCGATTTCTTAGCTCTTCTTGCGTGCCAACTGCCATGGATTCGTTGTGCGGAATGTTGCATTTAACAAAATCGAGGCTTCTTCAAACAGTTACTCTAAATGTTGCTAAATGTTATTTGGTGTTAGTGAACACATATCTAAAATAGTGCCGTGCTATTATGTCTATCAGAGTTCATAAATGAATATTAGAGTTCATATTGTTTGAAAATATTCTTTTTTCCTTTCTTTAGTATTTAGTAAGGGAGTGGAATATCTTGATCATGAAAATTTCAAACCCGAGTTCTCAGTAGAAATACATGTTTCCAGGTGCAAAGAACCATGTCTTCCAAAATGCTCTCTGTTCTGCCCAAAAACGGAAAGTCGTGCGAAACTAAAATTATGCTTTTGAGATAGCTATTATTGATAGACGGAAAGACAATTAATTTATTCTGGGACGAAGTATCTTAACAGTAAACGGAAATTACAAAAAAATAAGATTACTTCTGACTAAAATTCTTAATACATTAATAAAATAAAAATACATTTTATACCTGCTATAAGCTATATGGATGAGATTATTGCGCTACTAAATATTTATAAAATAAATATTTTCGTGGAAGATAAATATAAATTTTTTAAATTTATTTTCAGCTTGACAAACCAAGAAGACATAATTCCCATTATTTATTTTTATTTTCGCAAGTATGTATTGATAATTGAAATAATATTGAAAATTAATCAGGTTCATAATTGAAAGTTGTCTGATCCATCGTATCAGATAAAAAAAAAATAATATTTTCCCGCGAAATCACTACTTTGTGCTTCGTGAAGAAAAGTTCTATAATGCCAAGGTAGCCTAATGATTGTTCGTGTCATTTGTGAAGACGTTTGCCTCAATATTATAGTTTTTGAGTTTTGTGTTGATTAGACCGTGTCATAAAATAATTGTGCCTTTGGGTAACAGGTCCAAAAAAAAAAAAAAAGTTTAACAAAAACGCATTTGACACTAATAGTTTTCAGATCCTTAAGATATAAAAAAACACTGATAAAGTAGATCTAAGAATTCTTACTGTTATCCCTCATAGTCCATAGTGTCTAATAGTCCCTTTTTATCAAATTATTAACCTGAAACTTCGTAAATAGTTTCATCTGATCGGAACCTACAAATATTTTATTTACTAAAATTCGCGGAATTGAGGCGTTTTCAATATGGAGATCGGAAAAAATTTGTCTATTAAATTAGGTACCCATTTGCTTTCCACTTGAAGCGTAACATATGATCTCCAAGTTGAAAAAAAATGGAGCCATACAAAAATATTGGTCCGTTTAGCGTGACCTCTACTCTACCCTAAACGTCCCAATATTTTTGCAGGCAACTTTTTTTTTTCCATTTTTTGATCATATCGTCTTACGATTCAAATGGAAAGCAAATTGGTATGTAAGAGTTTTTAGTTCATATAGAAAAAATTAGACGATATTCAGATTGAAAATGCCCCAATTCTGAGGTTTTTTGTAGATAAAATATTTGTAGATTACGATGGGATGAAGCTAGTTACGTTTCATACATTTAAGTTTCAGGCGGAAGTAAATAATTTTGTAAAATGGAACCACGGACTGTTACATTAGTAACGGTTAGATCAGATTATTTGGAAGGCTTTATTTCACTGCTGGTCCTAACTGGACTTACTGGAGAAGTATTTCCTTATATCGTCTGTATTCTCATATATTTTGAAATATATGTATGTGTTCTATCGTAATATATTTCTTCTGTTGATGGGACTGGTTCTCAATTCTCCTTGACTTTTCTCTGTAATCCATGCGGAGCCTTAAACTAATATCTTGTGTAAAACATTCTGCGATATCCTGTGTGGATCACTTATTGTCTCGAAATCTATTCATTGTGATCTGGAAATCAATTATTTGTCTGTCCAGTTGGTTTTGGAGAAGTTTGTTGAATATCACTATGTTTTTGTTGATATCATTATTTATAAATACGATTTGGTCCCTGTACAGGAAAGAATTCATAAAGTGAGGAATGATTTAAACACATGTGTGACGCTTCATTATTCCATTCAAAAGCTCTGTAATTACGTATGTGACGTCTGTTAAACTTCCCATCAGCTGTACGTATTTGATCAACTGATACTTGTGTATTGTTATTTAAATAGGCTGTGACGAAATGTTTTAATCAAATGTTTGAAATCTTTTTTAATAGAGTGCATAATTATTCATTATAAATAATAATTTTGTATATTTATATATGTAATGATCTGTTTACAGTTGGTGGTTATATGATGTACTTTATATATCACAATAATATTTTTTATTTTAAATTTTCTTAGGCATTTATATGAAAATAAAACTGGTTAACATTGGCATTTTTTATTACACAATGCACAATGGTATATTGAAATAAAGCAATATTTCCCAATAAAACTTGTTTCTTTATCAATACTCGATACTAATTCAATTCGACATTGTTTGATATTATCCCCTGATAGTTGGGCTGAATGCAATTATGCCATGCAGTGAAAGGATTTGTCCTTGCTATAACCTTGCCATTTAGTGAATATAGTTTTATTGAGTTATTTGTCCTTTCAGAAACGATTACCTTTGTGAAAGAAATCTTTGCTCATTCGATATTATCATACCTTTTATATATATATATATATATATTATACCAAAGTGGATCTTTTGGAAAAATAAATAAATTAAAGCACTCATGTTTTTATAAATGTCTGTGTTTTAAAACTAATTTTGTTTGCTGAGAATCTTATCTTAAAATTAAACTCAAACTAAGTTATCCAGATGTAGGTACTATCCAGCAGTACGGTTTAGCAAAAAAATGTCTAAAATAATAGGGAAATGTGTTGGTACTATCAAATGTATTATAGTGCATTAATGAATCAGGTCTTAAGTCTCCTATTTGTTTTTTCTTCTTTTTTTTTTGAGACATCAAATCCAGTATGAAAATTAGGTAATATGGGCTATATATCACTGTTTTTTTCTACATAATGTATTTTCAAAAATCACTCCAGAGAAACTAAAATAAAATAGCTGGAAGACCACAACCAATGATTCTATCAATAAAGCTGATCAATTTAGATCTAGGGGAATTACGAAAGGAAACAAAAATGATGGGAATAATAGAATATTTCGTTTTGTATACCTTTCGTCTTAATACGTCTAATTTTTTTATTCAAGCGATTACATCAATTCCACGCCCTCGCCTACTTGCCCGGGAAAAACTCGTATAGCCTTAATAGCGCGGAAAGGAAGAAAAGTAAATAAATGGATGCAAGCGATTGTTCTAGTTATAATTTTGAGGTGCAAGTTAACTTTTTTTGATCGATTGCAAAGGTTGATTTTTGATAATTATAAACCGAAATTTTTCTTAAGAAGATATAAAAACTTAATTAAAAACGCTTAGAATTATTACACAATGGTTTATGATTTCTAAATAATTATGTATCAAATATAACACTACTTTCCTTACCATTTCGGGAAATAGAATACACTGAGGACCTCACTCTAAAAAAGGTTAAAAAAACAGATATATAGGATGTAGAAATTAGTGTTGCCCAAATACGAGGCCGAGACGAGTCTTGGTCTTGCAAACTCAGTCTTGGTCATCGTCTTGGTCTTGCTTAAGAGTCTCGCAATTACTTATTAGCTTATTACTATAGAGATATTACTGTAATTTTTTAGATAGCAGAAACCTTACTAAGCCCGGATGAAAAATTAGAGGAGTTAAATGCGAAAGTATATTGGTTATACCAATTATTAACATATAGTAACTAAGATTGTTAAGTATTAGTAACTATTTTGCCTTAATTTTATTTTAAAAATCTATTTTTTTTACCAGTCCTTGTCGTGGTCTTGCAACAGTTAGGTGTCCTTGACGATTTGGGGCAACACTGGTAGAAATATCTATCGAAAGACTTAAAATAAGGAAGGCCCCAGGGATGGACAACCTACCATTAGAATTGTTTAAAGAAGAATTAAGAGCCAATACATTCCATCTATTTGTAGAAATTACAGAAGCATAGCACTCCTTCCGGTTACCTATAAGAAAAAGACCAATAACCTACTAAACCGGATACATTCGTATCACCAAAATATAATAGGCGACTACCAAGCTGGATTTTGAAAAGGAAGAAGCACGATGGACCAGATCTTCATCCTAAAACAAGCACTCGAAAACGATGGGAAGTACCTCAGGACATCCACGCCTTCTTTGTCCATTTCAAAGCAGCTTTTGATTCTATGGACAAAGACAGACCAGTTGAGCGAACTGGTAGTTTTCGGTAAGTTAAGTACAAGAAGCATTCAAATTTGGAATGGGCTTACGGTAGGGAGATAGACTATCACCGTTATGTATACTTCTTTCAAAAAGTTCTTTTCAAATGCTCAATATCTTTTCTTTAGATGCCGTCAGAATGACATCTTTTCCTCTCATTTGCATATTTCTCGCTTTACATCTCATCCTTTCATTCTTAATGTCTGAGTAGTATTTTTTAGAAGGCTTATATCTCCAGCCGACCAGTTGTCCTCAATGGTTTGCAACCTTAATATATACTAGTAGGCCCGTGCGAATAATTCGCACTCCATATTGTTATCAAGTGCCAAATTAATAAGAAAAGAAAATAATCCAACGTGTCAAAAGATAAAGAAATCAATTGTTACATTATAGATAAAATAATTGACAAAGGAAACAAAAATTAATTTAAATCTTTTGTAATGTTTGGAACCAACGTGTTTACAAATTTCAATAAGCTATATCTTTGCTAAAAATTGTCCGATTTCGATGATTTTTTTTCTCTTTTGTAGGGAATTCAATAATCTTTTATATAATTCTAGGCATAAGGGAAAAGTGTGTTATTAGTTATTTGCAAATAAAGTTTGTTTTCTTTCATCACTTGTTTCCCTGAATTTTCCGGGTGATTTGACTATTTTGCCCGCCTGAAGGAGAAGAAAGCCTTCGAAATTGGTGGCTCAATCTTGAGATTTGGTGAAGAATTAACGATGATATGGCTTGCCGATCAAAAACACCGTCGATAAATAATATAAACTCCTCCTCTTTCGATCATAGAGGCCTCAAGTCGACGAAATGAGACATGTATTCAATGACAGTACTGCAATTAACGTAAGGTTGTGTGGATGCGAACCCTATTCCTTGCGTTATCTCGAAAATAGTACGTTTTTAGGCTTAAACACGCAGGATCCGATAGTTCCGAAGCAACTATCCGTGTCTTGCTGTACGCATCAAAATCTTCAAGGTCCAATTTGTCCCGGATCGATCTTCAGACCTACCACCGTTCCAGTATTGAAGCCTAGAAAAATCTATGTATCTACTTTATTTATTTTCGAAAGAAAAACAAAAGTGGAGAATACGATTTCCTAATCCTCTGTGAAATTCTGAATCCAATGGTATTAATGGTATTTGAGCATGTCAGGAGCTTATATTTGGTACAAAACCGATTTCGAGCCTAACTGTAATAATATATGTGGAGATTACGATATTCACCTCTCTATTTGATACAAGTATATAGAAAATAAGTGTTTGTTGTTTGTGCCCTACACACTTCTTATACTAGGCTATATAATTTCTGTTATACATATTTTATTTTCTAATTTATTAGTCTTTTTTTATGCCTTGCTGAGATAAGATATATTTGTATTAAGAGGTTGCTACGAGGATAGGGTAGGTTGGGATGGGGCCATTATGGGTCCCGTTATGAGAGCTAGAAGCACAAAGGTACTACTCTCTCCGAAGACGGTGCACGGTGCAGCCTGCAATCCCGAGTTCCGTCTTTCACCTGTGCCTCTGCATCCGTAAACTGTTTTTATCGTGGCGGCAAAAAAAGGCTTGTCATTGTGGCTTATCGTTCGGTTCCGTCTTCTGGAACATTCGCTACAGGATCTTCCATCTCAGGGAAACGTCTGTTTAAACATCAATTGAATGTGAAAACAGGATCATTAGATTCAAAAAGGATTTATGGTTATACAAGTCTTGATCTAAACTGAATTATTGAATTTGAGGTCAAGTCCTTAGCATTGGCGTTGGTTGGACAACGTTTTTCATCAACGATTTTAAAATATCTATCGTTTAACTTTTTAAAATATCTATTTATCGCCTGAAGCGTTAATATTATGCTTGATCACTGTCAGTGGATCACCAATTTCAAAAGATTTTTTTTTTGGTTATTATAAATCTAAAAATATTAAACAAATCTTCCGGTATTCATTCCAGTTGGCTATAAAATCCAAGAACAAAAATTATATATTTTCAAAACATTTTTAGGTTAATTATTTTTGTCTTTGCTTTGCTCGGATCTCTAGGTTATTTTAGACCAATCAATTTAATTTTTTGTTCAGATAAGAAAAAAATATCACCGCTGTTATTTTGAGATATAGTTTATCAGAAATGATAAAACGAATAAAGCGATTATCAACATTATTTCTCTTAAAAAATTATTTACATCTATATTGCTAGGTCGGTCGGTTCAACTTTGTCAAACTTCAATTTTTTTTTTCTGGTATCCTATGACCGATCAGGACGAAAGTCAGAACATATATCAAATGTAAAAAAAAAATGTGTTTGAAATCCACGAACTGTGACTATCCCTTGTGAGTAGGAAATATATAAGAAGTTAATCGAAATACTTAATTTACATCGATTTGGTAATATTGGTTTCTTTATTTTTGCTTTTTTTAATTATTTAGAAATGATACGTTTTGCCGCCTTTAAAAGCAATAGTGATTAGAGCTATGATCTAAAAAATTCATACAATACATAGAGGAAAAATAAATAAGTAACCACAAAAGATTTATTAATTAACCTTTAAGCGAATTAAATAAATTATATGTATTTAATCATAAATTATGCGTGACCATTTCGTATTTATGATTATTTGACTTTGCTTGCGGAAAAAGCTTATTAAAGAGTAAATTCGGCAGAATATTATAGGGGTGTAGTAACAGAGTGATAATCCTCTAACTGTCACAATCATTCTTTTTTTTTTTTAAGTGAAAAATTATTTATACGCGTTTTGAACTTTTTTTTAGGAGAGAGACTTAGATTGATCCGTCAGATTTCCGATGTGTTAACGTATTGGCAAAGTCGGCTAGAATCGACTAATTGAAATATTTTAACATATAGATTAAAATATCTCGGAAACTAAAAATCGGGCCTGTATACTGTAAGCGAGGAAATTGTTCAGCATTTCATTTTCTCTGTGATAGGCTATAATTAAACACTGTATCTTAACGCGAAGCCGTGTTAGGGAGGCGAAAAGGAAAAAAAAATAGTGCCGAAAACCAAGTGATACGAGTTTTATTGAAGATATGGATTAAAAACATCTCAGAAACTATGAATCCAACCTGCATACTGTCAGCGAAGGAATTGTTTAGAATTTCATCCTATCTGTAATTAGCTATTATTTATAATTTATATTTCATATTATTAATCTGGCCTTGTTGATGTTTTCACTTCTATCGTGTGGTCTAAAGCACACAACTTATTTTTTTTTTGTGAATGGGAGAATATTATTTCTATTTTCTACTCCCTGGGATGGTTACTTCTTTAGGGTTTTTTTTTTTTTTTAAACCATATCCATATGGATTTGAGGAGAAACAGAACTTTTAATAGAATATTCTTATATACCAGTGTTTTTATTAATTAGAATTTTAATTTTATTTAATCTAAGACGTTTTGACGGAGTATAATATCGAATGAACTTCACTGTTACCATCCTCAGCTCGAGATATTGTAATTTCGTCCTGATTAGAGGTCTCTGTTCTTTGACGGAAGGTTGATGGGTCATAGCCCTGCCGTGTGACACGGTATTCATTATGTCGAGTCATTCTAAACGCTTCTCTATTATATTCCTGATAAGACCTCACTGCCTCAACCTCTTTCTAAATTAATTCTTAGAACTGGTATTCTCCTTTGATTGAGAATACGCTTTCGATGGTGTAGGTCTGGTTGGTGTCTTAGCGTAATTGCCTGTAGGGTTGGGGATTATACGATAGGTCTGACTATCGATTACATCGACAAGCAGCTATCGATGTACTAATTGGATCGATTACTGATATTTAAATGTAGAATAAAGTGGAATAAAGAGCTGAAATTCCTCGCCTTTTTTTTGGTGGAATTTCCTAATTAAACAAATTACTTTTTGGCTACTGATGTTAAGGTTGTTTGTAGGAAATAATTTCACGATTTTTTTTTTTACTTTTTTATTTATTTATTTCTTGAGTAATATATGTCTGCCACTTACGGCAATAATTATATTGAAGTAAAACTACATTCACGCTATATATACAGAATTTTTTTTTTTTTTATGATTAAATTAATTTTTATGAAAATTATTTTTTATTTGGTTAAACATAAATCTAATATCTGAAATAGCCTAACCATTTTTTTTTTTAAATAGTTGGAGACTAAATAACTTTTAACATACTGAAGAATTTAAAGTTTTCAACTTTATGTAAAGTGATCTATTACTGATAACAGTTCTTGGCATGATGAATTTGTCCGTATGCATCTAAAAGTTCCCAGCTTCGTTCTAAGATGGAACTGATACACCAAATTAAAATTTTCATATATGTCAATCTTCTAATGTGTTAAATATATCGCTTGGAATGGATAGGGTTATTCAGTAATAGTTTTTTTTTTTTTTTTTTTACATGATTATTCTAATGACAAGTATTTCTGAAAATACACGAATTTAGAGCTTATGATTGATTATATTATTTTTTTACATCAACTTATCAACTTTTTTACTCAACAAATAAAATCAAGTCATTTCCGTTCTCAGAGGAATTACATTTTCTAATTAGGTTCTGGGCATTGTGGATGATTTTCTCTCATCTCTTTCATCGCGAAGAGCAATTATTTTACTGAGTGACTTATCGGAGCCTTGAAAATTAAATAGCTGAAATGAATTTCTGTGGTGGTTGAGATAAGGAAATAGATAAACCTCTATTATCAATCGCTTATGGATTCTTGGTTTACAATAAAGTTCAGATTTCAAACATCAAGATTTCTATGAGCGGTGTTTAATAAAATATCAGGCTATTCCAGACAGCCATTGCAAAAGGTGAGTGAGAGTTTCTAGTCTGATCCTTAAATATGAGCAATATTGATAATTTATGAAATTAATTAGGTAATAAAGTTTTATAATCATGACTGCTATATATGTATACATAACATAGGGTGTTGTGTGACATACGCGTATACGTGCTAAGTGTGTTTTCGTTTTGTTAAATAAAAATCCTGAACCGGTATGGGCTGCCCTTTATGTATTAAACTACCCATTGGTAGAACTCAAACTTAAAATCTAAAATAATTTATATATGTTGATTAGTGTTGCCCAAAATCGGTCTTGGTCTTGCACTTTGCAAGACCGATAACAAAGCCGCCTAACTGTCGCAAGACCAAGACCAGGACTGGTAAAAAAAATTTGTTTTTTTAATAAAAATTAAGGCAAAATAGTTACTAATACTCGACAATTTTAGTTATTATATGTTAATAATTGATATAACCAATATACTTTTGCATTTAACTCCTCTAAATTTTCGTTCGGGCTTAGTTAAGTTTCTCCTATCTAAAATATCGTAGTAATATATCCATAGTAATAAACTAATAAGTAACTGCAAGACTGTTGCGAGACTCTTGCGCAAAACCAAGACCATGACTAAGACTGAGTTTGCAAGACCAAGACTCGTCTCGGTCTCACATTTGGCCAACACTAATGGTGATCTTACCTTGATACTTATGTATTTGAATAAAAAAGCAGCCTCACTCTATCTAGTGGTATTGTTAATTTACAATTTAACTGGCAGAGTTTATTACAAAAATTGACCTAACCTAATTAGAGTTATAGTTTATAAAATATTTAATGGAATATGACTAATACCACCTTCATAGAGTGCAGAATTACATTAAAATACAAATTCAATTAAAATTAATGGTCTTTATATTATAGATGGCTTGAAGATGGCTTACCGACCGAAACGTAGCTATAAACATTTTTTTAAACTTATTTATTGAAAAATATTACACTCTGTCTCTAGGACATTTATAATAGAGTTCACAGATCACATTCACACTCTATGTACAATAAATAAAATAAATTATACAGAAAAATAATATATATACAATAAATAAGAATAAAATAACCTGAAAATAAATAAATAAAAAGAACACATACACTCCTATATACAATATTTACAATTTGGCGAGAGAACTCCAAACCAGACTTGCCCCTCCAACTGTGGAGGGAAAAGTATGACTCCAGAAGTCCCCTGCACTCCTCTCTCAACTACTCATATTAACAGTTGCTTAATATTTGTGCTAGTGGATGGTGCTGAGAATTTCGGTGTGTCCCTGGTCTGATCGAAGCTCTATTTTTAAAAATTCTAGCTTTGAAGAGGATCCCATCGTTGACTAATAAAAAGAAAATACCGGGATAGAAACGTCAATAAACAGAAGAAATGAACATACAATAGTTTATTAAATAATTAATAAGTGACCTTATTCCCAATTAAATAGTTAAGTTTAAATTTAATACTCAAAGGTCGATTAAGGAAAAGTTGTAAATATATATATATACATATATATGTGTGAGTGTGTAAAAAAAAAGAAAAAAAAGTTAGTGGAAGGAGAAGAATAGGGATGAGGATTAAGATTGGAAGGGGGGGGGAGGGTGGGAGGGTAGTATGGTGAGCAATTGACACTGTTTTATAAGCGTCCATTGTTTCTTATTAATCATTGAGCTGGTTTAAAGTGTTGAGCATCCGAGATCACCGCAAGGTTTCTCAGCTTTCCAACTTATTGAGAGGTTGAAACCTTATTAGGCAAGATATCCTTCTATCTATACAATATAATATAGACTATATTTGTGTCCCAAAGTACTGGTTTTGTTCCAGGAAACATTAAGAAAATGAAATCGTCTACAATATTAAATGAAAGTTCTTAATGATTCCTGTACCGAATCGTACAAGATGCTTATATAAATAATGACTTCGTTGCTCATTTATTTTATTATAACATTTCTTATTGTCCATTTTGAAAAACAATCTCATCTCCACATATTTTATTTTACTAAGGCTGAAAATCGGTCTTGTACCAAGCATAAGCTTCTGTCATGCTTTATAATATAAGTTATAGTTTTGATTGAATCTGGTGTCCTTATATCAATTGAAGAAAAAACTAACTACACAGAAAGATAATATTTTTTTTTTATAAAGTACCAGCAGTATCAAAATAAAATTTAAACTTTTACCACCGTATATTATTATTTTTATTTATTTTTTTTTAGAAAAAAAAAATTTGTGACTTTGCTGCTTCGGGCAATTCCTTTGGAGTTTTATTTCTAATAATCCTAAATTGATATCACGAAGTTTCTTTACTGCTTTGTTTTAAAGGTCAGATGATTCTATTTTGAGAAAATATTGTAATATTCGCCACGTGTCTCCGACATTAATTTTTCAAAAGCAAGATCTCTCGCTGCTTCTCTGTTGAATTATTTATTAATCCTCATATTTGACTGCACAATGTTTCGGAGAAATTCCTAATCTGTATGTAATACCTAATGATATATTTGTTACATGATATCTGGTTGTTTTAATTTTTTTCTTGCATTTTCTCTTTCTCAAAAGTTATTGGTCATATCATGGTATTCCTCAATTCGGTGTTGTTAGATTCCTCTTCGATCATCAAAGAAAATCCAGCATAATTTTTCAACTTTTTATAATTTAAAAACAATATGTTTTACCTTCTCGTAACGCAATTATTGCAAATAGCACGTGCCTGGAACTTCGTAAATAACTTCATCTAATCGTAACCTAAAACTTTTTTAAAAATTTATTTACGAAAATTCTCGGAATTGTGACGTTTTCAATCCAGAGATTGGCAAACTTTGTCTATTTAATTAGATATTAAAAACTCTGTAATACCCGTTTTCTTTCCACTTGAATAGTAAGATGATTTGACTGCAAAATCGAGAAAAAAGGTATCCTTCAAAAATAGTGACCCGTTTGGCGTGACCTACACCTCCAAAATGTCAAAATAACAATGTTGTATTGGCCGTACGGCTCAATATTTTTGAAGGCCACCTTTTTTCTCGATTTGCCGCTCAAATTATCTTAAGATTCAAGTGGAAAAGCAAATGGGTATATACGAGTTATTATTACATAATTTTACAAAGTTTTTTTCCGACCTGCTAATTGAAAACGCCCCAATTCCAAGAGTTTTAGGAAGTAACTTTAGGCGGATGTTAATAATTTGACAAAAAGGCTTTTGTACCACGGACGAATTCTTGGCAGACTTCATGTAATTTTTTCACACTATTGTATTCATTATATTTTTTACTTGTTAGTTCTTAGTTCTTAATTATATATTACTGGATCGACTAGGACTAAGAAGTGTTGATCGATCCTGGTGGATAATGGCGTATTCTTTACTTTAACCTCCTGCCTACTTGTTCATCGAGATCATGTTATTTCTTCATTTATAAAATATGATTTTTTTTAATCAGGATGTAAAATAATTTAAAATGAAAGGTGGAATGAAAATATTACAAAAATGTTACTAAAGAAAGAAAAAAACACAGGACGTGCGCAGTAACAAAACATTTTTTTCTCGACTGGTCCCAACTTCTCGGTTGTAATTTAATTTCA
Source organism: Nezara viridula (assembly GCA_928085145.1). Classification (NCBI taxonomy): domain Eukaryota; kingdom Metazoa; phylum Arthropoda; class Insecta; order Hemiptera; family Pentatomidae; genus Nezara; species Nezara viridula. The sequence goes on along the minus strand of OV725079.1, from coordinate 111,149,556 downwards.
GTTAACCTTCGTGTTTGATAAGACCTCACTACAATATCTATAAGAACCTCTTTACCTGATGCTGCACCGCTAATGTTGCCCAAATGTGAGACCGGGACGAGTCTTGGTCTTGCAAACTCAGTCTTAGTCATGATCTTGGTCTTCCGCAAGAGTCTTGCAGTTGCTCATTATCTTATTAATATAGAGATATTACTGTAATTCTTTAGATAGAGGAAACGTAACTGAGCCAATATGAAAAATTATAGGGGTTAAATGCAAAAGTATATTGGGTATACCAATCATTTACATATAGTAACTAAGGTTGCCAGGTATTAGTTTAACTATTTTGCCTTAATTTTTATTTAAAAAATCGATTTTTTTTACAAGTCCTGGTCTTGGTCTTGGATCAGTTAAGTGGTCTGCTAAGTGCTAAGCGCAAGACCAAGACCAATTTTGGACAACACTATGCACCGCTAATGATTAAACTCTTCTGTCAGTATAAACAGTTTCTCTTGAGGTGCATCTGAAACCGATTAGCCATAAAGCTTATTATTATTAACTATTATATTAATTATTATGAGAAGTATTTTTTTTTTTAAATCATCCAGCAAAAAAATGTGGCCTGCAAAAATATTGGGCCGTTTGGCCAATATAATCTCGTTATTTTGACATGTCGGGGACGGAGGTTAAATAGCCCAATATTTTTTTAGTCAACTTTTTTTCTCTGTTTTTTAAATCAATTTATGTTACAATTCAAATGCAAATGGATGTTCATGATTTTTTAGTACCTAATTAAATAGACATATCATGTCGATCTTCAGATTGAAAATGCTCTTATTTCGAGAATTTCCATAAATAAAAAAGTTGTGAGTTACGATGAGATGAAGCTATTCACACATTTTTATACAGATGTTAATAAATTCATGAAATGGGTCTCCCACGGACTACAACATTTAATCCGTGTGTATCACCTGTCTGCTATAAATTTTCCGAAATTAATTTATCCAAGTGAATCCAGTACATTATCCTTTTATTGAGTTATTCTACTGATTCTAAAGATTTTTCTCTTTTTCTTAGATTAGATTAAGTTACGTTGGGGAATTGAACCCACACCACTTCGGACTAGGAGCCAATGTCCATGGCCCAAACGCTCAACTACCGTGGCCTATGATGGCTCACTTTCATCCTTTTTTTACCCATTCTGTTATTTCGTTCCATATTCACTGGGTAACTTCTTGCTAGTATGAGTTGCCAACTAGTTGGATGACCCGCCTTACTGTCCTATTTGGAGTACATAATTGCCATTTAACCTAACAGTCTAAATCTACATTCAGTTTAAAAAAAAAAAAATTAGTCTGACGCTTTACGGATCCATTCAACCGTGAATATATGAGAGATTAGTGAAAAGGTAAATCATGTGATTAAGACACAGTGCTGATCATTATCTTCCAGTCATAGTGTCTTAAGATTGAGACTCAGGTACTGTAGGTACTTTGTAGTATTAGACCCTTCAATGTTATTTTTGGCCAAATCATTTTTATTAATTATTGGAACCTTACATAGCATGTAATCATATTAAAGTTTTATCACTGAAAAAACTACAAAACAAAGCTGCCTACTAGTTCACTGTAACATTCCTAGTTAGGAAAAAGGACTATTTCAAATGCGCACCGGTTAGTTCTTCCGTCTTTTTTTTTTTTTTTTTTTTTTTCGATCCTCCGCCTTTTAGGCTATATGGATATTTTCTGGCCAGAGGGTTGAGAGCGGGGGATTAATTTCAGACTTTAACGCATTAGCTCGCTCGGCCACCCTGCCCCCAATTTAGTTCTAACATCTATATTAAATGTCTGTTTTTGTGTGTGTTTTTTTGTCAGTTAAAATTATATGAAATTCTGTTATTTTCACCATGCAGTAACCAGTATCAACTTAACAGTTATCAATGCTGTCATTTATCGTAAACATTTTATAATTGCCGAGTTGCAACGGCGATATCCTGATAAGAACCGGATTTCTCCGTGTTTATTGCCCTTTGCTATAAATTGTTTTTCCGCCTGATTGCATTGAGTTGGCGATTTAAATTCTGATTTTTTTCTAGATTTCTTTTCCGTTTGTTCATTTTGTTGAAACTTATATCAACAGTTATCTTCTATTAAATTAAAAACCAATTTACAAGTATTTAATTAATTCAAAGAAATTTAATCAATACTCCAGCTGTACTTCTGTAATTTTTGGTTGTACAACTAATAACTAAAATATTTACTAACAGTATATTTTTTTTTTTTATTTATCTATGTTTTTTTACCTTTTACTTAAGAATAAATATTTTAAGGGTCACATCCATGCTAGAAAGACCACTCAAAATCCCGGTCCTTTGATCGCCTAAGCAATAATTGAGAAGAAAATGTTCAAATTAATCTGATATCTTCACGCTTACATGAGACCCGTAAGCTTACTGGAGACAACTCACACCGACTGGACGTTGAAGTCATGACTTTACCTCGTGTACTTTAGTCGACAATCGCGATATGGTCTTCCAGGGTGTAGGTATACGACCAGAGATTTCAGGGTGTAGGTATACGATCAGAGATATCTCTCCCTCACATCCCTATAAATTGCATATTGTTGTGTTCCTTGTGAGAATTTATTAAAAAAAAGTCAATGTTCCCACAAAAAAAAGTGAACGAACTGCCCCAAAATGGCGTCCAAACATGACGGATTGACGACTTTGACTTTAGTTAGTTTTTTTTGTTACTGAGAATCAGCATTTGGCTTAATTTCATTATAGTTGGTCTTTTATTAAAGCTGGATAGTCAGAGAATAATAAAACATGAAAAAATATTAAAAACTAATTGGCTTAGGCATTAAAAAAAATCGGTAAAGTCAATTTTTTTTAAGTTGAAAATTAAGCGTCGTTGGTAATTAAACGGTCAACAATAATGCAAAACGTGCCGAAATAAAACATCTGGAGAATACATTTCTCTTTCTAAAACACTGATTACGTTTTAAAATATTTGAAGTAATTCCGTAGAAAATCTACTTAAGCGGCAGAAAAGCGCTACTGGCGTAGGTGCCTTCAGGCCTCTACCACACCACTCAGTACTCATAAATGGCTTAGTTATAGTGCTATAACAAAGTTTTTTGTTAAATTATATTGATTGTATTAACGAGCAAATTTAATACAGTAATTTAATTGTCAAAAACATTTTTTTTTAATTTTTTTTTTTATTTATTATTATTTATTTTTTTAAATTTAACTTCATTTATTCTATACGGAGGTCGCTTAAGAAGGCCTCTATTATAAAAATTATATAATTATAATAATAAAACTTAATTCAAAAATACTTTGCAGAATATCTTGAATTTTTTATTTAATATTTGCAATTTAACATTTTGTTTTATATATTTACTGATTCTTAGAGGTAATTTAAATTGTATATAGTTCCCCAGAAATGAGTCATATTAATATCTGTTTTATAAACTGAAATAATATATACCTAATCTGAACTACTTTTAATGAATAGGTGATGGATTGTTTAGTAAAATTCATATATCTCTATTAAAAAAAAAACATTTTCATTTCCTTTATTTTATTCGGAAGTTGGACCATATCATAAAAAATAGGAACTTTTAATATTAAAGTGCATTATTCTCTCTGCACAAAAGAAATATGAAAAGGGCGAAGCCATAAGTTCTTCTAGGTAACTGGAACTGATTGTTAGTATTTGGTCTCAAAATGCTTGATGAGTTTGGATGATATTAAGCAGGTTTATTATGGTGAAGACCATTTCATCAGCAAGAAAGATTTGTTCTAAGCAATTGGCAAGTTAGTTGGTCTGGACGAAGTAACCTGAAATGCCGTGCGTACAAATGCTACAAATGTATTAGAAAATGATATGAAAGGACTGCAGTTTTGTCATTTTTCAGGAAATGAGATACTAGGAAATGTTATTCGAGATTCCTTATTGTTTATAGTACCAAAGAAAGTCTACTCAAGAATTGAAGCTAAAATAAGAAATATTGTCGATTGTCTGAGCGCTATCGATTGAAAAACTCAAGTTGTACATTGGGACATATGTTGCAAATTAGAAATGTCTTCACTTTATGATAGGTTATAGAGAAGTCCACAGAGAAAGAAAAATGGTTCTCTATCTGCTTAGTGCCTCACACTTTGTATTGATCTAACATCTACTAGTCTTTCACAAAAGCTCGTTTTCCTTTCAGATTCCTTCAAAATTCTTTTATAATTGCACTAAACAGGAGGAGAGCTATTTTCCTTTATCGCTAGACCTCTCTATAACCTGCTTCAAAATGAAGATAGTCCCAATGTGCAACTTCAATAGCAATCTAAAATAAAGTGGTTTTCACCATTATAAACCTCGTTTACTTCCTCTAGACCTGCTTGCCAATTGCTTAGAACAAATCTTTCTTGCTGATAAAATGGTCTTCACCATAATAAACCTGCTTAATATCATCCAAACTCATCAAGCATTTTGACCCTCTTTTAGCAGCATCTTGAAATATTCTGTTCATTTGTCTACTATATATTCGTTTAGTCATATAACGGATACTGATCCTTGTTTTCTTTTCCGAAATTTTGGCACTTCCTTTGTCGTTCGCTTAATGTATTTTTCCAATGTTTGGCTTCAATTTCGCGTTTTCCCTCATTTTGAGACCAAATACTAACAATCAGTTCCAGTTACCTAGAAGAACTTATGGCTTCGACCTTTTCATATTTCTTTTGTGCAGAGAGAATAATGCACTTTAATATTAAAAGTTCCTATTTTTTATGATATGGTCCAACTTCCGAATAAAATAAAGGAAATGAAAATGTTTTTTTTTAATAGCGATATATGAATTTTACTGAACAATCCATCACCTATTCATTAAAAGTAGTTCAGATTAGGTATATATTATTTTAGTTTATAAAACAGATATTAATATGACTCATTTCCGGGGAAGTATATACAATTTAAATTACCTCTAAGAATCAGTAAATATATAAAACAAAATGTTAAATTGCAAATATTAAATAAAAAATTCAAGATATTCTGCAAAGTATTTTATATTAAGTTTTATTATTATAATTATATAATTTTTATAATAGAGGCCTTCTTAAGCGACCTCCGTATAGAATAAAGGAAGTTAAATTTAAAAAAATAAATAAAAAAAATAATAATAAATTAAAAAAAAACATTTTTTGGCAATTAAATTATTGTATTAAATTTGTTCGTTTATACAATCAATATAATTTAACAAAAACTTTATTATAGCACTATAACTAAGCCATTTATGAGTACTGAGTGGTGTGGTAGAGGCCTGAAAGCACCTACGCCAGTAGCGCTTTTCTGCCGCTTAAGTAGATTTTCTACGGAATTACTTCAAATATTTTAAAACGTAATCAGTGTTTTAGAAAGAGAAATGTATTCTCAAGATGTTTTATTTCGGCACGTTTTGCATTATGGTTGACCGTTTAATTACAAACGACACTTGATTTTCAACTTGAAAATGTTTTTGTAAAAAAAATTGACTTTACCGATTTTTTTTTAATGCCTAAGCCAATTAGTTTTTAATATTTTTTCATGTTTTATTATTCTCTGACTATCCAGCTTTAATAAAAGACCAACTGTGATGAAATTAAGCCAAATGCTGATTCTCAGTAACAAAAAACTACCTAAAGTCAAAGTCGTCAATCCGCCATGTTTGGACGCCATTTTGGAGCAGTTCGTTCACTTTTTTTTGTGGGAACATGGGTTTTTTTTTAATAAATTGTCACAAGGAACACAACAATATGCAATTTATAGGGATGTGGGGGGGAGGGAGGAGTGCACGGTAAGGGGGTCAGGCCCACCGTGTAGACCGGCTAGGGGGTGGCCTGACGCTGCACGATCGAGTACATGGTTTGTAGTAACTTGAAGATGGATCTCTCTGTATATGCTCCCGCAAGCATGTCTGCTAGAAGACGACGCCACTCCGCTAAATATGAACATGTTTATACTGCGAATACTACTGTGAATACTATACCGCGAACTGAAAATATATATTGTATATCATTTTTCAAAAATATATTTTCTTCTTTTAATTTAATTTAATTTATTTTGTTTACATCAATTGTAGGAATGACTCAGAGAGTAAGGCACTGTCATTCGTAGAGGTCCCGTACTATTAAATAAATGCTACCAGTGCCAAACTGCTTCCTATAGTGTCCGATACCACGCCCTGATGAAGATCTACAAAGTGGGTCGAAACATCGCTGTAAACAATAAAATACTATTTTAACATATAGTATTTAAATGCTACTAGTGGGTAGTTTCTCAACTAGCTTTTTTATGTCATTTTGTTCCTATGTACACATTTACTAGGAGTATTTATATTCTAACAAGTTATGAATATAATGAATAAATAAATAAGTAAATTGTACTAATTTGAATGCGGAAGGCAAATGAAAGTCAGTCAGTTTGCTTAAGGACAGTTAAAGGATGAGTAGGATTGAGGAAAAGCAGTCATGGGGTTTGTCGTAGGAAGTTCCCTAGTCTTCAAACCTTGTGATTTCAGGCCCACGTTTTTTTTTTTTTTTTCAATATATTTCAAACACCTGCAAATCTTGAGGTGTCTTCATTATAGCTATGAATATTTGCCAGCCTACAAAACTTCTCCAGCAACAATCCATAATTAAGCGATACTTTAGTTTAAAATTTGTGGGTAAAATTACTACATACAGTGCATTATTACTACATACAAGTTTTGTATAAACAACAACTGGGGTGAATGAACTAGTTATGCACAGGCCCAATGATGGAAATATTGGACTTTAAATGTAAATAATAAGCTTCCTCGTTGATTTAAAGGTTCCATTTTTTTCTAAACTGAAGAACAATGCCTTCTATTGACAACCTTATGTACAAAGTTCCCAAAAGTAAATTTTAAAATGTCTTTCATTCTTGTTTCCATAGTGCTCTTAAGATCATTGTATTTCACATCTTCCTACTATCAGTTTTGCTAAGGGTAAGTTGAATATTTATCTTATTTTTATCGTTGAATTAAAGGTATCGTCCTCCTGTCCATTACAAGAACAATGGAATTTCAGGGTGTCCATCACTAGTGAAAAAAGTTTTCTTTTTTTTTTTTTAATGGAAATTATACTTTCATAACTGAATATTTTTTTCAATTTTAAAGTGCTAAATAGAGAAAGGGGGCCCTAGAGATTCTAAATGTCCAACAGAAAAGTTTATAACTATAATAATTCGTCGTCAAAGGTCCCGGGTTCGAGTCCAACTTCGGCAGATAATTATTTATTTCATCAGCTGCAAATCGACACTGGATCAGGATAACCTCCTTTGGCGCAGTTCTTTATAAAGGGTGCTCTTAATTAAATAATTAATTGAGGATGGGGGGAGGGGAGGCGGAATCTAGGCGGTTGAGCGTAATAGCCCAAACTTCGGTCTTGACAGTACTTCTTTACAAAGTATTGCATCCTTAGACTCTTCATGGGTTGTAGTGGTATAGGTTTATCTTTTCCTTTTTTTTTTTTTTTTTTTCTCCTTCAATTGTATTGATTCTCGAGATGGTTTTCAAATAACCACTCTTACCAAAAAATAGCAATGTTTGCTTCCTCTTTCCTTGAAATGTCTAGGTAATCTCCGCTCTTCCCTCACCTCGCAGTGTGCAACCAGATTTTTATGTTTCTTTCACCAGTCAAAATCTTCTAAAGGAGTAATGAAGTAATATTCTATTATACTGGCTATAATTTTCTGATATTTTATTGACCATTATCTGATGTCTATATGGATTATCTTATTATCTTCCTTCTCTTTTTCGAAATTCTTGGCAGATCATTTGTCATCAGTTAGAGAATAGTGGATTCCCGTTGTTCTATTTATTACTGTTTAACATTCACTTAATATCTATTGATATTGTATATCAGTGACTGCATTTTTTTCTACATTCCTAGAAATGTTATTAACTATTTCTATATCCCATAAAGTTAATATTATATGATTTATTTATTGTTTTTCAGTTTTTCATTATTATCGTTTCTTCTTAATGGTCTATAATAAATTTTTAGATTTATTGAAAGATGTTATAAGTGGATAACGGTATTAGAGACGAGACTGTTATGTGAAAGGGCACTGTTTCATAACTCGACCTGTACATGGAAATATCTTTATCAGTTTGTCGGCTGGGTTTTACCCTCTGATATTTAAAAACTAAATAAGATATAAACAATTTTTTTTCAATAACATATATTATTATTTTATTTGACATTTAGCCATCTTAATTATTTATAAAATACAGATATTTTATTATATTATTAGGTATTAAAATTTTCCAATCAATTATTATCGCTCATTCCAAAATCTTTTTTTCAACACCACACTATAATTAAATGTGTCTCAATTATTGATATAAATAGCCAAATATTTTTTGTGGTGGATTTTGTTTTTCTGTTTTTGTTGAAAGTAATAGTCCTTTATAATTAATTTTATTCTTTCAAGGGGAGGTTAAGAATCTAGGGTCACAGATTTCAATTAAACTTTTGTTGGTGATTTCAGGTGGAAAAATATTAGATCCCCGCCCCAGATCTCTTGTTAATAATAATAAGCCCCAGGATCCAGGAATAAAAGTTTATACAATTTTAACATTTTTTTTATATTCTAGTTTTCTGTCAATCTATGTCTAGATTCTAGTATAATAGGTATATCAATGGATATTTTTTTCGTGAAAAAAAATGCTGATTGTATCCTATGAATTGGAATGTATAATAAATTACAATAACCAACAGGCGCTTCCAGTAAAACAGGCCAATTTTCATGATGAAAATTTACTGTAGTCTTCCATACATACATATTTTGAAATAATAAACTATAATGTAAAAATCCACAGTGTAAATCTACAATATAATGTAAAAACTTCTTTCTAACTCTATTACTAAAGTTGTGTGTTTTGCTTGAGAAAACCTTTTTTTTTTTTTGTAGTGCGTATTATTATTGGCTATGAAGTTTATATTGATAGTTGATTTATTATTGCATTCATTATTCGAATTTAAGAGAGAGGAGAGAAACTAGGATGTTCAAATTCTTGTAGTATATTACAAAAAATGATTATGACCATTTTTTCTTGAGAACTGGATTGACTACTTGACGCCATTTCGGATCCAAACATCAGATTGCTGATATCTAATCCCATGTACTATTCCATACTTATTATATAGATTTATTTAAATAGAAGATGGTAGGCACGGAAGTGTTCAAAAAGCTACAAATAGTTGTGAAAAGTATTTCTTTAACTGTAGGTAATAGCCCAGCAACCTTGTCATGAAAAGGCGGTCTAAATTGCATCGAATAGGAATAGAAGTTTCTTTTTTTTCTTATATGGGATGCGACTGATATGCAAAATCCAAGTTTTCTACTATAGCGCTCCTCCCCTCTCCCCTCCCCCATCTCCCTGGATTACTTGAAAATCCTCCAAAACTGCTATATTTTCGCACTTTTTTCTCCTTACCTATTTTGACCATGAAGGAGCACATTTAAAGATAATTGCAAATAATCAAACATAAAAAATACATTACAATTTTCCAAACATCGAAAATCTATATCTCGTAAATTGTTTGATTTACCGAATCTGTTCTATTTTCAAATTGTATCATATTTAATTCAGTTTAAAAACGCTACAAATTATTTCACAATGGTTTATTATTTCCAAACAATTACACATCTAAAGTAATACTACCTTCCTAGTTACAATGAAAAATAAATAAAAAGTGATTCCAATTATTGGACTAAACTTTTTTTTTAATCATTAGTAATGTGATAAAAAAAAATTGCATTACTTCAGTTACCTATTCAAAATTTAAAAACCAAACAAAGGATATAACATTTGGCGTCGAACATATTTAAAAAAAAAACCGGAGACCATATCTTTGCTCATAATTGTATATTTTTCAGTTATTCGGAATTAAATTTTACCATCCATCGTAACTTTTTTCCTAGTTTCTTTTCGTTGAACTATGTTATATAGATAAATTTAAATGGTACCAAGAAATTGACTTTAAGAAAGTTTCATTGAAATCGGTACATTCGTTTAGGCGCTACAGTCTATAGCAACGCAGGTTTTTCGGCCGCCATTTTGAAAGTAAAAGGCGGATGGTAATGTCGCTGAAGGAGAATCATCCTCGAGTGACCTCTGATTTTATATCCAAATTTGAAAAACAATCAGTCCAGTTTCGGAGAAAATGCGCGGACGGCGGACGAACAAAAAAAATTTTTATTCTTTCTTCGAATTCTAAGCAACCTGAAACGTGAAACCTCAAATTTTGAGAGGGGGTTAATTTTTTTAACTTTTTCATCGATCACAATGGTTTATTATTGAAAATAATAAACCAAAATGTACGGTATGTTTTTTGTCGAAAACGTTCTTTTTCACGGATAAAATGGGGAAAACACGAAAAAATACTAAAATAAAGCAGTTTTGGGAATATTCAAAAGTGATCTTGTGGGGAAGAAGGGGAGGTCGGCTCAAAGGTCGAAAACTTGGATTTTCATCTCAGTCATATGCAATAAAAGGAAATAAACATAAACCTTCTACCCCCATTCAATGCAACTTATGATTGGTTGCTGTCAAGGTTATTGGGCTATAACTTAACGAAACTTAATACAATTGTTTCCATTAATATTTTAAGTTGTTTCTTGACCTTCATCTGAACAATCTTATTCTTGACTAACCAATGTTTATGTAATAATTATAATTTTTTTTAAAGCCAGGTATTTTAATTACCCCGAAAATTCCGGGAATTCCATTGTTACATTTTTCCAATTACTTTTAACAATAAATTTATAACGACATTAGTTCCGTTTTAATTATAGGCCACAACTTTACGAAAATATAATACGATCTGATGGCGGTTGCCTAGCTATTGTGTCGATTTTTAAGCGGAAGGATGGGCTTCCTGTAAAATATGTGGCGCAGAATAGTAATGTACATAACTTGTTGGGAACCTGGAAATAGGTTGGCGGTATTGGCGCCGTTTCGCGCAATATTTATGCTGGTAATACAACTTAGTTTATTGCACTGCTTTATATTTTTGCACTACTTTGGTACTTTCCACTTCACGCTCTTGGCACAACTTCACAGGTCAATTTAGGATCTCTTTTCTCTTAGATTCTTTCAGTCGATTCTGTCGAAAGTCGTATATTTCAAGATTAGCTCCATAATGACTTTTCCTTCTACAAAAACCTCGAGCGAACACTTTCTACTTAAGCAAGTAAATTAAATATATTTTTTTGTTTTCTTTTGTTTTTTCTTTTGTTTTTTTGCCCGTTTTTTGTTTGGGCTTTAATGAGTAAAACCCTGAAGTCATAACGCCTGTTTAATTCCGATACAATTACCTAACTAAATCAATACCTATCCTGAAAAATTTCGTTTGTTCGTTTGCGAATTTATATGAATTTTATAGTTGTTAATTTATGTTTTCGTCGAGATATCTTCTTATATTATTTTTAAAACGTGTTTTTTCTCGTACGTCGTATCTTTCTTAATATTACTTGGCTGTGCCACAAAGTAAGCATATTCCACAGAAAATTCTGGAAAAGGTTATGAAGAAAAGAAAACTTTTTTTTTTTGCATAACTTGAAAAGTATACGATTTATTGTTGTTTACTCATCACTTATACGTAGACAACGAAAATCAAATCAAATCGTTAAATTATTTGATAAAGTCTATTGTAGTTCATTTACAATAAAGAACCTTGTACTCAACCGAGAAAAAAAATTAATAATTGTTCTTAAATTTATTTATATTACAGATTTATTTATTTATTTGGAAATGTATCATAAGAAAAGCTGGAGTTGTTAAAACTATGGATTATTATTTCCAAAGAGGTAGTCCTTGATCTATTTAATTTTCTTTTTAAATCCTTAGGTACAGTATCCTTTAACAATTCCCCACTTATCCCTGTTGGAAAAATCCGATACCTAGGATATCTGGACAAATCCGCCATCTGGACAAACGACTCATTTGGAATCCTCATACAAGACTGAAACGACAAGAAACAGCTCGACGTTTATGACTACTCCAGTACTTCCTAGACAAACGCTCCAAACTTTTCACGCTCCAAAGACTCATATACATGACTATAATAAGGCCAATCTGGAATATCGGAATTGAGCTTTGGGCTCCACTAAACCATCGAATTTCTCTCGTATCCAATCCTTACAATCCAAAATCCTTCATAAAATCTTCAATGGCCCTTACTTTGTCACAAGTAAAATCATTGATAACGACCTTAACGTACCATATGTTTTCGATTTAGCCCAATCCTGATACCTATCTTTCCATAACAAACTTCAAAATCATCTGAACCATCTCCTTTCAAACCTTGCTTCCTCTTCGATACCTGATAACCCTCCAAGGCGTCTGAAAAGAAGATGGCCTCGTGATCCACTTATGTAAATATATTATTATAGTACTACCAATGGGTAATTTCTCTACAAGCGTTTTCATGTGATTGTTTTATTACAGCAAATACATTCACTAGATGTATTTTTAATTTATACAGTTGTAAATCTCATGAATAAATAAAATTTAAAAAAATCCTTAATTATAACGGTCGCAAAGTTAAGATAGTGTATGAAATCTCTAATCGGTCATCATTTTGAAACGAAATTGGGATTATTTTGAATTTCGTTTTATTTAAAATTTCAATTCTACATATATTGAAACTAATTTTTCGATTACAAAAAAAAAAAAATAAATCAACAAAAAAAAAAAAAAATGGCAATTGTGATTATATTTTTGGCCTCTAATAACTTCTTTCCTTAAATTCTTGTAACATGTGGAATGTATTTTGAAGAATTGAACTATTTTATATCTAAATTGAACTGACCGAAATAATTTTGTATTGACCGAATAATGGCTTCTTATGTTCATTTCGTGTTACATCTTAAGTTCTGTAGCTAGTCTTTTAATTTCAGTATCAGTATTTTACTGCAGTCAGTCTGAAATATTATTAAGATTGTATAAATTATCTGCTTCTTCTTCTTAAACTTTCCTTTTCATTAACAGCGCTTTGTGAATTACCTTTCGATAAAGCTTGATCCATGAACCCCGGTCCTGAACCAGCCATTTCCATTGAGTAGAACTCCAGACCTCGTTTGTCAAAGTCCTCTTAATCCTTCATCTCAAGTCTTCCTGGGTCTTCCTTGGGATATCTTTCCCTCTGCTACTGCTTTGTAGGTACCCCCATTCTTTGGGATTCGTGACCCCTGTCCAAAATACCGTAGGCGATTTTCTTCTAGTATTCTTCCGGGAGTTCTTATATCGAGACTCGCTCTAACGTTGTCGTATCTCACACTCTTCTAGTCTTTTCTGCAAATTTTCCTGAGACATCTCTTTCCATAGCTTGAATCTGACTCTTCTATTTAGTCGTGTGGGTTCCATATATTCGCTTGTATTGGTCAATATCGGAAAGAATGTATCTTTATAAACTTCCTTTTTTGTGATTTTTTTTTTCCTTCGTTGAAAGCCTGCCTTCAGAAGATTGAAGCATCTCCGCACTACCCTCATCATCTCCTTCACAATGGCTCACCTGCTCTCCCTTAAGCCTTACTTTTCTATCCCAAGGAAAAATAAATTCCTATTTTATACTTCGTTATGTCTAACTATATTGACATGTTAATTTTCTTTAGCTCATTTTTTATAAAACCTTGGTTAGGGATAAGGCCATGAATGAAATTAGATACAAATAAGAAGTCTTATTTTATTGGATGCTGACGTACACTATATGCGATGGCGTGTCCAATAAAGTACAAAAAGGAAGTTTGAAATTATGACAAGGAACGTGTTTGTACCATTAAGTAGGGTGTTAATAAACCAAAAAAGACTCGAATAATGTGGAGCAATTCTTCGAGCCAACTTTTTCAACTCCTATATATTTAGAAGATAAGTCGGTCAGTTCTGTCTTTTGTGTTGATCAGTATAAGAATGCATTTATTATTATTTTTTCTTATTATAATAATAAGAGATCTCATTTGTGTGTATTTTCATATTATTGGATCTACGGTCAACGATATGTCCACTAATGTTTAGCTCTTCTTAGAGGCCAAGAATAAATCACCTGATCTATTTTCTTCCCGGTAACCGATTTCCTACTTTCCTAATTTGAACTGTAATTTTTACTTAATTAAAATTACTGATTAAATTAATAAGTTAATGAGAAATCAGTGAATCAAGCCCGTATTTCCGCAAGTGTTGAGTTACATAGAATGAAGCGAACATTTTATTATTTTTTAATTATGTAAATATTTATATTTGTTGACTAATTAGGTTCAATTTTGCCATCGATAGTAGTTGAATTATCGAAAAGATAAGTTCAATCTTTTAGTCTGTTGGAATGTGCGATATCGATCTTTCCAATTTTGTTTTGTTTGAATCCGAATTTATACGCCGCATGTCCAAATAAATCTTAGCAAGTTCTATAGATTCGTTATTTATTTATAAAAAAAAATGAGGTTCTAATAGTCAATATCATCTTGTCAATTCTTGTTTTTATTTTATTTTTGTTTTGTTTGGGTCATTTGGCAATAGAAGCAGGTAAAAGATGACATGGATCGATTACATGTTTACAACCACATTCATGGATTAAACAAATGTTTCTGAAGGGCATTATTATATTAATTTTTTAACTGAATACAAATTATTATTAAAAAATTAATTTAGTTTCAAAATTATTCCCGATGTATAACGTAAACCAAAATCCCAAATCAAAAAGCTTGTGTGTTCACTGAACCTTATTTAGCTCTATTGTAACAATATTTCTTGTGATTCCATTACATGAATTAAAATTGAAAAATCAACTACAATTTGTTGAATTGGACATTTAGATTATTTAATTGAATAATATAATCATCATTTAGAATAATGGGAATCGATAATGTTCATCTGATGTCATTTGGAAATGACGAAGGTCCACCTTATTATCATTGAGATGTCAATAAGGTAAGTTGTTAGCTCCGGTTTTATGTCGCAAAACGTCATTCAACCGATAACCTGACCATTAAGGATAAAACATCTATCAAAAGATAAAATCGTCTATAATTGTCCTTTTGTCTTAAATTTACGTCATTTCGTCTATTATGACGTATTTGACAGAGAAAGTCATAATTCCGTACATCGTAAAATAAATTATTGCTTTTAAACTGCATTCTGACGTTATGATGTGTCTTTCTTTTTCATGGAATTTCATTATTCATCTGTTTATTATTTTATTTATTTAATTTATTTTAATTTATATTGTGTACTAACAATGAATCGATCGCAGAGAAGATGAAAATTCACGCCAAAATCACTCGACATGACCAAATAAATTAAAAAAAGAATAAGAAATTCGATCTATCGGAAATATATTTCAGAACTTTGATGTATAGGGTCTCAATATTTTCAATCTTTTAAAGGCTTAGGAATAGTAATAACGCTAAAATAATTATAAGGAAATAGTTGGAATAATGGAATAGTAGGCTCTATAGGAAAGAAGCGTCAACACAAAGACACCGTACAGAAACAGCTTTTTACCAATTATCACTTACTCAAGTGAATCTTGGACTCTTACCACAAATCACAGGAACGAACTTCAAGCTATGGAGATGTGGTGTACTTAAGAAGAATGGGGAGAGGGAAATTCAAGAAGAGACCAGGTCCGAAATAAAACGATTAGGTCAAACATCGAACTTAAGCCAGCTGAGAAAAACATCGAATCGCCCGAACGGGCTAACACGTGTGCAATTCTCCGCCGTTGCTCGGCAAACTGATATGTGAGACAAAGTGATAAAAATTAGTCACGAGCTCCCGTCCTGGTGTCGTGGGAGTCTTTTAAATCCTCGCCCACATCCCCTGGCACGGGAAAACCTCGTATAACCTTAAAGGCGAGAAAGAGAACTAAAACCATCAGTTGTGATGGTTTGGCTTTAAACAGATTAGCGGAGTTCTCATATGAAACAGATTTGGAAGGGCAGCAGCCTTCCCGGAGTCTTGTGGGAAAGGAGAGGACGGATGGTTCAATACCAAGATTTCTGGGCATCCTCTATCGAAAGAATCCTCTCACTGAAATGCTCTAGAAGAGGTAATTGAATAAATAAGGAAGAACGGGAACAGAATTAGCATTGAATTATCAAGTCTTCAATTTGTAATAGCTTTATTAGTGACACTAGAATATTTATTTATTCATTATCACAAACTATTATCAACCTATTTACATAACTAAATTGATACTTGTCAAGGAAGGATTTTCTCAACAAAAAAAAAATTTTACTATCAGAAGATTGAAAAAAATAATGAAATGAATTATTATTAGCCTATGAAAGCATTAATTTTTTTAAAAATTTCTTTATTGAATTTTATTACATAGTAGTAATGTCAAGAAGACATTGAGAAACTCGCTACAGCACTGATAAGAGAGACAGAGTAGATCGGCAAGTAAATTAAGACAAAACAAAATATATGGTGACAAGCCGGAATTTCCACCAAAATAACAGGATCTGCGTAGAAGGAAACAATTTCCGAGAGTAGAATTCAAATAGACCAGCGTATAACTAGCTCAAACAGAACTTTCTTCTCCCTCTCAAATCCCGAAAAATCTTAAGAAATCTCAAACTAAGGGTGTAAAATGCTGTGATAAAGACAGTTCTAATATATGGCTGTGAGACCTGGACGACACTAACCCGCACCGTAGAAAAAAGTGTTTAATGATTTGAGAGGAAAATCCTCCGAGCGATAACCGGAGCGGTCTGGGATCAGAGTACGCATCAATGAATGCCTCAATAGAAGACAAAAGACCACGTGGAAGGCCAAAAAGCAGATGGATAGATAAAATAAACAAAGATGCAACAGAGCTTCGTGCTGATAAATGGAAAGAAATAGCCCAAGACAGCTAGAGATGGAGCAGGATTGTTAAGGCGGTAAAACATCTAGGTGGTTTGTAATGCCAGTAGAAAAAAAAAGGAGTACCATTAAAATTATTAAAAATTATTATTTCTAAGAGCTAAGGAAAAATTAAATTATTAAAATAGCTTTAAAAAAATCAAAAAGTTTAATGGTGACTAAAACCCAAAGAAGAATTTACATTTCATTATAACACCCTCCCCCCTCCCCTCACCCCTCCAAAAAAATAATAACCTATTAGGTTACTTAAATATCATGCACTCGCCAGTGAGGCAGATTTTTTTTTCGAGATATTTTAATTTTGCACCCTCTCTACCGAATGAAAAATTTCTACTGGTGTTTGATTTTCGGACATCAAGAAACAAATTAGGTTTCATGTCGTCTTGTCTGCAGTTGATATATTTTACTGACTATTTCAAATATATCTGACGGGCATATCAACAACTGCCATAAATCCGATTTTGAAGATAGCTCAATTTCTGCCCAATTTTTCGTGGTATTTTACAAACTTGCATTGGTATTGGCATTAATATATCATTTTGCTCTTCTCCGTGCTTTTACGAAATTAACGCCACTTTACAGGACCCCAGACTGCGTTAAAATAGAGTTTACTAGCGGCCGTATTCAACACACGTTCCTTAGGTTTGCAATAGTTGGAACTGGTTTTATGAATACCCATGATATTTCAGATTAGCACAGCACTAGATAATCAATGATTTTTACTATTTTACTTCTTAGTTTTCTTTCTTCTTTATGTTTTGCCTTCTGCGCTCCCATGTCGATGCAACTATGCGTGTACCTATTTCAGCATTCCATTATGTTACATGTTATGTTACATTATGTTGTTTCTGGAGAATTAAAAATGTTCATAAATTTGCATTCTTAAGATTATAAATTAATGGATCTGGTTTTTAATCGCATTTTTTAAATACCGTCAAGCTTCTATATCGAAACCAGTTTCAGTGCTGAAGGTATGCCTAGACGTTCCACCCGGATTCCTTCTCCTTATATAATAATTTGAGCTTCATGAATTTCAGAAAATGTTTATTTCATTAGTCTCTCGTGTATATTCAATTGGTTTGCTCTTGAGGATGTTGTTGTTGGTTTCTCTGCAGTAGAAAACTTTAGTATTTATTTGCCCTTGAACTATAATTTTGAAATTCATAATGTTCAACATGTGATATTTAGAAATTTATCAATCAATTAACTTCATTCCATATATAGTCTGTAGCTGTGTATGATTTCCAAAAGAACCAGACATTTTCATTACCAATACCAGTTGATTTCAGTATTTTCAGTGCTGGACTATATGCTATTCTTAACGCCATAATATACAGCGTATATATAGCGTATAATATATAGCGTATAACACATACATAAACCAAAAAATATTTATTCTGACAGACTCAGCTACTGCGTGTAAACACCTAAAATTAATCTATCAAAATATAGCACTGACACACATTTCCTTCAAAATCATACCACTAATATACAACGCCTGCAACAATTACTTTTTCCAGTGGGTCCAAACGGCAAATCAAAACCAACTACATCGAATAAACGCGAAGGTCCCTTTACTGGATTTGATAAGAGTAGTGAGGGGGAAAATGATGAAAGACTGACAGCATTTCTAAGACTGGTAATGTGCCTCGAAGGGTAAGGACCATCATGCAGTTCAACAGAAGATAGCACATGTTCCATGGTTTGCGGCTCTTAAATCTCATCTCGACCGCTCCAGCTTAGTAAAGCTGACCAGGCTCAGGATAAATCATTGTAGAACTAATAAATATCTACATCTAATGGGTATAATTAAGTGTGGTTACTGTCCAAAATGCCAATGCTTGGAGCATCCAAGACAGATTGCCTTCAAGTGCAAAAGATTCGATAAGCGAAGAAGAATTAGTTTAGGATCGCTAACTACGGAGGATGGAGCTAATTTCGGTCGATGAACGATGAATAACGATAACGCCCGTGACTTGATAAAGTTTTTGAATGACATAAAGGCAGTTATATAATAAAAGTCGCCTCTTATTCTCATTTAATTGTTATGAAACTACTGTCACCTCTGTTTTTACCTATTAGTCTTCCTAGGTTAAGTTCTATATAAGTTACATTCGGTGATCATCTATCTATAAATATCGAGTGTAATTTCATCTTACTATGACAATTAAAATATTTTACTGGCAAAATAGGACTTGCTTTTACAAGTCTTAAAGCCAAAAAAAAAAACATATATTCTAAAATTTACAATACCTTTGGTTAATCTCATAATTAGTGTTGTTTATAATCAGTTATATTCCCTAGACTTTTGAGATTGAGATTTCATTAGAAATACCGTGTTAAATAAAAATTTAATTTAATAAATTGATTGACAAAATAACCCTAGCAGACTATTATCCCGATTAGCTGACCCGTTGAGAATATCTATTGATAAAAATTATAATAACTGTTAGAGTTTTATCAAATATAATTTTATATCTTTATCTTCAAAACGTGTGTAGTACGTTTTTTCTTAAAGCTGATTTTATTGATTTTTCAAAAGATTATTTACAAAAGTTACGTTACATATGAGAATATCCTACATCATTTGTAATAATTTATGCATTACAATTGACCTGTTGACCTTTCTGAATTCTTTATCTGGATGGTGTTTTAAAAGGTCGCATTTTATAGCTATTTCCTCATTTCAATTCTAACTCGATTTGATTTAGCAGCTCTTGTATTCACATTTTTATTACCTTTATAAATAAATATATATATATATATATATATATATATATATATATATATATATATATATATATATATATATATATATACACACACACTATGTATAATACGGTATTGGATTTTTTTTCCGGCTCTCCGAAGCGATAAAACGTTAAAGGACCGTAATATACATCAAAATGTAATAATCGATACAATAGCTTTTAGTGGTATAACAACCAGCCTTGGTCGATGGAAGGAATCGTAGTTTTGAACGTCTATTCCCATCAATATAAAATCCAAATACTCATTACCACCCAATTCTCAGTTAGACTTAACTGCGAAATGCAAGAGTCACGCAGGTCAGTCTTGGTCTTGCGAAGATGCAAGAACAAGACCAAGACCGTTTTTGGTCAAAACTTGATACTCCACAGTCAGCAATGCACTTCAGGAAAAGTGGTAAATAGGAAGGCAAAGAAACGGTAGGGGAGTAAATGATGGATAATATGCGTAAATTTCAATTACAAACCTATTAACATCATTATCTTATCGTTTTTATTTACCAACACTTATTCTCGTTTAACATATCTAGTTTAATTTTTTTATTTATTTATTATTTTTATTTTTTTGGTGGTTGGGTATTTTTATTGTTACATTTTTATTGATATATATTGTAAGGAACAGAATTGCGATCGTGAAAATTTTCAAATCTGAGTTTTCAACGGAAATAAATGTTTTGAGGTCTCTTGAGTCCAAAAAACAAAGTTCCGCCCGCGCGCGCGTTTGTGTGTGAGCGCGTATGTCTGTATGTATTTGGCAGATCTACTTTAAAAACAAAAATTCGTTTGAAAGTGAAATTGTATATTTAAGGTTTGTATATACCTGGGATGTTGCAGTAACTTTTTCGTCAAAATCGGCTAACCGGAAGTGGCACTTTATATCATCGATGAAACACATTTTTACTTTAACATTTTCACATTAATTTCACATTTTCTCGTTGACGGCTCCAAAAATTTTGATTTAATTCATTATATAAGTGTAAAATTAAGCAGTTTTTAACATTATGCAGGTTTTATTCTCATTGATGTTCTCTGACAGGGTTTAAATGGCTAATTTTTAATATTAGCTTCCTCTAAAGTACCTTTAATTTTTTTATTTGAAACAATTAACCATTTCGCATTTATCTATAATATAAAAAATAAATAGTTAAATATAAAATATGAAATATGAAAGAATTTGACAATTAACTAAAGGATATCACATACATAAGAGATCGTTGTAATGCTTAATATAATATGGACTCCGATAATATTATGTACATATACATATACAGTTTTCCTAAATGTTTCCGTTGGTATTATTCAATATTTAATTGTATAGATTACAGCTATATAAATATTAAAATTTATATATATATATATATATATATATATATATATATATATATATATATTTATATATATATATATATATATATATATATATATATTTATATTTCATTGTGGATATTTTTATTTATTTAAGTACCCTTAAATATATATATATAAATATATATATATTTATATATATATATATTTATATATATATTTAAGGGTACTTAAATAAATAAAAATATCCACAATGAAATATAAATCAATATAGCGTTTATAATTTTTACTTTCACTTCCCATTGGTCTGAACATACTTTCTGCTAAGAAGAGAGTAAGTTAAAGTTATGTGATACGCGCACCGCGCCAGGTGATTTTGTTTTCATTTCAGGTCTTGGTAGGCCCTCCTTAAGTCATTGTTTCAATCGGCATATCGTCGCTCATGTTAGCTCTAACTACAATCTTAGGATTTCATTACTAGGAATAAATTATAAGCTACAAAAATATCACTTCATGTCTAAGCATGTGTTTGTTTACTTTCGGTGCATGATTGTGAAACCGAACAAAAATCACCGCATGTGTTTATTAATATATGTGTTCATCAATAAATGTTATGGAAGTGATTTATGTTTTTAGATTTATTGTATCATGGATGAATGTTAAGATTATTACTTTTAATGTTATTATTTTTTTTCTTATATTTATTCTGCTAAGAATGAATTTACATTTTTATATAGGAATGAATTATTTGTTGGTACGGATGAATAAAAAATGTATTGTATACAACAAATAGGTAATGATGTATGTGTTAAATTTTTCTTATGTATTACATGTTATGGATATACTCGTAATTATAGTTGATATATTTGGACCTGCCTTTGACATAAACATTTAAATATTTTAAGGTCTATTTAAATAAAAATAAGAAATATGAATAAATGTAATAGAAGTGTAATAGAATAAATGTAAACCATTATGAATATTAGTGAAAATTAGTTTTAAAAAGTCTGCCAAGTAAGGTCAGTATAGCTTCCTCACCAAATTTACTAACAAAATACAGAAAATGAGGACCTATAGATATTTAAAACTTCGATGCTTACACACCACCCTTCAATCATAGGTAGTTAAATAAAGATTTGGAATAAAGTCTCTTACCACTTTGAAGTTTTAGAGGGGAAATTGAGACCAGAACCAGTTGGTTGATCTTCAAAAGGAACAAAGAAACTCTCAAATATGACATTATTTTTTACAGTCTGTACAAAATTTATTTGAATTTTATTTCATATAATGAGAACATATAGTAAAGGAAAATCGAAAGCCAAAGCGAAAGCTGGTGAAGGGATTCGGCAAAATCTATATTGCGCTATCTGAATTTCAATTCCCGCTGAAAATCACACGAATTCAATCACTGAAAATAACATGAATTTATCTGTAACTGAAGTAGGTGTCATGCAGTAATATGTAAACAATAAAACATCTAGTTTGAATTAACTTTTTGAATACAGTCTAAAATTGTATAATCTCATAAAACAATACTATGAACATAATCTACCTTTCACATGATCAATGCCTTCCCCATTTCACAGCCATTATACGTTTAAAAGTTATTTATTTGAAATTTTGAATAGAATTAAATGAAATTGATACTAGGGAATTTCTACACTTTGTTTCTCATTTCCTTCAATTTTCGTTCTAATCGAACCAGCGTTTTTCAAAATATAGGCGTGTTAAAACCAATACGTTTTCAGATTCGGAAGCGGAAGTATTTTCTGAATTTAGGGGATGGAATTTTCTGAAATGATTATCTACTTGATTTTCTGTTTACCAACCCCTACATTTTCTCTAAATTTGAGCCAAATCAAATGTGCCGTTTTTGAGATATAATAGACGTATCACGAAAAACAGGTCTGGGCTTATTTAACAGGAAGCAGTTGAAGGAAAACAGTGGAATTGATACAGCATTTGTTTTTTACTAACGTCTAACATCGTTCTTCCAACTTTGAGTCAAATCGAACAAGCCATTTTTGAAATATTGGCATAGCTAAAGAAATACATTTGCGCGTGCGGTGGATGGAATTGGAAGTTGTGGATGGAATTTGATGAAATTGATTTGGGATCATCTAGACATTTATACAAAGCTGCCCTACCTTGGGTAGTAAGGAACAAAAACGAAGAGCTGTTATTTGAGATGTGAATGTATTTTATAAATTTTAGATTTATTATAAATATAATATTAGAAAAATTAAGTTAGTGATCCGGAGTTTTTAAATAATATCCTTCACGACGACATTATCCCGGTATTCTTTAAGCGGAACATGCCATCGTCGGGATCTATGCTTCGTTAACTTGTCCATGATTTTTTTTTCATTGTAAAAGGAATACTTGAGCTCTGCTCAGAAAAAAATTAATTGGCGTAAAGAGCTCAAGGTTGAAGTTTTTATCGAGAAATTGCTGTGCTAGTGTTTCTGAAAATTCTACTTTTAAGTTGAAATTTAATTTAAATTTGCAATGAAAAATAATGATTTCACGTGGCTTGACTTTCATATTTTCAAATAATAATTTAATTAGGTTTATTATAATGAAAATATTTCATTTATAAGAAAAAAATATTCAGAATAATATTTTCTAAACAAAACCTTGATATATAATTATTACATATAAGGTCAAACTTTAATTCTGTTTGAATTAAACTAAATTTGTTGGTGCTTAAATTGAGTTCCAGATTTCAGAGTCTCTATGGCATCAATCATCTTAAGTTTAATATAAAAACAAATAAAATTTAAAAAAAAGAATCGTGAGAATGAATACAAATTCATAATTTTCGGGTACACAACCATCCATTTCTATGTTTCATGGCTGACTTGATATACTAAAGTAGAAGACTAAACTGGATACTGTGAATTTGTAACTTCATTCTTTCATCTTTTTACCATTCCAAATATGTTCTAGCACCGGGGCACAGTGGACTGTCCTTGGCAACAATCTAGCAGAACACAAGTAAAAATATGCATATTAGTATACATATAAGTATACACATGTGGTTTTCATAAATGCTATTGTTGGTATTATTTAATATTTAATTGTATAGATTACAGCAATATAAATATTAAAATTTGAATATATAGGGGTACTATACAAATGGAAGTACTCACAATGAAATATATATAAATATTGCGTCTATAATTTTTATTTTCACTACCGTTTTGTCTGAAAATATTTTATTTTCGCTAAGAAGATAGCGGTAAGTGAAATTGGTGTGATGTGCGCACCGCACCAGATTCTTTTTATTTATATTTGAAATTCAACAATTCAGTATGTACTGTTTTCCTTCAAGCATTGTTTTAATGTTTTTTGTAACCTTCGAGGAGTGTTAACCTCCCGGTAGAACCCATCGATGGAATTAGGGCTGAGCGTAGGAATTTCCTCTATTCCTATATGGATAGGAGCTTTCCTACCTCTGTTTGTCTGGATTAAAAAGTTGGTATGCAGAATAAAAATGATCGCAATTAGACAATGCGTCCTCACTATTTCTTATGATATATGGTACAGCCGATTATCCACTGTAACTATAATTGTGACTGCAATAACCGTAACTGTAATTTTAAACAGTTATTGAATAAAATAACTGCAAGCAGGTTTAACTGCTAATTGAAAGAACAATCTGCTGCTTCCCCTCCCTTCATCTCCTTTTCTGCTTAATCTATAAGGCAGTTTGAGTCGAAATCCCGCCTGACATTTCGAGATATTTTGTCATGCCGTAAAATGATCATATCATAAGATTAATCGGCGATATTTCACCGATGAAACGACTTAGTCATAGTATTCTCACTGATGGTTATGACATTGCTTTTCTGACCAATGCTTTGAAATCCATCCTCGAATTAAAGAGTTCACCCGAATCATCAAATTAGTCGTTTATACAATTCTTCCAAAATTAAAATTCATGATATATTCTTATCTTTAGCATACCAACCTTAATTAGGTGTTGCTAAATTCTTTCTTATTTCTAGTTTATATGAAAATGGTTCGATTATATAAAATGAAATGAATCATATCATTAACATAGTTTCTCTTTCAGACTTGTTCAGTTTATGCTTGGGTATCAGAAGAATAAGGAAAGAGAAAAAAGATTAAAAGGAGAAAACAAGAAGAAGACCCAGCAGACAGAGGCTTGGCCTTGCCCAATCCTAGCCACTTTGGTCAATGACCACGGCTAACGTATGGCTGCCCAACTTCAAAATAAAATGACTTGCTGGTTTGAAGGCCCTCCATGTTCACTCAGTCTTATTTACAATATCTACAACTTTGCAATATATCAAAGTTTATCCAAAGGACGTGGAGGAAAATTTTATTTCTGTTCCCAAACGCCTAGAATAAGGTCAAGGGCAGGGAAAAGGGGAGCCGGATATTTATAATAAAATAACTCTACATTTATCATCCCTAAATTTACCCCCTCCCCTATCTATCAGATAAGTTCATTTGCGGTATGTTGAATTTTTCCTAGACAAAAAACTACTTTAAAAGTTTGAATGAATTCGGTGAAACTTTCGGCATCTCCTCAACCCTCTCCAAATAAAGTTAAGGGGTAGAAAATTAGTTTGAGGATTGAGTTTGTGAAAGAAGTGTCTTTCGGAGGTTCTCGGCTTATTTTTTGTTTTATTGCTTTGTTGATCGATTTAATTCGCAAAGAAATTATAAAATGTTCAAAAAAAAAATACTGAGCACGAAATGGGGCAGTTAAATTTATTTTTAAATTGCATTAAATTTTCTCAAGTAATTATTAATGAAGCTATTGATATGTTTCCCTTGGTAAAATAAAGTTAAAATAAGCACTCAGTCATATTTATTTTATTTTCAGATATTTACAACATTTATCTATGGTGATGAGTCACATCGTGTTTGAATATTTTCGATTTCATACAAACTCACTTATTATAAAGCTGGGAGAAGAATATCCAGATGATATAAATTTAAACTTCCAAAAATGTTAATTTCTTTTCCTCACTACTAGCATTGTGGGTTACTTCATTTACGTGTAGGTTTTTAGGTTCTTGTGGAAGGTTACGAAAAAGGTGCTACTGTAGAAATGTCAGTCTACTTTCATCTCATGATCTCATCATGCATGGAATCCCGAAAATAGCGTAGTGTGTGCGAATGAAGACGGATGTGGCCAAACCGTCTGGTAAGATCCCATTGGGGATTCGTCTATCCCTTCAGAGCGAACTTAGTAAGCCGTAGTCGAAGACTGCGATGTTACTAATGCTAATCAATTTACCGATTTTAGCTAAAAAGGACATGTAGGGAGTTTGCTGAAGCCGTAAATCGTGGTATAAATAAATGGACGTTAAACTGTGGACACTCTTTCAATCTCCGTCTATTCCCGAAATCCCATCTTGGTTACTGGAGGTGGCATTTTTACAGTGGTACCAAGAAAAATTTGTGATAAAAATTCGAGTAAGACTGTGTGATTCTATGTTGCTCCGGGCATAGGCGTAGCTTTCCATTTCGATTGAGGGGAGGGGAGAGGTCAATGACCAAAACAAAAAACTAGTAAGTAGTTCTTATTTTGTGTAAAACAATATAAATCAACATGATTATTGTGGAACGAGCAAATATAATATTGAATATTTAAACATAAATTTTTCTATTGGTTTAGATGTTTTAGAATGGATAAACGATTGGGTTTATTACAACTTGTATCCATTAAACATGGAATGAAGGGGGGCAGCCTTCATAACATTTTTCCATTTAAAAATGAATAATATTAAAGAATCAAAAAATATTTTTCAATTTTTGTCTTAATTTTTTAATTTATTGTTTCTGAAAATTCGTACTCCCATCCAAGTACCTTAAACTAATTTAGAGACAAAAATATTTGTAACCCGAAGGTAAAAATACCATCTACATTTTTCAGAAGTTCAGAAGAGCCTATGTTCCCCAACTTTGAGCTATTCAAATTTGTTTCTATCTGTACTCCAGAGATAAAAGACACCATGCCAAATTTTTGTATTTGTTCAGGATAGCCAATTTTCCATGACTTTGGGCTATTCAAATATGTTTCTTCGTCACTAAATTATTTTTTGAAAAAATGGACATGGTATCCTTTACCTCCGGGGCACAGTTATGTTAATTATCTTTTTTAGATATGGATTCTTATTGCATTTTTTATTTATTTTTTGGGATTTAAAATAATATAGGATTTAATTTTTTTTCCTGATTGGATATGTTATGAGCTATTTACCTGACGGCTAGATAAGATTGAAACTAAAACTAACGTATCCTAGCATCATAATAAGGCATGTTTTATTCATTTGAAGAATTTGTTATTCATAATGTCCGTAATTGTAGCGATGTCATTTGCTGACTTTATTTCCTGCTCTCGTAAGGATTCTATTTGCATATACAAAACTTTCTTAAATCCTTATGACAGTGTTCACACTGAGGCCATTGAACGTGAATAGCATGCATATGTTACATTCAACATTGTATTCTTCATTAATATGTTCGTGCAGTTTGAATGTATGATTATATTGTGCACATAAACTTTTTACTTTAGATTTGTTATTTATAAAAGTTATCTTTTTACATATCTGTGTATTTCTTTAATGTATTAATACAATTTTTTTTTTAATTCATAATATTTACAACTGTATTAAAATAAAAGTACTTCTAGTAAATGTGCACTCAAGAATATAATAATATAAAAACGGTTGTTGAAAAACTACCTACTGGTAGGACTTAATAATAAATTTAAATTGTTGTTTTTGTTTAAATCTAAAAACATAAAAATCACCAAATCAATCTAATAATATTTCTTTATCAATTTTCAATATGTTTTTGTTCATCATCACAAATCATTTTAAAAAGGTTTTATTTTGTAACCTATGGAACTAACTTCCAAGAAAATTATTAAGGCAATTTGGATCGGACAACAATATGAAATCAATAAAAAGTTTATAATACTGAATGTATTAAAATGTCTACAGAAAAATATATACATATATATATATATATATATATATATATATATATATATACTTTTATATATGTAGTTTATATTATAAACTCAGATTCCAACATTTTTACGATCGCAATATTTACCCTTAAAATATATTACATATATACATAAGTGAAAATAAAAAAAAACTGGTGCGCGCAATACACAACTTTCACTTACCGCTCTACTTTGAATAGAAAGTATTTTCTGGCAATGCTAAGGTATCATAAATTTTTTGATGTGCATTTTAAACGGACCTAAAGCTTAAAGCTTACAGATAACAAATCATTAAGAACATTAAAATTACACAAAGTCTATTTATTACATCGACGGTAGGCAATAAAAATCAAGTTTTATAAAACACATAACTTCACACTCTGAGCCTTTCAGTTGATAGAATAAATAACTATAATTTTAACATTTTTTAGTAATGTCATTTTAGTGATATTTCTAGTTGCGTTGAAATATACAACTGTGAATAAAGGTATACATTTTTCACTAGAAACATCTCTAAAATTAATTATAAAGAATGTTGAAACTGGAGTTAGTCATTCTGACAACTGAAAGGTTCATATATGCCTAGAGAGATTTGAAAATACATTTGAATATTTAACCTATAAATGATTTTGGTTCGTAGGACTATTAGTTATTAAACTGTTATTTTCTATTGTAAAGTTTACTAAAATGAAATTAAGAGATTTTCATTGCCTGCCATGGACAGGTCAAAAGTTTTCACACTAATTATAATTAGAATAATGTTGGGATTTTACCAAGGGAAAAAATCATCAAATTATTTATTAATTTAATTTCCTAAAGGGTTACTTGACGATTTTTTTTTAATAATCGGCCAATAGATACCTAATTATTTAAATATAATATCATAACTAAAGTTATCAAACTACAGCAAAAGTATTCAAGATTATAAACATATCCATGAAATATTTTTATATTTCACTTCTTCTTTCACACAAGTGCAATTAAATAGTATTTTAAACTATGGCATTGGCATGATTCGGTGAATTTAGAATACTTTTTTCAAACTTAGAAAACACTTTAAAAGTATACATTTAGTAAGAAAATTTCATTGGAAACATGTTATTTGCTTTAAATAATGTTAGTGTTCTGAAATTATTATTTATATTTTTTCGTCACTCCACGTTATCTTCTACAACTTTATTTATTCATTATTATGTTTCTAAAATTCTCCACTTTCCAACGATATATTTTAAGGTATATACCTCATATGTAAACCTTCTGCCTGTTATTTCCGGTGATCATTTTCAAACTGGATGAGCATTTTTTCTCCAGTTTCTAATTATATTCTTACAAACTTCATATTTAGCCGTTTTTTTTATAGTAACTATCAACAAAAGAGAGTTCACTTTTTTTAATAAACCGTATTAAAGGTACTTAAGAGGAAGACGTATACGAACATTGGGCATTTAAGCTCTGTAAAATGACATCAATGGGGATACTGCCTAAATGATATTAAATACCACTTAATTATACAATGCCTCACCGAATTTAATCAAAATCATTAGAACCCATTGTGAGAAAATTTTAAAAGTGTGAAGCACAATTGATATAAAGTGGCTCTTCCGTTAGCCGATTTTAAGGAAGAAGTTGCTGTAACATCTTAGGCATATACGTATCTTAAATAGGTAATATCAGTTTCGTTTTTATGTATCCTATCCGTTAATAACGACCCATCTATTGCATCCCAAATCCTTCAATCCCACATCACAAACCTTGAAGAATAGTGTCAGAACTGGAATAGTAAAATAAATTCCAATAAATCCCATCAAATTACCTTCACCCTTCGTCGTAAACCAATGACTTCCTTTCCTTCAGTATCCTTTAACAACACCTCACTTATTCCTGTTGAACAAATCCGTTACCTAGGACTCCATCTGGACAAACGTCTAACTTGGAATCCTCATACCAGACTGAAACGACAAGAAACAGCTCGACGTTTCCGACTACTTCAACACTTACTAGACAAACGCTCTAACCTTCCAATCAATTATAAAAGACTGATTTACATGACTATAATAAGGCCTATTTGGACTTACGGGGTTGAGCTATGGGGCTCCACCAAGCCTTCAAATTCCTCTCGCATACAGTCCTTGCAATCCAAAATCCTTCGTAAAATCCTCAATGCTCCTTACTTTGTTACAAATAAAATTATCCATAATGACTTTAATGTTCCTTATGTATCAGATTTGGCCCAATCCAGATATCTGTCCTTCCATAATAAACTTCATAACCATCCCAACCCTCTTGTCTCTAACCTTGCTTCCTATTCGATTCCTGATAACCCTCCGAGGCGTCTGAAAAGAAGATGGCCACTTGATCTTCTAATATAGACATATTATTAGAGTGCTACCAATGGGTAGTTTCTCAACATGTGTTCCATGTCTTTATACCAATGTGCGAATTTACCAGATGTATTTTTTGTATACAGTTGTAAATATCATTTAAAATAAATAATAATAAAAATAAAGTTTCGTTTTTGAGCAAGACTATTCACATACACACACATACAGAGCATTTGGCGGGACTTGGTTATTTGGACTCAGGAGACCTCAAAACATGTGATTCCTTTGAAAACTCAGATTCGAAAATTTTCAAGATCGCAATACTTATCCTTACTATATATTTCATGTATAGGTAAGTAAAAGTAAAAAACCGCTTGAAAAACAATTTGAAAGAGACTTCATTGTTTTATGCTCACCTAAAAAAAATTGATAAAATTTTAATAAAATTGAACTGCATAAACTTCAAGATTTTTTTTTAGCAGAAATTTGAGCTCATAAGTCGATATTGTATCGTTTTAACTTTCAACCTTACCAAGTAAATCATTAAGCAGAATCGCAGAATCAAATGAAAGTCCTCTTGTTCAAAGATTAAGGAACATCATCATAGGCAGTCGCAGAATCGAGCTCATTGTAAACAGTCTTTTCCCTCCAAACTAATCATATTGGAATAACTTGTACAATACTGAAGAGCATTCCCAAGGATTCAAACAATTATACGAGAAGTAAACAAAAATCAAGATACTTCAAAAATTATTATTTACTGAACTACATTTAACCATAGAAACATATATTAACACTAGAACTATCCAAACAATAAAATAATTAGCTATAGCTTGTTTACGATAGCTAAAGCTAATGTTAATTAGTTTTAGTCGTCGTAAGAGCTAATTTCTACAGCTAAATGAATAGCTGTTCATTTCAACTTACAGATAATTTAACTGTGAAAATTAATTACGTTCCAAGAGTCAATAGCTAAATTAACTGCATATTTATTGCAAATAATTAGATGTTTATCTGAACCTCAGCTAACTAAAAATTAGTTGGCTAATGCTTAATTCTCTTGGCCAGTGAGCAAGTGGCAATATTCTGTGAAAATAAGTAAATTAATGATTTGGGTCTTGTTTGGATTAGGTCCGCCAGTGATTTTTTTGTGATATTCAGTAATTTGATACCATTGATATAGAAATAAAACCACGTAAATAATAAAATAAAATTAAGTATTATTTAATTTAGTGTTAAAATATTAAAATGAGTTCATGTGGAGGCAGAGGAACTGAAATGAAGATGTTTTTGATAAAATCCTTAAGGACATAGTAGAATTTTGGCCTCTAAAGGTACCTGGAGTAACCAATTAAAAGTATGTTGATGTTTTTGGTTATGTATAAAAAAATCCTATTAAATAAATCGTATGTTTCTTCAACCCATGTTTTTTAATTTATCAATAAGTAACTGTTACTAGATAAAATAACTGGCGGTCCTAATCTAAATAAGACCCAATGATTTACAAGAGGGAGGACCATTATACAATAGCTGAGGCAATTGGCTGTATTTTTGCTAAAAATGGACTGATTTGGATTTTTTTTTTGTAGGGAATTCGGAAACATTTCTAACTCTCACTATCGGGTTTTATCACTATCGTTATAAATTTTATTTTAAGTTATTTTTTCTACCTAAAGGAGAAGATAATCTTAAAAATGATAACTTATCATTGGATATGATAAAGAACTGACGAAGATATGGTGTACTGACAAAAAAAAATGTCATCGAGAAATAATATATATTATATCATAATAGATGTAATTGAAAACTTATTATAATGTTTAACTAATCTTCGCTTCTTTAATATTTTCTATGTACTTGCGTCTATTATATGTAGTATGAATATAGTCCGTGGTACAGACCCCTTTATATCGAATAATTAACATCCGCCCTAAACTTCGTAAATAGTTAGTATAAATCATCTCATCGTATAATACAACTATTTTATTTACGGAAACTCTTGGGGAGTATTGGGGAATTGGGGCGTTTTCAAACTGGAAGAGGAACAAATTTTATCTATTTCATTAACTACTAAAACCTCGTAAAATACTCATTTGCTTTCTTCTTGGATCGTAAGATAATTTCACAAAATCGAGAAAAAAGGTGTGCTTAAAAAATATTGAGCCTTTTGGCGTGACCTATACCCCCAAATTTTCAAAATAACGAGGTTATATAGGACAAACGGCCCAATATTTTTTTTGTTCATCTATGTTCTCTATTTTGTGATCTAATTATCTTACGATCCAAGAAGAAAGCAAATGAGTATATACGAGTTTTTAGTAACTAATTAAATAGACAAAGTTTACCTCCCATCCAGATCGAAAACGCCCCAATTCCAAGAGTTTCCGTAAATAAAATAGTTGTAGGTTACGGTGAGATTAAATTATTTATGAAGTTTCAGGTGGATGTTAATAATTCGATAAAAAGAGGCCTGTAGCATGGACTAATAGCTATACCTCAGAATTACGTTTTATCTTACGAAAATAATATTATACTTTTTATAATGATGTAGAGATGGTTAACCATTGATATAATATGAGAAGGAGTTAATGGAGGGTGCGGGGGTATTCTTGCATTCTAAAGTTCTCTTTTAAAATTATTATTTTCTTATAGAGTTTATAGTTAATAATCTATCCTAACGATATTACACTAATTTTACTCTATTAATCTTTCAATTTCTTTACTTCTTAACCTTTAGTCCCGTTATCTGTTTTACCTACAATCAAATGTAACCTCCACTAGCTTGTTATCCACTGATATCTTATTATTATTTTATCTTATTCTTATTTTAACTTTACAATAACAATACTTATTCAATTTTCAATATATTTATTCGTTAACATTCATTTTCTTTATCTGTTAACCAACAGTTATCAAATCTAATCTCTATTAGTTTGTTATACACTTATTCCTTATCTTTTATCGCAATCTGTTTACTTTTAACTTACATGCTATATTCTCCTTTATTTTTATTTTTATTCATACTTATTTTCAATTTGTTTGTATCTTCTACATATATAATACTTAATATTTTAACTATATTGTCACCCATTATATCTCTGATATCATCTTTTTATTTCTGTATCTGACAACTTCTTCTTATTTTATATCTATTTTTTAATTTCAACATGTTTTGTATCTTTTGTAGCCCTGAAGACGACCTGCGAAGTGGGTCGAAACGTATTTAGTATTTATTTGACCGCACCCCCAATTAACTCCTTCTCATATTATGCTTTTTAATTATTTTTTAATCCTTATTATAATATATAATCCTTATTATGTGGGTTTATGATTAAATTTTCCGCGGCGAATAACAGAATCGAGTTAGGAAGCACGTGAAAATATAATCCTGCTTATATATAAATTTGTAAAATGCACCGTGAACAAACATATTAGTAGCATAAGTGCAGTGGAGTCGTCCTTGTGAAGATAAAAAGGGCGGAATCTGGACTTTCTCCAAAGACTTCTTTCCCGTTGTTCGCCCGGGTCAAGGATCCGAGACACACGACGTCCTTTCGAAATGGAATGCCTCTTTGGATCCTGTCGATGTTTCCATTGATTGAGCTAGCTGCAACTATCGGTTATATATTCTGCACTCCTAACAAAATATACTTTAATTCGAGGATGTTGATTTATCAAGTTCACACATTATATTCATAGACTAATTAAAAAAAAAATATTGTAGATAACGATTTTGTTTAATTTTAGAAAGTTTCCTAATCTGGAGTATTGGAAAATCGAATTTCCATAATTGTCGTCCAACTTTATATCAACAATTTACAATTTATTTTCTCACATTTTTTTTTCAACTCGTTGTGCCAAAAGAAAATTACGGAACGTGGGGTCACCGATTTTAATTAAACCTTTTTTGGTTATGTTCAAAAAATATTAGACCCACGTTTGAGTTCTCGCCAATGGACCCTTGTAGATGAGAAAAAATATTTTATAGAATTTTTACATTTGTTTATATTATTGTTGCCTTCCTTACCTTGCTAGATTTCTAGGTTTCAATTTATCAATCGATTTCTTTTGTGTGTGGGTGAAAAAAAGACAAAACTATTAACTACAAAAATACCGATCATACTCTAGTGTTCTCGCTGGTATTCCGAGCGGCATTTGTTGATTCTTGGTTTCATCTTACTAATTACCTTATTTATCTATTAATTAGTTATCATATCTCAAGCTATGTTTAATATAACATATATATGTTTGTATAGTTCATATTTATCCATTTTTTATTACTAATAACAAGGCTAAATTATTAAAAATAAACAAAATTCGCCATTTAAGCAACGTAAGGATATTTTAATTTGATTTTATATGGAAAAAGAGAATTTAATTAAAATCTTTCGAAACCTCTTCCAGAAAATAGTAAAAAATTGTAAATTCGATTATATAACTTACAAGCAAGGATACAGTCTGTGGGTGACCGATTTCAACCAAAGTTTTTTTGGTGATACTAATTGAAAAATATTAGATGCGTCTCCAGGCGTTCTTTCCAATGGGCCCTAGGGGCCGAGACATTTTTTTTTTAAATATAATTTCATACAAAATTTATGTTATTTATTTTTGCTTTTGCTTTATCCGGATTTTTAAGTTACTATTTATCTATCGTTTTGTTTTTTAATTGAGAATAAGAAAAAAATATTAACTATTTTATCAAATGAGTTATAGCGTATCATAAACCACAAAAACCAAAAGATGTTTCCTGTAAAGTACTTCAAATCAATTTTTGTAATGAAAAAGCAAATTACATTCCTATTTAGGGTCCTTTGCAAAACTCTCCTATACGAATTTTTATATAAATTAAAAAATAAAACCTTTACTATTTGATTTTCTTAGATGAGTTTTTCCCGGCCGTCATTTTGCCAGGTTTGTATATGGCTGAGATGTTACAGAAACCTTTTCGTCAAAATCGGCAAACCGGGAGTGGCACTTATATCATCGATTTAATACATTTTTACGATTTTCTCAAAAACGGGTTTAACAATTTTGATTAAATTCAGTTTATTAGTGTATTATTAAGTGGTCTTTAATATCAGCTAGGTCTTATCCACATTCATGTCGTTTTACAGAGCTTAAAAGTCCAATGCTCAATATTTCTCCCTCCAAAATACCTCTTTTGTTTTTTTTAAATTGACTGCTTGCCATTGTTCGGAGTAAAGAAAAAATACTAACTATAACCTTTGAAAGAATTTGATAGTTGAATAATGGAGAAAAAACGAAAAATTTTATTTATGTTGTAAATTAAAAAAACAAAAACAATATCTAATATATATAGAAGGTAGTGTAGTGTTACGAAAAATTGTAAACTAATATTATTTAACGGAATTACATATTTCCGACAAAATTTAATGAAATTTTCCAACTAAATGTAAACTTCTATAATTATTTTTTAAGTTTGTAAAAAAATGTATTTAAAATCCACCGATTCAAGCCAATGACATTGTTTAAAAGACTATTTAATTGTACATGTGTGAAAGAAATTAAATATAAAAATATTTCATGGATGTTTAAAACATATGTTTACCACCTTAAATACATTTACTATAGTTCAATAATTTTAGATAACTAGCTATAATAGGAAAATGTATAACTTAATTCACAGTTCTATACATCAACATTGCAATCACTCTGGAATCAACTTACTCACTGTCTGTACAAATATTATAAATTATCCAACTAGAAATATCACTAACATGACATTACTCAAAAATGTTGAAATTGGAATTAGGCATTCTGTAAACTGAAAGGCACATACAACTGAGAAACTGAAGTTAAGGGATTTACAAAAACAGATAGAGTAACGAGGTTTTTATTGCATACCGTCAATTTAATAAATAAGTTTTTTGTTATTTTAGTGGTCTTAATAAGTTTTTATCTGTAAGCTTTAAGCTTTAGCTCCGTTACAAATGCACTTCAAAAATTTTATAATGGTCCAACATTGCCAGAAAATAATTTCTATTCAAAGTAGAGCGGTAAGTGAAAATTGTGTGTTACGTGCTCCAGATTCTTTTTTTTTTAGTATCTAAATATGCTAGAACGTACTAAATAATCCAATCGTTAACAGTGAAAAACAATTTAGACCGAAATCATATCTTTGTATTGAAAAGTGATTTGCGGTAGCGAAGTAAAACAGGCCCTTCAAAGAACATATATTGTTTTAAGGTGCTTTGAGTCCGAATTAACACGTTTTGTAAAATTTTATCTGTGTTTACCAGGACACATTAGTCCTTTTCAATTTAGTCATTCCATTGTTATAAATAGTTGCTTAAAGATATTCCGGAATTCATAATTGATACTACGAATATCGGTTTTATTAAACACATGAAACGAGTATTTCAATTGCAGGAATGAATTTATTTGAACTAAGTGCCGCTTTAGGAAGTGATAAAACCGTTAGAATGACTCGACAGATATATCGATTGTTACATAAAATAAGGAGGTCTTGTAGATGCGTTTTATTAAAAAGTTCAAGCCTTCAGTAAAATGAGAATAAATATTGTATTTATGTTAGATCATCTTTAATGAAGCTATCGATCACATATTTATAACGCTACATTTAATTGTAGAGTAGACGCTCACAATTGTGAAAGACACACATTAGACAAAAACGTATGGAATTAAACAGACGATACGATCTTTTATTAAGGTTACTTGACAGACATTCAAAATTATCTTTGACTAACAAACTAACACTCTATAAAGTTTTGTTAAAACCAATTTAGACCTATGGCATAGAACTATGGGGGTTCTGCTTAAACTTCCAATATTAATAAAATCCAGTCTTTCGAATCCAATATTTTACGAAGAACAGTTGACGCACCATTTTATATCGCAAACGATAGATTACATAAAGACTTGAACATGACAAGTTTAGACACTGCAAAAGAAAACTTCAATAACTTTCACCAAAGACTGACTTACAACACAAATCCTCTGACAGAAAACCTTAAAAGCACTATAAACCCGTACAGCCCACCTCGACGATTACGTATGCGGTGGCCAAGAGACCTGCTGAACTGAGCTATTTCCTGGATTGGGATGGGACGCTGTGAAGCTGCCAAAACATTTGCTCATTGCAAAGAAATTTTCAGAACGCAAATTTAATTTTTATGTTATGTATTATAATGATAATAATAATAACATTTAATTGTTTTCACCATTTTTTTTTGCCTATTTTTATAATAAGACTTCGATAACAGTATGCTAATGCATGTATAAATACTGTTTATTTAGCATTTAAACAAATGAAAGTCGAATAAGAACGACCACTCCTGAAGTTGGTCCCGTTTCTCCTGATTCATCCTGCTTAGAAGAAAAGTTGTGTAACTACCACATGGACTCTAATGTCGGGAACTCTTTCACGGCACTCTATAGGTGATCCAATGTTCATTGTAATTGGGAAAGACATGTTTGTTTTTAATATATTAATAAATGATACTTTTAACACTTGTTTTGGTTTGTTGTAACATCCTCAACGGTTGCTACCTCTTGTCTGATGACTCTCTTTAACCTTGCAGCTATGGTAAAGGTGACCGAGGATAGCGATCGGGATAACAAGGAGAGAAGGGAGGAGCCGGAGGAGGGCAAGCTGCCGCGGACGGGGACCTCTAACCTGGCCACCCAGCACTTCCACTACCACTGGTCCTACCCCAGCGGGGGCCCCGCGGCCCAGGCCACCTTCCACTTCGGCCCGGGCTTCGAGCCCCAGACCTCCCCGCACCAGCACGTCGTCTACTTCCACGTCAACCCCGGCGTCACCGTCAGCTTCCAGATGGGCGACAACATCCAAACAATCAAAGGTGAGTCACTCTCTTAATATCTTCCCAGTATTTACTCCTTAACTTGACTCTTTTATGACAGATCTTGTGATTTCCTTAGGTTCCTCGCAATTATGGGTTTTCATTCAGGAGCGTCTGAGTGTAAAATATCTTATAACAGCATCATACTCCAATCCTTCCTGAGTGCGCAGGGTTAAAGTAGCCTCTATAGAGCTTGGACCAAGAGTCCCTCTGCTGCAGTCCAGCCTTCCTTCCTGAATGCTTCCCGCGCTCCTTTCTCCTAGGTTATCCGTGGTCTTCCTCTTGGTCTTCTTCCCTCCACTCTTGCCTCATATGTTATATCCAGTTTAGTTTGTTATCTTCTAAGGAGGTTTCTGTCGGCTGCACCTTGAGATTTGACATTATATTACGGAAACTTTTTCTTCTGGACTTCCCTTCCACCTTTCTCAGGTCTTCTCATCATTGTCTGGATGTACCCCTTTGTTTAGAGATAAGGGTACTTGATTCCGAAAGGATGGACAAGAACTTTGGGCTGTAGAC
Source organism: Nezara viridula (assembly GCA_928085145.1). NCBI lineage: Eukaryota > Metazoa > Arthropoda > Insecta > Hemiptera > Pentatomidae > Nezara > Nezara viridula. The sequence continues at coordinate 111,110,900 of OV725079.1, read as the reverse complement.
GGATAGTTTTGTTTTCTTCGTCATCTCTATTCTGTTGAGAAAATCTCTCTTGATTGAATAGAACCTTCTTCCAGCTGCTTCCATTTTTTTGCGACACCTCCATCGACATAGCCACTTTCGTTGATCCAAGGTCAAAGATATTTAAAATCCTGTACCTGTTCCAAGGTATGTCCTTTCAACTTCATTATTTTCACTACTCGCTGGAGCAGTCTCCTCTGGATTAATATCCATGTTAATGCTGGACAGCTCCTCTTGCATGACATTTACATGATATTGTAGGTTCCTACGCCAAAATTGAACGTGCCGCTATCCGGGTTTATCTCTCCTCAGACCCTGTATAGAACCAATACAGAAAGTAAAGGACTTAGCTAAGTATATCTTGCGTCGTTTCAAACTGCTTGGAGATGTGGTTGCCAGTCTTTACAATGTTTCATATATTTCGACAGAGATTCCTATAAGTCAGGATCATGCCTATACCATCTTGCCTTTCGGACAGAGCTCGCTTAATATCCTCCTTTTTGACTCTGTCATTTTCCTTTCCTAGATCCATAATGCAGACAGAAAGCTCTTTATCTTTCTTCATGAACTTCTCTATGACCTGTCTCAAACTGAAAATCAGGCCCTGTGTATTTATTAAGTTTCTGATTCCGTACTGTTCTTCTCTAATTTGGCTCTTGCTTAGCGAATTCGGCAGAGATATGCCTAGACGATTATAGCAAAATCAAGAGTTAAACCAGAAATAAAGATGATGTACATAAATTAAGATTTTTTCATAACACACATTGATAGTTCAAAATCAAGAACAGCTGTTAAAATTTTAAACTAAAAAGCTTTAATAAAAATTGGGTATCTTTGCTCGCGTCCGTACATTGTACACGTGCCCTCCCGTTATAACTAAATGAGCAATATTGCCGCCGCTAAGACAGTTCAACATCATAGAATCCACAAAAATATGAATCCATCAAAATTAAGGAATCCAAAAGGCCCAGTCAAAACACAGCTTAAGGTTATGTTCTGTAACGCTGGTGGCCTAACTGCTGACAAATTCACCGAATGGAAGACGATTATTACAAAGGAGGATGCTGATTTATATGGGATCGTAGTAGCCGGCTCATCCACTGAAAATATTCAGTTCTACCAATTACCGGGATATCAAACTTATAAACTGCAGAGATCCAGGCAGGTTGCATGAGGAATAATTGTCGGTGCTAAATTATCCCTCAAGGTAACCTTTTCAATTAGAAAGAAGATGGAATAGAATGATAAATTGGAGGCTATACAGTTAGATATATTGAAAAGGATTCATGACGGATGTATTGGGCTGCCAGGAGCCGAATGGCCTAATAGCCAACGGCAGAGGCGTTTAATAAAAAAAAAAGTTCAAAATCAAAATATGAATAAAACTTGATGAATTTCTATGGTTACACTAAATAAACAAACATTCAATGGTTATTGAATGGAATAAACGTCTGTACTGACTACTTAAAGCTTTAATATTGGACTATTAGCTCAGTGTAGTCATCTTGCTCGTTAATATATTGATCAATTTAATGATATGTTGATGAACTTTGGTAACTTGATGGACCGCCTATAGTACCAAGAGTAATGGTACGTACCTCGTAGAGGTGAATGCATGCCCACTGATGCCGATGATCGAACCTTTCGCTCGAATGAAATGAAAGTTTGAGTGAATGAGTGTAAGGTTTGGACTAACTGAAGTCGATAAAATAATTAAACACACTTAATTAATTAATAATAATTAATTGAATTATCTTATATTGTTACAAACATTGCACTCTCTAATCAAATCCTACACCATACCATCAGCCAAAGAGTGTTAGCGCAATCCCGCCTATTTTCCTTTTTTATGACACCACACACGGAATCTTTCATGCGTGGAAAATAGAGTGCATGCGTAAAAGGACGCAATGTCTATAAATATGTAACATGAATTATATTGAGAGTGAAATATTTCTACAAGGTTTAGCTGCGGTTAAGGAAATATTTATATAGGATAAGTTCCTTGAAAATATATTTGTATTTCCGATGGTCAAGAAGAAGCTACTGTAAATTATATTTTTAAATTGGTGGAACTTAAAGAGAGATGTGTGAGATCGGTCGAATCCCATATTATTGAATGGCTAGGCAGTGATGGAAATAAATAAATAATTTTGAGATTAGGGACAAATAGTCTAGATGAAGCCTCGAAGCAAAGCTATCAAAACATGTCATATCATTAATTTCTTCAATTATCATTCATCATACTATGTTAATTGGTATGATGTATCGGTTAATCGGTAATTCGGGTAAATGACAGCAGGAGGTGGTCCTCTACCTCTGATTTCTTTTTTAACAGGTTATGTTCTGATATTAGGTGATAACCTCCATTCGAAGACAATATTTCCTAGGTACATTCCTCTATCATATCATCAACAATCATCGTCCTTCCTACGCCTACAACCTTCTCCAATTCAAGTCCTCAGTCCACTCCCTCCCCACAAGATCTCGACCTTCCGACCTTTACATTCCTTCTCACAGATCTGCCTCGTTCCAAAACTCCTTTATTGCTCGTTCTGTTAGTTTCTGGAATTCCCTTCCTATCAAAATTCGACATTCTTCATCCTTATCTACATTCAAAACCCTCCTATTCCAATTCCTGTCCCAAAAACAGTCAGATACCAGCTAACCTTTTATGTAAAATTACATATTATTTATAATAACATATTCACATATAGCTCATAACCTAAATACTTATTATAGATTCGACTTTCTTTTTTTTTTTCAACAGAAACACAAATTTTACTGTTAAGAAGAATTTACATTTATTTTTTCTGTATTTTGTATTTTTTCTAAAAGGATTTATTTATATTTTAACATTGTACATAATTTTAAGTATCTTAGTATGGTTTCAAGAGTTTTGTATATAGATTTATTTATTTTATTTTGTATATAGTATATATAACGAATATTTTTTCTTACTGATTTATCTTTATCTTAACTTTTTATGTTTGTTTTTATCCGGCCAGATATAAAATTTTAATTCCTGTACTTTTTTGTTATTCTGATGGGACTTCGTCCCAGAGTAAAATTATTTTTCTATTCTATTCCATTCTGAGTGCTCACTGGCTACAATAAGCAATGACAACTATCTTTATATCTTTGTAATTTTTTTTTACATAAGAACCTATTTCCCTCGATTTCGGAAACAAAATCGAACAGGGTTCACTTTTTAATATATATATATATATATATAACTTAGAAATTATTAAATCTTACAGAAGAACTTAAGTATAATATATATTTTGAAAATTATTTGATCAAATGCCATTAGTATTTTGTAAAATTTAAGTAACAATATTCAAATAAGTAAAGAATTAGTTTATTTATATTACTCTTTTCGCTTTTAACAAGTAGTTGAAGATATTGTTAAGGCGACCGATCATTCTTTAATTATTCTTTTTTTTTGTTTATTCCTTTATAGCTTATTAAAGTACAAAAATATTTTGTTAGAAGAAACTTGAAGAATGAATCCCTGGAAAGGAAACACCTATTTACGCCAAGACGAGTGGGAGTTTAAATAGCAATTATATCCTAGTAGTCGTTTTAAACTAAAAATTGTTCTACCAATTCTTTCTATAATAGTAGTAATGAGGAAGTTTGTTATTTGCAAATTTTCAAGAATTCACTCTTAAGTATTTCCCGAGTAATTCGTTTTAATAAAAAAAAATATATTATTAATTTTAAATTGAGCCTGTATTACAACATTCTCAAACAGTTGGTATCTAAATCCTTAAAATTTATAGAAGAAAAAAATCCCTTAGTTGTTTCATTAAGGAAATGTGATATAAAAGAGAGGTAAAAAACAAGCAAGAAGGAATGTGAATAATACAGAAAAGAAAGAAAAAAAAAAGCACAACGAACTAACACTAAAAATCTAGTGCGGTGCGCGAATCACACAACTTTCACTTACCACCCTCTTCTTAGTAGAAATAAGTATTTTCAGATAAAGCGAAGTGAAAGAAAAAATTATAGACTATATATTTATTTATATTTCATTGTGGGTATTTTCATTTCTATAAACACCCTCATATATAAAAATTTTAATATTTATATTGCTGTAATCTATACAATTAAATATTAAATAATACCAACAATAGCATTTATGAAAACCGCATATGTATATTTATATAATATTGTGGTATTTCGTATTATATTAATCGCATGATACGTATGGAAGCGTGTTCTATTCTTTCAAGCGAGCTTAGGTGCACTGGTATTCCTTGGGTTCCTCAATTACAACTATTCTTCGTTACGATTTCTTATTTTTCCTTTAGTTATTTATCAAATTCTTTCATATTTTATATTTAATCATTTTTCATATTAGTCATTAATATGAAATGGTTAATTGTTTCAAATAAAAAAAAATAAAGGTACTTTAGATGAAGGTAATATTTAAAGTTTGCTATTGAAGCTCTGTTAGAGAACATCAATCAGAGTAATAACCACATTTTATTTTAAACTGCTTAATTTTACACCGATATAATGAATTTAATCAAAATCGTTAGAGCTGTTTTCGAGATAATCGTAAAAATGTATTTAGTCCACTATATAAAGTGCTACTTCCGGTTAGCCGATTTTGACGAAAAATTTGCTGTAACATCCCAAGCATATAAAAACCTTAAGTATGCAAATTCACTTCCGTACTTCTTTTCGTTTTTGAGCTAGATTGTTAACACACACACAGACTATTTCCGTTGAAAACTTAGATTAAAAAATTTTCACGATCGCCATACTTATCATTTCATATTTATAGATAAATGAAAGTAACAATAAAATAATAAAACAAAAGTAATAGATTTTTTTCACTCCTTGATATCACATTTGTACCAGTATATAGAAAATTTATTCTAACAAAAATATGTATTTCTAAATATAGTTAATTCATTGAAAAATAAAGTATTCATCTATACATCTGATACATGTTTGACTTTCCCAAAATATATTTTTTTAATTACCCCTTATGTGGCAGTATATTTCAATTAACTGTTCTTCATTTTCCTGATTATAAATTAAGAATGTCTGGTTTAAAAAGAAAAAAAATACGTATCTCTTTGCTTTTTATTTTTATTTTCTTCTTATTTTTTTTTAACAGTTTTAATATCTTCAAGATAAATCTAGTATATTGCCACTCAGGCATTTTATCGTATCTCTTTTCTCGGTTCAGTAAATCGCACGTGTGCAATTTTATTGAAATTGCATCTTTTACAGCTCGTGTCTTATTTATCTTCTTCTTTTGCATTAAAATAAAGCGGTAATAGATCTAATTTCTTTCTGTTGATTGAATTTTTTTTTCGAAATTTTGTCTTCAGCATATTCTATCGTTTTTTTTCTTCTTTTTTTTGCGTATCATTGATAGTTTATCATGAAATTAGTGTTGATGTTATCATTATTTTTAAGTAGGTGTAAAAATTATGTAATAATTTCTCACTTTTTATGGTTCTAAAAAATACAAAATCTATTTAACTGGCATAGTCAAATTGAAGTTTTAGCAGCATATTATTATAAATTATAATATTTAATACAAGTAGTTATGTGTAAATTATAAAATATAATGTCGTGTACGCTCAACAGAAGTGTAAAATTGGTATTTTTCCTATATAATGGGTCGTTTATTCCACTTTTGAGAATTTGGCCACTTTTACTGCTGATTTAACGAATGTAGAGAAATTTTCTTTGATGAATAAAATATAGATAATTTTATTTATTTATATTATGTATATAGCACTATTCAGAGGAAAAAACTTTTTTTCGAGTTGAGGGTGAAGAACATTATCAAAATTTTATTCTTTTTTTTTTGCAAGAAAAAATTTTAGGTGAAATTTCTTTCAACACTCCTCGCTTTAATGTTTAGCTACCTAAACAACTGCGGTATATCCAAATTTACTACAGCTTATATTTATGTTATTTAACTTTATCTTTACAAAATATAGATTTTTCAATGGGACCCAGAGATGTTCTCGAGTTTCTCACTATTATGCTGTGCTAAGGTGGTTCTTCTCCAGAAGACAACATTTCCCCTAGTAGTGTTGCCCAAATGCGAGACCGAGACGAGTCTTGGTCTTGCAAATTCAGTCTTGGTCTTGCGCAAGACTCTCACAACAGTCTTGCAGTTACTTATTAGCTTATTACTATAGAGATATTACTGTAATTTTTTAGATAAAAGAAACCTAAGTAAGCCCAAATGAAAAATTAGAACAGTTAAATGCAAAAGTATATTGGTTATTCCAATTATTAACATATACTAACTAAGATTGTCAAGTATTAGTAACTATTTTGCCTTCATTTTTATTTAAAAAATCGATTTTTTTTTATCAGTCCTGGTCTTGGTCTTGCAACAGTTAGGCGTCCTTGGTCTTGTTCTTGCAAAGTGCAAGACCAAGACCGATTTTGGGCAACACTATCCCCTAGGCACATCCCTTTACCAAGTAATCAACAACCACCGTCCTTCCCATAAAGAACCCACAGCCGGATTCACGGAGGAGGGGGGACTTTCGGGCTGAAGTTTCTCCCAAAGTAGTAAAATGTAACTATGCTTTAAGGAAAAAATTATCCCTTAAAGTATGTTTGATTGTTTGACTACATTTAATAGGACTGAGAACTACATGAATCACTTAAAAACCATTTCATATGAGTAGTTAATATCTTTCTTTTTTTTTTTTCAAAATAATGATCGTATATATGAAAAAAAAACTTTCTAGCTGAAGCCTCACCCAAAATTAAATCCTCTATCCACTCCCTTGCTACAAGATCTCGACCATCTGATCTTTATACGTCTTTTCATAGGTCCACCATGCCCCCTTTTGATTCATTTTTAATACTCTCCGTTTCTAATTCCTCTTCAAAAATCAATCAGGCGTTGGTTAATGATGTATTATGCGATAAAGAATTATTTTTCTTTATTTAGTTTTTTTTTCCTTTTAGTTTTATTAATGAATATAAACACACATTTCATATTACTATTCACTGTTATATATTAATAACTAGTGCATAAATTTATTTGACTTAATCTGTAGAAAATAAAGATTCTTCAATGGGCAATGGGGGCAAGCAGTAAAGGGGCAATTCCGCCTTCAACTGCTGATTTTTTTGGAAGAACTACTAGATGTTGAAAAGAACCATCTGCAGAGTATGGCGGGATCCATTATTTTAGACTCATTGGGAATCCAACACCACCATCTGTATTAATTCTGGGTGCTTTGATGTGGACTCTGCGGACAAAACTGAGAGGGAAGAAAATGAGAAAAAAAGTTGTAACAATGAATGAATGAATTATAATATTCGGTACGATGGATGATGATCCCGTGATACTTTATCATATGTGTCCTCCTTTGTTAAATGGTATCGATTTTGATTGGTCAGTATCCTGAGTGATTTAGCAACTCAACACAGTTGAGCAGCAGTACAATTTATTGTGCTTTTCTCTACTGCTATACAATTATGTTTATTTAATTATAAATAACAGAAGTAAAAAATATATAATTGTGGGTTGATGGATGACTGTCGTGAATAATGAAGAGAAGTATGGTTGGGGTGATCAGTCAGAAATAAAAAGACTAAAATAAATATTAGTATTTATTTTAACATTTGCCAACATTTCGGCCTGAACTTCAGATCAAAACGTCGGCAATTGTTAAATTAAATATTATTATTTATTTTTGCCTTTTTATTTCTGACTGATCACCCAACCATCCTTCTCTTCATTAATATCCATATGTATATATATATATATATATATATATATATATATATATATATATATATATATATATATATATATATATATTCAAGTAAAGTTTTTTCTATGATATGAACTCATTCTATCTCTTTATCATTCTTCATTTCTCAAAGTGTATGTTTATGCTGTTCAACCCTTATATATAGTTTTGTTCATAGTTCAATGACTCGTTCTTAGTTTTAATTGTTTTGTTCATAGTTTTAAATTCTTTGTACATAGTTTTATCTGTATTCTATATAGTTTGTGCACCTAAGGTTTTCTTAATTTTTATTTTATTTTTTCAATTTTATTTTTTGTTTCAAACTTTTATGCCAGTAATATTCTATTCTTTTGTACAATATTGTTATTCTAAAGGGACTTAGCCCCAGAATAAAGTTTTTTTTTCTATCTATCTATCTATATTAATGGCTAAGATTGTTTGCTTATAATTTAACTTCCCTTTCTGTATTTTCTATAAGTAGCAAATGTTTTGTTTCAATTTTCCTCATTTGTTTTTATTTAATTTTTTTTTTATTTATATTTGTGCACATAATTAGATATTTATTTTAGTTTCTCATGATTTGATTGTTCTTATGGCTAGAATCAATCTTTATTTTTGTTATAATTGTTGTTCAAAAGAGACATAGTCCCAGAATAAAGTTGATTTTTTTTTTTTAAATTCTATTCTGCTGGTTTGACTGAACTATTATCTTTTTACCATCCGTAGTTTTTCTTGTAAATGTTTACGAATCTTACTTGTATAAAGGTGGTTTGTTTTGTTTTTTTTCGACAATTTTGTTAAGATTGCGACATTCTCTTCTTCGTTTTAATTACTTGACGAATCCACTACCACCTGTCATGTCGCCTAAGAACGATTTGCCAGGTTTCGAAACTGCTTTAAATCAGTTTTAGAACTTAAAGGGGGCTAAATCAGTTTGTGAAGATGGAGGGGGCTTAACTAGAAAATTAAGGCTGAGTGGGGGGGAGGGGGAGTATGCAAGGTATTCAGGCCGTCCTGACAATAGCTCCATTGTCCTCTTCTTAAACCAAGGAGAAACTCCAGTTTTCATAAAATATCGCAAAATTTTCATTTATTGTTTATTGCGTAAAGTTGAGCTTTAACCATTAATTTAGATGCAGGTATTATGTGCTGTACAATACTCTTGTACCACTGATAATGGTGTTATGTACAATTTTTTTAATGAGGACATATGATTGAAACAGTAATTATTTCAGTGCTCTAATATAAAAGAACAATACGTTGGAAGATATAGATTTTTTCCACACAAAAATTATTAGAGATTATAGTTCGGGAGCCCGTGGCAAAAAAGGTGTCATATTTCATACTAAGGTTTGTCCTTGTAAACTGATCATAACCACAGGTCTATAGGAAAATAAAACTATGTGGTAAAAACATTTAATGTTAATTTATGACAATTTTAAGAAATCCTTATATCATGTCATAATTGTTTAATTAATTAGTTAGAGCCAATACAATACGGGGAGGGTATATAAATTACTATAGTATTATGACATTAATTAGTGTTGCCCAAAATCGGTCTTGGTCTTGTACTTTGCAAGACCAAGACCAATAGGGTCTTACTGTTGCAAGATCAAGAACAAGACTGGTAAAAAACATTGATTTTTAAAATTAAAATAAAGGAAAAATAGTTACTAATGCTTGACAATTTTAGTTACTATACGTAAATAATTGGTATAACCAACATACTTTTGCATTTAGGTCTTCTATTTTTTCATCATTCGGGCTTAGTTATGTTTCAGCAATATAAAAAATTTCAGTAATGTCACTATAGAAATAAGCCAATGGGTAACTACAAGACTGTTGCGAGACTCCTGCTTAAGACCAAGACCTAGACTGAGTGTGCAAGACCAAGACTCGTTTTGGTCTCGCATTTGGGCAACACTAACCTTAACATAGGTCCCGATCGGCAAAACTGTGGAGTGAGTAAGGCAAACCTCTATATTCATTATAATGAATTTGAAATATGGACAAACATTTTATTTGGGCCCTGATGTATCTCATTGTCATTATAATTTGAAGCGTCTTACTTTTGAATAGACTTATTTAATTTCGATCATTAAAAGTGTTTGGACCAAAACCGGACAATGAGATACTTCAGGTTTGCCTTAGTCACTCCACAGTCACTCCGATCGGGACCTATGTTAAGGTTAGTGTTGCCCAAATGCGAGACCAAAACGAGTCTTGGTCTTGCACTCTCAGTCTAGGTCTTGGTCTTGCAACAGTCTTTCAGTTACCCATTGGCTTATTTCTATAGTGACATTACTGAAATTTTTCATACTGGAGAAACCCGGCTAAGCCCGAATGAAAAATTAGAAGAGCTAAATGCACCAAAAGTATGTTGGTTATACTAATTCTTTACGTCTTGCAAAGTACAAGACCAAGACCGATGTTGGGCAACACTAATACTAATAATCGGGGTCATAATACTATAGTAATTTATATACTCTACCCGTATTGTATTGGCTCTAGCTAATTAATTAAACAATTATGACATGATATAACGATTTCTTAAAACTGTCTTAAATTAACATTAAATGTTTTTACCACATAGTTGTCTTTTCATTGGTTTATTTTTCTTTGAAATGATGCTGCAAGTAAATTATTCATATCTGTTAGTTTATTTTTCATGTGATGACATGGAAGCTATGCAAATATTGCAATTTACATTTAATTTAGTGCAGTGTTGCATTATGAAGCAGGAAATTAAGGAGTGATATTTCACTTACTAAATACTGTACAACTGTTTATGTAGGGAATGTTAACAAGTAATGAATATTCCTATGGGACAACTCTGTCATTATAATATTTATTTTGTTTTTCGTTTTGTAATATTATATAATTTATCAATAATTTATTGTTGAAATTATTTTTTCATAAATATGTATATATTTATGAATATATATATATATATATATATATATATATATATATATATATATATATATATATATTTAATTTAGTGAAACTGGTCATCTTTGGTGTTATGGTTTGAACTAAAATATTTTAGTTGCTGAAGAGGACGACAGAGATGTCATTCCATAGTTGGTTCCATTTAGCATGCATAACGTCTACTATCGTTAATTTGATCTGATACAATTTTTACGAAGTCGTGATGGCCGATCATATTAAAGCGTTAACTTTATCATTCTCGTGTCTAGCGATGCCAGACAAATCCTGTATGGGCGGGTTAAAATTTATTTTGGGGCAGACCCGCGAAATGAATCTCAACCTTCCCACTCTGGTTAGGATAGGATTAGTTGTACCTAAAACCTCGTATTTCACCCTCTCGTATTCCAGACATGGTAAGGAGGGGGAGGAGGTAAGGGAAAATAAATATATTTTGCAGGGGTTCGATTCTATCATCTTGTGTTTACCTATCTTACATTATTTCAAACAAACATATATTTTAGCGCGAGAAAATAAAAATAATCCCAATTAATATCTTCTAGTACGTCTACGGTGTTTTTTTTTGTAATTAAACTAGATTAAATTCATCAAATTATGTTTCTGCCTTTAGTTAAATTATTATTGCTATTTATTTGTTTATATATTGACAATTATTCCATAATTATAGAAAATATGAGTTTTATTTTATTACATATGAACAAAGTTGTCCCTTGTCCACATGAGACTGTTAAAATACTTCTCGCCCAACTATTACAATTGGATATAATATAATTATATTTCATTTTAACATTAGATAATTTTTATTAAATAAAGTTATCGTAAACGTTGTTTATCTAAAAAAAAAAAAAAAATGAAGGACAGAGAGCTGATATTCTCTCTTATATGGCCACTTCGTGTGATATTAAAACACTGTTGCCACATTGTAATCAAATCTTCAAATAATGAATCATGAAAATCGTAACTGTTATGTATTTGAACAGTCATGGTTTTAAAATATATTTATCTATATACAGAATGAAAGAAAGTGAAAACGATCTGTTGGAATATTCTTGTTTTTTTTTTTTTTATCTATAATGCCCATTCATTATCCTTCATTTCGAGTTAGGAAGGATCGTTGGGTTATCGTGTATATAATAAATAAAAAATATTGATAAATAATTCTATAGTAATCTTATTCTATAATTGGTTGTTGTTCATCAGCACACGCTTAAAAGATTTCTGTGATTCCCATGAGATCTGTTCTGTCAGCAACGCTTACTGTGACTCTTACCACTAGCGGATCCAGGGTTTATTTTTAGGGGGGCTTCAGCCCGAAAGTTTTTTATTTTTCGTATACATATAACGATAATTAATTTGAAAAAAAAAAGAAGAAATTAACTACCTATATTAAACGAACAAGAATACTTTAAGAGATAGTTTTTAATATTTTTATCTGTAAAACATGATCATATTTTACCATTTTGGGAAGTGCTTCAGCCCGAAAGTCCCTCCCCCCTCTTACTGAAATAAATATAAAAACTCGAATAGATCATTACTATACATAAATTTTGGGTATTAAATTATGGTTTTGCCACATCTCTTATTACTTTCATATTAGTTACTAACAATCAAATACGTTTTAAAAAATAATAGTTGTGTAAATTTACTACTACATTATACACAGGGATATTTATTAAAATATTTGTAGTAGGTTTGTCCATTACCATTGAGGTATCCATACCACTCAAAAATAGGAACAAAATTTTCGTTTCCCAAAACATATCGATACCACAAGATTATTGGATCAAAAGTATCCAATACTTGTGATTACACCATTTTATCCATAATTTAAGTAGTATCAATCAACATAATTCTTATTATATCATTTATTTTTCTTGAAGAGAAAATTGGTTGGGATGTTCAATCAGAAAACAACCAATTTCAACTGAATACCTCAACCAATCTTCTCTTCAATTATTCACTACAGTTAACCATGAATCCACAATTAGTATTTATTTTTCTTGTTCACCTCACTTATCTTTCTCCCTTTACTCTTTCCAATATCCTTATTATTATTATTTTTTTTTTTTTACATTTACTCGTTATATCTTTTTCTCTTAATTTATATAACTTAATATTTCAATTCATTTTAATTAGTTCAACATCTTATTACCAGCCAAAAGTCCAAAACATTGGCAGCAACTTACGTAAGATAGATGTTTTAATTTAGTTGTAAGCTTTAGAGAATAAGGCCAACTCAAGCCTGAGGTGAGCCCCATCACCGATTATATTACAGATGTAGAAAAAATACTCAGAAACGACAAAAAAAGCAAAATACACCTTTCAATGCTTTTTAGCAGTAAAAGGGGCCATTAAGAAGACAACAAAAATCCAAGGATTCAAGACAAAGAAAAAAAAAATGGGCTTTGAAAAGAAAAAAAAAGTTTATGTGTACCGAATGTTTCGATAAATTTCACTGCATCTTATTATTATTAATTTACGTTTATTATTATTCAGTTTGTTAAATAACTTCATATTACTTTTCGTTGTTTTTCAATATTATACTATGTTTATCTCATTTCCTCTGAACACATTATGACATCAACTTATAGCAACTATGATAGCCTATTTGTTTTATTTTTACCACATACGGCTGGTATCATTCAATTTCATTTCTTTGTTATTTCATTTTGCATTTCATTGTTAATTTCATCAAGTTACAGTTATTCTATAATTGTTTATCTCGTGACTTTATAACCTTTATTTTAATGAATATATGAACGTTATCAAAGTTTGTTCCGTTATTTAATAAGTTCTTAACTTTGATACTGTTATTTTCATTTTATTACCGTTGTAACTTCCGGAATTTATATATGTTTTATTATATATTAATAATACATTTATTTATAAATTTGTCATTCCACAAATTTCCTAAAGTTAAGTTTCACTACCTACTTATTATTTTATTAAACTATATTACCTACATATTATTATTTTTACTATCCACTATTTTCTCAGTATTTATTTGTTATCTGGTCTTTGCTTAGTCCTGATGAAGGCCTGAAACTTGGACCGAAACGTCGACACAAAGAAAATAAATATAATTGAAGAGAAAGATGGTTGGGGTGATAGTCAAAATAAAAATGGTAAAAACAAATGTAATTATTCAGCCCTGATGAAGGCCTGAACTCTGAGCCGAAATGTAAAAATATAAAAAAAAAATATAATTTTTTATTTTGAATGATCATCCCATTCGTTCTCTTCCATTATTCACTGCAATATTAAAAATAAATGTAATTTATTTTTGTGTGTTTCCAATGACTGCCATCCTCAACCAACGTCTCTTCAATTATAAAGCATAAAAATAACTATTTTTTTAAAAGTTTCCGATGCCAACGTGATATCGATGTTCCACTACTTTTATAATAAAGGTTTTGATATTCATGAATATCGTTACAACTCAAATATAGTGCTCACTTTATTTCAATAACGAAGCTAAAGTTTACTTTGAACACTCGATAATAATCTCAATCAGCAATAAAATAATATTAGTTTTCAGAAGTATTATTACTTTTTAACTTATATTTGAGTTGTAACAATATTCACCGATATTGATATTTTTGCCCTGACTATTAGTTTGGCATCTTTACTTTGTTTGTATCGGACAATTCTAATAAATATTAATAATAAAAGGCTAATTGAACCGAAATGTAATCACTTCAAATATTTTAACCGAATACAGTTCACGGAATTCAGGGATGTGGTGACCAAGCGGGCTAACGCGTATGTGCACAGCACCGCGCGTTGTCCGGCAACCTGATAATCGAAGTTTATAAACGATAAAATAATTGCGAGTTCATAAGGCGGTATTTTAACTTGGCATTAATGCCCCCCTTTTCTCTCTGGTCCGGGAAAACCTCGTGTAGCCTAAAAGCCGAGTAAGGGGAGAGCAAAAAAAAAACAAAGTTCACGCAATTCGTCGTTGTATAGCCTCCTAAATTTATTGGTTGTCTCATCCTTCTTTGATCCGCATACTTTTCTCCCATCCGAATCCTATGTAATACTTTATTTTCAAAACCCTTAAGAAGTTGCTCATTTTTCAATGTAAGCGTCCAAGTTTCGCATCCATAAAGAACCGTTGGTTGGATAATGGTTTTGTAAATCCTAATTTTTAACTTTCGGGGCAGGAGATGTGAGTTAAGTAGTTTTGTTACAGAAAAATAACAATCATTTCTCATGTTCAACCTAACCTTAATCTCCTCTTCAATTTCGTTTTTTCTAGTCACCGTAGACCTAAATACCTAAACTTTTATACGTGTTCAAACATGTTCCTTTCTATTTTGATATCACCGACATTGTCGCCGTTTTCGCAGCCATGTATTTTGTCTAACCCGTAATTATTTCGAGCCCCAGTTCTTTACCGGCTTTCATTAACGTATTAAGTTGTATAGTTTCTGTGCCTTCTCTTAGCAGGACAAAATCATTCGTAAGCGCGGATGCTGTGTCCATCCAGAATCAAACCTTTTTCGGTACATATTACCTTCCTAATGGCAGGTCATAATGCTAAATTAAACAGGCCGGGTGAACGGAAATCGCTATTTTAAACCCGAGCGAACCTAAATAATTAACAATTTTAACGTTATTGAATGTTTCCGTCATGCACATCGTAGCTCGATTCACCATTTTATCGGAATCCTCTGTTTAATTGGAATACTCCCGTCAAAGCCTTTTTGAAATTGTTATATGCTTGGTGAACAATACTGTTACACTGTGTTTTTACTCTAATATTTGCCTAAATCCGTATAATTTCCTCGCCGTATTCCGCGATTCGATTGGTTAGGATTGAAGTGAATATTTTATTACATGCTGAAAGGAGTCAGATACCTCAATAGTTATTTCTAGAGACCGGATTTCCATATTATTGCACTTTTTATTCGCTTGCGTATAAAAACTCCGGACCCGAACATCTATCCGTTTCAGAACCTGTAGAATAACATATTTAAATTTTATGAGAAGGAGTTAGTCGAGGGTGCGGTCAAATAAATAAAAAAATTGAAATATATAAATAATTTTAATTTTTGCCGACGTTTCGACCCACTTTGCAGGTCGTCTTCAGGGCTACAAAAGATACAAACATGTTGAAAAAATAAAAATAAAATAAAAAATAAATATAAGTATATATAAATTACGAAGAAGTTGTCAGATACAGAAATAAAAGATAAAGAAAATAAATACATGATAAGAAAATAGATAAAAGAAAATAAATACATGAATGTTAACGAATACATGTAATAATAAATAATAATAAATACATGTATTTATTTTCTTTTATCTATTTTCTTATCATGTATTTATTTTCTTTATCTTTTATTTCTGTATCTGACAACTTCTTCGTAATTTATATTTATATATTTATATTTATTTTTTATTTTATTTTTATTTTTTCAACATGTTTGTATCTTTTGTAGCCCTGAAGACGACCTGCAAAGTGGGTCGAAACGTCGGCAAAAATTAAAATTATTTATATATTTTAATTTTTTTATTTATTTGACCGCACCCTCGACTAACTCCTTCTCATATCATATCAACGGTCAACCATCTCTACATCATTATTTAAATTTTATATTGCACGTTTTGCCGTTTTGGCTTGAATTGCACGATGTTGATTTTTGTTGCATTGAATTACACTTTTGTGCTAAATTAGATAATTTATAAATACTGTAAGTGAGTTTGTTAATTTTATTTTACTATATTTTTCAAATTGGAATCATTATTCAAAATAGAAAAATATTAGAAAGGCAAATAATTCTGCGTGAAGCAAAAATGGTATTCATTACAAAAGGAAGAAGTAAAAACAAGTGAGATCTATTCTTGAAACAGAACTTTCCTAAAGTATTGGATAATAAAAAGCTGCTTTCCTAGAAATAGCTGCTTTGTTAGTAAGACATTTATAGTTATTGTTTTGGCTTGAATCCTCACTCACCGGTCAACCCTTCAGTATCACTTCTGGCTTTGAATTGATTCGTAGAAATTTCATTCTTATCAACGAAAAAAAAAAAATTATATGGCTGAGAGTAAAATCTAGTCTCCCGTCAAAAATTAAAATCTGGATATAAAAACACCCCTCTATGAACTGTGAGTACAAAGAATTTGATGAGAACGTTCTATACACCTTATGTATCAATCAGGTTGATAGGAAATCACTGATAGACGCTCATTGGAAAACAAGTAAAAAAACGATATTCTTATCAAAGAATTGAATGTTTTATTTTGTTTTTTAGAAAAAACGTAATCCTCAAAAATATTCTTTTTTTAGTAGTATAGAAAAACAGCTTCAACACTAATTTTTGAACACTTAAAAATCTCAAACTTTACAGTTTACTTCAAAATACTTAAAATTTTAATAAAAATGCTTGGGAATGTATAATATTGGAAACTTCAACTCTATTAAAAAATAAAGTTTTTATTATTTTTAATAAAAGTTATATATCTAAAATTTGCCTGATCTGTGTAATATATATACATAAGCACCTATAATTCCTGCCTTAAATTATTCTTTCAAACCTTCAATGCTCTGCGTTATTTGATAATAATCGTTATTATTATCTAGAATTTCATTTTCAATGTTACATTTCAATTTTTTTTTTTCATCTTTCGGTCAACTCAAGATCTGATAAGATTTCGATGTATTAATGATATAAATTAAACAATATTGATAATTTTACACGTTTTTAGGTGTTAATTACACCATTTTACGTATTTTGGATTTATACTGCACGATTTTGAGTTTCTTACTGCACGAAAATCCGATCTCTAGTTATTATAATCTGTCCTCGGACTTTTTTTTGTGATTCGGAATAAGAATAGATTATTTCCATTCCTCTGGCAGTTTCTCATTCTCCCAGATCTGTTTAACCAAAAAAAATGTATTTTAGTAACCAGCTTCCCAGCATGCCTTAATTACTCTAATAATTAGTATTTTTTTCATTTAAAATTTTGAATGTTATTTTATAACAATTAAGTGATAAAATAAATTAATTCATGGATTTGTTACCGGTTTATATAAATTTTAAAACATTAATCTACAAACGATTGATATTCTTTTAGTTCTGAAATAACTAAGATAACTTAATGTTGGCTGGAGATAATTCAAAAACCAACCATACTATAACAAAAAATCTTTATAATTCTTTTTTTATTGATTTTTTTATAAATGATTGATCTCTATTCCTAATCAGTTGATGATATGATATACTTGAAAAATGAAACTTGTCCAATCAATTAACTTCGTAATATCTTAATGTTTAGTTGGCAATAATTTTCAAAGTTAGGAAGGAAGAACGCATACCCAAAAATTAAATGAAAAACCTATATCTGTCTGACTTTATAACAAAACAGGTTAATGTCAAAAATTTTAAAATTTGAATAAGCTGTAGAAAAGAAACAAGCGCAGAATATGGATTACTTTTCAAGACAATGTTCACCAATTAACGATAACCCCTTTAACAGGGTACATCCTATCCTGATTGTTTTCCTCAGCTCAATGAAATTTCAGAATATAGAACATCCACCGTATTTCTTCCAAAGTGAACTTATGATATACATAAATTTGATAAAAAACATGCATAAATAAATGTCATAGAATAGTTATGATAACCATCCGCCTTTACTGTTTTTTATGAAAGCCGTCTTTTGTTCCGATCAATATTAGTTTACTGTTTACTCCTTTTGGAATTCTTTTTCTCAGCTCAGCTTGTTTTAGTTGATTTCTTTTTCACCGTAAATTATAAATTCATAGCATTAAAAATGAAACTAGTAGATTGGAAATGCCGGTTCTGGCACCTCAATTCGTGGAGAAGAATTGGACTGTGGACCCTAGACTATTCTTACCTTAACCACGTCCTTGACGTGGCCCTTAAATTTTTACCTTGACGTAGCCTTAACCATGTGACCAATATATCAATTTTAATTATTATTAATCTTTACGTAATGCTGATCCTTTATCTTATTTTGTATTTTTTCAATTTCGAAAGGTCGAAACCTGTATCATCATGTTGTTTCTTGTCTACCTCATATACATTCTCACAACCTAATATATTTATAAATTGTAACGACAAAAATATATTCTGACATCCTACGATATTATGTTGGAATCATTATCATCATATTGTTTCATGTCTTTAACACATAAATTATAAAAACTGAATATAAATATAAATTGTAAAGATCATTGTTTCAACGAATTAATAGTGAGTTTATGAATATTTTTTCACTCCTATTGATTTCCTTTAATATCCAACTGATGAGTTTTCATGTACACTTGTGTAGATATTTTCCTCGTATAATGATTTATGATTATGTGTTATTCCCAGAAAACTTGTTTAGTTTTGCCATTTATTTCACTCTTGTTCACTCGATTAATGTTTTCACGAATTCATATTCCACTATTGCCCAATAGTCTTTCTGGGAACATTGAGCTTATAAATCAGTCGAACAATAAATGGATACACAGAGCTCTGCCACTCGAAACTAAATTAAAAATCAATAAATTTAAAAAATGTTTATCGTTGTATGAACAAAACTGTTCTTATCTTCTCAAGTCTCTTTGAATTCGAGAATTTCCCCTTAAATCAAGAAGTGAGACTTTAGATGGCTGCCTTGCCAAAAGGAAGATACGACCCGTTAAGATGTAAATTGCCTTTAGGTAGTCTAATAGCTCTCAATCTGACTTTCAAATAGTGAAAAGCAGAGGAAAACAGTTTTCCTGAAGCTTGAAGGACAGGCTTCTAAAGGCCATTGGTGGAAATTAAATTGAAACTGGTCCTTTCTTTGTATCAACCATTCTTCTTACTCTTGATATTTCTGTTTATTTTAAAATATTAACATAAAATAATATATATATATATATATATATATATATATATATATATATATATATATATATATATATATATATTTTTTTTTTTTTTTTTTTTTTTTTTTTTTTTTTTTTTTTTTTTTTTTTTTCCTACCCCCCAGGAATTTCTTGAATAAATTCAGTATGTATATAAATGTATATATACATAAATTTTCAACTTTCCTTTTATTGCCCAAGGGCATTTTAAGTTAAGAGGGCTCTGCACGCTGTATGCGTTCTTTGCATTTGTGGCCAGAGGCCTTTTATTATACCACTGGGCGTGGAGGGACCGCCCTGCATTAATTTATTATTTATATTATTGTTAGTGGGTGTGAACTACAGAGTCCAAACCCCTTCCCTCGGCGAGAACATCAACCAAGGGGACTTTACCTTGCCACCTCCCAGGCCTGGGCGGCGGTACTATTTCCTGGAAAAGCGGGTTAGCACAGACCTTCAGCCCATCGAAAAATTTGACGTGTCTTCGGCCTATGAACTCAGGCACCGATGGGAGCTGAAGCTCCTCTCGGATCTTTACATTCTTTGCCCTTTGCAGGGTGGTACCTCTGACTATTCGCCGAAGGATAGAGTTTTGATAACTCTGGAGTTTCTTGAGCGTGGACTTATACAGGTGGCGGAGCAACGGTGCACCATAGAGCAGCGTAGGCCTGATGACCGCCTTGTAGATTTGCAGTTTTAGTCTCAACGAGAGCTGCGGCGACTTTAGCAGATGGTAGAGCCTATACTCCTTTTTCCGAGCCAGCTTGAGCCTCTGATTGACGTGACTAGTAAAGGTGAGGTGCCTATCCAGAGTCACGCCTAGGTAGAGGACTGAGTTGGAGATCCGCTGGTCCACTCCACCAATGGTGAAGTGAGTGGGCAGGGGCTTCTTTCCTTGCTGAAATGACATCACTATGGCATCGGTCTTATTAGGATTTACCTGTATGCCGTTCTTCTCAAGCTCCTTGACGATGGTATCTGTGGCATTCTGTGCTTTCATGAGAGCTCTCTCTGCGTTAAGGCTGGATGCATAGACTGCGATATCGTCAGCATAGGCTGCTACCACCGCTTCTGGATGTTTAAGTGCCACTACTGGCGCCGTGAAAACGACGAACAGTAATGGCCCCAACACAGACCCTTGAGGTACTCCACACGTTGTATCGACTGGGTTCGAATAGTCATTACCAACTCTTACGACGAAAGTTCTTCCACTGAGGTAGCTTCTGACCAGACGGCATAGCGGGGCTGGGAATTTGTACTCTTCCAGTCTTCGAAGTAACAGCGCGTGAGACACGCAGTCAAAGGCCTGGCTGCAGTCCAACGAGATGAGTGCCGTAGCTTTGTTGTGATTCATCTGCTCTATGGTGTGTGCCTGAAGTTTAGCCAGATGATGTTCACAGGCGACTCCGCGTTGGAAACCGGTTTGCTCTGGTGGTATAACGTGCTCTTCCTTGCAGTGACTCAGGAGATGATAATGAATCAATCGCTCAAAGACTTTGCTGACGTGCGGGAGGAGGCTGATCGGGCGATAGTGGTCAGTCATGTCTCCTTTCTTCCCCGGCTTGAGTAGTGGCACTACGATGGCATGTTTCCAGACTGTAGGGAAGTAAGATATCCGCAAGCATGAATTAAAGATGTTCAGAAGGAAGGCTTTACCCTTCCTTGGGAGCATCTTCAGTAGAACATACAGGATATCATCATGTCCCGACGCCTTGTTTCCTTTGATACGTCGTAGTACAGACTCAAGCTGGTTAAAATTGCAGAATATGGGCTTCTCAGTGAGTCCAGGTGATGATCTCTGCTGCACCGGTGGGGAGCTTCTAGTTCGCTCAGCATCCCTTGCTGCATAACTTTTCGCCAGGTGTTCAGCCTGTTCCCCAGTTGTTAGTAGCGCGTCTCCTGATGTCAGATGCACGCTTCTTTTCTTACTAACGAAGGTTCTGACAAGTCGCCAGAACTGACGGTAATCGTCATGAGTCCTTCGTAACTGCTCGTGCCAGAGTGATGTCTTCCAGTCGCTCATGAGTCTTGCTATCTGCCGGGTCATCGCATTGATGGCCGGTTTTAAGCTGTAGTTACGAGTGCGCTGGAAAACGTTCCTTAGGTTGTTTCGCTGTCTGATCAGAACTAGGATGTGCCGTGGAGGTCTTCTGATGGCGTTGGGCTGTGGAGCAAACTTGGGAATGTTCCGTTTGGCTGAGGCTTGGATGGTGGTGGTGATGACATTTACAGCATTATCCACCTCATCTCGGGTTCTGCATGGTGTAACTGCTGGTAGTGTTTCCTCAACGCAAGATCTGTATCTCTTCCAATCGGCTTTATGAAGCAGATATTTGCTCGCGGGTGGAGTGGCGGGTGTGCCCTCAAATGTGTATAGCACCGGCCGGTGATCTGAGGGTCCATACGGTAGTGCGTGGCAATCCGTGATGGTGTGCAGATCCCTGGTGAGTAGCAGATCTAGCGTAGAGGTCCACTCAGGTCGGGCTGCATGCCTGAAGGTGTGAACACCCGGGTGGAAGACGGCGAGCCTGGTCTTTGTGATGTACGTGCCCAATGGGTTGTTACTACCACACAGCCAGGAGGTGTGTCGAGCATTTAAGTCCCCAAGGACAACATACCGACTTCTTGCCTGGGCGTGTTGTAGTAGTAATTTCACTGACGTGAGAACCGCCCTCGGTCTCCTATAGACACAGGTGAACCTGTACCGATGTTTAAATCGCACGTCTACTGTGACTATGTGAGTTCCCTCAGTAGGTTCCACTGGGTTCGTGATGATCTTCGAAGGGACATCTCTTCTGACCAGTATAGCAACGCCTTCTGTCGACCCGCGTGAGCAAACCTCCCGGTATACAGTGTACCCATGGAAGTATAGTCGAGACGAGGGGGGCATCAATGTGTCAGTCAGCGCCATCACCGATGGTCTGTGTTGCTGCAGGAAAAGCTCTACTTCAGCCTGCTTCTGTGCGAGGCCTCTGATATTGTAGGTGCAAACTAGGTGCTCAATCATGTTTTTGTTGGCTCAGCACGGTATTAAGGAGGGTTGTGATGAAGCCCATCATCTGGTCTAACCTCTGGAGCATTCCTTCGACGAGCCTGATGAGCGTTGATTGTTCATTCTTTTTAGACGGCTGGGCTGCTTCTAATGGTGTGGCAGACGGGTGGCGAGAACTCTGGGGGAAGTCATGGTGATGGGGGTGAGCGGGCTGCTGTGATTGGCTGGTTGATCCGCCAATCACCGCTGAGTATTCTAACCCCGACTTCACTAGTTGACTTGGTTTCCGTGTAGGGGGTGGCGTGGTTATCTCCTCTTTCTTCTTCTTTTGGTTTCGACGTTGGTCAATAATCTTCTTTCGGTAGGAGCATTCTTTTGAAAACGCTGGATGGTCTCCTTTGCAGTTTGAGCAATAAGGTTTAACATTCTTGGGGCATTGTGCCAGCAGGTGATGATCTCCGCACCATGCACAATGACATGTACGGCCACAGTATTTCATTGTGTGGCCGTATTCCTGGCAGTTTCTACATTGTACAGGTCCAATATCTTCTTTAAAGGAGGTCACTCTAAATTTGATCCTGTTGATAGCTCCAAGGTTTCGTATATCTTCTATTTTTACAAAATGATCTACTATTATCTGAATGGCTTCGATGTCATATCTTTCACCATTCGGGGCTTGTTTTGTTAACCTTCTAGCGAGTCTGAAGCCTGGTAGTACTCTTTTTAACTCATCGATTATGTCTTTGACGTCGTAATCTACATCAAAGCCATAAAGGACAAATTTTTGGGTTCTTTTGGTTCCACGCGGGGCAAAGGTGTGGAATTCTACCTTTTTCTCACGTAGAAGTGCCTGGAGAGCTGTGTTATGATCCACCTCAGTAGCTAGGTACAATCTGGTTTCTTGCTTAGAAGAATTGGAAGAGTATTCCTCTATGTTGAGCTCTCTTAGTAGAATTCTGAGCGATGTCAGTGAAATAGGTGGCTTGATTATGATGGGTGGAGGCGGTCGGATCTTTTCATTTTGGGTAACATCTGGTTCCTGGGGCGCAAGAGCCTCGTAGCGGTTTGAAACCGGAATTCCAACAGGTACGGTGACCTCTGCGCGGCCCTTTATCTGGTGTCGCTTTGGTGGCTCTTGGTAAACTTCGGCACCTCCTGATCTTTTCTCGCCCCTCGCATCCTCCTCAGCCTCCATATGGGTGTCGTGGGAGGCCATCACGTTGGGGTCTCCTTACCAGAGCGATGCTGCCCGTTTAGCTGTCAAGGTTAGTTCCAAGTGATATGAATGGACCCCAACAGCGTAAAGGCGCAATCTAAGTAAGGAGCTGGCAATCTGGCAATAGAAATCTTCAGTAGAGGTCCTGCTTCTGCTGCCAGCTAGTAAAATAACTGTTTGATGTGTTCGTGTGGTTTATCACCACCACCAAAAATATTTAACAACACAAACGCTATTAATTGCACGGGTAGAGCAATAGTAATAGCGTAATTTTTGAAGTGTATTTACACGACTAAAATAATATAATACATAATCACAACTTATAAATATTTTTTACCTGAATCATCATCGGAGGAATTGGGATGCATTATATATCCGTTTCAATGCCCTTAGAAGAAGATGATAAACGTTTCGAGTGTGTCTGTTACATAAAGAATATAATACAAATACAAACTTTATTCAGGGACTGGGTCAACAATATAAAAAATATATGCGAATGAACAAAAATTGTTGCTTATCAAAAACATTAATAAGGTTCGAACAGTATACACCAAAGGTGGAGAACCTATAACCTCCAAAATATTTGCACGGTCTTCATCAATTTAACGCTAAAATTAATTAGTATTTAATTATTTAGGTTACGAATATTTGAAAATTAATAAAATTGAATTAAATTTGTTATTACCAATAAAAAAATTATCTCGAGAAAACAAATAGTTTTATTGAAAAAAAAATTAAAATAAACTTAAATCTATGAATTGATTACGGAGGTAAAATTTCAAGATTGGAGATGGTTTTTTTGGGGAAAATGAGAAGGTGGAATTTGAATGAAAAAATAAAAAGAGCATGGCAGATGTTAGATTGTATGGAATTCCAGAAAGTAGTGAAGTGAGCAATAAAGAAACATTCGAAGGTATTATTTCTGTGGGAAGGAAAATACAGATCTCAAATATGAGATCTTATTATGTGAGAGTGGACCACAGGTTTGACTTGTAGAAGATTGTAGATACAAGAAGGGTGCCGGGAGTATATAGTTTGGTAGAAGAATTCCAGGAAATATTGTCGGCGAGAAGAGGGGAAGAGTCACTTAAACTCGTCACTCGAGGCCTCCTGGCTAAACCGAAGACAAATCATAGTGAGCAGTATATGATTCGCTCTAGTCTTCTCTCCAGTACAATATAGATGCCATCGTAAACCTTCCAGCCATAGTTAAAGTGGGAAGAAATGGGTGAAGATACAAGCAACTCAAGTTTAGGTTGTGGAAGAAGTTTGGAGCTGTGGAATACCTTGAGTTAACTTGTTTCATCATCGGAGAATTTTGGCTATATGAGTATCCAGGACAAATTTTGTTCAATAGTAACCCCCAAGTTTTAAACAAAGGCGCAGAAAGTGATAAGATGATCGTCTAGGACTAAAGCAGGAAATACGACAATAGATCTAAATATGGAATGCGAACCTACAGCGATAGCCTATATAAATTGACACATATGCGAACCTACAGCGATAGCCTATATAAATGGACACACATGGATATTATTATTATTATTCGAGCTGATGAAGTCTGGTAAACATATTTTTCATCGGTCAATATAAACTTTTTTTTAGTTTTAAAGTATACACATCTTGTGATTTAGTGATACACGTTTTATTTTTTATTTGCAGTTAAAGTTACGTCATTAATATTTTAATGTTACCTAAAGTTGGAAGGTAGCTACTTCCGAAAAATCTGATTCTATCATATACTACTTAAAATATATGTTTTCAAAATATATATTAATATCCCTAATGTTCCTATTATATCTAAGAATTTATTTTTCGATGTTTATATGTTTATGTGTGTATTTTATTTATTAACACAGTTGTAAATATCATGAATAAATAAAATAAAATAAAAAATTTTATGTTACAGTTTCTTATAAAAATATATATTTTTTCCTCTGATATCCATTGCTAGATTCTTTGGTGTAATTGTGAAGAACTAACTTGTTGATATTAAAACTTGTATATTTTCTTTTATCATATATTTTTAAAACAATATATCTATTGGGAATTTCATTCCATAATAGAAATTAATCATTTTTTAATTAAACTTTAAGCCATAATATAAAATATACAAACAAAAATATCACTATACTGATATCAGTAATTATATTAATACTAGAACAACTCCACGGATTGCAGCAACTAATTGTTTTATTGAAATTATAAAAAAAACCGTACTTATAAAATATATATCGGTTTATGGGTATATTCTCTTTTCATTTCATTTTTACAGTAAGTATTTATCTTTAAATAAATGAATATATATATATATATATATATATATATATATATATATATATATATATATATATATATATATATATATATATATATATATAAATAATGTTATATGAATTTGTTGTCATTTAGCAAAAAAAAGAGCTGTGCTCACTCTCTGTAATAAATATCGCTAATGTAATTTTCTCACAGAGTTATCTCACAATGTTTCCACTTTATTAACAAGGTTAATTTTTGTAATTTTATTAGTTAACTAGTATATTTTTATCGCTACAAAGTATTTAATATGTTACCAATAAAAATATGGTACATCTTGTAATCATGGAAACAATAGTTTTCTATTATTGATTAATTAGAATATTTATTAATTTGATTATTATGTGAGTATTGTAATAGTTTATATTATGTATAAATTATATTCCAAACTATAATCTATATTTATTAATATTTCTGTCATTCGAACCAATGAAGCGTGGATTAAAATCCGCCGGATGCAAGTAATCAGTGGCTATTTTGTTAATTGGTTTTATAAAAGTAGTTAGGAGATACGGTTGGATTGTTAACTATCTCTAATGGTATAAGTGTAGAATTTCCAGGTCATAGGAATGTTTAAATAGAACCTTTCTGTAATTTGTAGTATTAAATAATTCGTTATATTTTTTTTTTTTTTTTTTGCCTTCAATTATTCATCCGCACCTGTCATGGTAGTGACAATCAGCAGAGTTATATATAAATTAACTAATTCATATCATATCAATTAATTATTTAATTAAATATGAAAAGATTTTATTCTAAAATTAAAATTATATTATGATTAATTTATTAAATTAAAAAGAAACTTTTTTTTATCTTAAGTTTGAAATTATGAAATCCTTCCACTTTTACCGATTATATTGTTTATACAATTCAGGTTTAAACAAAATTATTTAAAATGTGTTTCTATATAAAATATTCTTATGAAAGAATTTAGAATATTTAGTAAATTCCCTATTAATACCATTATTAAGTAATCCCTTACTCATCTAAAACTAAATAAATAAACCGTTAATGGAATTAAGTTTGATTATACCGAATAATCTCGGAATGCAGTTTAAATTAGGATTGGGTTGTTTTATCATTCATTTCAAATATGATATTTGTTTCATAGATTCAATATTTTTTTCCTCTAAGCCATATCGAGTTTCTTGATATTATTTTGAGGACATAATTGTTTTACGAAATGTTATTTTATAATTTTAAACAAATTGACAGCCATTGATATAGGGTGGTTAGGGTGTCTCGTAAATAAAAGAAAATCTCTGTAGAGGTCATAGTAGACTTCATGTGCTACAAAAAATTTGATTTAAACCATTTTCCGATTTTCGACAGAAAATTAGGAAATTCACGTTTTGTGTTGTTTTTTTTTAAGTAAATCACATTTTTTGTTTAATAGAAAGTGATAACTAGAAAAATATACAATTTAAGTTATGGAATGCTACCAATGGGTAGTTTCTTTTCATGTTGTACATGTCACGTTACTTGTTCAAATTTACTTTGGTATACTTAATACTTAATACTTAAAAGATAATTAGTATTTATCATTTATATAGTTGTAAATTTCAATAGTAAAAAAAAATGTTAGTTAAGTTGCTTATCAGTAGACTAGACAAAGTTTACTTCAAATTAAAGAAGAGTTTGTCATTATTGGAACCGTTTAAAGAGGACTTGTGAGCGGCTAAATCAAGTTTAAAAAAAAAAATCATGGTTTGTTCCCGATTGTTCCTAAAACCTTCCAGCGAAACTCTTCTTTCAGAAAAAACTTCTTTCTTTTATAAGCTTTAAGTCTATATTAATTAATTTGTTTCATTTTTTCCCAAATAAGTTGAGATTCACCTTAAGTTATATATATTGTAGCTATGTATAAACAGATTTCCAGAACTGAAGAGGATCCCATTATTTATGTTAAAAAACAGGGATCGAAGCGTTTTTGCATAAAAGGAATAACCAGAAGTTGTTTTATGTCATTGTAAGTGTATTTCATGACATATTATATGACTATAATTCGTCTCTTAAGTTATAATATATAATTTTTTTTTTATCTATCTGTTTATTGAGTAATAATACATTTTGCCACACTTAAGGGCACTGAGTACTGAGGCTGAGTGAGGCACATTCATACCATATATACAATACATAAAAAAAAAAAATTAATAAAAAAATTAAAAAATAAATAAATAAAAAATATAAAAATCTATATAACAAAGGCAAAAACTATAATAAACCACGGAAATGTAACTTAGAATTAAAATTAAATGAAATACAGAAATTCGTAGCAAAATTAAATAAATTATAAGTAATAGAAATAAATAGAAAAACATTCATACTTAAATACAATATTTACAATTAGGTAAGAGATCTCCGAGTCCAGCCCTTTCCCCCACGTGTGAAGGACAAAGCGAGACTCTAAGAGATCCCAGCGCTTCTCTCTCAACCGCATCGCCGGCATTACCAGTCCGGTGGAGACTGAGAGAGGGCACTAAAACCACAAGCAATAATATATAATGGTCGATTTATAAAAAAAAAATGTAATATTATATATATATATATATATATATATATATATATATATATATATATTTGATAACCTGTCACCTCCACGTACGTTTGTAGTGTGTTCAGCATGAATGACTACAATAAGTTATTTCATAGCTTTAATTTCCTTTTTTCTATGAGCTGTTTAAATATAATACATGCTATATTATAATATTTTCATACACATACTTGTATACTAGTACTGGTACTAATGGGAGAATTAGTCC
This sequence comes from Nezara viridula, assembly GCA_928085145.1. NCBI lineage: Eukaryota > Metazoa > Arthropoda > Insecta > Hemiptera > Pentatomidae > Nezara > Nezara viridula. Next base: position 111,082,018 of record OV725079.1, on the reverse strand, counting down.
TGCAAGTGGGCCTATTGCTCCTTTTTGCCAATCCCAAAGGCAATACTACCAATGGTTGTCTATTATACCTCCAATTCTGTCTCAAACCTCTTTGTTCTTCTAATGAAGTTCAAAAGTTTGGGCCAATTTATGGAGGTAGCTTTGGATACTTGGATTCTGTCTGCTCCCAGAAGTCTGTATCTGAGTGATGCAAATCGGTCAAATTCTATAATGAAATGAAGGGCAGTTTCTGGTCCACTTCTGCAAAGATTGCAGAGTTCATCCTTTACTTTTTTTTTTTTTTTTATGTATTTATTTTTATTGAATAATAATACAATCAGCCATTGTTGGAGGGCTATAAGTATTAAGGCTAGAAGTTCTCATTCATACAGTATATACAAGTAATACAGAAGTAACTATAAATATAAGAAGTAAATAAATAATACTTATAAAAAAAGTAAATCAATAGGAAAAAAAATAAATTAATAAATAAAATAAAAAAAATAAAAAAATAAACAAACAAAATAAAATAACAACTTCTAAACACATTCATACCTATCATCGTTTACTATCCCACAGATTTTTAAGTCTGCTGTGGCCTTATTAGTAATTAGATGATAGATCGATTTATTTTTTAGTTAGGCCCAGCAGCCACTTAGTTTTGTAGGGAGAGATGCTTTTAATAATTTGTTTGGCTTGTCTAAGCCTTGTGCATTCCCTCCATTATTTACCTGCTCTTTTCCAATTCCAATCAAGGACTTCTTTTCGCTGTTGTTTTTTGGATATTTCTTTTTCATTGCCTTTAATTTCCTTGTGACCAGGAACCCACACTAATGCCACTCTCTCAGGGCAGGTCTGTGCCTCAAAAGCCTGTTTACACTCGTGTAGCAGGGTGGATGTCACTTTGGGGGACACTTGCATGAATAGACTTTCTATTTATAAAGGTTCTAAGTTTAAAATCATGGTTTTTAAAATGTTTATATTCCAAAAGTGATGATGAAACCGTGAAACTTCTTACTCAGATCTCTATTACTACTGGAATTGATCGAACCAATCAAGAAAAACAAAATTGAGAAATTATCAACCAATAACATGAATTTGCGGGCCTGCTTTGGCTTGAGGATATTATACAGTGAAGCCTTTTCTACCGGTTTATTTCAGAGATTTCTTTTTCTCCTTTATTTGATTTTTTACTGAGGAATTTTCTTATTATATTTCAGACCGGGTTTGTGTAATTTTTCAAAAGACATTACTCAATGTCTGTTAGCGGCTTAGCCTCAGTTCGTTTTTTATTTATTATTATTTTTTTCAATACACAGTCTCTTTTTTTTAGCTTGTTATTATTATTTACTTTCTGCATCGTTTCATCTTTTTTAAAACCCGTTCCAGGGACGTTTTTAATCGTTAAAAAAAACCACAACATTTATTTTATTCGTTCCTCTTTATCTGTTATTTGTAAAAAAAAAGAGAAATAAATGGGATATTGGGTGCGGATACATGTAATAGCAAGTTAAGCCTCCCACCTCATGTTGCGAAAATCGTATCCCATTACCTGGAGAAAGTGGGAATTGCAACTCTAAACTGGTCTGTATCCTCGACATGTATCTCATCGAAATATTGTGGGATCAACTCGCAATAATAGTAAAAAAAAAACCTGGAGTTAACTACTGACTAAAGCAATCGATACCGAATAAAGGAAGTTGTAAGATATATATGGAGAAGGGCAGTGCTTAAAATATTATTTTTGCTTTTTAATGTTCTGCCTTGTGAAATATTTATGTAAATATGCAAGCAATCTTGTATACTCTTGTAAATAATGATGAAATAAATAAATACAAACACTGTAAAGTAGGACAATGTGAATTTAAGTTCAGTAAGTAACATATATATATATATATATATATATATATATATATATATATATATATATATATACAGAAAAAAAATTTCTATAATAATAATGTCAAAAGATTAAAATATAATAATAAATAAAACTTAAAAATCAATATACAAAAGTAAGACTTACAATAAAAAAATAATCTATAAATCCATACATATTTTTGTTAAACGTATAAAACTTAATGTGTTACTATTATGAGAATTTTATTTAAAAATTAGATATTTTAATTGCGAAACATTAACACCATTATATGTGGTTGTTAGAAGAAAAAAAAATGTATATGTGTGTGTGTGTGTGTGTGTGCGTGCTTGCGTGCGTGCGTTTGTGTGTTTCGACCATTACTGTAGTGTCTTACACTAAAATCTCCGCTGGAAAAAAAATTAATCCATGTTATAGAGTAATAAAGATATAATTTTGGATTGCAAAAAGTAATTTTTATTTTCCGGTTCTTTGTATTCTTAAATACTTAATTTTTCAATTTCCCATCGATTGTTCGTTGTCATCATTCATCGGAAAAAATGTCAAAAACTAACGGAAAAAAGCATTACAAATGATTTTCAATGTCGAATAGTGCAAAATGCATAATAACCAATATTATAAAGTGTTATTTGCAAACAGTGAGTAAGTGTGGTTTTGATTGAACTAAACTTGTATGTATATATTTGCGGGTTTCTATTATATTTATCGTTAACTTGTAACTCATAAAGTGTATCGAAATAACACTAACTCTATAATATATCAAAAATAGGCATGCTTGCAAAATGCTCTGATATTAAATCGGATTGGAGCTACCCATGAATAGTTTCTCTTCATGTTGTACATGTCATGTTCCTTGTTCATGTTCACTTGTTATATTTATCATTTAATACAGTTGTAAATTTCAATAATAAAAATAAAATAAATGGGGTAAATTCATCAAACTTCTTAGTGGTTTAATTTTATATGTTGTTTAATGACTATTTGTTACAAGCCGACGGCATTTCCTACAAGTTTTCTGTAAAAAAGAATAGCGGGATGGCCGAGGGGCTAACTTTGCAATAAACGCGTTGCCTGAAAACCTGAAGATTAAAGTTGTAGTCTCAGCGACGGGGAGGGAGGGAGAGGATTATACTCCGGTATCGATCCCTCATCCTCTCCTCTGGCCCGGTAAATGCCCTGTATAATCGAAAAGGCAATGCACTAAAGAAAAAAAAAAAATGATTCGGACAAAACCATTGTATTTATTCCGAATTGACTCCAACAAATATTGAAATTACAATTTTAGTGAAAGTAGACATTCTATTTAATTTGGTAATATTTTATATACTATCACCTTTAATCCAATATTTTCATTTTATTCCATGTAAATTCTAGGAAAATTTAAGTAAAAGTAATTTTTGAAAAATCTGTTTCTTTTTTTTAAACAAATATTTTCAACACATTTATAAATACTTATGTAAAAATCTAGTGCGTCCACTCACACTACTTTCCTTACGATTTTAGAAAAATCTTTACAATGTTCAATATGTCTATTAAGAAAATCTAATTAGAAAAAAAAAGTAAAGCAATGAAAGCGAGTAGGTGAATAATAATTAAAATCAGCGTTTATAATTTAATATTCATCCACTTTGCCAAAGCTGGTCCGATTTAGATGATTTTTTTTTTATTTTTGTCTGAAATTTAATCAAATAAACGGATAGGAAATCTTAAAGGATATAGAAAAAAGTACTATTGAAAAGTTTCATCATAATCGCTAGAGCGGTTTTTGCTGTTTTTTTGTTATTGCGCAGCTGCTGTCGCTTAGTGAGCTGCAAAACAAAAAAAGATACAATAAAATCGATCTACTCGTTCTTGAAATAATCTTGGCACGGATAGACACACCAATTGTTGAAAATGTGTTTTTTTTAGACTCGGAGTGCCCTGAAACGTAGATTCTTTGAAAACTGCACATCGAAAATTTGACCCGATAGCAATTGTATACTTATCTAGTAATAATACAAAATTAAATATACAATTTGAAAAAAGAAAAATATAAACTTTATTTTAATGATATATAAACAACTTTTAATATGCACCCGTTATTCTGTTTTTGTCCCAAAGTAGTTCATATTTATATTTCATCGCTTCAACCTAATGGGAAATCATCTTATCTGACTCCTTTTGAATTTAATTTAATTTCTGGTGCATTATCGCAGGATTCAAATCCAGAATAGAAAATCCAAGTCCGGTTTTTTGTTGTCATAGGCCATAAGCCTATTTCAATTTTTATTTATATTTAAATTTATGTATACGTTCATTTTTTTTAATATAAAATAACTAAAGCATATTAGGTCATCCATATATACACCGATTATGTACTTATAAGAAAATAAATTTAAAAATACCAAAGTTCGTTGAGTATGTAATGTGTTTTACGGTCCTCTTGCCGATATTCAGCTTTGCCCGTAACAACTGGTGCATGACGCGATAACAATGGAATTTCTTCATCGCAGGGGGAAATGATAAGTGCCATTACATTCTATTGTTTCATTTCTAATATATTTTATGATATCTAATGCGTATGATAATATTTTTAAATATTTAGATAATTAGTACTTTGCCAATTAAGGAACTGTTTTACTTATAAAAAAAAATTGTAAGCAGCAATCTTATATAAAATATTGTAATAGTATATATTTTTAATAAGCTACATATGAAATTATAAAAATTGTATTCATATCAGAATTGGAACTCTTAAAGACCAGATAGAAATAAAAAAAAAACGATGCAGCACCTAAACCGATGAATCGATTTTTATGAAATATGACTTAATCCTTCTAATCGAAGAACTTTAAATTTACGTCTATAATAAACTTCACCCAAACAAGAAACCGCAAAAAATAATAACTTTCTTCTAGTGTGTAAGAAAACATTTTTTTGTTTCTGATAACTTCATTAACAGATAACAACAAAATTAATTTTTCGTTTTCAACGAGTGGAATTCTGTTTAATAATTATAATAATTACGCCATTAGATATCCGAAAAACACAAAATGTATTAACTGTATTTGATATTGTATGGCCATTTGAAAGTATACTAAATTACCTACAAAATAAAAAAAAAAAAAAAATCATTAAAATTAGACGATTTGGTGAAAAGATATGCAGTTCCAAATGTTCTAAACCTGACCATTTTTTTGTCTCAAAGAAACTGTATGATGTACCTTTGTAATTTTTCAACGGATTTTGATGAAAGTTTTTTTTTTCGTTTAGGAAATTTAAATGCCTTCAAAATATGTATTGAACCAAAAAAGGGGAAAACGTGCACCCTTTTTGAGTTATTCGCAAATAAAGTCCAGTATTCGTCAAAACGTCTTTTCTAGTCCTTTTTCGAGAAAGTATGTTATGTACATAAATATTTAGTGTTTAATGGGGAATGCTTTAGGAAAGTTTTTATCAAAACCGTTAGAGCAGTTTTAGTGCTGTAGTCTATAGAGAAACCTCTCCAGCACCAGATTAGTATATTTACAAAATTTCAACCTTCCAACTTTGTTAAGAAGAGCGGTGAAGATGCGCAATACTTTGAAAACAGGGACAACATTCTTACATGCCGAAATTTCTTTCCAAATATTAATAGTATTGTTCCGCCTAAGAACAAGCTCTATATACCGAATTTCAGCTTATTTGGTCGAACAGGGCCCCTGGGGTTAGAAAAACGGATAGAAACTGCAACTTCCACTGACTAATTTCGACAGAGTGCAAATAGTCTATCATTTCCGAAGGACAAATAGAAAAAAAAAAAACGATTTAACACAGATTACTGATTAGCTTGTTCTAGTGTATATTATGAGTAGCGAGCAGTGATCCTGACAAAGTTGAGCTAAAATATGGACACCTTTTTTTTAAAATTTGGCTCTATATTTAAAAAAAAAATTGAAACAGCGCTTCGGACATGGTGCCTGAATACTTGAAAATATAGAGCTTCGGCTGAAACTTGGTTGAAATTACAACTTTCAAAATGACAATACAAAAATTATTGTTCTTGGCTATCCAGAAATATATATTATTAATCCAGTTGTTGGATATTTCCCATCGGCTTATAATTTAAGATTAGAAATTCAAATAACCTGAATTTTTCATTATGCTCAAATTGTCGACGCATCATTGTTTTTTGTTTCCTGATATTACATTTTGAATTTGATATGTAGTATGTATAATTGTAATGTAGTATGTATAATAATAATGTAGTATGTAGTATGTAAAATAGCCAGCCTGACCCTGCAATTGTCATACACAAAATATAGCATTTCATATGTCTCTCTCTCTCTCTCTCTCTCTCTCTATATATATATATATATATATATATATATATATATATATATATATATATTTATATATATATATATATAATCTGAAATTAGTAAACGAATGAACATATAAATAAAATAATAAATAGCTATACTATGGAAAAATAATTTTATAGAAAAAAGAAAAACAAAAAAATAAATCGACTATGGAACCCTAACAACTTTTTCGTAAAAATTCGTGATTCGTAAAAAACTAACCTACACTTCAACAGTGTAGCTATTTTTAAAAATAGCTCTAACGATTTTGACAAAAATTGTCGCAAAAATGAAATATTGAAAGATCTTTAATATGAGGGTGGTATTGACCTCATGAAAATAGTTTGATAAGGCTGAATAAATGCCGAATTTTCAAAATGTTTTTCTAATTCGGTATTTTTACTTTGGTTTATTTAAAATATAATTAAAAATCTGCATTAAGCTCTGTTAGAGTGTTTGTATAAAGTTAGTAACTACTTGAAATCAAGGAAATAAAGATGTGTTAAATCGTTCGTGTAAAGTGCCAAATTTGATAAGTTTTGTGATCATATTATATTTATTTTTGGATACTTAATAATATTAATTGTAAAAAGATTGATGATTAGGTTTCAATCATTATCAATCACATATTTCAATCTTTCTTCTAGTGTGTAAGAAAACATTGTTTTGTTTATGATAACTTCATTAACAAGTAAGAACACAATTAATTTTTCGTTTTCAATGAGTGGAATTCTGTTTATATTTCGATGATATGTCTATAAACCGATGTCTGCATATTTGCGATTAATGAGCCTTGTACCTGTCATTTAGGTTTGAGAGATGGGAATTATTTAAGAAGAACGACGAGTTTTATTCGTTTTAGGCTTATCGAAGTTTTCTCGCTTGCTTGTTAGTGTAAGGTTGTAAATATACTTTTAATAAATTATTATTTCTCTAATAAAAAAATCAAAACAAAAGTAACTTTACATCGCTTGAATAGAGCGAATATTTTTAAAATTATATACGGCATTACAGAAGTATATTACAGATCCATCTGTACATTCCTTAGTCGTACTCGACGTATGAATGCAGTTCACTGTCTGCACTTTATCTGCGTAATCTGGACCCACTCAGCGGCTTTGGAAAAATACTGAACTCCTTACTCAACTGTCACTATACTTGATATATTAATTATTTGCTTTTTAGCTTAACAATATATACTCTGCTTCTTCCTTGTATTCAAACAACAGTTCTCCATTTTATGATTATTTAAAAAATATATCATAGCATATTATTTTTATATATCGTGAAGAGTGGTAATAAAAGAAATACTCTGTGAACATTATCCAAAGTTAAAAACTACGTAAATCATTCTCTCATTAATTTCGAAGAGATAAATAAAAGAATATGCTTGATAAAATTAAAAAGGAACATTCTTCATTTTTTGTTCCGACGCTCCGACAAAAGAAAAAGGTTCTTTCTATGTTATATTTCAATAAACATAATACAAACTTTCCAATTATCATGCAAACATAATTTTAGGTGACTTTAATGCTAAATTTGGGAAACAAAAAGAATCGGTTCCCAACCAAAGGAAAGCACATCAACAGGCATAATGAGTGCAGATCGGGTACAACATATAAAACTCAAAGATCAATAAACATTATTAGTTAATTAATTTTGGCTTATTATTTCAACTATGAAATCGTCATAGAAATTCTAGCCCCGCAATTCGTTTCTCATTCCTTTGTCGTCAAAGTCGGAATTTCGCATCAGGATTTTATTCTTGTAGTTTAGTGTAGTTTCATATCTCGCAACACTGGAAGTGTGGTCCGGTATTTTTGTTGTGATTAAAAATTAGTGTCCTTAAGCCACTTGTAATCCGTTCGTAAATTCACCTCATTTCATTGTATCTAAACAACATTTACATGTATATTTCAGCAGTGTTATATTTTTATCTTTTTTATAATCTAAAAATAATAGATGATCTAGTAATATGGCAGATTAAGCTTTTTATCAACTAAAAGTTAACTGTTTAATCACCTTTTGAAGCCGAAATCCTCATTCCTTTGTGGTTATTTTTTTAGCTGTCGGCAAAGGTATGAAATTCCTGATTTTTTTCTATTAAAACCACTCTTGCAGCCCCACCGTAATCGATTACTTATTTCAAAAATATTTTATGTAGATTTTAATTATTGTTGAAATTATAATTATTGAATTTGTGAATGTATCAGCCTCTCTTTTTCGGTTTGATTCCAGTACAATTTTCATGTATTTGAGAGAACAGAAAGCTGTTGTTGTACCAAAAATAAACTTATTTTCTTTAGGAAATATCAACATTCCTCTTTTTCTTGTATCGTCATATTATTGACTTACCATTAAGGTAAAAACGAAAAATGTTGAATAATGAAATTAGTAACCTTTTGATAATTACCCAATTAAGCTGATATAATCAGACAAATTATTAATATTTCGGATAATTTAGAATTCAATAATTTATTGAACACAAAATCAATCATTTATTAATGGAGATAATATCATAATTTTACTTTATGATCCAGATTTTACATATTTTTTAATTTTTATTTACTCCAAAAATATATGATCTATGATGAATGATTTATTGGTTTTTCGTAATTTTATTTTCTTTAGTCATGGAGACCAACCGTTTGTCGGATAAGATCTAGTTCATTTCCATATTAATATTAAAAATAAATGAGCCCCCAGGGCTCTGGGAGGTTCAGATATACAAAGGGGCTCCAACAATTACTTGGGGATCGAGTTTCTACAAGAAATTATATAAGGTGTGCTTTAAACGCTGGAGGTTAGCTTTCACTATTAAAAAAAATACAGAGCAATCAGCCGATGGAATGTTGAACATGATACTGCCCGCCCCACTATCTTAACAACTTCATTACTCTGGAATAAAAATATGTTATTCTGTAAGAAGTATTTTTTAATGCTATTATATTATTTTTGTTGAAATATTTTATCATTGGGGCCACATTTAAATAGTAGTGAAAATTGCAGTATTGGAACTAATGATTTTTTAATAAATGGCGGGTATTTATTTTCTGTTTTTTTTATAATATTTCATTTTATTGATAGAAAAAAACCTGATGATATGTAAACTTATTGATCGATTCCAAATACTTTTTTTTTTTAGAACCAGACAGATAAAACATTTTTAGCCGTATTTTTTCTGAAAATGATATCTGAATTCATATGATTATGTGGCTTTTATAGATGATACATATTTTCTTCATGTAATTTATCCCCTTCCCTCTCTATTACTTCAAGAGTCTCCCTATGTAACAAATGAACGGAAATTCGGTATGTAAGGTTGTGATCTAGGCAGAACTATTTTGTCAAAATTTAGCTATCTTCAAAATCTGTTCGCAGATTTTAAATATAATACAAGCTGCAAACGGATTCATTCAATAAAAGGTCACAGCTGGAAACCATTTTATATTCTAGATAATCCTCATCTTAACATGAAATTTTAAATTTCATGAAAGAATAAATAACATAAATGAAGTTTCAACATTTAACGGGAAAACTTAAGTCTGAAATGATGACCTGGTTTTTACCTGCAACTTTAAAACTATCAATTAAATCGGGCATTTTTTTCGGAGCAATCTATTAAAAAGTCCCGGTGTAACAATGAATGCCTGAATAGTTAGCAAGGTACCATTTGGGATCCAAAAACCAGGAGAATAGGTTAAATCGGCAAAGATGCTCCAGAACGGAAAAAATCCAATTATGAAAAGGAAGAAAAAGATATATAAGGGTAAATATTAAAAAAGATAAAGCTGCAAAGAGACTATAAATAAATAATAATTTTGATTAAAAAAAAAACAGTTGGAAGACCATGAAAAAAAAAAAATTAAAATGTAAGGTAATAAGATATTAGGATAAAAATATGAACCTTATTCAAGAAAAGATATATTTTTTCTTTACTTTAATGGAATTTACAATTGTATTACATGAAAAATACAACAAGTAAATGTGACATTGGTAACATGACATGTACAACATGAAGAGAAACTACCCATTGATAGAACTCAAATTAAAGTTCTATATTAGAAGTCCCGAGGCCATCTTCTTTTCAGAAGCCTCGGAGGGTTATCAGGGATAGAAGATGAAGCAAGATTGGAAACAAGAGGGTTCGGATGGTTCAGAAGTTTATTATGGAAGGATAACTATCAGGATTGGGCTAAATAGGAAACATACGGTACGTTAAGGTCGTTAAAGATGATGTTATTTGTGACAAAGTAAGGTGCATTGAGGATTTTGGATTGTAAGGATTGAATACGAGAGGAATTCGATGGTTTAGAAGAGCCCCAAAGCTCGATTCAGTAACTTCAAATAGGCCTTATTATAGTCTTATGTATAAGTCTTTTGTAAGTAATGGGAAGTTTATCGCGTTTGTCTATAGAGTAGTCGAAAACGCCGAGCGGTTGCTTGTCCTTTCAGTCTGGTATGAGGATTCCAAGTGAATCGTTTGTCCAGGTGGAGTCCTAGGTATCGGATCTGTTCAACAGTGATAAGTGGGGTATTGTTGAAGAATACCATAGGGCAGAAAGTCATAGGTTTGCAACGACGGGTAAAAGTAATTTGATGGGATTTATTGGAGTTTATTTTCATCCTTCAGTTTTGACACCATTCTTCAAGACTTGTGATGTGTAATTGGAGAGTTTGGGATGCAATTGATGGATCGTTGTTAACTGGTAGGATACATGTGTCATCAGCATTAGTGGGATGGGTTGGAATGTTAGCTGTATAAACTATGTAAAATATAGGACCTAGGATACTACCTTGAAGAACACCAGCAAACTGAGAAAAAAAGAGACGAACAGGGATTCTTGTGATTTACTTTGAAGTATCTATCACTAAGCTAGGAACGAATAATGAGGAAGTATGTAGGTGATAATAATTAACGGAATCTGTACATCAGTCCCGGATGCCAGACTCTATCAAACGCCTGTTCAACGTCGAGAAAGGCTCCCTTGCAATACATTCCGTGCTCCGATGCAGATGAAACTACATTCAAGAAAAGATAATATTAATTTATTGAATAAATTTCTTAACTTGATGAGGATCTGAAGTCCTATAAATAATTCACCTACCAGTAGATTTATTCAGACAGCCAAATTTTCAGTAACAAGACTTCTCTTTTTTATGTCACGTTAAAGGAAAAAAAAACGAAGAACAAAAAATATATATAACTTATTTATCCAAAAGATTTGAACAATATGAAAGCTCTTTGTTATATGACTGAAGTAAGGTGGAGTGGTTGAAAGGGTCATAGGACATGATAATTGTGTTACCGCAGGCCAATAACATTAGCCGGGGTACGGCCCTATGTACCGAAGGGCAACTTTGATTGCACATTGTCCTAAACAGTAATAACATTGGCTCGTCCGGAAATAAGTGCTGGTTTATAGTTTTAAAATAAAGCAAATAAAATCAATTTAACGAAATTATTTTGATAAATCAAGAAACGCTCCATTATCCTCGATATATTTCCCATCTAACGTTTCCTTTCCATCTGAATAGAATGTTGAGTCGTTATTGCTAACGAATTCTCAAAATACATTCTCTAACGGATATTGGTCGGTAAAATTTTTACTCCCTAAAAAAGGGGCCTAGTGAACTAAACAATGGTAATCAGTAGACGAGAAGAGAGGAGAATGGAGGGAGTGAGGTTCGTTTCTGTTTCGAAAAAGAAGTACAGGTCAAACTTCATAACGAGATTTTCTTTGTTGCATTGGTGATAAATAATCATTACGCCCCATTTTTAAGGTTTTTATTGGAACCGACGTTTCAACCGAAGCATGTCGATCATCATCAGGACGTGTTTCGAGCACTGAAGGTTTTCAAATACTCAATACAGTATTTGAACACTTTGGAATAATGCCCCTCATGCTTGGGTTGAAACATTTTTTATTTTTATTTAATATCATTATTCGATTATTTTTATAACACTAGTTAAGGTTGAAACATCGGCACCAATAAAAACCTTAAAAATTACTGCGCCCTTACTATTTATCACTAGTGTTGCAAATCTTGCAAACTCAGTTTTGGTCATGGTCTTGGTCTTGCGCAAGAGTCTCGCAACAGTCTTGCAGTTACTTATTAACTTATTACTGTAGAGATATTACTTTAATTTTTTAGATAGGAGGAACGTAACTTAGCCCGAATGAAAAATTAGAGGATTTAAATGCAAAAGTATATTGGTTATACTAATTATTTACATATAGTCACAGGCGGATCTACGGGGGTGGCTTTCGGGCTGAAGCCCCTCCAAAATGGTAAAATGTAACCATGTTTTACAGAAAAAAATATTAAAAACTATCTCTTAAAGTATTCTTGCTCGTGTAATTATATTTAATAGGACTTCAAGAACCACTTAAACACCATTTCATATATGTAATTAATTTCTTTCTTTTTTTCAAATTAATTATCGTTATAAGTATATAAAAAAAAAATCTTTCGGGCTGAAGCCCCCCCCCAAAATTAAATCCTGTATCCGCTAGTGCATATAGTAACTAACGTTGTCAGGTATTAGTAACTATTATGCCTTAATTTTTATTTTAAAAATCGATTTTTTTTGCCAGTGCTGGTCTTGGTCTTGCAACAGTTAGGCGGCCTTGGTTCTTGGTCTTGCAAATTACAAGACTAAGACCGATTTTGGGCACCATTTATCACCCATGATATGTAGAACAGTCAACTATCTTCCTTCAACAACTTTTTCTTTTGCGGTCGTTTAAGTCAGGAGAAGCCCATGTTTCAAATTATATCACAACATTTTATTATTTCCAAAAAGTTATACATCTGAAGTAACATTACCTTCTTAGTGGCAAAGAAAAAGAAATGAAAGATGCTTCCCATTATTGCCCTAAACATTTTTTTTTTTCATCACTAGTAATTTGTTATAAAATAAAAATAGCATTACTTCAGTAACACATTCAAAAACCAAACTAAAGGATATAACATTTGCTGTATATAAACATATAAAAAACATCTAGAGACCACATCTTTGTTCCTAATTGTCCTATTTTAACGATTTTTTTTTAGGTACTTTCGTAAACTATAAAAAAACACCAAATTTTGAGAGGGGATTAAGTTTTTGAATGTTTGTTCGATTACAGTAGTTCATTATTGAAAATAATAAACCACAAATATTTTAAAATCTTCATCTAATCTAGTCTAAAACTATCTTCATTTTTTAGGAAATTTAAGTAACTTAAAAACATCTTATCACAATAAAAAGAATGTATACTTTTTGAGTTCTAATTTTACCATGCCTCGTAACTTTTTTTCCAGCTTCTTTTTGTGAAATTGTGTTATATAGATAAACTTTTAAGTTTTATTCTTCTGATGCCCTTTAGGGCAACATGAAAAAGTCTATAGCCAAGTTTCATTGAAGTCGGTACATTTGTTTGGGCGCTTCAGTCAAGCATCGCAGGATTTTCTGCCGCCATCTTGAAAGTAAAAGGCGGATAGTAATGTCGATGAAGGAGGATCATCCTCGTGTCACTTCTGATTTTAAATTCAAATGTTAAAAAATCGGTCCAGTATTTTTGGAGAAAAAGTGCGGACGGCGGACGGACAAAAAAAGAAAATTTTAACCGTTTTTCGAATTCTACGTATCCTGAAACGTAAAACCTCAAATTTTGAGAGTGGGTTAAGTTTTTTAATTTTTTGTTCGATCACAATAGTTCATTCCAAATGTCATCCCACGACCATCGTTGTCTTCAAGGCTGCATTGTCCCTTCCGATTATTTTAAACTGAATGGTGCATTGACTCACACTGACATCGCTACACACTTCATTTATGTTTCTGGCCATTCCGGCTTCCCCGTTCCAACCGAGTTTAAACTCATAAAATGCAATTATGTGAATCACGCTTTGACGCCTAAGTAAAGTAACTTATTTGACACCTAAGTAAATTATTTTCAACTAGTGGAATTCTACGGAAGATAAAAAACATTTTTTTTTTTTTTGGAAGTTTTGACACATTAGTTTTGACACCAATACAAAAGAATAATCCTTCAAATGTTAACAGTTAGTTATATAAAGGAATGATACTTGTATAAAGAAAAAAAATATAATATTTGAGTTGAGTATTGTTATTCGAATTACAATAAACGTGGTTTATTCTGAGACATTCACGAGTTTAGACTAGGTCAGGATACAGCTGTTAAAGATTATCTGTCGACCTTCATAACTCATCATTAAATATTTACAGTTCGCCACTTTTCCTGCAATAAAGATAAAGTTGTGTACTGGAAAAAGTGAAGTGTTAGTTCCTTCAGATCCATGCTAGCAATTATTATATATATATATATATATACATATATAATATTTAGGTTTATTCTATAATATTTAGCTATATATTATATTATACCTGTAAGTTAATAATAAATTTGTTATAAATTATCAAATTCAAAAACGATTAAGCAATACAAGATTTTAAAAATTAAAGTATTTTTCGACAGGCCAGCGATTATTGAAGACTTTTATGCATTTATATTTTCATAAAAACTGACTATCTTTATTGTTTTTTTTTTCATTAATAGATCTCGTGAATATTTATTAGGAATTGCATACAGTAGATAATCTCACTAATGATACATTTCGTTGCCTTGGTTTGAAATAAATACCAAATTTGGGATAATTGAGTTTTCACTTAGAAATCACTTACAACAAAGTTATCTATGTTCCAAATGAATTTTAGTGCAACCAATTGAAAAATAAAGAATCTAGCAGTGTGCCATGATTTTAACTACAGACAACGTTTGAAAGTAATTGGTTTGAGAAAGTTCTAACTGATGTGCTATATAGCTGTACATCACTATTAATAATAATAAATTTCATTATTGAAAAAATTTACAAATGCCTTTGGCATATATTGTAAACTTGATCGTCAACTTCCTCTCCAGGATTAACATGAATGCTTGATTGGAGAAACCTCCCAGGGAAGACACTGCTAACGTGATGTATTAATGTAGCAGATTTCTGCTCCAAAGACGTTTGAATCTTCTTGTTGGATTCTGTGGTAGTGTGTCTGTTAGTAATGTCTGTACAAGGGGTTTAGGATGTCCAATAAGTGAGTCGTTAACATTTTTGTAAAACCTTATAATTACGTCAGTCACCCGTGGTATTTTTAGGTCTTCATGAAGCGATTTATTGGTTACGTAGAAGGGACGTACCGGAGAAATTTAGATTTTAAGATCTGAATAGTATTTAAATGTGTTTTCTGCATGAACCCCATGAACCTGAGTAGCATGTTGTATATAATAATGTTGTTAGAAAGTGATAGTTTTTTTATGGTGTAGCATTCGTCGTAGTAGTGACATTCGTCTTAGATGGTTCGATCTCTTTTTCAATGTAGCCACGTGCGATTTCCAGGACAGTCGTATATCTATTATGAGTCCCAAACATTTTATCTCCATATGATTTGGCAAAGGGATGTTGTAGTGTTAATGATAGTGGAGGACAATTGGAGCGTCTAAGTGTAAATGTAACCTCATTTGATTTATTTATGTTAATGTTTATTTAGTGCGCTATTTATCAGGCCAGGATTAGAATACGTCGATAGTATGACAGTATCGTCTACGTAAATTGCGAGTAATCTGTCTGACGTCTGTGGAACGTCAGAAGTGTAAATAGAGTACAGAACTGGACCTAAAATACTGCCCTGCGGTACTGCTGCACCAATTCAGTAATAGTCTGAGCGTTTACCATCCTGGTTGACAATGAAAAATCTATCCTCAAGGTACGATCTGATGATTAAATAGTAAGTATGTGGTACGATTGACTTAATTTTACAAAGAAGACCATCATGCCATACTTTATCGAAGGCCTGTGTGACGTCTATGAAAGCTGTTGTGCAAAATTCCTTCCTTTTCAATGCCACAGCAATTGTTGTATTCTAGAGTATGCTGATCTAAAGCCAAATTGGTGATTAGGAATAACATTGTTAGCTTCTAAGAATGGATAGAGTCGCTTTAAGACAATTTTTCAAATAAATATGGAAAATAAGGTTAAAAGACTGATAGGCCTATGAGACGTGACTTGGTCAGAGGCTTTTCTTGGTTTTGGTATCATTTTTATGATTGAAAACTTCCATACTAGAGGAAAGTAAATAAGCCGAAGAATATTTGTCAAGAAGGTTAACGCGTTTTTGAGGAGAAGTCGTACAATTTTAGGTGCGATTAGGTCAAAACCAAGAGATTTCCTGCAAGGTAATTACTTAATACAAAATTCTGCGTCTGAAGTTATTGGAGGAGGAGGTAGAGAAAGGGGAAGAGGAAAAATGGGGATTCGTTGGACATCTAAGCAATGCTGTTGGTCAGGCAAGTCTTCATGTGGGTGAAATACGTCTGTAAGATGAGTGGCAAATAAGTCTGCCTTCCCTTTATTGCTTCTAGCCCATGAGTTATCAGGTTTACGGAGAGGAGTCTTTGTAATTTGAGGAGATATATTTGAAGTTTGGGAAATAGTAATTTGAGGGGTTGCATGATGAGGAGTGATATTGTGAGAGATTGCGTAATGTCGTTTGAGCAGTTGAGAATTGTGGTATGCTATGTAGTGTTAGTATATGTTACCTGTGTGTAAATCGTATTGTGTCGTTCTTGCGAGATAGGAGCAGTGTAAGTAAGTTAGTCATGATCCGCCTCTGGGGGCAGGTGTTCTGTCACCTCTCGATTCGAAGTGGCTTGGCTCCGCACATTTAGTCTTCTTTTCTGCAACTCGAGGTGAACTGCGCATCCCCTATAGTTTGCAGGACGCACAAACAGGTGGTCCTTCTATTGGTTTCTGGCACCAAGGAACGTTAAGGATACTATTTAATGATGTGGTGATATTTGTCTTAGTTCAGCTCTGAATCAGATTTTCTGGCATTTCAGTGTTGTTATGAGCATGTTCTGATGTAGATTCAGAAATATTCAATGTAGAGTTATGGTTTTCATTATTTAAATGATTCATTTCTATATTAGTGGGATGAGGGAGGTTATGTAAATTAACATATGATTGTGTTTTGTTATAATTTGTTGATGTGTTTTTATCACAGATTTTTTTAATTTGTTCGTTTTTTATCACTTATTCCGTCTTTCGATGAAATACTAGAATTAGACCTTACCTTTCTCTTCAAAAGATTGGATAAAACGGTCTTATCTGGCAGTTCACTAGGGTCAGCTAACTGACGTGCACTCCTACGTGAAGTGTCTTTTTTCAATTTAAATATTCATTCAAAAAACGTATGCCTTTAAGGAGACCACATTTTGACTATAAAATACTTCATAAATTCAAGAATTCAATAACTTTTAGTAAAAACACATTTTTTCAGCTACTGCACAGTTCAATCATAACAGCTGTTCACTTCACTTTAATTTTAATGAAAACCTTGAAGAATGGTGTCAAAACTTGAGAATTAAAATAGATTTTAATAAATCTCATCAAATTAACTTTACTCTTCATCGTAAACCTATGACTTCCTGTCCTACAGTATCCTATAACAATTCCCCTCTTACCCCTGTTGAACAAATCCGATACCTAGGACTCCATTTGGACAAACGACTCTCTTGGAATTCTGATACAAGACTGAAACAACAAGAAACTGCTCGACGTTTTTGACTACTCCAGCACTTACTAGACAAACTCTCTAACTAAACCTTCAATACATTAAGATACATATATTAATGAATATAATAAGGCCTATTTGGAATTACGGAATTGAGGTTTGGGGCTCCACCAAACCATCCTTACAATCCAAAATCCTTCGTAAAATCCTCAATACTACTTTGTCACAAATAAAATCATTCATATCGCCCTTTACGTACCATATGTTTTCGATTTAGCCTAATCCAGATACCTATCCTTCCATAACAAACTTCAAAACCATCCGAACCCTCTCGTTTCAAACCTTGTTTCCTATTCGATACCTGATAACTCTCCTAGGCGTCTGAAAAGAAGATGGCCTCGTGATCTACTAATATAAATATATCATTAGGGTGCTACCAATGTATAGTTTCTCAACAAGTGTTTTGTTGTGATTATGTTATTGTTGTGTACACATTTACTAGATGTATTTTTATTGTACAGTTATAAATATCGTAAATTAATAATTAAAAAGATAATTTTAAAGATAGTCAAACATGTAATTTATGTTAAGCTTTCAAACAAGTGTTTGATATTTTCATAATTTGTATTTTGTGTGATATTACTATTTTTTTTGTAATCATTGCTATATATTTATATTATGTAGGCGTTTATATTTGTTTGTTGGTTTTAGCAATGTATATAGCATTAAATGATCAGATTTTTTGTGTTTTTTTAAAAAAAACATATTTCTCTATTTTTTACAAATAGATTTTTATGGGTTTAAAAATACGTTATTGCTTCTGAAATAATATATCGTTTATTTGATTCAACTTTGTAAGGATAAAATAATCCAATTTGTTAAAAAAAATACAAAGTAAGAAATATTTTTATTTAATTCGGCTTTTCGATTATTCGTATCTTCCATTAAACCTAAAACCTTAAATTTTGGGGTGCTGCCGTCTACACTTAAAACCTTGCCTCACCACAAAAACGCATTAAAAAATTACAAAGTTCTATCTGAAAAATTTTAATATTGAAAATTATGTTAATAAGTAATAGGCTTTTGGCCAGATTTATTGTTAATTTATATGAACAATACTGTTATTCTAAAGGTACCTAATCCCAGAATAAAGATGATTTTTCTATTTCTATTTCAAATAAGTGGTAAAATTAAGTCATTGGCGAATGCAAAATCAAGTTCACAGTTTCAATATATTGTAGAAACGAAATTGTTTGCCTTAGTTACAAAATATTAATAATACATTAAATTACAACTTTGAAGGAGGGTTTCTTAAAATTATAGTAAATGCAGTGAGAACCTTTTCAAACCAAGGCCATGATTTGGTCAATAGTGAGGAAAGGATCTATCCCTCATTGAAATAGTAATAATCATACAGATTTTATAATGGTTTGCTGATATAAAAAATATAAATCTATAAAGAAATATTAATAGTTAAAAGGCTGGACTGTAGGTTACGCTCTTTATCAGTGTTTTTTAGGCACCTGCTAATTTATTTGTGAATTACTAAAGTATTTCACTAACAATTGCATTGAATACGCTATGCATTTGCAAACTGTTAACTCCAACTATCATGACCCAACACATTGCTCTGACCTTTAACATTAACTATGTTTCACTAACAATTAACGATCACGAGTTGTTCACATTCTCAACTTTGACTTTAACAACTTTTAATTGGTTGGATTATTCCCTTTCAATTATAATAAAATGTTTAAACATTATTTTAGTCTTTGACTGTTATATAAACTCATAAATTTTTTGAATTGTTAATATTATATTGTTCATTTAACTTATTTAACGTATGTATTTTTTATCCGGTTTAGGGGAATCGTCAAATAATATTTTTCATTGTTTATATGCTTTACTATATCTGTAGATTATCGTTATAATTTTTTCAATATATTGTTTTACAAAACGAAATATAATGAGTCGCTAATTGCTTGGGTAGAAAATCTTGCATAATAAGTGCCATTTTCTTATCTTAAATCATGTGTCGTTTTCATTCACTTGGGTTTTGTATTCTGAATCCTTTTGAAACATGTTTTGAAAATAGGGAAATTTCCCGCCCCTAAACAACCCTTAAAAAAATATATATGATTGTTTTAAATATACTTACTATTAGGGTAAATGCACCATGTCAGTTTAAGGAAATTTCTTTGAACTTTTACGTGTAAAAATTTAAATATTGATGTTATTATATTTTTCATGTATTCATCTTATAGAACTATTTCTCACCTTGCCAAGACATATTTCAAATCCGTGAAACATTTATCTAACTTTTAAAAAATTTAAAATTAAGAGAATAGTTTTGTTGTACCAGTTGCTGAGACTGTTTGATTTAAAATATTCCTATAGCTGACAGATGTGAGAATAAAGATATAATTAAGGGAAAATTCATATTCTTCCCTTTAGGATTAACAAAAACTACCTTTAACTTATTATAAAACTAACTTCTTGTGTTTCCCGACTTAAATTTATCAATAAATGCTGGCCACTGTCAAGAATTTGTTTAATTGCCATTTAAGCTACTTTCACTCATTGCGAAAATATAAATAATTTGATGCGTGTGATAGTGGCTGTTGTGACTAGGCTAGGAAGGAGGAAGCAAGAATCCTGCCTAGCTCAAGCGATAAGCGTTGAGTAGGCGTCCTATCTTCTTCGCTTCCGGCTCTTTAAAGTCGCCACTTCCTCTACATTCAGGGACTCTCATTCAGTCCTGACATCCCCCCTTCTGACCCCGGCCGAGGCACATGTGCTACACACGAAGTTAATTACTGTCTAGAGGAGGTTCCTGAAGTGGGGTTGCCGATTTCAATTGGATTTATTAATGCTATAAGTAATTTAGTAACGCCCCTATAAGTAATTCACCGCTTAGAATTTTCATATATGTTGATAGAGTTTACTGAGTTTATGAAGTTTTTTTATTTTGTTTCCTCACTTTCGAAGGTAGGGAATCTTTGTATTCATGCAGGAGGTTTTTTTTTTTTTATTAACAAAATTTACAACTGTAATTAATAATAAATACAACAAGTAAATATAAACAAGTAATATGACATGTACAACATGAGGAGAAACTACCCATTGGTAGCACTCCAATTATATTTCTATATTAGAAGGTCCCGAGGCCATCTTCTTTTCAGACGCCTCGGAGGGTTATCAGGAATTGATGAGGAAGCAAGGTTGGAAACGAGAGGGTTCGGATTGTTCAGAAGTTTATTATGAAAGGACAGGTATCTGGATTGAGCTAAACATATGGTACATTAAGGTCATTATGGATGATTTTATTTGTGACAAAGTAGGGAGCATTAAGGATTTTACGAAGGATTCATGCAGGAGGTTAAAAAAAAAATTGTTCTCAGAATCGAAATTTTCCACTCGCGTTTTACGGTTCGGCGCCAGTCTGTCTATAGCCACCCCGTATGGCAGCAATGCCAGGTAGGGCGAAAAAAAAAGTCCATCTATAGTCAAATTGTTATGAACGGTCACCTACTTCTTTAAAGTTTGTTCCAACTTCATGAAATTTTCAGGAATTATGCAGGTTGGTGTTTAGATGGAAAATGGGTTTTGATAAAATAATAACCTTGTATCGATTACAGCGTACAGGAAATTCTATACAGTACTTCCGGTCGCGCATGCGCAAATGTATTTTTTGTGATATGCCGATATTTCAGGAACGGTTTGACTTCACCAAACGGTTTTGTCTCTTTCGTCTACTTTCGAACACACTCGGCAAACCTCACTAATATCGCAAACAAGGCCCACTTGACTAGGTAGTCTGACAATTGTCGAGTCAGAACAAAAAATATTTTATTGAATGGGGTTACTTTCTGTCTATGTAAAGACCAATAGTTATAATGAGAAAAGAGTATATGCACCTCATATTTATTGAAAACGTAAAGAAACAAAATTAAATTAAAGGAAAATAATGACTACATTATAAAACAAAAAAATAATACAATAAATAAAAATAAAATAAACTTTGGAGGAGATTACAATGCTAAACACCAACGGTGGGGTTGTCGAACATCCAACTCCCGCGGTAACATCCTTTCCCGTCTCTCATCTTCTAATAGTTATTCAATCCTCTCGCGCATGAGTCCTACTTATTGGCCAACATCCCTCAAAAAACGTCCCGATATCCTGGATATATTTATCACCTCCCAGATTTCCTCCTCGCAAACTATAATCAAATCCCTGGATGACCTTTCTTCAGACCATAGTCCAGTTCTGCTTTCTCTACATTCTGACTTTGCTCCTAAACCATCACCTCCCAAACTGATCACTGGACGAGTAAACTGGGACAAATTTCGTGATGATTTGGAAAACAAACTAGACCCCAAAATTCCGCTAAAGACAAAAGAAGACATCAATGGTGCCATAGAAAAACTGACATCATCAATAACAGACAGTATAAATAATAACACCTTTATCAATAAGATTAACAACCCACAAAAAGGCTCCTGAAATTTAAAGACTGCAACCATCCACTACTCACTGAAGCCCAAACCTGGTCCAAATCCGACGAAGAAAAATCCCAAATATTTGCTCACCACCTCTTTAAAACCTTTAATCCACATCCCGATATTCTTAACCCAAATCACCTTGAATGTATTGAAGCAGAACTGGATATCCCACTCTAAATGGCTCTTCCACCTAAAGCCTTTCATCCTTCAGAAATATCCAACATCATTCACAGGTTATCTTCCCGCAAAGCTCCTGGACACGACCTAATTACATCCCAGATCCTAAAAATACTTCCTCGGAAAGCCATTCTATTCCTTACATATATATATAATGCTGTACTCCGATCCACATATTTTCCCGACCCTTGGAAACTATCCATTATCAAAATGATACATAAACCCAAAAAGCCACAAGAATACCCATCCTCTTACCGCCCTATCTCTCTTTTACCCATCATGGGTAAAATCCTAGAGAAGCTCATCTTAAAACGCCTGTATCCCATCCTAGATTCTAACTACATAATCCCTGATCACCAATTTGGATTCCGCACATCCTATTCCACTATCCAGCAATGTCATCGTGTGGTAGACGTCGTCTGCTCTGCATTGGAGCGCGGAATGTATTGCACTGGAGTTTTTCTCGACGTTGAACAGGCGTTTGATCGAGTCTGGCATCCGGGATTGCTTTACAAACTCCGTAAATTCCTTCCCCCTACATATTTTTTTATCATCAGTTCCTATCTTACTGAGGTACTTCAAAGTAAATCACAATAATAACTACTCATCCCTCTTTTCTCAATCTGCCAGAGTTCCTCAAGGTAGTACCCTTGGTCCTATCCTTTACACAGTTTATACAGCTGACATCCCAACCCATCCTAACACTGTTATTACCACGTATGCCGATGATACTTGTGTCCTATCCGTTAATAATGACTCAACCATTGCATCCCAAACTCTTCAATCACACATCACAAGCCTTGAAGAATGGTGTCAAAACTGGAGGATTAAAATAAATTCTAATAAATCCCATCAAATCACCTTTACCCTTCGACGTAAACCAATGACCTCATGTCCCACAGTATCCTTTAATAATACCCCACTTATCCCTGTTGGACAAATACGATACCTTGGACTTCACTTGGACAAACGTCTAACTTGGAATCCTCATACCAGACTGAAACGACATGAAACCGCTTGACGTTTCCGACTACTCCAACACTTACTAGACAAACGCTCTAAGCTTCCAGTTAATTACAAAAGACTTATATACATGACTACAATAAGACCTATTTGGAGTTACGGAGTTGAGCTTTGGGGCTCCACTAAGCCATCGAATTCCTCTCGTATCCAATCCTTACAATCCAAAATCATTCGGAAAATCCTCAATTCTCCATACTTTGTCACCAATAAAATAATCCATAATGACCTTAATGTTCCTTATGTTTCCGATTTGGCCCAATCCAGATACCAATCCTTCCATAATAAACTTCAGAACCATCCGAATCCTCTCGTCTCTAACCTTGCTTCCTCTTCTATTCCTGATAACCCTCCGAGGCGTCTGAAAAGAAGATGGCCTCGAGATCTCTTATTGTAAATACATTTTGTTTTTAGAGTGCTACCAGTGGGTAGTTTCTCAACAAGTCATTTCATGTTATTATTTTCTGTTATCAAATTTACTTAATGTATTTAATTTTTTAATACAGTTGTAAATATCATGAATAAATAAAAAAAATAAAATAAAATAAACTTAAAGGTAAGTAAAGTAAAATAAAACTTTCAAACTATAAAGTGGGCAACTCTAGTTAGAGCTCTTACATTCGATTTTTTTTCATAATCTTTTTCTTTTTATAACCGATAGAATTTTTAAACACATTTATTCTTTTTTAAGGTTAGTCGTGTCGCTGACTGAAGGTCTTTCAGTCTTAGAGATTGTAAGGGCCATTTTACTATAGTCTTTCGTGTTATATCTCGGTGTTGGTGTAGTACATTAGCGCTGCCTAGTAAATGAATGTTTCCCCCGCGTTCTTCCTGTGTTAAAACAAAACTAAATCTAAAAGAAAATATGATCAGGCCCAAAAAATCTATAATTTTTATTCAGATTTTAATTAATAATAATCCATAACTGAAAAGGATAACTATTTTTTAAATTTAATTGCGCCATCTTTAACATCTTATTGATGTTTGCATTCAAAAATTGACTTCGCTTTTTCATATGTTTATTACTCTAATCTTAGAACTGACTATGGCGCGTGAAACAAAAATAGTTTTTTCTTCTTTCTAAACTCCGGCTAGTAGTTACATACTCACGAATAAATTTGATTTTCTGCTATGTTTAACGGCAAACCTCCATTCTGGGGTTCTGTTAATGTTTACTATTTTTTTTCCACGGATAATTCAGTTTTATTTACAAAACTCCAGCCCTTTTATATGCTGTTTGGAAGCGTGGTTGGTATCGAGTTTCACCAACCCAGGTGGAAAATTTCTAGCACAATATGTCAAGTACCCCTTTGACAGTTGATGGTCATATGTTCAGAGCGTAAGATGTTTTGGATAAACCATTCTATGATAATTAACATATGCGTTGCTTTCCATTATTAATTACATACTCATATACACAAAAAATTTTATTTGTAAATATTTCTTTTAAAATTCATTTATCAGATTGAGATTCTAATTAATTTTACCTGATGGAATATTTGATTGTTTAATAAATCTATATAACAAAACAAGCTTTCATGTTTTTTGTTCTACTTATCTCAATGTCCAGGAGGAATTCGTAAATACCATTTTTTTTTTCTAGTATAGTGATGAAAAAACTTAAATTAAAATATGTGAAACTTTTATATGATTGATACGATAAAAACTATTAAATAAGAGGAAACACGAGTTGCAAGGAAATAATGGATTTTGTAACTTTCTTTCCTTCTGGGGAGTAAAAAACCTAATGTTATTAATGTATCAAACGTCAGACCAGTATCTTGTATTGTCTGCGTCATCTTTTACCGTAAAATATATGGCAAATACCGTTTTCATGAATGGAAATATGGAATGATTAATAATTATTTTTTTGAAAAAACATCTGCAGTAGTAAAACTAAAAAAATCGAAATTTCTTAACACTCAGATATTGTTGAGGAAGTACTGTTCAATTCCATCAACCGTTATAGAGGAAGATGGTCAGCATTGATGCTGAACCCTCAGGGTTCTCCGAAGGCCCTATTAAAGGTAAATACTTTATAGAGGCTGGGTGAGGTCAAGGGAAGTCTTCCGATCCCAAAGTCGATCCACGACTGATGTAACTGAATTAATAAATATTTTGTCACAAGTACTAACCCACTCATTCCTATAAAAATGACATTTCTTTGTAATTCATTTAGATACTTAATTAACGAGTGATGATGTATAATTTTTTTGGCTTATAAATCGTGGAAGTGTGAAGTATCAAAATTGTATAGCGGTTTCTAAGTAATAGTTTGATCTTAACCTTCGTTTGCATTTTTATTCAAAATTATTGAACGTTTTTAGTAGTACAGTAAAATTATTCGTGCGTGCTAAAAGTCAGATAGCTCAAGTTTTTTACTTTTGCTGCTTTGTAAGACCGTTGAGCAACGGATCGAAAAATAGATAGGGGTCTAGAATATCGTTTCGCGCTCCCCCCAATATTTTAAGGAACAAAAATAAAATAAAAACCAATAATAATTAATCTATATGAATGAATAAAATATATAAACTAAAATCAATTAAGGATATTGGAAAAGTCGGTTAGACGGATAAGCTAAGACCTAGAAGTAGGCACGCAAGTATTTTATTTCATTCATATGCACCCTTCCATCTTTATGTTAAGATTTCATCACATTTCCTACGGTAAATTCAAAATATCGGAGAATTGAGAGTTCATCTCACTGCCTCAAACATTTAAATAAATATAAAAATATGTAATATATATTTAAATGTACCCTACGTAAAAAAAAACGAATACTAAACTAATCATAATAACAATTTAAACACGAGCATATATTTATAAAATATTTACAGAAGCCATTCACTCAGAAGAAATCCGAGCCAAGCCTTTCTCCCCACTCGTGGAAGGAAAGACAGGACTCCAGGAGATCACTCAGCCGCATTGTTCCTATTACTTTTAATTTTGGTATTAATTTATATTATGTGAGCTAGTTTCGATTGTTTTAAATCTTTTTCCCTGATGTGTAAAGATCTCTGAGGAACAAATTAAAATTGCATGGTGTTAGTAGAGTATTGTTTATTTTCTTGATTTTTATTTTGTCATTTAATTTTATGGTTTTGAATGAAATGATTATATATTATTTAATATCATAGAACTTCTTTCTTAATCTAAAATCTTATTTATCTTGAAAAGTAATGGTTTTATCAGAGCTCAATTTAGTATAACATTTGAGAAAATCTCAGTTGTTGAAACTTTTTTCCCAAAGTCCATTGTAACAGTTCCAGTGAAAATTTTTAGAAAAAAAGTTTTTAAAAAAATAAATTTGTTTTGGCTATAAAGTTCTAGGTTTATGGTGAAAGTTTAACTTTCATTTACTTGAGTTCATTAAAAAAAAGTTCCGTTAAAAAAGAAATTATCAGTAATTGATCTTAGATTAGAATTATAATGTATATAAAATAAATTATTTGATTCTAATGTGTTGTTTATTTGAGAAGCTAAGAATAAAAGTGATTTTTTAAATCTAATATTTAGTGAAATCTACCAAACTTTCAGAATGAAAGATTCCTGTAGAACCGAAACTGTTTCATATTAACTTCGAATAAAGAATAGAACAGAATTTTCTGTCTGACGCTTTAAATACATTGCACCCTTATAATTAGATAAACAATTAAAATATACATTCTTAAAGTGTTTTTAGTCATTTCACAAACTATGTATGTTTTATTTATTTAAATAAAAACTTTTTTTTTATTATCAATAATTTCGCTGTTAGTTGAATTAGGTAATTTCTAATAAACGTAACTTAAGAAGGAAATGGACGGCGATAAAAAAACCTGTACATTTAACAAATTAAATGTGTTGGAAAACTTATAATCAATTGTTTCAATTATATGTACAATTACTATATTTTTACTCAGTGTAGGATGGTAAGTGAAATTTGTGATTTATCCCTCCCCGCACCTGATTTTTGTTATATTATTTAACTGAATTGTAGTTTTTTAATGTTGGAAATCGACAAGAACTTGGGCATCTAGCAGATAGCTTTGAAAAATTCAGCCGTCTCATAGTCGTCACAACATTATTATTTCCTCTCTTTATTATTATATATTTATTTCGTGCTATATTAGTGATACAATATAATTAATTGATATCGATTTTAGTGTAAGTATTAGTTTTTTACTAGCCCGGTTATTTTCCATTTTTTATTTCTTGTTTTTACCAACTAAAACATATTTTTAATCTAAGATTGAGACATTACGTTCACAAAAACTTGCATAATAACTGATGCCTACTCCTACAGTCTGTCAAAGCATTCAGTTATTTTACTTTTCGAATCCTTTTTTTTTTTTTTTTCCTATTCCCTCCCCCTCTCCCCCCATGCTTTCTGTCTTATTACATCATACTTCAGTTGTCGTTTGCTGTGTTGATTCGTTTTTCTTATTTGTAATAATTATCGTTCAGCTATATCTATTTTTTTATTGACTCTCTAAAGTCATCTTTATTTTATATATATTTTTATTTTTTTCTTCTTCTTCTTCTTCGATAGCTCTACAGCCCAGTGTGGCCTTTTCTTCCTGAACAACAGCTCTCCAGATGTTCCTGTCCTTAGCCTTTTCCTTCCAGTTTGTAACTCTTAGCCGCCTGAGGTCGTCCTCCACATCCTCCAGCCATATTCTTCTCGGCCTTCCCCTTCCCTTTACAACATAAATTCTTCCTTGGAGCATATTTTTTAGGATTTTCTCATCTGCCATTCTAAGAACGTGCCCCAGTCATTCGGTCCGCCGTGATTTTATGAAGTTCACAATTTCATTATGATTGAATAAATCATATAGCTCCTTATTGGATCTAATCCTCCACGCTTTAGTTGTTTCATCGTACAAGATGCCAAATATTTTTCTCAGGATCTTCCTCTCGTAGACCCTTATCGAATTTGCCATGGTGGAAGTAATTGTCTATGTTTCAGCCGCATAAGTAAGTATGGGTCTTATTAAGGTAGAGTATAGCCTTATTTTCGTTTTCCTTGATATCACGGATGATTTAAAAATGTTTAAATTCGCTAAATACGTACCGTTAGCGGCTATTATCCTTCTGTGCACCTCTGTCATAATTCTGTTTTCATTGTATTTTTACTAGTTTAATATAATATTAACCTTTGCTCCGTACAATATTTAAACTGGGGATTTCCTTATTTTTTATTTATTTATTTTTTTGCAAATGCAGTTGATCGGCTACAGGAGAGATGAATGGGAACATCATTACATAAACATGGCTGGCGGGCAAACTAGCTATGCAATTACTGAGAGAAGTTCCTTTCACTCCTTACACAAGACCAACGTAACATTCCTATCTTCTCCGATGCAATACCTCTTCCAATTCCGTCAGCCTTATATATTTATTAATATATATTTCTAGTATCATTCGATTTAATAATATATCTATATATCTGCATCATAAAATAAAAGCTTATATATATGAATGAATGGAATTAACCATTACTCTGGAACATATTTTCCCCTTAAAAATACCGTGAGATGGCGTAACTTTGAGACTGGGTGGTTAACTTTGGGACAGCGGGTAAAATTTAGTTTGTGATGATTCCGTGTTGGGTACACTGTGTTGGTTCAGTCTGCGAAAACGTGTTTTGTGTTGGCATGTTCTGCGCTACTACCTTGCGCCAGTTTGAGAACCCTAGTTCACTACACTCGTTGTGCAGTTAGGTTTTATTTATTTCCATTGCTTTTTTTTTTTTCAAAATTCTTGATGATTGATGATTATCGGTTGGCTTATGATCTTTCCCATCTTCTCGTGGAAACCCCATTAATTTTTAGATATTGTTTTAATCGCATATATTCTTTAAAAAGCGCCTCCGAATTTCGATGAAAATGTTCACATTGTCTATTCGGGGTTTATTTTTATTTTGATCTATTATTTTCAATAATTAACCATTGTGATCGTCCAAGAAATTAAAAAATTTAACCCCCTCCTTTTTTGTCCGTCCGCGCCTTTTCTCCGAAACTACTGGACCGATTTTCTCAAATTTGGAGTCAGAGGTCACTCGAGGATGATCCTCCTATCTTTACATTACTATCCGCCCTTTCTTTCCAAGATTACGGCCGAAAAACCTGTGTTGGTGTAGACAGTAGCGCCTAAACGAATGCACCAATTTTAATGAAACTTGGTAAAGTCTTCTCCTCGATGACCTATAAATGTATCTACATAACGTACTTCAAAGAAAATAAGTTGGAAAGAAAAGTTACGAGGTGAGATAAAATTAGATTTTCGAATAACTCAAGAAGTATACACTTTTTTGGTGATGTATATGGTTATTTAAAAGTTTACGATCTTTACCAAAAAAAAATTTGTTGAGTCGGACAATTTGGAGCGAAGATATGTTTTGTATTTCTGTTTGCTTGTTCGTTTGAATGTTTTCATCAACTGTAGCAATTCTGCCTATTTTTTTAAGCAAATTACCACTGATAAAATAGACAATTGTATTTACCAATGTTAGGAATCCCTTTTCATTCATTTTCTTAATGTTACATGAAAAGTAATGTTAATTTTGTTTTCATATTGTTTGAAAATAATTTGCATTCCCATTGTGTAATAATTTACAGCGTTTTTTCAATGTGATTTATTTGACTAACTAAAATCCACTATGATTAAAATAATATTTCAACTTATTTCATTTTTAATATTTCAACTAATTTAATGTTTCTGTTTCAGGTAAATGTGATGTCACATATTCCTGAGAAAATCTCTTCAAGTTTAATGGAATAGAAGGTAAAATAGAATTTTATTGTTCTACGAACGAACCGCTGCTATTATGTTAGATTTGGTTCATAGAATTAATAAACGTTTTTAGATTGTTACAAAGTTATTAGGGAATTTCATCCGCAGGTTTTTCTCCCTTCCATAGCGGGAGATTGTAAATTAAAAGGGCCTAGATTAAGTATTACAGAAGGCCTTGTCTGTAAACTAATTTCCTTTATTCTTTATTACTCGTTGTAGCGTTTTCTTTTAATGAAACGCTCTTAATATGTCATAAATAAACTACTTTTTGTGATGATAGTGAATAATATCGTCCGTTTATTGCAAAAATTCATTTAGTGACATTAAATAACCTTAAACCACTAAGAACTTTTTCCTTTGTAAAACGAAAGTACTGTACTTTTGTAGCTAGCTATATTTGATATATTAAAAACAAAATTTTTGTGTGATAGATATTTTTTATATATTTTAGTGCTTCTTGCTTAACAATTTATGTCAGAAGTAAAAGTTTTGGCTCAGTTTTAGTACAATTAAGTAGAAATTACGATCAATTTATTCAAGCACCGGTACAATCAATTATAGAGATAGCAGAAAGTCCAAATTTTGTGTGATCCCTTTTGTTTAAAATTTTGAGGCATACAGTTTATCAGTTTATTGAAAAATGTGGTCAAAATTCACAAACACGTTCAGACTAAGAAGTTCAGATCCCTCAAAAATGTACTTTCTTGGGGAACTTATACTCAAAAGGTTTCAACTTTTTTTTTTTCCGTAATACTACATCGAAAAATATTGGGCTCATTTTTCTCATGTGCCATAGGAGCTGGAAAAAAATGATATGACTGAATGAATGAATTTTTATAGAGTATTTATACAATAAAAAACAACAAAAGTATCCAACCTCAATAAAAATATTTACGGCTTGGTTCTTGAAACCGTCAGCCGTGACAAAATTGATACAATAATATAAACTAAAACATACTATGTTATTGTTAATAAATACAATGTAAATGCTAATAAGTACAGAAATACGATATATCAAATCTTAATATCACAAGTATAAGTACACGACACAATTTTAATATACATACATATATAGTATTTTAATATAATTGCATAAATATTTTTTTCAGCTTAAACATTATTCATCAATTAATAATTAAATTCTTGGCATAAGTCATATCTGTATTGCCAGGCTACTTTAGAATAGACGTACCCAGTTTTTTTCCCTTCAAATGTGCAATTATTGCCCCGAATGTCAGGTAATCTTTTCCAAAATATATTATCCTAAAAAAAATATATATTATAATTTCAAACAAAATTTATGTTATTTATTTTTTTCATTTTCCTTTCCAGTATTTTTAGATTATTACTTATCAATATAATTCTTCTTCTTTTTTTTTTGTGTGCAATAAGAAAAAAAAAATTGAATACGGTATTAAATGAGTTGTAATGTTTTCTATAAAATCGGCTTACCAGAAGTGCTTCTTTTTATTTTAATATTTTGATGTATACGACTAAATGATTTTTATATTCAGGTATATTTTATCTCTTCAAAATAATCTGTAATTGTCACATTTTCAAAATATCTATTTTATTACAGCTCATATGGTTTATTTGAAATTATTAAGTCCTATCATATTTAGTTGTAATTAATGAAATTTGCTAATTAATAAAACGAGCTGTAGTTTCTTAGGTTGATAATAAATTCCCGAAAGTAAGAATATTAATATATATATGTATATGTAATTATTAATTATATTAATTATATGTAGTATTGATAAATATGTAACATATTTTTGGAAAGCCAACTATTTTAGAGGCGTTAATAATATAATATAATGTCGTAGAAGGGAGTGGAGAGTAATGGAAAATGTACGACTAATAATTTATGAAAACTAATTTTATTAAACCGAAACCAAATTTTTCCTTGGTTTTAAAATAAAATATCTGTCCTAAAAAGAAACTTTTACGATTATTTTAAAGCTTGAAAAACGAAAAATATAAAATACATCGATTTATTGACTTGATTAAAACTTTTTTATCATACTTTTTCAGAGAAGAAGTATCACTGAAAATATTTCGAGCGATGTTTACTGCAGACTTGGGCAATATTTGAAATGAAATATTGTAAACTATAAAATTAAATAAATTCATTGTATTTTGTATTCTATGGAATAAAATATAAAATTGTTTGTAACTATATTTTTTTATTAAACAAAAGATGTTTTGGGTTGCAGTTAAAATAAAAATAAATTACATTTATTTACTTTTTCCGAAGTTTTAGCCTAAGTGTTTGGCCTTCATCAGGTTTAATAAATAACAAATAAATATTGATAATATAGTGGACAGTAATAATAATAATAATGTGTAGATAAAATAATATAGAAATTTCTTCATAATTTACTGGCTACATATTATTTTACTATATTATTTTACCTAGATGTTATCATTATTACTGTCCACTGTTTTCTCAATATTTATTTGTTATCTTGTCTTTTCTTTGAACACTGGTGAAGACCTGAAACTTAACAAAAACGTCGACAAAATTTTTTTTTTTTAAATGAATTATTTTAAAAGTATATTCACTATCTTTTAACTACTTTCCTCTTGAGTATAAACCTTTTTTTAAGGAATTCTTTATAAAGTCCAATCCATGGGACCTAAGTATGTTGTTTTTCCTAATTAAAATTTGAAATACTTTTGGTTTATTGTACTTCAAATATTTTAAATACTTTGTAATTAAAATACTTTATATATTTATAAAAACAATACTTGGTATTTTAAACAATGTATTTTAAAACAATAAGAAAAATAAGTAAAATAATTTTTGTCCAGTTCTGGGTTTGGAATAGCATTTAACAATAACTTTTAATAACGTTAGCCCGAAGTTAGATTAAATTTGAAGCCATGATTAAACATAAATTAGTTTATTTTAGTTTTGTGAAACGAAGTTTTTTGTTTTTCATAGCTACATTAAAAAACATATTCTAATCTATGTGTTCCAATTTATGTGGGGCGATTTTATTTTCGTCCCCTCATGACCTTTAGACCTCTGCTGGCCTTGTAGCCGAGTAATTATTCGGAGTATTTTTCTTGGAAAGTCTGATAATGTAGTTGCATTCGGCCACCAATTACATTAATTTCTCTTATTACCTCAATCTAATTGGCTGTATATTTTCCTGTTTGTCTACCTTTATCTGTTATTTGCTGGAAGTGCTATGAGCACCGAGGTTTATACTGTTATTTCGTTTTTTTTATAGTGGCTAAGATTTCGATTTTAGATTGTTTTCTCAGTACGTGTGACGTTCAAGGATTCAGAGAAAATTCACTCTTGAGCAGTTATCATCTACAGACTCTGGTTTTTTATTTAATTTTAAATGAGTAAATATTCCTCGAAAATATTCATTTTTAATTGACATTATTTCTAAAAATAAAAAAATTTGAACTCTTGGAAAAAATATATATATTTATTCAAAATATTTAAGTTACCAATTTGCACAAATTGATTGCCAGGTTTTCTTGGCCGAAAATTAATTTATTACTGAAAAATAACATTATTGAAAAAATAAATAAATAAACCAAGTCCAGTGGGTATTTTCGAAAATATATGGTCCTATTTCGATTTTTTTTGTTTCTCCTTTTATTAGGAAATTTAATTTCCGTTATTTTATATTCTGAGTTATGCCCAAATTAAAATATTCTTTTTTTCGGAACATCTCTTTGCTTTTCTAGGAGATATGGTATATATTCATTGCTACGGCCTCTTATTCTGTGTTACTAGTATTATTTATATGGGTTAAAAATTGTTAATACGCAGTCATAATTAAGTTTTTATTGGTGCCGACGTTTCAACCCATCTTCAGGGCGAGGTTCGAGCACTGAAGGTATTCAAATACTCAAGGGAACATGAATACCTTCAGTGCTCGAACCACGCCATGATGATGACCAACATTTCTGGGTTGAAACGTCGTCACTAATAAAAACTTTATAATGGCTGCGTCCTGAATATTTATCACCCATGATATGTAGTACAGTCGACTAACTTCCTACAATGGTATTATTTATAAATAAAAACATTTCTATTTATTACTATTGACCTGCCCATCTCTGGGTATGATATTTGCTGAAGGAGAGAGGTAATATTTAAACTGTAATAGGCGAAGAAGTTGCAACAATTAATTTGTATGAAAAAATTAATAGTTAAATTGTCGGTCGGCATTGTTGGCTATAGGAGAGCTGAAACACTAATCTATAAACGTCAAAATATTATATTTAAATTTTGTATAATTAATATTATTATAATTAAAAACAACATTAAATTAACCCATTACAAACTAACTTAAACAAGTAATCATTACTATAAATGTTCAATAACTTTTATAATTAGTAATTATAAATTTAATAAAAGATTGATCATTTATTCTTTATTGTTAATAAATATATTTCAACTCAAATTTATTTTACCACTAAGCTTCTCCAGGATTTTTTTAATATATTATAAGTACTTCTACTTTCTTCTACTTTTAATAAGTACAAAATACATGTTAGATCCTGATTCTCCAAAGTTGTTTATTATTTCTCTTCCAGCTTTCATTTGTCACTCAATCTCACCGCCATTTGTTTTTTATTCACGATTCTAGGTGCTATGCAGTGTTGCCGTTTGTACGAGGATCCTCATATTTGTACGAGGTTATGACTTAATGTACGAGGTACGAGGATAGATCAGCCTCGTACCTCGTACATAAGTTTTGCTGACGTATGCAATGCAAGGTTATATTTTTATTAATGAAGTTTATAATTGTTTTACGGTTATTTTGAATGAATTATTATTTATATTGATATGAAATACTGAACTTCTGTTGCTTTCTAGACAAATAAATTGCAATTATACCTTCTTAAATTAGAGTATGATTATTATTTCCTTCATAAAACTATGATTGTATATATATGTTTTTTTTTTTTTTCTAGAAAATAAAATAAATAAAAAATTTTTAGATTTTATTCAGTATAAAATAAAATATAAGAAACCATATCCATTATTTCCTTCATAAAACTTTTTTTATAAATATATATTTTTTAAAATGTGTTGTAATAGAAAATTAAACAGAAATTTTTACCGTCATTTTTATAGAGCATAAAATAAAATACGAGAAATTATATCCATTATTTCCTTCGTAATTATTATTTCCTTCATAAAACTGCAATTGTAAATATATTCTAGATAAATTAATTTTTTTTAATTATTAGCGTAATATAAAAAAAAATTATTTTCTTGTATCTATAGTTACATTTTTGTATGTAAGTCGTGTTACTTGTTTTCTACAATCATTCTATACATACCAGTTTAAGTGGGATGTTCTGGTACGGAAGTGTATAATAATCTATTAAAGATTACTAGAATGAATTATTACTAAACGATTGACATTAATATAGTTTTCTATTTTTCGTTTTTCATCAATTATTAATTTTCTAATTAGGATTTTTGTAAAATTGTGAATATTTTAAATTTCACTCTAGCCATTAGTAGATTGGAATCACTAACACTTTATCTGCAGATGGTATCAGCTGATATGTAGACTCCTGCATGAAAGCTTGACAGTTCGCTGTGTGTAGACGTGTTTCACATTATCCGGCATCTTGGATTCTTATCAAACCAATTTCCTTAGTTTACCACCATTTCTGTGTATTGGGAGAATATAATTAATTTAATGTTATTTTATTATCTTATATTAATAGAATCGGTGAAGGTAATTTTATTAATCCGTTTTTATAGATTTGTTTTTTTCATCAATGATTTTTTTTTTACTTTGTTTCATATGGAGTTTTAAATATTAATTCTTTAAAAAATTATTAAATAGAAAATTATCCCTTTCCCCTTTGAAAGCCGTCCTCAGGACAGTGAGAAATAATTACTGGATCAATCCGTCTGAAGTGATCCATTTTAAATTAAATTTGTTTAAAAAAAAATTATAAATAAAACAATTAAAAGTCATTTGATTTTCTTCAATCTCCATTTGATGTTTCATCTTCTTCATTTGATATTAGATATTAATGTGTATAAAATATTAATATATATTTATTATTAGCTCCAAATACCATGGCGCATAACCTATTTAATTAACATAAAATATTTAATTCAATTTTTTTAAAATACACATAATATTATTATAAAATAATATAAAAGACAAATGATTTTTTAAATGAGAAAAAATTAAAAGCTTATTTTAATCAACCAATTCATTAATAAAGTTTAGATTGTTCTTTGAGTATGAATGAACATGTTTCAGTATTTCATTTACCGAAACAGATTTTTCACGCCTTAATCCTCGTTTTATCCCCTTTAAATTATTAAGCTTTACTAAATATTTAAAAGCATTTCCTATTACATCTGAATCTTATCGTGATCTGATTTAATATTGTGTATTATCTACTTAATATATTCTAATATTTGCCTGTTAAGAAGCTCTAGATTGATCGTGTTTCGTAGTTACATTGGCTGATAGTATATTGCTTCTACTAAAATAATCTTAGAACCTTTCTTAGAACTATACTGATTTATAAACAGTAATTAATGTCATTCATCTGTCATCGTTATAAGAAAAAAAAAGAGGAGAAAACTGTTGATTCGGTAGTAAGTTCCTTTTAACATGACGGCAGCGCCATTTCCGGGAAAAATGTATTCTTAGAAATTTATTTGCATAATCACCATTCACAGCTTATTTATTTTTAAATTCTATTGAACTTAATATTGCTGAAATATATAGGCATTAGCTGTTGAAAGGATGTGGTTGAATAATGTCTGAATATACTGTTAATTAATGCTGAAAACAAACAAATACATCTTTCAGACATTTGTTATTTATTTTCAGTAGTAATTCAAATTTACATTGAGTAGTAAATTTGATTAGAAAAACATAGATTGTTTGGTATTATAATGAAGTTATTGGAGTAAAGATTATGTGTGTTAAGCCATGGACGCTACTTCGTCCTTGCAAGTTCCCTTAATGTAAATGACACGCCATGATTTGAGAAACGGTTCCATTTATAAAGTAAATTATCAACTCATTCAACTAACTGTTAACTATCATAATAATTAATCTTAGTTTTTTTAATTTTATTTTATAAACAATTTTTAACGTTTTTCAAAACATCAATTAATTCTTCAATTTATTGTGCGATAAAGAAAATAATTAATTTGTTTTTAAATTTTTTAATCTACTGATGTTCATATAGCTGACCGTTAAAATTTTAACGGTAAAAGATTTTAAGTAATCAATTTACCGACGTTTCGGCCCAAAAATGTTGGTCATAATCGGGGCTAATAATCCAAAATTATAAAAGAAAAATTATGTAGGTATAAGTATGTAAATAAAAAAAAGAAAAAAAGTTTAAACGTAAACATGAGATAACATCAATATAAATAAAGTAGCAACAAAGACATAACAATATGCTTAAAAAATGTTTTTGTTTTATAAATAATTTTTTTTTTATTCATTGGTATTTACAACTGATTAATAAATAAAATAAAAACACAACTAGTAAATGTGCACTCAGAAATACAATAACATGAAATCTCTTGTTGAGAAATTACCCACAGATGGCACTCAAATAATAAATTTACACAAGAAGATCACGAGGCCACCTTCTTTTCAGACGCCTCGGAGGTTTATCAGGAATCGATGAGGAAGCAAGGTTTGAAACGAGAGGGTTCAAATGGTTCTGCAGTTTGTTATGGAAGGATAGGTATCTGGATTGGGCCAACTCGGAAACATATGGAACGTTAAGGTCTTTATGGAAGATTTTATTTGTGACAAAGTAAGGAACGTTGAGGATTTTGCGAAGGATTTTGGATTGTAAGGATTGGATACGAGAGGAATTCGATGGTTTAGTGAAGCCCGAAAGCTCAATTCTAAATAGGTCTTATTATTGTCATATATAAGTCGTTTGTAATTGATTGAAAGCTTAGAGCGTTTGTCTGGTAAGTGTTGGAGTAGTCAGAAACGTCGAGTGGTTTCTTGGCGTTTCAGTCTTGTATGAGGATTCCATGTCAGTCGTTTGTCCAGGTGGAGTCCTAGGTAACGGATTTGTTCCACTGAGATAAGTGGGAAATTGTTAAAGGATACTGTAGGACAGGAGGTCATAGGTTTGCGACGCACGGTAAAGATAATTTGATGGGATTTATTGGAATTTATTTTAATTCTCCAGTTTTTACACCATTCTTCAAGGTTTGAGATATGTGATTGGAAGGTTTAGGATGCATTTGATGGATCATCATTAACAGATAGGATACATGTGTCATCAGCATACGTGGTGATGACAGTGTCAGGGTGGGTTGGGATATCGGCTGTATTAACTGTGTAAAGGATAGGACCAAGAATAAATAAATACAAAAATGATATATTAAAAGAAAAAATAATTCGAATATATAATTAATACAAATAAAACAATTATGAAGATCTATGGAAAAAATAAGGCTACAAGTAACTGAGAAGATTTTTTTTAAAATAAAAAAATAATATTTTTATACATCAGCGATTTTAAGTTTTTCAAGCGATTTAACAACTAATTAAGATTGTATAGTATATATAGGTAAAAAATTTTAAATTTAAAATTATCTTTAAGTTATTTTATTTTTTACTTAATGTATATACTTTATGATTTATGATATATTTTTCTTCTGTTTATTTTACCTATTTTTATATATAGTATGAAGTATGTGGTTTTACCTCCCTATAATTATTGTCATAGTGACAGAATATTATATTACTTAATAAATTATTAAAGATAAAAATAATAAAGATTTTAATCCTAGAAATGGCATTTACACCATAAAATATTTCAGTATCTCTTTGTAATGCAGTTTGCCTGTTACGTAATTATTCCTTTCACTTGGCGGCCATTTGCTCTTATGCTGTTTAGGAACTTTTTATACATAAAATATATCTCTATTCTCTAGAACGGAATATTATGAATGTAAAGCTTTAGTTATATGATCATTTAAATGAATCTTTATGACCATTATTGCGAACAGTGCATAGGAGGTATACACAATGTAGTCATTCTCATTTTGTTTATTCTATAATAACAACCAAACAACGTTCATGTAATTTTAATGTTGTGATGTTTTTCAATCAAAATATTTAATAATAACATAGTAAGAAATTTTCGCTAAAATCACTATCGGTAAATTTGCTAAAATGTTAAGTGACTCATGTAGAGTGAATTCATTCAGCTTAAAACGTGTCGACAAAATCTTGAAGCCATTTCACGATTAAAATGTAAACTTCTTAAATAAAATAAAAAATGCATAACTAATACATAAAAATTAAGTAACAATTTTATAATTAACAAATAATTCTTTATTCATTCTTCGGATGATTAAATAATATTTTAATCAAATATTTTTAATCAAAAAAGGTTATTTGAATTTTCTACTAAAAACGTAAAATTTTCTTTTGCGAAGTTGAAGGAAGTAGTGAACATTAGTAGTTGAAGGTGATATTCACCGAAAAAATGGACCCCGCCCCAATGTCAAGTGGGGAAAGAATGGACTCAACTGAAGCTAATTGTAGTGATACCTGGGGCTTTGGTAACGGGAAATATAAGAAATCTTCTTACTGAATAGATTATCCGAGGAAACACAAATAAAAACAGAAACAGAAATGAGTAATGCACTGTAAATACAGAAATGAACAAACAATCGAAAAACCACTACCAATACACATTCACTACGTTCAAAATTATGTGGCATTAGTCCTATTCCTGGAAAACAATGCAACTCCAAATTCATTTTTTCTAAAAACAACCATCCAAGGTGTAACAGTTTACCCGAAAACACCAGACGGTTATCGTAAATAGTCTTCGAAATGGAGGTGCTGAATTCCACACTTATCAGTTAGCTGAGGACAAAAATAGAAGAACTGTGATTAAAAATTTGCACCTCACCACCCCAATCTCCGAAATAAAAAATGATTTAGAAAACATGGATGTATTGCAACAAACCCAGCAGCCACCTTCAGCTTAAAATAATGCCCCCATCCCCCTTCCTCCAATTACTGAATGGTTTAAACTCCCTCATACAGCCCTTTTTTAGTGTCCCCCAACAGCTTGCACAGGTGACTTAAGCCAGGCATCCACAAATTCTAATCAGCTAATCAGCTGACTGCGGGCTCTTTGTCCATCCTTCTGTGGAATGCAAATGGACTGACACAACACAGAGCTGAAATTGAATTATATATTCATCAAAAACGTATAGATGTAGCCCTGATAACGGAAATAACCTTACACCACGATCAAAATTCGGTATTTCTGGCTATGTGACACACAGGACAGACCACCCCGACAACACTGCCCACGGCGGCACTGTTATATTTATAAGATCATTATTATCACACAACCATTTGCACTTACCAACTACACCTGGCAGACTGACAGACGCCCACCAGATGGAGGGACATTTAACCGATTAAACAATAAACTTAAAAGAGAAATCCAAAAATTTAACAGGACTAACTATGACGCATACATAAGTGGTCTTTTGGCTGACGATAGGAGCTTGTGGAAGCATACCAAAAAGTTGTTTAACCACCGGGGGCTTTCGGCACCTCTCCGAATAGAAGATGGATCCTAGCCCGTGTCGGATGAGGACAAAGTCTGAACTCTTCGCTCACCATCTTTCTTCTGTATTTAAAACGTTTACAAAACTCATGTTCAACACAGAACATGAGACTCTAGTACTTAACACATTCCACTTCAGCTCACAATGCCACCTCCTTATTTTACTCCAACTCAGGTGGCACTTCAAATCAAACAATTACCGAAAAGGAAAGCTACTGGTTATGACTTAATAACAGTCGAAGCACTCCAACAAATACCTAAGGAAGCTCTAGTATTTCCGACAATAATTTACAACTGTATTCTATTTGACAGGCGTAAATATATTTTATAGAAAAAATAAATAAAATTCTTTATTGATTATGTTAAATCTGAAGATTTAAAAATTCTGAGAGTTTAATATTCTAAATTACCTGTCTCATAGAGTAGGAAATATGAAACTGTAATGAAGCCGGTACGTATTTTCTATTACTTAGAAGCCAAAAAAAAAAAAAATAGTTGCATTTATTGATAATGGTGCAATGTTTAAATTTCAAAAAATCGAAAAAATAAATAAACAAAGCTAGTTTATTGCGCCGATTTGGTTATTTAATTTTATAGAAAACTCACACATTATTTTTAAAAAGATGATTCTCATATTTTGCTTGATTCATGTTGGCGGACTTGTAGATACATCATAAACTCAATATTTCAGTATTTTTTTAAGATAACGGAAAATATACTATATATTTTGAAAATATACCAGAGATCTAAAAAAAAAAATGTATCTTATGAATGAAAATACAATAATGTATGAAACATTTCAGGTTTATTATTTAAACAATTTTGATAATTATGGATTCCTTCGTAAACCAGTAGATATTTAATAAGATTTTAATCTGGAATATATTATCATTAATGAGTAGTCACTTATAATTATAAATATTTATAATTAGTTATATCTATTTTATTTTTATAATAAACAATAAACGGTTTGCTTTTCAAAAAGGTAAAATTTATCTCCTGGGTAGAATTTTATTCCATAATTGGCTTAAGTTCTTTTCCAGTTCTGGAAAAATCACTGTGATTATATTTTAATAAGTAGTAGAATATGGAATAGAATTCTGAAAAATCCCTATTGAAACGTTATCAAGTGCTCAAAAATTCTTTTTAATATTAAATGTTCTTCGATTTAAACAATTGTTCCTAGCTGTGACAACTAGTACTGTTCAAGAAATCCTCCTTAAATTGAAATATTGTAAGGGTTGCCAGTTAATTTTTAAATACATGAGGTATCAAGTTTAAAGTTTTTCTGTTTATCTTTTATCGAGCGAAGATGGAATTTGAAAAAATTGCTGCATATATTTATTTTTCGTCACATATGGTAGGACTAAACCCTGTGGATTCACGGCTACTCCACTACTGATATTGCTATAAATTAAATTTTGACCTATTAACTGTTGGTCTGTATGTTAGAGACGTTATAGTTTTGATTTTTCCATTTAATATATATATATATATATATATATATATATATATATATATATATATATATATATATATATATATATATATATATATATATATTGAGCATCATTGCCTATTAGTTCAATCTTGGTACAAAACTTGAACACATATTTCTTTAGAGTATACATTTAATTGATTTATTATTTTATATGTTTAATAAATTTCTTCTTGTAACAAAAAATTTAAAAAAGTAAAATATAAATTATTGATGGGGCCGTGGGCTTGAGGATTGTGAAGTTTTAGGCAAGCGGTAGAGGCAACTTCACCGCAGGTCGTTAGCACTGGTTCCCCCAAGGTCGTGCCGGTCTCAGGTCCACCAATATTTTTATGCAACAATTTAGATGCAGTAAGATGTTATCAATTTATTTTATATATATATATAAATATATATATATATATATATATATATATATATATATACATTTTATATTGATTTATGTTTGTATTTTTACAAAGAAAGTGCCAGTGCTGCTTTCTGAGGGCCCTATTGGCAAACTTTCTATTTACTTTCAGGTTACTTCTCGAAAAAACGAAGAAAAATAGACTGCCTATACACCACATATTTATTGATTTTAAATAAGTCTATCCTATTTGTACCTACAAAGTTGAGCTTAGGAGCTAAGCCATCGAATTCCTCTCGTATCCAATCCTTACAATCCAAAATCGTTCGGAAAATCCTCAATGCTCCTTCCTTTGTCACCAATAAAATAATCCATAATGACCTTAATGTTTCTTATGTTTCTGATTTGACCCAATCCAGATACCAATCCTTCCATAATAAACTTCAGAACCATCCGAATCCTCTCGTTTCTAACCTTGCTTCCTCTTCTATTAATGATAACCCTCCGAGGCGTCTGATAAGAAGATGGCCTCGAGATCTCCTGTTGTAAATACATTTTGTTTTTAAAGTGCTACCACTGGGTAGTTTCTCAACAAGTGATTTTATGTTATTATTTTCTGTTATCAAATTTACTAAATGTATTTTATTTATTAATACAGTTGTAAATATCATGAATAAATAAGTCTATGACTTTATTAATCTATCAGAAATGTCTTAAATCAGGATATTAATGAATTTTCTCATATACTAGTGCGGCTCACGTGTAAAAGATATTAATGTAATGAAAAGGATATTACATCCTGTTAAGAAAGATGTCCGAAGAATTTCCTACAGACATTCCGCTACGACAAGCAAGTATGCTGACTTGTCTGGATTTAACTTTGGGCTTGAGATGGCCATTAGAGACTCCTTGTAATCCAGACATCCAGCACACTAAGAAATTACCTCGTACAATTCCTCGGACACGATGTCGACATTTATATTTCGCATAAAGGTCATTTAGTACTGAATGCATTTATGCGCAGGATGCATTTATATCACTGAAGAATGCTGCCGCTACAATGGACCTAATGGTAAAATGGTACCTAAATGTGAATCTCACAATGTCTATCCGAAGAAGAAATATAACAATATAAGGATAGGTAATTGAGAAGTTTGATTTCATTTATATAATTTGGATCTCTGGCGGATCTACGGGGGGTGGGAAGAAGAGACCTCCGAACTATAGCTTTTCTTCCCTTAAAAAAAAAAAAAGGAAAGAAAAAAGAGCCAAACTTATATTCTGCCTTGGTTCACAAGTGAATGAAATAGGTACTAAAACCGAAAGATGAATACCTTATAAATCTGTGCTATATTGCACTGTAGATAAGTTTCTGATGCAACCTTATACTGCTGTCCCCAAAAATCGATCCTCTGAAACATGGACACTGACTAAAGCACTAGGACAAACGTAAGGCTGAAAGCTCTGCACAAGGAGGTTGATGTAGGAGGACAGAGGAGGAAGAGAGATTCCTGCTAAACTGTTAAGGGGGCAAATGTTCACAGT
This sequence comes from Nezara viridula, assembly GCA_928085145.1. Taxonomy (NCBI): domain Eukaryota; kingdom Metazoa; phylum Arthropoda; class Insecta; order Hemiptera; family Pentatomidae; genus Nezara; species Nezara viridula. Next base: position 111,037,808 of record OV725079.1, on the reverse strand, counting down.
TCGTCTGCTGCAGACCACGGCTTTGCTGGGAGGAATGCGTCGCTTCGGATGCCCGAGCCCTACTTGACGTCCGTAATTGGAAGGCACACTCAGAAGGGAGAACTTACGGTCGATGCTGAAGCAGGCTCTAGAATACTCACCTTCGTGGGTCGGGACGCCGATTGAAGATGGTGGCATTTTCTTTGAATTTACAAAATTTATTACCGAACTGCTCACATTTGCCTATGGACCATCCTCAACAGAACATTTGCTGTGATTTCTGCAAGAATGCGTTATCATTATTTATTTTCTTAAAATAGAAATGATAAATTATTCTACGATATAAAATTTCTATTATATTAATTCTAAATAAATTTCTGTATATCATTGGATTCCAAGTGAAATCTTCAAAGTCATAATAATAGATGTTCGGATTTTCATATCCTGAATAGTACTTTTGTAATATTATTGTTATTTTGTTTTTCCAAGTTGTTTAAATTGAGATTACCCTATATAACCATAATAAATCCACCCACGTTAGTTTCTCTCTTATGTCCACCCATAACGATTTCCAATAATCCTACATCCACGACAAATACACTACATTTCATTCTTCACCCCAAAATCACACCAATCCTCTGGGTCTTTCTATCTCCTTCTCCCTGTTACCTGAACAACGCAGATTAAGAAGAAAATGGCCTAGAGACCTACTATATCGATAAAAACAAAAACAAACAAATACACCAAGACAGTATAAATACAACAAATTTGCTAGATGCGCAGGTGCAAATTGCATAAAATATAAATAAATAAAATTTAAAAAAAACCTATATAACATTGTAAATATTGAATTATAATTTTAATCACAACTATAAGCTAACACAGGAATTTTTAGTTTATATTCATCCCCACCAACTTTTCCAAGGACTTTTACTAGAGTTTTTGAAGGAATTAAAAATTTTATGAAGTTGGGATTCGTCACTTTTCCATAAAATTTCCTTTCATTTGATACCTCATTCAAGAAAATACTGCATTGTTAATGGCAAATCTTTGGGAGGACCCATAAAGGAGTTGATTACATTTCTGTATTTTTTTAAGGTCACGTTTTCTCTTTCATAGGAACCGATAACAAAAAGGATGATTTAATTCAGGTAATTAAAAATTGCTTTGTAGTAAACCAGAAAAAATTTCCTTTAAATAATACTAGAATTTGTTTTGGTCAAAATCATTTAAAGGAAAGTAGTTTGAGCGTCTAAACTACTCTAAGTTGTGATTTTCATTAAATCATGGACTATCTACAATTTTTTTTTTTCCTACAGATACTCCACTTTTATGGAAACTTCATCGTTCAATAAGCTTTAATTTCATATCGAACTGTTTGAGGTTTGTTTTAGAAAGAGTTGAGATTCAGCTCTATTTGTGTGAAAAAAATATGTGATTTGATGTTCGGTCGTTCCAGAGTATCAGAATTTTTAGCAAAAACAACAACCGATATAATATTTTAGTTACTTCCTTTTTCTTGTGACTGACCATACATAGGTTTAAGTAAATTAATTATGAAAATACACTTTTCATTCATTAAAAAAATACTGTTTTTAACATTATCATCTGAGGTGATAATCCATCATTGTTCATATCAAAGAAATCTATTGCGGAAATTGATTCTTACGGTATTAAGTAACTAACTAAATATTTTTAAACTTAATATTTACGTTACTGATGATTAATAGATGTATAGTCACAAGAAAAAGAATGGATTAATACTTCGTAATAAATTCTTGGTTGATGTTTTGCTGAAAATACAGATACTCTACAGCGACAAAACGTCAAATCATATAATTTTTTACACAAATAGAGTTGAATCTCAACTCTTTCTAAAACAAACCTCAAATAGTTTGATATGAAATTAAAGCTTATTGAACGAGAAAGTTTCTATAAAAATGGGGTATCAGCAGAATAATAAAATAAAATAAAATAAATAGTAGGTAGTCCATGATTAAATGAAAATCACAACTTTAGAATAGTTTAGACGCTCAAACTACTTTCCTTCAAATGATTTTTTCCAAAACAAACTCTAGTATTATTTTAAAAAAATTTTGTCTGGTTTACTACAAAGCAATTTTTAATTACCTGGATTGAATCAATTTTTATTTATCGCTTCCTATGAAAGAAAACATGTCGATCTCTTTTCGTGTGAAAAATTATGTGATTTGATGTTTTGTCGTTCTAGAGTATCTGTATTATCAGCAAAAATAACAACCAAGAAATTATTACAAAGTATTAATCCATTCTATTTATCTATTACCATATATCTATTTATCTATAGCGTAAATATTAGGGTTTAAAAATATTTAGTTAGTTACTTAACACCCTAAGAATCAATTTCCACCATAGATTTCTGTGATATAAACAATGATGCATTATCACCTTATATGATAAATGTTTAAAAAAGCAGTATTTTTTTAATGAATGAAAAGTCTATTTTCATAATTAATTTACTTAAATCTATGTATGGTCACAAGAAAAATTAAGTAATTAAAATATTATCTCGGTTGTTGTTTTTGCTAAAAATTCAGACACTCTGGAGCGACCAAACATCAAATCACATAATTTTCCTCACAAATTGAGCTGAATCTCAACTCTTTCTTAAACAAACCTCAACTAATTTGATATGCAATTAAAGCTTATTAAACAAGAATGGTTCTAAAAAGTGGGGTATCTGTAGGATGATAAAAAAACATCTTGGATTTAATGAAAAACTTGATTTAATGAAAAAACACAACTTAAAGTTGTTTCGGCGCTCAATAGTCTCATTTAAATGGTTTTGACCAAGAACAACTATACTTTAATTTGGAACGAATTTTGTCCAGTTTACTATGAAGCATCTTTTGAGTAACTGCATTAAATAATTTTTTTGTTCTATCTTCCTATGAAAGAAGAAACGTGACCACTTAAAAAAAAAATTGGATATAACTCATTTTCCGTTCGAAATCGGCCCATACATAAAATGAAATTTTTTGTTGGATTTTTTTTCTAGAATCACCTCTCAGAGATTGGCCGTAAGCAATTGGCAAATTTTGAGCAGAAAGGTAAAAAAATTGTTTTTTTACGCGTCATACTTTTTTTTTTAATAGGAAACAATAACTAAATAAATATTTAATTTAAGTAATAATAAATTGCTTCAATTTAAACAAGATAAAAATTACTTTAAATTTTGAGCGGCTAAACTAAGCTATGTTTTAAAAAAATCATAAACTATTCGAGTTTTTTTTTTTATTATCATCCGACTATAGTGCAGATACCCCACTTTTAGAAAAACTTGCTCGTTTAATAAGCTTCAACTCGATATCAATCAATCTGACGTTTATTGGGCAAAAATTTGAGTTTCATCTGAATTTATGTAATAAAATTATGTGATTTTTTTATCACCTAAACGTATCCACGTTTTCTGCAAAAATGACTATAATTGACTGTTGCAAAGCTTTTATTTCAAAACATTTCTGTGATCTGAGATGTATTGTAATAAACACAATTACACCTTAATACACTTTTTATTTATAAAAATAAAAAATTTAAAAATAATGATTTCTTTTTAAAATATTTTTTTATCTGAATGGTTTCTCTGTCATATGAATTGATGCATGATAAGTGACAAATTTAATATTTATAGTGCTAAAATTAGTGTTTAAAATAAAGAAATCTACTGATTGCTTTAATTATTTTCATGAATAAGTGAATATTATTTCTTTCATAAATTTAATATTTATAGTGCTAAAATTAACGTTTAAAATAAAGAAATCTACTAATTGATTCAATTATTTTCATGAATACGTGAATATTATGGCTTTCAAAACAAGGTGACTCGCTTAAAAAAACCCATAATCTGGATTTTCTAATTGGCTGATTGTTTATATAAACTTTTTTGGAGCTCTTGAGATCTCCTATCACTCCTATAAAAAAATTTCCTCTACTAACGGGACACCCTGTATAGTATATTATAATTACTTATAAACTGACAGTGTTTTTTTTTTTTTCCAATCAGAATCTACCAGTTTTTTTTTTTTTTTTTTTGTTTCTTTCGTGAATGACGAATGACCCAATATGTATGTATTATATTTATTTTATACATATGCCGACGTTTCGACCTGAAGTTCAGGCCTTCATCAGGGCTGAACTTCAGGTCGAAACGTCGGCATATGTAACAAATAAATATTATCATTTATTTTTGCCTTCCTTTTTGACTGACCACCCCATGTATGTATTATGTTTTGAGGAAAATCTAGGAACAATTAATATATCACTATTAATCGAAATAAAACCACTTTTAATTGGTTGGTTAAAACAATGTTAGAATTCTACAATCTAACGTGCCAACAGTTCCTCACATTCCAATCAATTAACTCTTTTTTTTTATTTTTTTTATTAAAACTATATTTTTTTACAATAGTAAATTTATTAAATAATATTCATTTATTAATTCATAATTATTTTTCTATTCTATAAAAAAAAATTAAAACTGGGTATTTCCACGTTAGGATATTTAAAAATAAAGTTTTTATATAATCACAATATTTTTTTGAAGATATAAAAATAAGAAAACAAAAATAAGACTATTCTAGAATAGACGACGATTCTTGGGATTCCCGACGTGTTTGCGTAACAGGATATAGGAGGAATATATATCAATTACAAAAATTTTAGAACTCTGAGTCAGAAACAAGTTTAGTTCGAACATTGAACCTCGTGTTACATCAGAAAAGGTGAAAACACGGATTCCGGACCTGATAGAAAAGATCGTTTTCTATAAAAAAAAAAGTGTATTTACCTAAAAATACCGATCTTTCTTTAGGGAGAGAGGATATTTAATCTTAGATTAAGAAATTGTGGACCAAATTATTCATATTCACTTACTATTAGACTGTGAAATATTCATTTAATTAGGTTCTAAATTTAGGTGGGTGAATTCTGAATTAACTAAATCTTTCAACGTATCACTATACATGTATATGTATAAATGTGAAATAAGGTGAAAAAATTTAATATATATATGGGAGTGGGGTGGCTCAGTGGTAGGGCACTGAGCTTCCAATGCAAAGGTCCCAGGTTCGAATCTCGGCTGATGGCAGAAAATTTATTTATCTGTTCCATTGGCTGTGGGACGGCCCTGGATTGGGAGACCCTCCTGAAGCACACCCAGCCTCTATAAAGTGGGAAGCCTTAATTAAATAATTAATCAAGGGGGGAAACCTGGCGGTTGAGTGTGATCTCGGTCAAATCACCTCCTTGCAAAACCGTTGACTTAGAAACAGTGCTTTCCCTAAATAGCACTGAACCCCAGACCCTTCATGGTTTGTAGTGGAACAGGTTTTATATATATATATATATATATATATATATATATATATATATATATATATATATATATATATATATATATATATATATATATATATATATATATATATATATTGCTAGACCCTACGCCGTCTACCTAAACCATTTATATATTAATTAAAAATTATCCATTTATTATTCATCAGCTTACCTATAAGTATTCCCTGATATTTCCTGAAGAGTACAGATAATATTAAAACTAGATTAAACTAATAGTACAAACGAAGAAGCTGTAGCAAAACATTTTATATTAAATAATTGCTAATTAGATTAATTACTAATTAACCAGGATTGGCTAAAGGAGTGCTTAAACCAATGCAGTTACAAGACAAAGACCAAGATTGGTAAAAAAAAATAATAATAATAACCCTATTTGCAAATAAAAATTAAGGCAAAATAGGCTCTAATACTTGACAATTTTAGTTACTATATGTAAAGAATTGGTAAAACCAATATATTTTTGCATTTAAATCTTCCAATTTTTCATTTGGGCTTAGTTAGGTTTCCCCTCTCTGAAAAATTACAGTACTATCTGTATTGTAATAAGCTGATAGGCAACTGCAAGACTTGCGAGACACTTACTCAAGACCAAAAACTCCTCTTGGTCTCGCATTTGGGCAAAACTGATGGAGTCACTTAATAACTTTTTTTTATTAAACCGACGATATTTTCATTTATGTCGATCATTCGATATTGGCAGTATCGATATTTTTATTCGATGTTATACTTATATCGATATAAAAGTCCGATATCGCAAAAACCCTAAGGTTGCTATTTCTTTAGTTTGTGGGAATAAGAGAGTATAGTCTTGATCCCTCCAAGTGCCCCTCCCTCCTCCAAAAAAATGGTAAAATAAGACCATCCTATATGGAGAAAATAATCTCTTAAAGTATTATTGTTTGTGTAATTATATTTAATAATACTTCAAGAATCACTTAAACATCATTTTATTGATGTATTTAGTTTATTCCTTTTTTTTTTCCAAATTAATTTTATATATATATATATATATAATTTTATATATATATATATAATACTTTCGGGCTTAAGTCCCCGGATCCGCTGGGTTCTTGATCCACCTGATCGTTTATCACTTTCGCTCCTATCTTCTTAACTTATACATTCACATTATATTATTACTACGGTATAGTTTATATTTATCAAATATATATTAAATCCTTTCAACCATGCAATACGACATACACGTATGTATGCATTTAAACGAAAGTAGATTTTAGCTTTTTTGAAATAGTATTTAATAAATGCAAGTTGTTCTATTTTTCTGTTGTTCTAAGTCAATATAATCGAGACAACTTGCGAGGCAGGCACTATTGGACGTAAATTATTCTTACTCACTGCAATCAGAAAAAAATTACTTCTTTAGTTTAAATTGTTATTTCAGGTTCATAGATTTATTCCTAATTAATGGTTTATTGTTAGAAATGTAATTACTTGTGTTTTTTTTTTTTATTAACGTACCAAGTTCTTTCTTAAAAGGGCAGCCGACTTCGATAAAAAAATCTTTATATTCATTTTTTTTTAACTTTGAAAGAATAACTGTATTATTTTTTTTATTCGTCCAATTGTTAGCCTTATCAGTATAGGCTTCCGAACATGACCATATTCATATAACTTGTTGTATTTTGCTTTACTGAAATAAATACCTTCGAAACTACACCAACTCCCGAAACATACTAATTTAATTATTTTCTAGATATTTATTCCTAATAATGTCCTTGATTTAGACCACTCTGATTACTCTAGGCTACACCCTCCAATTTAAACTAATTGCGATTGCGTCGGGGAAGTAAGATTTATGCTTTACATTAACAGACAATTTTCAATTTACACCAATGGCAATCGATGGCAGTGTCGTTATCTAAATCTGGCTTTTAAGAAAATATATCGAAATTATTAACTAATTTTAATTTCGTAAATTATATAATAAACCCGGAATTAATATACAGTTTATTAGTAGGAGGATCGGGTTTTATGAAGAGATGCCCTATAGGTAGGGCGTATAATATCCTGAGTAATACCAAAAAGGAACAGTAAGGCCATTTACTTAATTAAATTCCTCTGCCTGGAATTCTCTTCGTTTCCTTTTATTCTCATTTCAACCTCAGTACTGACAATCCATTTTTATTTATTAAATCGAGTTGTCTTGTACTCATATTCATCACTTATTTCCGTAGTTTCTGAATGTTCTATGTAAAATAAGTTAATAAGGCCATTTTGCTGTTCAATGCAAAGAATTTAAACAGGCACAGATTATTAAAAACATTCTAGCTATATTCAGTTCTATTAGTGCGTTGTACAGACTCCTTTTTATCAAATTATTAACATCCGCCTGAAACCTCGTAGATAGTTTCATCTCATCGCAATTTACAACTATTTCATTTAAGAAAATTCTTGGAGTTGGGACAATTTCAATCTGGAGATCGGCAAACTTTGTCTATTTAATTAGGTATTGAAAACTTATAAATACTCATTTGATCTCACTTAAACGGTAAGATAATTTGATCTCAATATCGAGAAGAAGGGTGGTCTACAAAAATATTGGACCGTTTGCCGTGACCCACACCTCCAACATTTCCAAATAACGAGGTTATATACGCTAAACGGTCCAATGTTTTTGTAGACCACCTTTTTCTCGGTTTTGTTATCAAATTATATTAAGATCCAAGTGGAAAGTAAATGGGTAATTACGATTTTTTAATATATAATTAAATAGACAAAGTTTGCCGACCTCCAGATTGAAAACGACCCAATTCGAAGAGTTTTTGTAAATAAAATGATTGTAGATTACGATGAGATAAAGCAATTCAAGAAGTTTCAGGCGGTTGTTAATAATTTGAGAAAAAGGGGTCTGTACGGGCTATATCATTATAAACATACGTTTTCCTTTGTTACAGCGGTTCTAACACTGAAGAGACACATTTCCAACATTGTGTTCTGGTAAGAAATTTTTCTTAAGAATCGCTTAAAAACTTCGCAGGATGTTTTTTTCGCAATAGGTTGCAGCTTTGTCAACTGATATGACTATCTATTATCTTAGTCTGACGTTTGAGGACTGCTCGTAGGAAAATCTAACAGAAACAAAAGTCGCTTCGGTATCCTAGAAAAAAAAAAAAAATGCTATAGACAATTACTCATTTATATTTTGGGGTGCAGCAGATCCAAATTATTGTATATGTATGTGGAGACCTAATTCCAAAATAAAGTTGTTTTTATTTATATCATCCCATGCTCGTTTTATTGTTTAATTACATAATTGATTCGTGTATTTTTTATATTATATATTCATATTATAATTTTCTTCATTAAAAAGTGAGCCTCGTTGACTGCAAACCCTTTATTTTTTATTAACTCGAAAACGATGGATTTTGGAACTCGTATATAAGTCGAAACGAAGTCGGATTCAGGCGTTAGTGAAGTTTGAGAAAAATCTTCTTTCTCATTAAACGACGTGGTGGTACTCAGTGATCAATTCTACCTCCAACCTGTCTCACGGCCTTCCCATGAAGCTATATTAATTTTTCGAATTTCTGATTTTGCTGTTACTGGAGATTATGGGCATTTTGGAGCGACGCGCAGTGTAACCAAGTGGTGGGGATAATGGACGAAAATCATTAACCACTAGTTATTTTCAAATAAACATTTTTATTAATTGGTTTCATTTCAAAACAAGGTAACAATAGTATAATAATTTATACTATACAACTATAATAATATTAATTGTAATATTTTTAATATTAGAAAAAATATAGGAGGTAATAATATCAGGAATATCAATATTTTAAATATAATATAAATGTAATATAACTGTAACATATAATGCAGTAATAATGTACTTGTAAATTATACTTATATTGCCATTGAATAATAATATTTTATCATTTTCTATGAAATTATTAAATAATTTCTTTATTCAGAGTCTAAATCGTTTGTGGATTCATCAGAACGTAAACCAATGTCTATTGATTATTGTAATAATCTTCATTAATGTCTGGACTGATTTTGCTTTGCCTTTTTACATTTTTTCTCCATAAAGCAAGCAAGCTCTGGGTCAGATGCCAGAAGAGGCATTGTCATAATATCTTTCTCACACAACGCTGCAAACTCTTTCTTAGCTCTGCCTCCAAGTTGGCCGGAAGGACCATCAGGACATGAATTGCCCAATTTGTAAGAAAAACAAAATTGTATTATGTGATGGATCTGAAAATAAAAATCGTTGGAATCGACAAATTAAATTGCCCTCAGTGCATTATACTTGAGGTAAACTTTATGCTCTAAAAAATTTGGGAAGGTGTTTTTGGAAGTTTTTTTGCTATGATCCATCAAAATTGTGAACTTGGAAAAATGTCAAAGATCAATGAAGAATAATACAGGATAAGTAATAAGATGATACTTATCCATAATAAATTATATCAGATAAAAAAGGAATAGTTTTGGCTTATTTCCTTCGGATCAGTTAATAAAAAAAACTGTTCTATCTTCAACGAGAGAGATTTCAACTGATTGTTGGTAGGAAACAGATTTGTAAGACTTAACCTTGTTTCCTATATTGCTAATGTGTTAGTTGATAAAAATAAAAATACTATTTATTGGTTTTGTATGATTCTAATTCCTTGAATAGTTCCTCAACGTAACTAGAGGATTTATGTTAAATATAAGAAAATAAAAATTCAGGATTTTGTCCATTGGACGTTACACTGTGCGACGTCTTAAATAAAAACGCTTAAGTGGTCAGCAGAGGTGATGAAAAGTATTCCATCTTCAAGGACGTTCCACCCTTCCCACTCATCGTCGCGAAAAGGTTAAAACCATGTGTCCAAATGATCGTTACAACGCCGAATTATTGCCAGTCCAATTTGTCTCGTCTTGAACTGACTTACCGCTTTCCCTGTTTCGAAGCCTAGTGGAATGTTTAAAGCGACTTCGTTTGAGTTTTAAAGAAAAACAAGAATTGAGAGTACGATTCGCTAATTCCCCTTGAAATTCTGAATCCAACTATGCTATTCATGGCATTTGAGCATTATAACAGGATCATATATTTGGTACAAAATCAATTTATAGAATTAGTAAAAGGATATATGTGTAGAAATGTGGCCGAAAAATAAAATTAGGCATTTAAATTTATAGTTCTATAACAAATTTGATCTTATCTATGATTCGACTTATATTTTAACATTATTTGGTTTTAATAACACAGAAATTGCTAATTTTTTAATTTTTATAGATACGATTTTTTTTTTCTGCATATTGATTGACGTTGAAAGTTGTTTACGAATGATTAGGAATTGACCTCATGTGGCTATTTGGGAATTCCCATAAACCTTGTTTTTGTTCAATGCTTTCCTGTCTGGACTAAATGTACGACATCGAAATTCGCCAAATGTCAAATGGAATAATGAATGAGAGTGATGGATGCAGAATGCACCCGTTAGATGCGTTGTGTGCATTCTTATCAGGTGTAAACAGGAGCGGACCGTTGGGGGCCCAGTTCTCTCTGCCCGGACTGTACATTCCTCTCAGTTCTATGCTTTAATCTCGCCACAGTCCTTGCACAAGTCACCTCTCCTTTCTGCTAACTTACCCTTTATTTTAGCTAATTTATTTTTATTAATAACTATACATTTATAAAACTAAATTATACCGATAATGATTGGCGATAGTTTTCAAAGAAGTTACTTAAATCACGTAACAATTGCGAAAGTGATACTTTCTAACATTAGAAAAAATTGCAGAAGATTGAAATTCAGTTCATCACATGTCAAACATCAATAAATCGCTTATTACTTCCTATTAATCGATGTTTTCAGTTCTTTTAATTTTTTTTTTTTAAATCAAGAATTCATACAAACAAGAAGAGCGTTTGGGTGTGAAAAAAAATAATATAAAATTAGCTCATCTGATTTATTTATTTCCGATGTAAATCAAGTTGATTGTTTTGGAAATCTCTCTCTCTCTCTCTCTCTCTCTCTCTATATATATATATATATATATATATATATATATATATATATATATATATATATATATAGACCCTTCTTTCCGCAGACAATATTTCCTCGGATCTTTCCTATTCCAAACAATCAACACTAGACACCCTTCTTACATCTACAGTCTCCTACAGTTTAAACCCGTGGTCCACTCCCAGAAAACAAGATCCCGTGTTTCCGACCTTTATATCCCTTCCCATAGAACTAAGACGTTTGAATATTCCTTTATTTCCCGATCCACAGCCTTCTGGAATTCCTTGCCATCTGAAATCCGTCATGCCTCTTCCTTGTCCTCATTTAAATATCATCTTTACCAATTCCTTCTCACATCCCAAAATGACGTTATACAATAAAATAAATATTGTGAAACAGATTTTGACTGAGGTGAATGATTGATAAAATTTATTGTCTTAATTTTAAAAATCAACCCATGCTTATTTTATTTTATTTTTATTTTCATTTAAATAATGTTGTTTTTTTTATTTCGTTTTTTTCTCAAAATTTTATTTTATTTTTACTTGTTTTAATTTAATTTCACTGAAGATACTGTATATATTCTTTAATATTGATTAATGTAATTTTTGGCCAGATGTAGTTTTAATTTTTTTGTTCATATCTGTTATTCATAAGGGACCTTGTCCCAGAATAAAGTTTACTTTCTATCTATCTATCTATATACACATATATATACAATAGATAATAAAAGTTAAGCAACATCGAGCGTGGTTATTACTTTTATGGGTGATCGGCCACCAGGGAAAGCCAAGCTGCCCGAGTCTCCCCCCCCCCGGCTATGTGAAGCCTGTCAGCCTACTGGAGGCAACTCACACCGATCGGGCGTAGGACGGATGACCCTACCCCGTGTACTTAATAGGGAATCGGGATGTCGTTTACCAGGATGTTAGTAGCTCCCCTGAGGTTCGGTCCATGGACGATCTGTTTCGGGGAAAAAAATATAGGTCCTCGTGCGCCTGCTGACTCCGAGCGGCCATAATCCATGGATCTAGACCGATTTTTCACTGTCCTTGAACCCGAGAAAGTCGGTGGGAAGGACATTGCCAGATTGGCCCCAAAGGGATCGGCTATGGAGCTACGGGTGGCTTGCCACTGCACCATGGAGACCATAGTTCGTAGCAACATGAGGTTGGGTCACCCCCCTCCAGGCTATCTTGGCTCCCGCAAGTATCACACGTCTGTAAGGAAACCATATCTCGCGGCCAAAGATCTTCTTGGTCTAAACTGCCAACCGAAAAAAAAAAAAATGTATATATTATATATATATATATATATATGCCGATTCCTATATAAAAAATGATGACTTTGATGGTACAATAATTTTTTTTCAAACACAAACCTAAGTATTTAAATAAGTAGTGCGAAAATAAATTTATTTCCAAAACCTGCTTGTTTGTTTTTTTATTTTTTTCAAGGTATGTAATGATCTTGCATTTTTGAGTATAAAAAAAAATATTTTGATCGAATAAAAATAATTAATTAATCTAATAAAAAAATAAATAATTGTATTGCCCTTTTATTGTGAACAAAAAGTTAAATTTTTATTTTACAATTTTAATACATTTTTTTCCTCCTTGAATCGTACAAGCCGAATCCCAATCAACCTTTTTTTGGTCTAAAACGAGCCTTTAAGTTTAAATCTTTCTAGAAACGGCTCTATTTTTGTATGTTGATTCCAAGAAAAAACGTTCGTCCAGATGGAGGTAATCTAGATAGGGGATTTGTTCATAAGGAAAAAGTGGAGTATTATCAAGGATACTGTAGGGTAGGAAGTCATAGGCTTACTACGAAGGGTGAAGGTGATTTGATGGTATTTGTAGGAATTTATTTTAATCCTCCATTTTCAACACTGTTTTCAAGGATATTACAAATTTACAATTTTAAGACTTTAATTCAATGTCTTCGTCTTCTTTTCACAAATATAAAAAAATATCGATGTTTGTATTTATATTTCTGTTCTGTATTTTTTTCGTTACTCTTTTCAAAGATTAAAAATATAGAGACGAATTGATTTTTTTTATATATCGAATTATTATATCGATATTTACATTCCTCAACAAACAACCCGACAAACGATTACGTTGTGCTCGTTTTTGCAAAGCTGGCATTGTGTTATCACACCATTGACGTCATGTCTACTCCAGCACACACTCAGTGAAGCCATTCAATTGCATCTACTCCACATTTTCCGCATATTTCTCTATGTATGATATGTATGCATTATATTATTTGGAACCAACGAAAAACGGAGAATATTCAAAGTATGATAAATTAAGTGTTCTGAGCTCAAACGTTTCAAAACGTTTGCAGCATCTCAACGGAAAATTAAAGCCATCAAACTTGAAAATCGGTTGAGCCGTTCGGACAAAATATTGTTACCTACAAACGGACAGAGTAAAGTCATATAATATAATTATTTTAGATTCCCTATTTTATACAACGATTTGAATAAAAGTTAAATGCTGTGAAAAAAAACCTTTGAGGAGCTTTTCTTTATTTATTTCTTATAAAAGTCTGAAATTTAAAATTTATTGAAGTGAGTTGGAAGAGCTGTAATTCTACTTTCTAGTCTCTAGATTACGTCGAATATGGATAAAATCCTAAGGATGTAGAAATGTTTTGACAGGAAACGAAGCGAATAGCAGAAAAAAAAAATTATGGCCAAAAATTTATATTGCTTCATTTCCATAAAAAAGTGTATTTAATTGCTTGAAAGGACGAATTAGACTTACTTTTTATGACAGTAGAATGTTGAGTAATATAAATAAATTGGGGAAATAAGTAACAACGAATTCTAATGAAAACATCTTACTTATCAACAAAAAATATTTAAATAAAATAAGATTACTATAATAATTAGATTAATAAAAGATTAATATTACATTAATAACAAATTAATAAATTAAAATAAGATTTTATTTGAATGATGAATAAGATCTTATTTATGTTAATTTGCTACTTAGTTCTCAGATATATTCATGTAACTTAATTCTCCATTTCATTATTTTTTCTTTTCTTCGCACAAAGCTTTCATATTGCTGAGGGAGCAAGCCGGAAAATAGAGAAAAATCTCAGGTTGATAAATATTTCATACTCCATTATAGTTCAAATATATTATAATAATACTATGCCACAATGCTCCGTAAAAACGAGCACAACTGAATCAATTTTCGAGTTGTTTGTTAAGGGATGTAAATATCGATATAATAATTCGATATATCGAGAAAGAAAATCGATTCGCCTTCTATATTTTTAATCTTCGAAAAGGATAAGGACGTAAATATAGAACAGAAATATAAATATAAATATCGATATTTTTAATATTTCTAAAAAGAAAACGATAACATTCAATTAAAGTCTCAAAATTGTAAATTTGTAATATCCTTGAAAATAGTGTTGAAACTGGAGGATCAAAATAAATCCCTACAAGTATCATCAGTATCCTTTAATAATACTCCACGTTTGAATAGATCCACTACCTACCTAGACTACCTCCATTTGGATGAATGTTTTTGCTTGGAATCATCATTCAAAACTGAAACAAAGCCGGCTAATTCAACACTAGACAAACGTTCTAAACTGCTAGTTAACTTTAAATGACTCACTTACTTGATCCTTAAAAGGCCTATTTAGACTTATGGAGTTGATCTTTGTAGTTTCCCTAAATCATCAAATTCCTCTCGTATCCAATCCCCATAATCCAAAATCC
Organism: Nezara viridula; assembly: GCA_928085145.1. NCBI lineage: Eukaryota > Metazoa > Arthropoda > Insecta > Hemiptera > Pentatomidae > Nezara > Nezara viridula. The sequence continues at coordinate 111,022,706 of OV725079.1, read as the reverse complement.
TCAATAGTATTTTTTACGAATAAAGTTATCCATAATTTCCTAAATGTTCCATATGTTGCCGAATCAGCCCAAGCCAGATAATTATCTTTTCATAAAAAAAATAAATGTTTCCTAAATCTACTAGCTTTAATGTCTTCTTCGATTCCTCATAACATTCCTAGGCGTCTGAAAAGACTATAGTCTCTAATATTGGCGCTTCTAATATTGGACTATTATTGAAGTGCTCTCCAAATCTGGCATATACCAATTCACATTTAAATGTTGTGGTTTTAGTTAATGCATATGTAAATTTCAATAAATACATTTTAAAATATATTTGTATTTTTTGTAGCTTAATTGTAGAAATATCTGCAATCATATATTGCTTATCACAAAACAAATTATTAATTTATTACCATTAAATGACAAATTCTGTCAATTAAAAAAATGTAGGAACTAAACAAAAACAAAAAAGTAAATAAATAAAAAATATCAATATTGAATGAATTTTATAATCTGATTCATTGAATACATTATTTTTATTTTTTATTTTTTTCATTCTACACCATTTGCACCTGCGATGCAGTGCACCTAGTTAATTTGATGTATTAGCCATTAGCTGCGAATTTGCTTGAATAGTTTTTTCTTGTTATTAATGTAAGAGTTGGTCTCTTGGCCATTTTCTTTTCAGTCTGCGTCGATCAGTTAACATGGAGCAGGAAATAGAAAGGACTAATGAATTGATGTGATTTAGAGTTGAAGAATGAAATGAATTGTATTTGTCGTGGATGTAGGATTTTGCAGTTTGAGTCGTTCTCCAAAATTCAGCTCCGAATGTCCAAATTGGTCTCAATATGGTGTTGTAGATCAGTCGCTCGTTTCGTAACTTAAGTGAGGATCTGTAGTCCGGAAGATGTACTTTTAAATATTAATTATTTCTTGTAATGAAACTTCACATTTGTTTATTAACAAAACATGAAACAAGACATGAGTCTTACTTTATTTTTTCATTCATCGGCGCTTCAACATTTTTGGTCGTTTTGAAGGAGAAAAACTTATTTGATTTTTTACTTTTTGGGTGGGGGGCTAAAAGGTGAATGAACAAAAAAAGTGAGACAAATGGATCAAATATGAAGTTTCACTATTAGAAATATAATCAAATCTTAACAAACTAAATTAAAACATATGTTTACATATTAATTAATAGGCAAGGCTCGTGATTTTTCTGCAATATTCATTTTTTTTTTACTTTCATCAACTTCTTGTATTTCTATCGTTATTCATATTTCACATATTTGTGAAAATATAATTACACATGCAACTAAAATATGCATAATATGTATGTTATGTACTATCTAATTTTTTATTTCACATTAAATCCGAGTCTTAATTATTTCATAATATAACAATTTAGTTTACTGCAAGTAACTTAATTTGCTTTAATATATAATTAAAATTTAAGTAGTTTGCTGTTATTTTTCGAAGTCCAGCTGCTTAAAATTTCTCTTTATCATGTAATCGGTTTCGATTTCCCATCATGGCTACTCGATTTGTTGTCACGTCTTTTAGATCATCAGCCTGAAGATGATGTAGAAGCCGTAACCATTTGCGTCATTAAGATATCTCCGTCTGGAACAGTTAGAGCAATGAAATGCATTGCATAACTCTCTTAAATCACTGTTCTTCATATTATTTGTTATTAAGATTATTTAATTATTAGTATACAACAAATAAATAAATAAGTTCATCATAACCTAAGTATCGGTCCAACCAAGTGGAGAAGAAGAATGTGTTCAAGTGCACCTGCCATGAAAACTAAGAAGTGGAGGAAAAGGAATTGAATAAAGTAGTGGCGTTCGGATGGTCTTTCATAAATGATTAAGCTCTAGTTTTTCTACCGAAGAACTTGAAAGATACATCTATTATTTTTCTAGTTCTTTTAATTTCTCAACTTTTTCGGTATCTTAGACAGTTTTGCTTTCTCATTACCAATAAACACTTTGGTTGGGAAGCTTTGTATTCGTGCGGAAGGTTAAACAAACTATTTTGCTCGAGGAACAAATTTGGTTTCGTTTCTGTCTGCTAATCCATGTGCAGGCCACTACTATTTGTCCAATTTTCATGAAACTTTCAGAAATTGTGGGGGTTAGTGCTTTGATTTCCATCCAATACTTTCGATTATGTAAAGGTAAATGTATTTTCTCAGATAGGATTTCTATTATTTAACAGTACTCCATTTACCTCTTCCGAACAAATCCGTTAGTCGTCTTACTTGGAATCATCATACATGATTAAAACGACAAGAAACTGCTTGTAGATTCCGATTAGTTCAACACTTATTAGACAAAAGCTATAAACTTCCAATATTCTACAAAAAAAAAAAGTCATATACACTACAATCATCAGGCCCATTTGGACATATGTAATTGATCATTGTGGCATCGCAAAACCATCGAATTCTTTTCGTATCCAATCCCTTCATCCAAAATCCTCCTTAGAATCCTCAATGATTCTTATTATGTCATAAATAAAATTATCCTTAAAGACCTAAATATTCCCTTTGTTGCATATTTGGATTGATTCAAATATCTTTTAATTGCAATCTCGTGGGTCACCCTCAATCTCTGGTTCATATCCATTCATTCATAAAAATTTCTGACAGCCCTCCGAGGCGTCTGAAAAGAATATGGCTGACATTCCTGCTAAATTAATCTAATCAATGAAGTGCTATCGTTGTAGCTTCTTCACTCTTCCTATCATTTGTTTTTTTTTTATTCCTGTAATACATTTACTTGTTGTATTTATTTATACAGTTGCAAATTTCAATAAAGGAATAAAAAATAAATGTATGTCTTTATTTCATAAACGGCTCTTTAGATTTGTCTGAAAGTTGGTTATTGATAAAAACTCACAGCAAACTTGTATTTGACAAGCAACATCAAGTTGGTCATTTAAAAATACGTATCAATTCCTATGATGGAGATCTGGAAGAAAAATACTATTTCATAGCCACGTGAAAAATATTTAAAAAGTCATTATTTTTAATTTTTCCATTTTTATTAATAAAAAGTGTACTTAGGCAATTATATTTATTCCAATGCATCCCATATCACTGTAAAAGAAGAAATTAAAGCATTACAACAATTAATTGTAGTTATTTTATAAGTAAACACAAGTACTTTTAGGTAACCGAATAGAAAATCACATCATTTCTTTACACAACTTGAGATGAATCTGAAAATCTTGCCTAATAAAACTCAAACTTAATTAATATTGACTTAAAGATTATTAAATGAGGAAGTTTTCCTGAAAGTGAGGTAAATGTAGTACAGTTTCAGGGATAGAAAAAAAAAATCACAAATAATTTATGACTTTTTTAAACGGAACTTTGTGTCGTTTATTACGCTTCGAGTTCATATTAATTAAGTTGAGGTTTATTAGACATATTCTTCAGATTTATTTCAGGTTGTGTAAAGAAATCTCAATGTCTATGGAGTCATCTAACAGTGCTCGTTTTATCAGCAAAAATGACCAAAATTAAGTTTTGCAAAGCTTATATTTGTTGTTATTTCATGATTTGGGATTTATTTTAATAAATATAATTGTCTAAACACACTTTTTATTTATAAATAAAAATAATAATAATTATTATTATTTTTTAAATATTTTTAATTTAAAGTATTTACGAAACTGTGTTTTTTTCCCCCAGATCTCTGTCATAGGAATTGATCAGTATTTATAGGTGACAAATTTTATGTTTCTAGTTTAAGATTTACGTTTAAAACAAAAACTCTGCTGATTGCTTCAATTATTTTCATAAAAACGTAAGTCTTAGGACTAGAAACATAAAACATGGCACTTATAAATACGAATTCAACACCTTTAACAGAGTTGTAGGAGAAAAATACTGTTTCGTAAACTCTTCACATGAGTTAAAAGTATTTAACAAATCATTATTTTTTTTAATTGATAAATAAGAAGAGTATTTAGGAAATTATTTTTATTATAATATTTCCCGGATTATGGAAAAACAAGAAATAAAAGCTTTGCAACAGTTAATTGTAGTCAATTTTGTTGAAAACACAGGTGACAATATGACAAATAACAACATTCTTTACACAGCTTGAAGTGAATCTCAAGAATTTGCTTATTAAACGAAAACGTTTTTCTAAATGTAGGGCATCTGTAGTACAGTTGCCTAATGATAAAAAAAAATCGCCAATAATTAATGATTTTTTAAAAACAGAACTTAGCCAAGTTTAGCCGCTCAAAAGTCGTCTTTAAATGGTTTTAACAATGGGAAGCTCCATGATAATTTGAAATAAATTGTATCTAGTTTGCAGCGAAACAATTGTCAATTATTTAAATTAAATATTTCTTTAGTTATCGCTTCCTTTTCACCAAAAAGCGTGACTTACTTACAATAACACTGAACAGGGATTTACTACGTTTTTGCTGAGAATTGGCCCATTGTTTATATGAACTTTTTGTATGACTTGAGGCCGACTATTATTAATATAAAAATTTCTCTCTACTTACGGAACACACTGTAAACAGTAGGTAGAGAGAACTTTATTCATATAAACAATGAGCCTATTTTAAGCTGAAAATTAGGAAATTCAAGTTTTTTTTTTTTTTTTCTTTGAATAGGAAGCGATAACTATTCTAAACTAAAAGCTATTAACGATTGCTTCTCTGTAAACTAGAAAAAAATTACTTCAAATTAGAATAGAAAAAAAAACCTGTCCTAATACAACCCATGAAGTGTCTTGGGTTCAGTACTATTTATGGAAAGCACTGCTTCTTGGTCTACGGTTGTGCAAGCAGGTGATTTGACCGAGATCACGCTCAACCGCCAGGTTTTACCTTTAATTAATTATTTTAATTAAGAGTAGCCACTTTATAGAGGCGGGGTGTGCTCCAGGAGGGTTTACCTACCCAGGGTCGCCCCAGGGCCAGTGGAACATAATAAATAATTTTTCTGCCATGAGCCGGGATTCGAACCTGGTACCTTTAGCATTGGATGCTCAGTGACCTTACTACTAAACTACCCCACTCCATTAAATTTAAATCGAGTTGATCAAAAAGAATTCGCTATTTTATTTTATCATCATTACTTGCTTTACTGAGAATATTTATTGTTCAATTTACTTTATTACATTTTAATTCATAACGAAACAAGACAACGTTTTAAGCCATATTCAGCAATTATCAAGTCCATAAAAGCATATTTGTAAAATTATGGTCGTCATAAATTTAAGATCACTTCAAATGTCATAGATTGTCATCATTTTATTAATTTTCTAAAGTTTATTTATTTACTTTATTACATTTTAATTTATATCAAAACAGGACATCGTTTTAAGCCATATTACCCAATTTCCAAATCTATAAAAGCATATTTGTAAACTTATGGTCGTCGTAAATTTAAAATCAATTCAAATGTTATATATTTTCGTAATTTTATTAATTTTCTGAAGTTTATTTATTGTATTTATAATTTATTTGTCTTATATGACTGTTCCTTTCTCTTCATTTTTTTTTTTAATTATTAGAAGATTATTTATATAAGAAATAGAAATTATAAAAAGAAAAAAAGAAATAAACAAATGGAATAATGTTTGGAACCGAAAATAACATTATGAAAATTTATGACATCTGAATTGATTTTAAATTTATGTACGACTATATCTTCACTGAGTTGCTTTGTAATAATAAAATAAAATAAAATGTAATGAAGTAATTTCAACAAGGATTTAAAATGTTTCTCGGTAAAGTAAATTAGGTTGAAGTTATTTATTGTGTTCTTCATATCTGCATTATATTTGCTGATAATTATTTTTTGTTTTGATCTCAATAGCTTATGTAAAATTGTTTCTTTCTGGAGACTGTATCTGTGTGAGATATTCCACTCAATGAAATAGAATTATTATTTTAATATTATTATGTCTCCACCAATCAATTCCCTGTCCTTGTTTTAACTGTGAACTTGATTGACTGTTATCACAAAAAAAAAAAAAAAATAAATCAACTGTTTATTGAACCTAACTCTCGGCGACGTTTGCTTTGAATAAAAATTAGGTTTTTATTCCGGACACTGGGACAATAAAAAGCCTACTAAGACAGAGCTAAGAGGTAATTATGTGTTTCTAATTTGCCGCCTTGTGGAGGCCCATTGAAGGCGGGCGTTGACTTGGGGTGTGAGTGACCCGGCCGTGCTCGGGAACCTTCGGCGGTGCTCGGCATCCTTCGGCCATCCTCGGTCAGCCCCACTCCTCGCCGCGAACCGCCCTCTCCGCCCCCAGTCGTCTATCGTGTACTGTCTTGTTCCCGTCGCTATTCAGTTTCTGTGACTCGTGTGCTTATCTTTTTATTTTTTTTATTTAGTTCTACCCCATTTGACTTTAGATTTATAGTTTAAGTCTGCCTGTGTTGACTGTTCGTTCAGTGTCTTATCAGGATTACCCATTGAAGAAGGAAGCTGCTTGGCAAGAAAGGAATTTAATAAGAGGATATTTTTTCACGAAAACTATTTGGAATTTTTTTCGTAAGTAGAACACTTACATATTTATTTAATTTTATCATATTATGACAATGAGATTAGGTTACAACATTTGATAAGATTTTCGTCATTTTCGATACTTACTCCTAATCTTTTAATAGATTAAAATTAATTTTATCTAATAATAAAACGTCAGAAATATGTTTTAGATATAAATAATATCCATAAAACTTTTATCTTTCTAAATGTAACAAATAGGTCCCTGCATTCCAGCCCCATTATTCACGCTCTGATAACGATTTTTGAAATTCCAATGCATTATTTTTTTGTTTCATCAGATTCTTAATACATTATTAATTCCACTTATTATTAGTCGATCTATTTTATTTGAAATCTGGTATTTAATAAAAGATATACTATTTTTTTTTTCTAGCCGTATTTATTTAATATTTACTATGTAATATAGTTAATACTTTAATATGAAATTAATTTCAGCAACGTTAGTTATTTTTAGGCATTCTTAAAAATCTGTGGTTTGATATAAATATATATTGTTTGCCTAGAGAACTTTCAAGTTTTTACTTTTTTTCTATGTTGTATTTTATCCTAATTATTATATATCGTTTGTTGCTGTTATGTGTAAATATAAAGAAAGAACATGATTTTTAAGTCACAAAAATGAATAACATCAAAATTATATATTATAAATTTATAAGATTGAATAATTTAGTTATAATTTAGCATCACTCAAGTTCGTAAATTTTACCCTAGACTGCATTAGTGTTATGATTTATACTTATTTTAAAATATACGATTAAGTTGTCACTTGCATAAATTTGTTCTTGTTTTCAATCAATTTGGATCTTGTCCAAAAGATTCGACAGACTCCTTTGGGTCAAATCCAGTAAGTATCGCGTGCTGGAGGACGTAGGTAGGATGCACCTTGCTGAAGACCATCTGGTCTGCCCGGTATGGTCGCTCGCTTGAACTACTTCGTTCTTGTACCGTTACTCGTTTCTTCAGTAGTTCAGATCGTAGTTCGTTTTCTGCCCACTATTTTTTTAAAACTTCTTTTAAGTTGTTCAGGAATCTCTATTTTACCTATTGGCATATTTGTTTAGAAATGAATCCATCCACTTTGTTGGTAGTGACCAGCCTCAAAATTCATACGTGTTCTTCCACTGAACAGAATTAACAATTATTTATGTACCTTTAAAAGTGGGATTCTCATCATATGCCTTGAAAATTGTTCTATGTTTCGAATAACTTTATCATCATTTACTGTGTTATTTCAGTAACCCCAACTTTGATAGTCTGTAGATTCGAGTAATCCGACAACGCAAAAAAAAAAAAAAAAAAATATTTGAAAGTTTTGTTTCGGAACAAAATGTTATCCAAAGACTCCCAACTTACGAATATAATTTTTGGAAATTTTCCTATCGTGAAGAACACTAGAGAAAATACTTCCTTCCTGCTTATAATTCGTGAATACCTAATCGCTTTTTTAAAAAACTAGATTAGCAGTAAAGCATAAAGATGCCGTGTTTCGTTTCAAACGCTATTACGATGTGCAAGAGTTAACCATATGCTGTGGCAACTAATCTTAGTTCTTCAACATCTAAAAGAAGAAAGGATGGACACCCAAAAGTCAAAACAAACAAAAATGGACTAAAAAAATAATCTCGAAGGTTATATACAAATTCATGTATCTTCGAATGATTATATGTGTTTCCAGTTAGTAAAGTTGTAAAGGATCTATTTGATTTTAATATTTTATTAGTAGCAGTTTTTCTAAAACTCCTCGATTTTTTGAACTTCTTCGCAATCCAAAACTCCATTTTGCAGCAAATATAAATATATAAACTAGTTGAAAATATTTATTTTAGCAGGATAGATGAAAATTAATTATTTGTAATTTCAAAGACCTTTTTTATTCTTTGTGATCACAAAACTGAATTCCAATTGGTATTACTTAAATCTTATAAAATAACTTTATATGATGTCATCATTTCAGTTTAAGAAGTGCAAAGGTTTATTGACTTAATTGTAAACAAGGACAAAAAAAAAAATGTAATTGTAAGAAAATGTTTCAAGATCTGGATTAATTTCAAGTTGTATTTGACTAATTATTAATTATAGTCAAGGAATATTAACAATTTAAAAAAAATTAATATATATGTAGACAGTGCTCTTTAGAAAAAAATTTTGGTTTGAAATATTTTGTGAATATAGACCAAGGATGTTTCAGAACTTTTGAATTTCGATCCTCCCCTCAAGAAGGTTTTGTTATTATGCGTAAATTGTATAATTTATCGTCTAACTGTCGAATATCTATCAAGTATCATTAAAAAAAAAATATTATAGAATGCCTGCAACAAAGTACAAATTGGTTACCAGCCCAGCAATGTATCCCACGAACTCAAGGTTACTCTGCCAGAGAAAATCCATATTCGCTCACTGACTGAACAAGTTCATTTCCGTCTCTCGAGGTCTTTTATTAAATTTTAATATCCTAACAGCTATTGTTTTATTTTATTTTTTTTCAAATATATAATTTTTTTTAAATGAATAATATTTTATTAATCGTGCTTTCCCTTCCAACATGGTTTGTCCAAAGAACGTAACGTAACAGCTGTTTTTGATGAGTCTGATAACATGTGAATACCTCAGCCTTATTAATAGGTGCAGAAATTTGAGTTTCAAAGTGGGAAAACTATATATGTATATATGAATATGTAAAAAAAAAACACTATTTAAATAGTAAAATGTCTATACATTCCAAAACTGAATAAATTTATACATGATGGGCATTAATTAATTTACTGAATGACACAAAAGCCAATGGAGCTGTCTATCTAATCTGAATGATACAGTTATTTTTAAATTCTGTGATAGAAATCAGGTCTCTAACTCTCTGACTCTTCTAGAAGATTTACATAACATGTCAGGCTTATCTGATATCATATCAGGGGTTTCAATAGATAGTTAACCATGTTAGTCTTATCTGTTTTTTGTTTGTTTTTTATTTTTAAATAGTAATTTTTGAATTCTGTTTTTGAAAAACAAAACCAAAAAATAAAATTTTTAGCTATATTAAAAAAACTGATAAATTGCAGTTCATTGTAGTGTTATATGAGCCTTTAATTGACCTATTGATTAACTCCAATTTCATCATTTTTTATTATTGATTTTAGTGATATTACTGGTGCGAAAATGTAAACCTTTCTTCACAGTTCTATATTTCAACTCACATACTCTGGAATCAACTTACTGTTTGTACAGATATAAATTTCCAACTAGAAATATCACATGAAATGAAGAAGAAATGAGAAATGACATTACTCAAAAACGTTGAAATTGGAGTTAGTCATTCTGTCAACCTAAAACGCTCATACTATCATTTATGTATGATTTAAAGTTTTTCATAAGTAAAATACATATGTATGTTGTATATAAGATTCCTTAATTGAAAAAATAATGTTTATTACTTAAACGGAACATTTGAGAAAAAATGAGATTTGTCACTCAGAAATATGTGTGATTCTATTATTCTAAAATTTGTTTATAAAAATCTAAAATCTAAATCTTCTTGTCTCTGACGTCATAATTAAATATGAAACTAAATCTCGAGTTTCAACTTTTGCAAACCATCTCCAAAACTAAAAATTTGCATTAAGCTTAATTCCTAAAAAAACAGGGCTTGGAACTTCTTAGGGAAAAAAGTTCTTATAATTTTAGTTGTAAGGAACTTTTTCGTAATAAAGTTCTATGGTAGAAGTTTAAATTTCATTTATTAAACGTCCAAAAAAAAATTTGAATTAAATGAGAAATTAGCAGTAGTTAGCCCTGGATCGGAGTTGAATACTTGAATGTGTCATTTGTTTGTGTAGTTAAGAATAAAAATATTTTTTTAAATGGACTTTTTAGCGAAATCAAAACAACTTCTTTTTATTTATTGGAATTCACAACTTATTTGTTGTATTTACTTCGTTAAGTAAATACAACAAATAAATATTAAACAATTCTGGAGTAATGCCATAAACGTAATTTATACATACTAACCAATGGTATCATTCTCTCAAAAGAACTTGTTTATAAACTTTTTTTTTTTAAGTAAAAATTCTGTGAAACCTTAACTAAAAAAGTTTTAGTTCCGAAATGACTTAAAAGAAACAAAATATTGATGATAAATATTCCTGTCATTCCCAAATTTCCTTAAAATTTGCTTTCATGATCTGCTTAAAAAAGATCAATGAAGTCTTGAAGATACTGATGCTTACACTTGAATGAAAAGTAATACGTTTTATACTCGTTTATGATGGCCTCAGTATTAAAAATATTGGAATATTAAGCTATAAATTCGCAGGGATAAATCAAAGGATTGGAACGGATTTATGAGAACTAAAGTTAATCGAAAAACTTCTTATTTAAGAAATTTCAAAAATGAGATGTTTGTAATTTCATATTATGACATTATCAAGGCTTGAAATGTGAAGTAGCTAATCACATCACCCCGTTCTGGAGTAACGTAAGATAAAACGAATAAGCTGACTAAAAATGAGAAGAAAACAATTTTCTAGAGGGAGAGAAAAATATATATACAATCAAAATTGAGGGCAAGAAAAATAATTTTCGTTATTTTTTTTTTGTTAATCATAAACTCTAATCAAAAAACTATTTGTAAAAGTTATATTAATAATACTACATCTCTCCATTAGATTTGTATAAAGTAATTGTATAAAACCATTATTGCATGAGTTATCTGTTTATGCTCTTATATGTTTATATATAAACCATCGCAAGGATTGGTTTATTAATTAGTATCTTGCATTAAGAGAATTTCGCTATTAATTTACCTTGATCCTCTGCTAATTTTAAGATAATTGAATGTAATTATCCTTTGTGATTTCCACTGACACGTGCCAACATCGAAACACGTGTCTGTTGAAATCATAGTGATGTCAGGTTAAGTTCCTATACTACATAAAATTGATCAAGTTGTTCCTTTAGGATTTTGATTTGCTGAATTATTAAATAGATATAATTAATTAAATACATAACTGTAAATTTATTAAGAAATTAATTCTTTTTTTATTTTATTTAAGATAAAATTAAATACATATGACTAATTTCGGTCCATTTTTTCAATCATTTGCTGTAATATTATGCCATTTAAAAAAAAAAAATATTCTAGTGAGCTTTTTACAAATATTTTAAAACTTCATTATGTCAAAATTATAGGAAATTTTATATCATAAAATAATGTTTCTGTTCTATCATGTTAACACTTTTATTTTTACGAACTAAACATAATATATATATATATATATATATATATATATATATATATATATATATATATATATATATATATATATATAAAATACCTGATTTTATGTTACGAAAGTAACCGCTGATTAATATAAATGTCTTATTAATTTAATTTTAAATTCTTTATTCCAATTAAAAATATTTATAACATTTATCAAAAATATATATTTTTTATGATAATCTTGTAAAAATAATTTGATTAGTTCATGTCAATTCCGACCAAGGCGGCTTATAAGATTACCTCTCATCCATTTCATCAGCGGGTATGGTTCCATTTAAGCCTGGAAAATCTTTTCTTTAAACAATATCAGGCGAAGAGATTTACAATGTGTAACTTTTTTTTTATTAATTGGTAAATTCTATACGTCTTTAAAATATGTATATAGAGTTACTGTTATTACATACTATTCCAAACATGTTTTCTAAAATGTAATAATATACACGACTTATGATGCATTGTATATATATTTAGCTGTAATCACTAAAAGCTATTGTTCTGGAACGTTCATGCAATTGGAGTATCACCATTCCATCCCTTTGCAAGAAAGAAATATCTGAAGAATTTACTCAATCATTATATATCTAATAGGTTTTTTATATATTCTAAAATGGTTTATACAATTTATTTTTAAACATCAACAAAATACGTTTTATTTTACATGTTTATTCTCTTTATGCTAAAGGTAAAGGTTTTGCAGTCTGCAATAATAATAAATTATAAAGGAATAATCGGTAAAAAAAATTCAATTTTGACATTTTACCTTTAGCACTAACACTAACGATGTGTTATCTTGAACTTATATTTATTTAATAACACTTCGGAAAAGTATTAAATTTTCTAATATAAGTTGATCTTCACCTCATTCCGTCCTGTGAATTTAAACTTATTATCAAGATAAATTGTTTGTGGACACTTCAAACCATGTAACATTACACACATATCTACCGTCTTTGAACCCCTTCAAAACCCAAATATACATGCCGGCCATAAAGCCTAGAATTCCTCATTGTTCAGCCGTCTACACCCTCTTTAAGACTTTATCTTTCATCTTAATAAATGAGTTGTTTATTTCAAAAGAAAATCCTTATCATCGTTGGAATTTTTCAGGAAGCGCGAAAAATTAAGGATTTTTTAATAAATATTATATTTAACCTATATATGATTATTATTTTTTAATCCCACGGTCTTTTATTACAATTTTAAAACATTTTTTTACATATTTAAAAATTAATATTTTTTAACGTTTCGGCTACAAGACCCATTTTTAAAAATCCTTTCTCTTAAAAAAGAAAAAATTAGTCATATTAATAACATTACTAAAAATTTCTTAAAATATATCCGTATATAAAATACTACAATATGGTAGTACTTGTTTTATTACACATAAAATCCTTTGGTTTATCTTGTATTTTTCTTCCGAAAGAAATTTTTCGTCATGTTTTTAATATGACTGTTGCTTTTTAAAGAAGAAGAATTTTTGAAAATAGCTCTTGTATTTTATATCCGAAAAGTTAAAAAATAATAATTTTTAAATATTGTAAAAAAAATTAAAATTGTAATAAAATACTGAAAAATTAAAAGGGTTTTTATAAAAGCAAAATCGTATATAGGTTAATTATAACATTTAGATTAGTTATTGAAAATATTCTAAGCATTATAATGTTTTCGGAAGCTTTTAGCAAAGCTACCGTGTTTCATATCTATGCAGAAGCCAACTCGTAATTGCCGAGATATGACAAGTCAGTCGCATACCTTGATTCTATTTCTTAGTTGATAACGTGTTTTTTAACGTGATGAAAATTTCTCTTCCCTCTCATAACCTTTAGAAAAAAGTGACCAGAAAAAAAAATACTGCGAGGATCAACAAGCCCAACAGGTTTAACTGATGAAATGAAATGAAAAAAAAAAAAATTATTCTGGGATCAAAGTCTCCAAGAATGATGGCAGAGTTCTAAAATTATGCACCTAAGTCTGACATGAAGAAATAAATGAAGAAAAAGGAGTTGTTTGAAGTAATATGTGGACGAGGATTGATGTATGGAACTACTCCATGAAACGAGTTCCAAAAGGAGGTAGCAAGAATTATGATTATTTTCTGCAGGAAGTGGTTTTATGGGAGAGGATATGTATATTTATAGGTTTAGATCTAAATTTTTCTCACTTATTATTCGTTGTTATATTTTATTTTTTTTCATTATTCGTTGACATGTTTTCTCTTTGATACTAACCACAATAAACAGCAGAGAAATGTTGAATTTCTTAATTTGAATGTGTTAAAAAAGAAACATTTTCATCGCATTAGTAGTAAAAAAAAAATAGTATATTTGTAATCTAATCGTAAGGTCTGCATATACTGTTTTTATGTAGCAGTTCGCTTCTAAATAAATAAGATATTACTCTAATGTTGAATCTTTGTTACAACACGATATAGGACAATATCGAAAGAAAAACATCCCTACCAAGAAGGAATTGCCGTCGGGAAGTAGGATAGAGCCACTTCAACTCGGTGTGCCATTAGATCATATTGTCTTTTTTCGAGTAATGATTACCTTTCTAATGACATACTCCGTTGCTGCGTTAAATATAACTGGAGAAAGGGAATCTTCTATCTTTTTCTTTTTTTTTTTATAGACTCAGAGGCTGGAATAGTTTTATTTGTATTTACACACTATACTCCCTAAAGGTCAAGCTTTGTTCCCTTCAAAACAATAGGTCGAGCCCTCATCCGACTCACGAGTCAAACTCCTTGTTGGATATAATATGCCGGATCTTTCCCTAAACCCAAGACGGTCTTTAAGATGGATTGGAGGCCATTAAACAGAGAGGAGAGATATTATCAGATTATATAGGAGCGTTATGTAAGCAAGACTCGAACCCAGTTCCCATGGCTGGGCTAGCGGGACTGTTGCAAGGAGTGTGCCTACACTAGAGCTCCCTGTTGGGAATATTTCGAATTCCAGGTCGCCATCCCCTCCATCCCTACAGGACTCTGGTCGTTTCACCAAAATACTATCTTCACTCGAGTATTTATTCCTTTCTTAGTATTAACTATACTATCTCTTATTACATTTATATTTATTATTATTATTTTTTTATTCATTGATATTTGCAACTATATTATAAAAAAAAAAAAAAAATACATCTAGTAAATGTGCACTCTGGAATATAATAACATAAAATCGCTTGTTGAGAAACTACCCAATGGTAGTACCCAAATAATAAATTTACACAAGAAGATCACGAGGCCACCTTCTTTTCAGACGTCTTATTATATTACAATATTTTTAAAAAATGTTATTATTCATAGTCCGCGGTACAAACCACTTTTTATCAAATTTGAAACTTTGTGAATAGCTTTGTCCCATCGCGAACTACAATTATTTCATTTACGAAAACTCTTGGAGTTGTGCGTTTTCAATATGGAGATCATTAAACTTTGTCTATTTAATTAGGTATTAAAAACTCGTATATGCCCATTTGCTTTCCACTTGGGTCGTAAGATAATTTCATCATAGAATAGAGAAAAAAAGATGACTTGTAAAAATATTGGGTCATATGGCCAACACAACCTCGTTATTTTTGAAGGCCACATTTTTTTTCTCGATTTTGTGCTAAAATTATCTCACGATTCAAGAGCAAAGCAAGTTGGTATTTGCGAGTTTTTAGCACCTAATTAAATAAACGATGTTTGATGATCTCCAGATTGAAAATGCCCCAATTCTGTGGATTTTCGTAATTAAAATATTTGCAGGTACCACGGACTATCATAGTGATATGGAGTTGGTATTTAAAATTATTAAAGATTAGCATGATCGTTTCTCCTAGCTTTTATTATATTCCTTGCATGACATGTAACATTATATTAAATAAATAAGAGAGAGAGAGAGTTTATCCAATTATTATTTTATGAGGAAGAGTTGCGTGTGATCCTATTTATTTAGAGAGGTGTCCCTTCCGTTAATATATCAAGGACCATTTAATCTGTTTTTGATTTCAATACAATTAGCTTAATACGTAATTAAAAATTCTTCAGTATACCTGGGTCATGTACATTATACATAAACAAAATTGTTCTTCATCGACCATATTTTTTTTTTCATTTTAATCCATGAATAACATTGTGGCATGATTATTTAACAACATAAAAATTCATTTAGTTAATGAAAGTTCAGTTTTTATTAACCACTCCTAACCACTCTGCTTCTTATTATCTGGGATTGAACATTGTACTAATCTCATTTAGCTGTTTTATCTCATTCACCTCTACTTTCAATCCTCTACATATATGTGAAGATTTTATTGCGTTTTTTTTACTTATCATTTTCAAATATTTGGAAAATACCTATCGATATATAAAATAGTAAGGGGATAAAAATCTTTATATATGTGTGTAAGATTGAAAGTTGAGAATATGGAAAAATAATTGGTATTTCAAAGAAGTCCGTTCTACTTCGTTTAGTCTTTCTTCTTGTTTTCTCTTAGATGTTTTTATGCGAAGATATTTTGTTTTTTCGATCCCATTTTTAATAGCGTTCATATAAATAGCGTTCAACGAACAATACAATAACAACATTATAAATATTTTAATTCAAGTAACACAATAAACTTAAACTTATTACATCACTGCTTTCGATATTCTTCTAGTAAAATCGTTTTATTTATCTATTGTTTGTTTTATTCTGAATATTTTTTTAAATATATATTTATAACTTAACCACTATTTGAAAATGCTATTGAAACAATTTTCTCATTGAACTAAGAAAATTTAATGCTTAAATATTTCTTGAAACTTTTAACTTATGATATTCATTTAAACTTGGAAAGCCTGACTTATGACCCCATGAATTATGAGAAAGATATTAAGTGCAATATCTGACAGTTTGAAAACGTTAATAAAGGACAAAGAAAGATATTCGACTCATGAATTTCAGCTTAAATAACACGAAGTTCGTTTAATGTTTTTTTTTTAAATTAGTTTGTTATTGTTCCAATTACGAGTTGTTTATCAGCCTGAGAATGAGATGTTTATATTTTTCTTAGAGGTCTCGTGGGATATTATATACTTAATTGATCAATAATTGGTTCATAAAATTATGGTTGATGGTCTTTAATTGGTGGTGTTTCGTCATACTACTTTCGAACAGGAGTGTATATTGTTTGGATCAGAGAATATTATAGTAAGCAACATAACCTTCAAGATGTTATTCAGTAAAAAATAAATATGTGTATGAAATGTAAATAAAAATAGGAATTATAAATAGATAAACTACTACTTCTGACTTGGTAATTACAGCTCTTGAATATTAATTAATCAAAATTCATACACAATATTTATGATTTTCTATTCCAAGATTGTATATCCAAAAATAAGTCTTCAAATTTGAGGCTCTGTTTACTCATTTAACCAATGACCAACTTACTTGTCGGGACTTTAATTTATTTTCTAAAACGAGTGCTTAATTATAGCAGGTGAATTGACCTTTTCATTACTTATCTTTCATCTCCAATTTATCTTGGACAGAAGGATGGCGTGAGGCCCGCATATTGAAATGAATCGAATGAGCCTTAGCTCATTCCACAATTACCCGGTATTTTTTTCTAAATCTTCAATACTGAAACTGTGGCAGAAAATATATATCTATTATTGATTATACATTTTCTTTAACCCTTTTGTCATGCTTGATGCGTCTCGTAAAATATAGGACGACGTAAGTAGTATGAACTACGTTTTTCTGGATTTTAGGTGAACATGAATCCAGCGAAATGTAAGGAAACTTGCATTGATTCAAGCTTCTTTATCTCTATTATCTATTATTATATTTCAACAACATCCCTATTCAATTTCAAAATTGTATACAACACTAAAATAACCATATTTTCTAAATTAGTCAAATTTCCAATTTTTTTTTTTTTTTTTTTTTTTTCCTTCCTAACTAATATTGGAAACTTTGTATTCTAGCAAGAGGTTAAAGAGTACATATACTTCGTAATCGAAAATTTCCAGTTACGTTTTACGTTCCATGTCTGCCTGTAGAGCAATCAATATGACGTGTATATCATCTACCACCATTAAACCGGTTTTAACCAAATAACGAAAATCGAATCCACGCCCTACTACCCATTACGGCTGGTCCCCGCGGGAAGTTAGGCCATTACCCTCTTAATTAGGGGAGGCCTACGGGTGTAAATACAAAAAAAAAAAATTAAAAATAAAAATAATAGGAATTTTAGAGATTGTGCGGGTTGGTACCGTGATTGTCGCATATCAATATCATCAAATCCATCCACTACTTTCGTATTACACTAGCTTAGTAGTATTTTTTTTTAAATATACTTATGTTTCAAAAACAGCTAAAAACTGATATAATATATATTTGGTATAATATTTGATACTATACGAAATAAATTCAATTTCTTTAGGGCGAAGTATACAAGTTGAAATGAATGTTAGGTACCAGCCAGACTATATTAGCTAGTCGTGTTGTATATGAACGACTAATAATTGATTGCGGTTCAGTCTTTTTTTTTTTCGCTCAGTTAATTGCTGAGTTGTATATCAGTAACGATTGTGATATCGGTTCATCGTTCAAACGGAATTAGTTTGATCAAAAAACATGATGTGGCCGATAAAACATTTATGGTTGTTGTTTTGTTTTTTATGAACTTTTATATAATAAAACCATGTACTGTGAAATGTTTGAATCTTTTTAAATAAATAAATGTGTATTTAAAATAAATAAAAAGATTTATTTTCTATTTGGTGCATAAATCACTAAACTAAGTTGTTGACTAACGTGACTAAATTCTTCCTAGAGTTAAGTGTTATTTTGTGTCACTATGCAGTTATTTTGTGTCAGTTTCACAAGAACTCCTGTGATCGAAACAGCTTAGTGAAATCGTAAACTTGTCCGAGTACGCCCACGTCTTAGCCTTTCTGTGATAAGTCACACACTTTTTAAACCTGCCTCCAATAAATTCATTTTTTTTCACACCTTACAAGAGTTCTTGAGACATTTTCGCCTAATATTAGTCCACGTTTGTTGAATCAGTGACTCAAGTTATTTTTTTGTCCCGTTAAGCAATTAATTACAAACTGTGTTCTAATACTTCATTCAGAAGTGACAGACAGAACAGGAAATATTCGTGAAAATAAGCATTTGCTAACAGGAGTAGTATTTACTAATTACTAATAGCTAGTGTCAGATAGAAATACAATAACTGTTATATTGAATACTTAATAGTTGACCGTTGTATTATTAAGGAAGAAGATGGTCCGGGGTGGCGGTCATAAATAGACTAAATAGTGGTTAAACTATTTTATTAAAAGCCAACGTTTCGACCCGACTTTGCAGGTCTTCTTCAGGGAGGTGTGTCAGCCAGTTAGCCAGTTTTAAGTGAAATTGCTTGCTGAACACACATTCCTGAAGAAGACCTGCAAAGTCGGGTCGAAACGTTGGCTTTGAATAAAATTCTTTTACCACTAGTTAGTCTATTTATTACGGCCACCACGGACCATCTCCTTCCTTAATAACTGATTTTTTTTTTCTTATTTTAAAAATATTCTTGATGTTATTTTTGTTTTTATACTATGATCATGTCCGCACTTCAATCACTTTCGTGTTTATAAGCTTTATAGTACAATTTAAAATATTTTTATCTTAAGGAGTAACTGCATGCCATGTGGAACATAATTTAATAAATGTATTGAAAAAAAAAAAGGTTTCCATAACATGAAGTCCGACTCTACACTGGTAAAAACCGATAGCATTGATAAATGCACATGTTTTGCCAAGATAATTCATGAATCTTCAATGATAAGAAATCTTTCTACTGATTTCTTGTCCATGGGATTAAATTCTTAAGCTGTGTTATTTAATACGAATTATTTTACATAGCTAATACCAGTTTAATCGACGAAGTTCTCTATTAACGTTAAAACTATGGATGAATACGACTGTATGAACGTTAATACTATGGTAGATTTTTATTTCAGATGAGATCTCTGTCTACTAACAGGAGTTGCTGTTATGAATTTCTCTTTAAAATATTTCCTTCATTCTTTTGAAATCCTGCCGGCTAAATGACCTGTCTTTAATAGCTCGCCGGTTTAGGGACTGGAGCCGATTGTGAAACGCTTGCACCGCGGTAACAAAAGAACTCATCATGAAGATTGCAAGGAGGTAGTGCAACACACACTCGAGAGACGTCGAGAGAAAGTTGAGAAACGTAGCCGTCCCGTCAAAGCATGGCTCCATGCTTCCGGGTGAATGGAACTCTTTCTAGTTTCGACTCATCCCGGACCTGGGTTTTTTTCCTAACCTTTCGGATGTAACACTTGGTTTTGGTTGTATCCATCTTTATTTAGAAATCGTATAAACTACATTTTTAATGTCCATTTATCTACATTCAGAGATTTAAGTTATACGTTTAGTATTAATCAAATCTAACCTATACCTCTTAACTACGGCATTTAAAATATTATCTAGGCTTTATTGATAGATTAAATGAAAATAAATACAACTTCAGACAGGGTGGCTCTTCCTCTCCTTTCGAACACAATATTTCCTAGGTACGTTCCTTTCTCAAATCATCAACAACCATCGTCCTTCTTACGCCTACAACCTTCTCCAATTCAAATCCTCAATCCATTAACGTTCAACCAGATCTCGACCTTCTGGCCTCTACATCCCTTCTCACAGATCTGCCTCATTTCAAAACTCCTCGCGCTGTCAATTTCTGGAATTCTCTACTTATCAAAATTAGGCATTTCCCCTCCATATTCACATTCAAAACCTTCCTATTCCAATTCCTATCCCAAAAACAGTCAGATGCTTTCTAAACTTTTGATATTATACATTTCTATTATATCATTCATCATCAAACGATAGTACGATTCTATACTGTAAACTTCACTAGGGATATTACAATATCTTCCTGCTCTTAATGCCACTGAATACATCTATTGTTTGTTTTTTTATTCTTATATAATTAAATCTGTACCTATAGCTAGAATTAGACAATGATGAGTCTACATATTATTCATTATTTAAATACCCTGACATTTTATATTGTCAGCTTTGTCTTTCTTTTGTTAGCAGAAGAACTCAATGTATTTTTTATTATTTTATTTTTCAAAAGTGTATAATTATATTTTTTCCTACTGTGCATAGTTTTAAGTGTTTCATCATAGTTTTAAGTGTTTTGCATATAGATTTTTTTTTTGCATTTAACTTGTTTAACTAATATTTTCTTTACTTTCTCTTTTTTTATTATTGTTTTATTTTAGCCAGCTGTGGTCTTTTAATTATGTTCTATTTTGTTATTCTAAAGGGACTTTGTCCCAGAATAAAGTTATTTTCTATCTCTATTTCTAATAAACTTACAAATTTTAGAGCCTTGAAAATTTAACAGTTGAAATAAGTGGTACTAATTGCGGATAATTCGCACGTTATGTTTATCAAAATTTGTAATTATTTTTATGTCAATGGTATTCACTTCATTTAGGAATTAATTTTAATTAAAAATAATTCACCAAACATAAGTAAAAGTTACTATTAGTTGTACCTTGTTTTCACCTTACCTTTTTTTTTCTTCCTTAATTTCCGCTGCAGCCATGTTAAGCTGCCACATTAGGCCATAAATAATTCAAGACAACCTTGGTTTAGGTTTGAACAGAACCTCATTTCTTTGTCAAGCGGGTACTCAGTTATGCTTGCGTGGCTCAGCCCTTTCATGACCTCATCCCTTTTGTGCGGCCTAAAAAAATATTTGGCATACCTGAAACTCCCCTCTAATGCTATTTTTTTTTTTTTTTTTTGTACTTTCAATTAGTTTTTTTTTTATATAAGGCATATGTTGTTCTCGAGGCTTTCGAAACTGTGATAAATTATGTAGGTACAAAGGGAAAAACGTTTAAACATGTGAAAAATTTAAGTTTTCATCGTCTTATCTACATCTAAAAATAATTAAATTGAATAAAAAGTAAATCAAGGTAGAAAGCGGTGATATAATATACAATTAATAATTCTATTATCAATAAAAGAAAAAAATATGAATGAATATATGTCTTAACGCTGTATTATGAGTAATATATTTGGCCAGAAAAAGGATCAGTGGAGAATAATATTTAGAATGCTTTAAAACGCGAAATTGCTCATGTACCTCTTCTAACGTAGTGTATAACCTACTAACCATTAGAACGAGAGAATTATAAAATTTCATTAACGAAAAAATTTTTGTTTTAAAAGTATAAAATATGTTTTTGTTCTTTTGATTTTACACTACTTTTTTTCCCCAATAGTATTAATATATGTAACGTTCTAATTTTATTATTTTTACACTTGTAAGATAGTAGGGGTATTTATACATAGAGTGCTAAGTATTGTAAACCTTTTAAATGTGTTAAAGTTGAGAACCTTATTTTAGATTTGATTGTTAAATATGGACTCTCGCTTTTAACACGGCCTACGTTCTGTTAAACCAATAAGCTGAGGAGTTTTTCATCTTCTGTTTTCTTCTTTTCATTTAAGTACAATGACATGTAAGAAAAGTTCCAGAAGAATCGGGAAAACCTTATGTAGTTCAAAGTTAATGGTTTCTTTTTCAAATTTCCTTATACTTTTAAAATTGTCACACTTGATGTATCAAAAAAAAAAAAAAAAGATAAAATCTAGTCCTTAAAAATTAAATCGTTATCACAAGTGGAGTTATGTTTTCAATTTACTTAGGAAGGAGAGGTCGTTCATTCATGCTAATTGCTTAACACCACCACACATGAATCATTAATTACGAGTTATGTGAATATTCCTAGGATAAGTAGTTGATAGTTGAAATTGTAATATTTAATAATAGTTGGCCCGTGCGAAAAATTCGCAGAAAATTTTGTTTTGTGAAGAAATAGCAAAACAATCTGGAAAAAAAGCAGTTCCTATGTATTATGTAAGGAAGGAATTAATATTTCCTTGATCGATTACAATTTTCCATTAAACATAATAGATCAAAACATTTGTACATATTGCTTTGCTAGGACCTATTCATAAACGCTGGCTGGAAAGATATTAAAAATAATAAAGACAAAATAATTATGTGATATTCTAAATTATTAAAAAAAAAATAAAATGTAAAAACAACCAAATATCTGTAATAAATAATTAAGTTAACATATTGAACAGAAAAAAAAAATGTATTAGAATATTCTACTCCTTAATGCAATATCTTTAAACAGAAAGACAGAAAGACCATAACTAATGGACTGTATCTTTATTAATAACTGTCCGATTTTTACGATTTTTTTTTTGTTTTGTAGGTAATTTAGTAATCTTTCTAAATGCATACTTTCTGAGTTATTCCCAGTTAAAGATTCTTTTCTTCCATAATTTTTTTCCAGAAATTTCGGGAGGTTAGGACTATTTTTCGCATGTGAAGTGGTCAATCATTGGATTCGATGAAGAATTGACGAAGTTATAGAGTACCGACAAAAAAACACCTTTTAGAAATAATATATATATAGGTTCCTAATCTCTTTAGGGCGAGATTAGGAACCAGGAACAACATTTTACATAAATAAAATAAATGTTTTACATTAATCTATAACTAAGGTAATGAAGAAGAGAAGTTCTAAAGGAAGATAGAAGTAATGCAAGAAGAAATTAGAAAGGAAGTTGGAAGGAAGTCGGAGAGGATAAGGTGAAGTTAGAACTGAGAGTAGAGTGGAACTGAGATTAGATTAGCCAGGGAAAAGTGCCCTTATCCTCGCTATGTTGTTCCTCCAGTTGTGCTTGCACATCCTCACAGCTGGAGCCGGCTGGAACACCTGCCCTTCCAACACAGCACCATGCGTAATTAAGTCAGGTTAATTAATGGGAGGGTTGACCAGGCGATAGGTCAGTTATACCTTAATGGCTGGTATTGACGTCCTAACTTGAACAGCACCACAGACAATGCTACAATTAAAGACTTTTTTTTCGATACCGCTATCTCGCCACTTCTGGCATACGGGAATTGTTCTAGAGGTACAACCAAACGTATTCTAACCATAGTCGGAAGGTCGAGAATCATTACATAGGTCCACCATGAAATAAATTATAACCTGCCCAGACCGGATTCGAGGGACGTTCTTCGAGAATATTAAAGTTTACTCTTTAACACGTTCAGCCACGTAACCTCAGCCATTAAAGACCTAAGATATAATTTTTCAGCGGTTCCATTTCAGGGATTATGAATTTTAAGAAGGTACCATTATTTTTTTAGTCGGTATTCAATTTGGAATAGCTTTCTAAGGATAGAATATTAGGAAAAACATAGAACATACACAGCTAGTGTAATTTAATATAATTCAATTTTTCCAATGATGCGCATACCGTTAGTTTTGAACGAAAAATACCAACCAGCTCTAAATTTCAAAAAGATAGTTTTCATTTCCTCTCCTGTTATCTCACATCAGGCATTATTAATACGTTTTTTTTTTTTTAATTTATTTATATGATATTTACAACTGTAAACAAAAAATACATCTGGTAAATTCGCACATGGATATAATGACATGAAACACATGTTGAGAAACTACCCATTGGTAGCACTCTAATAATATGTCTATATTATAAGATCACGTGGCCATCTTCTTTTCAGACGCCTCGGAGGGTTATCAGGAATTGAATAGGAAGCAAGGCTAGAAACAAGAGGGTTGGGATGGTTATGAAGTTTATTATGGAAGGACAGATATCTGGATTGGGCCAAATCTGATACATAAGGAACATTAAAGTCATTATGGAGAATTTTATTTGTAACAAAGTAAGGAGCATTGAGGATTTTACGAAGGATTTTGGATTGTTAGGATTGGATGCGAGAGGAATTTGAAGGTTTGGTGGAACCCCATAGCTCAAATCCGTAAGTCCAAATAGACCTTATTATAGTCATTTAAATGAGTCTTTTATAATTAATTGGAGGGTTAGAGCGTTTGTCTAGTAAGTGTTGAAGTAGTCGGAAACGTCGAGCTGTTTCTTGTCGTTTCAGTCTGGTATGAGAATTCCAAGTTAGACGTTTGTTCAGATGGAGTCCTAGAAGACGAAATTTAAGTTAAGAATGACTGAACATGAAGGGAAAACGATCTTAGTTTGTCACTAATGCAGTAAAACTTCCAAATTGTAACTTTCTTTTTTTTTCTCCCGATGTCCAACCGTTGCGTTACTTCGCCCCTATGTGCGACGCGCAATTTTTAAATTTTGTTTTGTTGATACATATGTGGGAAACTTGAACCAAACTCTAACCCACGCCAGCAATAGTCTTTGGAAATTTGGATTTTCGACATTTACTCTAGAGGACTATAATAAGTTTAAATTTCTCAAGAAAAACACACAAGCAACTACATTGTGTTATAAACCTCCAAATCACTGATTACCGGCTTGGAGAAAAAAAAATATATATAGTCTTATGCTCAGTCAAATTAGAACCTCCCTTATCCAAAACTTATCGCTGAATAATATTTTTATTAGATGTAATTCATTAAAACTCGGCGAATATTCATATTTGTTAGTGTATAAATTGGACATGCATCTAGAAAAAAATATTTTTAATATTAATACGTAACAGTGGTGAGAGAGAAAGGCTATTTTTTAATTGATATTAAACTTTATAGCGCATTAAGTCAGTCGCTTTTTTTCCAAAAAAAAAAAAAAAAAACCTTTAACATTTGACCATTAATTATTTTCTGTCTCCATTATTTACTGCTTGTCTTATCTATCGCTCCTCCCTGGAGTTCTTTCTTTGTTTTTCTTTGACTGTTTTTATCAGTTCTGGAGTTCTTGAAGATGCCTGGAATATTGATTAAAAGCAAAGACAGAAATATCACTAACTTGAGGTTTCGTATAAACTTCTTCCTGTTTTTTTTTTTTCTTTCGTTTTTTTTCTTCTAAAATGTATTAAGATCTCCTAGTCATTGGAAAGCTATTGAGTTTATGAAATGTCACGTTTTCTCATCCCAGCGTTATTTTTCTTCATCTGCAATTTGATTGAAGCTCTGTAATTTAAATTGTACTTGCCATATAAACTAATCTTTCTTACATTATTCATAAATATATATCTTGTATTCCGTAAATGTCAATTTTATTCTGAGAACCTTTTTGTAAATTATGAATGGTATAATCAAGTGAGCAATTTTCCTCTCTTTATTTATTTATTTTTCCAATTTGTGTACATACTTTTCTGGCAAATTTTTATAGTTCTGATTTGTTTATTAACTTGGCTAGTTTATTATTTATTAGATCAGTGGCAATTTAAAATTTCAGTCTCCGCCAGACTTGATATAATATGAATTATATAATTAATTTAAACATATTGTTTGGTTTATATATTATTTTTTTCAATTAATGCGTTTTATAAATTCCTTCTTCATGTCATTTAGTTTTTGAAAACGATTAAATTCGTAGTATTTTCTGATTTTTCAGATGGGACAATCAGACATTCGGTATTAATTTAAAACTTTGAATTCAAGTTACATTTCTTTGGTTTTATAGTTTTTACCTTTGTTATATAAATATATATTTTTTTTACTTTTATTGTATATATAGTATGCATGTGCATCACTCAGCTTTAATACCCAGTGCCCTTAAGTGTGGAAAAATGTATTATTCCTCAAAAAAAAAAAAAAAAATTAAAACAGTTCGTAAAATACCCAGTAGATTTTTTAGAAAAATTAACTCGAATATTTGCTTTGACTCGTTCATCAAACCAAACTTTATTATGTTTATTTTGTCCTAGATGGAACCTTGAATTAGATGCTGACTGTGGATACTAACGGTATTAAATTGAATAAGCACTTGGGAATCGAGAAGTAGTTTTCTATAATCATTTTTTTTTTTTTAATTCTTTCCCATAAATTAAATATCAGTTCATTTTACGTAAACCAAAACAAAGAAAAATAGATGATATCAGTACAGTACCTTTGAGTCCTGAGATTCTCAGTAAAATGCAGTTTAACCCATTTTTGTTCCCGTTCAATGCATTTTTTTCATACGCTCATAAATTTTTAAATACCTAAAAAAAAGTAAATGAGCTGCATATTATGTAGAAAATCTAACTCTTAACAGCTTTATATATTTTTGGCTTCATCAGATTTTCAGATATACTGCAAAAATCGAAGCCTTCAAGAAAATTATTTTATTTTAAAAGGCTATACGCTAGGCTGGCTCTAGTCTATAGCTATAAGAGAATAGATTACTTATTTCTTAAGTAAGAAATTATTTATTATTTATTTATAATCAAGAAATTATTTATCATCTTGATCTCGATAACAGTATATTTTATAGGAATAAAAACGTTTCGCTGATTACGCTTGTATGTCGAATGCGTTACACGAAATTATTGCTATCTCATGAGAATGTTCTCACTGGGGTATGCTAGTCCTTTGGTATTTATTTAACTTAAATTCAGATTTGTGTTTTTTTAGTAATATAACATTCTATCACATGGACATTAGGTATACTGAGGCGCAGAATGTACATGGACTGTGTTGGAGATTGTGATAGTGATTGCTGATAAGGTATTGGTTCTCCAAAGTATTGTGTTTAGACTTGTGACTGGTGTTTATATACTTATTTTGTTATTGTTCGTGTTCTAGTGTTTTCCATTTTATTGTTCATTATGTTTTCTTGTTCCTTTTTTCTAGTTTTCCTTTGTAAATAAGTTTTTAGTTTTAAGTATGGTTAAGTGGAATTACGAGTTCGTCATCTTCTCGTAGTTGAAGACTTTCTGGACTTTAATCGTTCCTACGAGAGCTTACACTTATAACAGAGAACTTGTATACAAGTTTCATTGGACAATAATAGAAAGGTAATCTTAATTTAATAAACGTAGCTAGTTAACCTCTAAACTGTAGTGTAAACTGTAACATAAATTGAAATCATTTTGTAGTGTTTACTACTTTCTTACAGTATGGTTGACCCAATTGTAATTGATATGGAAGAGGAGAGTTCCCAAAAGGTTTCCAAGCGAAATGCCAAACGGGCAAGAAAGGGTTCTCTTGATTTGGAGACAAATTCGGAGGAGGCTGCAGCTAAAAGTTTACTACAATCGGCCTTACAAATCCAGGAGAATCTTAGAGTTTATGTTCAACGGGCAGATAATGGGTTGAATATTAAGGTACAAAATTATATAAATAGAAAAATTCTAACCTTGATAGATATCATTGAAACCCTAGATGACAAAAGTAAAAAGGCACACACAAATGAAGACATTTCTGAGCTCATCCAAAAAGCGGTTCATGAGTCACTTAAGACTCCTAGTATTCATGAGATGATTGCTCGACTTGTAATAGAAAAAACGGTGCCTAAAATTATTGCGGGACTTACGGAAGCTCGAGTGGAACCACAACCACAAATCTTAGCCAAAGCCGGTCCTTCAAGTGAAGCGCAAGCAGATATCAGTGAAGCAAGCCCGGCTGGACCCTCAGCGGCTACTGAACCCTACAAAGTCGTAGTCAGTAAAAGAAGCCGCAGGAGGACCAAAGCAGCTAACAAGGTAGCCAGTAATTTAAATAACCCGATTGAGCCGACCAGTCATGCATCTCCTGAAGATTCAGCCCAATTACGAAGTAAGCCAAGGACAATGGCAGATATCGTAAAATCTCTGCCATTGAAGCCGGCAGAGATATCTAACTCTAAACCCACCTACGTCACAATTAGTGGGTCCGGTAAAAGTCCCGTGGAAATCATCAGTGGGCTGCCATCTCCTACTGAAATAGGAGTTAATGCCTCCATAGTACGTGCTACTAAGGGAGGCTCGGTCTTAGTTCGGATGGAAGATAGCTCCCAAGCGGCGAAAGTTATTGGGTGGCAGGGTCTACGAGAAGTAGGACTAGAGGCCAAGCTTGCACTTAAGAAACGACCTAGGCTTGAAATTAAAGGTGTGCCCAATTCATGGACTGCGGAGACATTAATTACGCTTTTACGGGTAAAGCTAATTGATAAATCGATTCCAGCTTCGCTCGTAAACGATGGACTTCGGCCTGTTTTTTCTTCTACAGCAAGGAATGGAATAACTAAAAACTGGGTGCTGGAAGTGCACCCAACCCTGCGATTCCATCTATTAGACATGGCATGCTTGAATGGAGGATGGTGGTCAATGACCTTTGAAGATAACCTCGACGCCCCCCGTTGTACCAAGTGTCAGGACTACGGGCACTCTAAGGCCACATGTCCATCAGATGCACTGGTCTGCATCTGGTGTGCAGGTACTGGTCATTTTCTCAAGGAGTGCCCCAAAAAACTAGCTCAGGCAGGGCCGACATGCATCAACTGTGTGAGGGCAAAGGCCCATCCCAGGCACACTAAGCATAAGGCGGGCAGTCGTGATTGTCCTGTGCATTTAAATTGGTCACAAAAAATGGCGATGAGGACTTCTTATGAGTAAGATCTCCATCCTTCAGCTCAATATGGGCCGCCGGCGTCTAGTTGCGGAAGAGCTACGCTCCCTCTCACAAAGCTACGACATCATGGCAGTCCAGGAACCGAGCTGCTGGGGAAACAAGGTCACGGGGTTTGGTCTCACATCGAGGGTTATAGCCTTGAGCAGTGGAGAGAGGAGGCCCAGGGCTGCTATTGTGGTTAACAACCCGAACCTCGATGTGATGGATCTGAGGCAGTTTACCATGGCGGATTGTGTTGCTTGTCATATCAGATGGAACAATGTTGCCTTTACGCTGGTCTCATCATATTTACCGGACGGGGGCGATATTGACGAAGACATATCCGCCATGGAGATGATCACGGCTAGCACCAGGAACGTGATCATATGCTCAGATACCAACTCCTGGAACACGGTCTGGGGATCTAATCGAACTAATAGAAGGGGCGCTAAGCTCGGTGAATTTATTGCCCGAAACCAATTAGTGGTTATGAACGATCCCTCTGCTACCCCGACGTTCTCTAGCGCTAGGGGGCAGAGCTGGATTGATGTTACATTGGTATCACCGGTGCTGGCAAACCGCATTATCGTTTGGGTCCTCTGATCTGAGACGAGTTCCGACCACCAAGCGATAGCCTTTAGGCTGGTGGAAAATACAGAAGTTTCCCTCGGGATAGAAAAAGGTTACCTTACTCGAAAAGGAAATTGGAGTGCCTTCCGGTCATTGCTGGAGGGAAAACTGGTCGACGAAGACTGGGATGAGGCGGAAACGGAGCAAACAGATGATCTGGATTACCGAGTGTCCAGGATCACTGATGTCATCCGCGATACCGCTGAAGAATCCCTTCAGCACCGGAAGGCGAGAGCTCGACCTGTCCCATGGTGGACGCCTGCCTTAACCACAATGAAGGGAGAACTCTACAAGGCACGGCGTTCCTACCAGAAGTGTACTTGCGAAGAGAGGCGCATTACACTTCGTGATGAGTACAAGTCTAAAGCCAGGGCATACCGAAACGAGGTGCGGTTAAGAAGGCGGAAGTCTTGGGACGAATTCATTGTTCAGGAGTCATCTAAGAATCCCTGGGCTGTACCTTACAGAGTGGCCCTTGGTAAGTTTGCTCCACAGCAAGTGATTGCAGCTTTGAAGCGCGGATGTTCCCAGGCAACCACTCTGGAAGAGACTGCAAAGGTGTTTCTATCTGAGACCTACCCCAGAGATGATTCGTCCCAGGATAATGAGGAGGAAATATTTATAAGACGCACTACGGTATGCCCACCTGGTACGGACTTGTGCCCACCGTGGGACATATGGGATCTACGTGCTGCTGTGGATAGGCAAAAGGCTGGTCGTGCACCTGGATTAGACTCCATAGACGCAGCAATCCTCAGGAACAGTATCCCCTATATTGAACAGAGACTGTTGACATTGTTCAATGATTGTCTGGACAGGGGATACTTTCCTAAGAGTTGGAAAATTGCTGATGTTAGACTCCTCTACAAGGGAGGAGGCAAGGACAAGCAATTAGCCAAATCTTATAGGCCTATATGCCTCCTCCCTATCATGAGTAAATTATTGGAGACCCTGTTGATGATGAGTCTACGACCAGTCTTCTCTAGGGCTAGCCATCCACGGCAGTACGGATCCACCAAAGGCAGGGGAACCGCAGATGCCCTGCTGAGAGTGCGCCGTGACGTTGAAGAGAAGGCGGAGAAGTATGTCATGCTTATCCTGTTCGACATATCTTCCGCCTTTGATAGCGTCTGGTGGCCGAGCGTACTCCAGCAGTTGCAGAAGTATGAGGCTCCCAGCAACGTATATGATCTTTTAAGGAGCTACCTCCAGGACCGAACATTGAAGATAAAAGGTAGCTTCTTTGAAGTACAAGAGTCGATGGAAAGAGGTTGTCCGCAGGGCTCGGTTCTTGGACCAGCCCTGTGGAAATTAGTCTTCGATGAGTTGCTGGGGGTACTAGAACAGGAGCGGTTCCCCGCCACGGCCTATGTTGATGATCTGGCCGTTGTAGTGGCCTCAAACAGCAGAGCCAGGTTACAAGAAGAAGCTGAACGATGTGCCAACCTCGTAGGAGGATGGTGCGAGAGAAAAAAGATGAAGATGGCGGCTGCTAAGACCCAGTCCATTCTTTTAAGAGGTAAGACTGACAGGGCCCACCCTATTACTCTCAGAATAGAAGGAGAAAGGATACGTCCAAGTGAGGCTGTTACTTACCTTGGCATAAGAATTGGGAGAAATCTCAACTTTACGCCTCACTTGGACTACATGAAAGGTAGGGTAGCCCTGGCTCTCAATGGACTTACTCGCATCGGGGGCGCCTTTTGGGGTCTCAGGTACCCAGCCACGTTAACTATTTATAAAGGAGTTATTCTGGGCATCCTGAGATATGCGTCCCCTGCGTGGAGTCATCATCTCTCGCGCCAACAGAAGAAAAGGTTGGCAACAATCCAGCGGATGGCTCTGCTGCGGGTCACTAGAGCGTACCGTTCAGTGTCTCATGAGGCGGTACAAGTCTTAGCCGGAACTACTCCTATTGATCTTCTCCTACGAGAAGAATACTTTCGGCATAAGATGAAGAGGGAAGGCCTGGTGGATCTACCGGCGAATCTTCGTGTGAGGATCAGTGAAGACCCTAATAGATGGAAGAGTATTCTTCGGGAGAACACATTAAAGGAATGGAACCAGCGGTGGATGACGACGCCAAAAGGGGCTACGCTAAGAAAATACTTCCCCACCGTTGGTTCAAGAATGGAACAGACATGGGTTCTCCCGGACTACTGGGTCTCACAGTTCCTCACAGGGCATGGGGGTTTCCGAGCAAAGCTCGCTGAATATGGCAAGAACATCGATCCCCTATGCCCAAGTTGCAGAGTGCCGGAGACCGCCGAGCATATCATCCTTGTCTGTACCGCCTTTGAGGCACTGAGGGCTAAGTTGTTGAGGGAGACGGGGCTCTACGCTCTGATGGAGAGCGATCTCCCTCAACTTATGACAAAGGAAAAATATCCGTATTACAAGGCATTCGTATACGGGTGGAAGGAACAGGTTGGGTCAACCCACTTTTCATTGGGAAGAAGAAATGGACTAGCATCCGGAAGACCGCCAGAGAGGGTGGAAGAAGATGCTGGCTAAAAAGAGAAACGAAGAGAAGAAAAAAAAAAAAAAAAAGAGCAGGCTGTGTGCACAGCTGTAAAATAAATGTAATTGGTCTGAATGCAGTAGTGAATTGTAACGCATGCGTTGCTACTCACTACTGCATAACACCCGTATTGCCTTATTGGCAGGGTAGGGTGTAAATAAAATAAGGTATACTGAGGCACTATAAGCATTCACATTGTATAAACATAAAAGATAAAATAAAATGAAACAATAATCAAAAAGTTTATTCACTAAACAAAAATAAAATTTATTCAAAGGTAAATAAATAAAAAAAATACCAAAATAATACCAGTCAGATTTATATATAATATTTACTACCAGGCGAGGGGACTTTAAAGGGAAGCGGTATAGAGTTACTTATATGCAGTCAAATACAATTAACAAATCTTCTAAAATAATCAGTTTAATCTATCTGGTCTCTGGCTGTAAGAGAAGTTGATAGAAAAAAATCCTTACCTTCACTCTACACGGGGCCAATTTTAATTTTTGTTTACAGAACTCTGCCAAAATCTGATCGGCTCACTGACAAAATTACTTCATAGTCTTTTTAGCCAGTTTGTCTCCTACTAGCTGAAAAATAAAATATTATATCGGCCACCGTATTAAAATGTTATAACCGAAATCCGAAGCCGGTATTATGAGGAAGCGAAGGATTGCTAAATATAGCTTTCCCATTTTGCGGATAAATCGGATTTTATTTCTCCTCAACAACAACCTCATCGATTATGACGTCATCTGCTATAATATTTCTGATTGAAATTGTTTCTGATATGGTTTTCCTCCTCAAGGTACAGATTTAGATACCTTTATATAGTTACATTTCTGTAACGATTGTTTTCCTATCAGTATGTGATTAGTTCGCAGTATATGAGCTCATAGCTATCGAATTTCAGTGAAGAGGGAACTAGGAAAGTTTATACTTCTTCAAAACTATATTTATATATTACATTTATCTAGTATAAAACAAAAATAACATAAGTGTACTACCCGATATGAGAAAAACATAATTGTAATTTTATCTGCCTCAGAGAAAGTGTGGGTGTAGCTAGGGGTACCCCTATACATTATTGCGATAAACTATCGGCCATATTCTTTTAGAAATTCTAGTTCTGTCGTCAAGTGGGTATTATCTTTATGTTCTCAACATTTTACAATTAATTTTAACATGTAACTGTGTTAAAATTTAAAGTAGTATCTTTCCATGTTTGTCCACCTTTCGCTGACATTTAAAGTTTTGCAAAGACGTAAAAAAGCGATAGCGTGGTTCGCTTCTGTAATGATATCTTTATATTACAGATTTCATATAATAATTAAAATTTAAAAATTAAACGAAAAATCTTTTCAGGAATAATAAATATTTAATTGAAAATAAAGCTGCCCTACTACTTACGGTTGCTTTATACACAGCATACTAATCAATCCATGTGGTCATAAATATAACATTACATTTTTCTATTATTATATATACATACATATATATATATATATATATATACATATATATATATATATATATATATATATATATATATATATATGTATAGGTACTTACATTTTTCTCGCTTTTAATAACACTAGTCCTGTAGAGTATCATCAATAAACCATATCAAGCTATTAACATTGCATAACACATATATTTAAAAAAAAGAAATCAATTCAAACACCAGGAACTCAACACTAAATCGCACACATATACACCAAAGTAATTCCAAAAAGATAAAAGATCAGGCGATGCTAACCAAAATTAAAAAATGAATTAATAATTTATTTATTTTTTCATTAAATTTGCCACTGCATTGTAGCGCATCAAGCAAATGTGTTGAAGTTTATTCTGTCTTCTTCAATTCTTGATATTTTAACTTTTCAGCAGAAGATCTCTCGGCTACTGCCTTTTTAGTCGTCTTTGAGGCTCACTAGGTAACAGGGAGTAAGATAGAGATAGAACGAGTGGATTTGGATGGTTGAGAGTAGAAGAATAAAATATTGTGTACTTGTTGTGTATGTAGGATTTTACTTTTGGTATGTTCACGTCTGTTTGTATAGTGTGATTTGAAATAAACCAAGGAGCATTGACGATTTTACGAAGTATTTTGGATTGTGTGGTTTGAATTTTGTTGAATGTGTGTATGTTTTGCGGAACCCCAAAGTTCTGCTCCGTATGTCCAAATAGGTCTTAGTATAGAGGTGTAGATTAGTCGCTTGTTTAGTAAGTTGAGTGAAGATCTGTAGTCCAAAAGATGTGACAGTTTTTTGTATCGTCTGGTCAGTTCTTGTTTTTTTAATTTAGTGTGAATGTTCCAGGTGAGTTTTTTGTCCAAGATGTGTTTTTGAGGGAACTGGTTTATTGTCTATAACACTATTTATTGTCTATAATAATTAATAAAATACATCCTCAATTACTATATAAGTGATAATGGATTATCCCCATGGAGTCCAGAATAATATTTTCGGCCAATATCACAAGCTCCCCAATATCTAGTTTCTCGAGGAAGCACCTTGTTCTTTTTGGAATCTTTCATCGAGACCCAAACCAGAAGCCTCTGGCGGTGAACTTTCTCTCCGAAGGTCTCGCGTAATTTCTCCTCAAATTAAATTTCCTCGGAATTTCGATAATTATTTATTCAGTTATATCAGGATTGGATCGACCTTGGGATCAGAATACTCTCCTTTTGTCACTCTTATCCCCTATTAATTGAGAACACCTAATTAAATAAATGATTAAGGTAAAATCCTTGAGCGTGATCTCGGCCCAATCGCAACCATTAGTCTTGAAATAGTACTCCCTTACAAAGTACTGAATCCAAGACCCTTCGTGGGTTTTTATAGAAAATATTAAATTTTAAAAGAATTGCGACAGGTTAGAATGTTCATTGATGAAAGGGAAGGCAGCTTATTAGGGCTTGTAACTAACGAATTGGAAAAAGTTAAATATAGATAAATGAAACCTGTAGCCTATGATACTCCTCCGGTGGCAAGATTAACTTTCACAATCCTCTCACTTAGCTCAACCCACTTTTCCATAACCTTGTTACATCTCTTTGAATAACATGAATATTAAAGCAGTTTAACAAATACCATCAATAACTTCATTTAAATACCGTCTATTATAAATTACTTTTATTATTCGATTGGTGTATGTTTAACCCGACTTGTAATTATGAACGATACCCATTTAGAGAGACTCTCCGTGGCGATGTATGCTGTATCATATATAAATTCCGAGTCCCGATAAAAAAACCATTCAAAGTTAGAACTGGATGGCGACAGGAAGATGGATTGCTGCTGTTCGACTTGGCCCAGAAGATGGTCGTAAAGAACAACGTCGCGACAAAATGGAGGTGTTTACAACGGAATCAATCGTATATGATAGTAAGTAGATAAATACTTCCCCTCCAGCCTAGATGAAAAATCGGTCGTGATAGTTGATAGAGTCGAATAGCTCAATACCACAATACCCTCAATTAATGATTTGAGACTGTACCCTTGAAAGAGGAACCAAAAGAAGACCAAAGTCCTCTACAGGATAACCGGATTGATCTGGAATCTCAGTATTTCAAAAATGTTCTGTTGATGAAGTTATTACTTCTGTAAATATTTCAAGGAAAGTTCCCAGCAAAGTCTGGTCGTTGTTAGGTTGTTAAGTCTGCATTCAAAATATTGCAGTGGTTCCAATATACTGTCTTGTGGAATTCCTGCTCCAACACTTTTTACGCTAGATAATTCTTTATCTTATTTTACAGTAAAGCGTTTGTCTTTCTGGTAAGAAAGTTAAATTAAATTAAATGTAACGATTTGCAACAATACTTCGTTACAAAAAACTTGTAACAAGTTAAATGAAATTTTTTTTTTTAAGCACTTTATTGAGAAATATTACAATTTGTCACAGTTAAGGACACTTATAATAGAGTTCAGAGAGTACATTCAATAAGAAAGAATAAGAAAAAAGAACAAAAGAAAAAGAACTAAAGAAAAAAAAAAAATATATATATATATATATATAATAATAATAATAATAAGGCTTAGCGAACCCGAAGGTTCGATGCCGACACCACCAATCGCTTGTTACACACCTCCCTCCACCGTTCGCCGTCCAAACCCAGTCCCTTCAGATCAGCTTTAATGCAATCTTCCCACCTTCGCTTCGGTCTACCCCTCCGACGCTTACCATTCGGCACAGCAAATATTAACCTTTTAGGAATTCTCTCGTTACTAAGCCCAACAACTTTACAAGCCCATTTGATTCGCCGCGATGAAATTACCTCAATTATATTACCCGGATATAGCTCACGCAGTTCGGCGTTGTGTAACCGTCTGAACTCTCCGGTTAACTCATCCTTCTTCGGTCCGAATATTCTACGCAATACTTTATTTTCAAAAACCTTAAGACGCTGCTCATCCCTTAATGTAAGCGGCCAAGTTTCGCATCCATAAAGAACTGTAGGCAAGATAATTGTTTTATAGATTCTAATTTTTAAGTTTCGGGACAAGAGGCGCGAACTGAGTAGTTTTGTCACAGAAAAATAACAAGCATTCCCCGCCTTCAGTCTAACTTTAATCTCTTCTTCAATTTCGTTTTTTCTAGTTATCGTAGAACCTAGATACCTAAATTTATCTACCTGTTCAAACATATTACCATCTATATCGATATCACCAGTAGTATCGCCATTTTTGCAGCTAACCATATATTTTGTTTTATCCACGTTTATTTCGAGTCCTAGTTCTTTACCGGCTTTCATTAACGTTGTCGTATTTAGTTTTATAGTTTCAACGTCTTCGCTTAACAGTACCAGATCATCAGCATAGCCCAGCACGGATGTTGTCCCGCCCAGATCCAACCCTTTCTCGGTACGCATTACCTCCCTAATGGCATGTTCTAATGCCAAATTGAACAGGACAGGCGAAAGAGAATCCCCCTGTTTTAAGCCCGAACGAACCTCAAATTTTTCGGACAAATTATTACCGATTCTGACTTTATTGAGTGTCTCCGTCAAGCACATCCTGACTAGATTTACTAGTTTTTTTGGAATTCCCTGCTCGATTAGAATATTATACAGTTTCTGGCGGTCAATAGAATCGTAAGCCTTTTTAAAATCTATATACAGCTGGTGAACAATACCGTTATACTCCAATTTTTTCTCTAATATTTGCCGTAAAGAAAATATTTGATCAATAGTCGAACGATTCCGTCTAAATCCGCATTGGTAGTCTCCGATAATTTCCTCGGCGTATTCCGTGATTCGACTGGTTAAGATTGAAGTGAATATTTTATAACATACCGGAAGGAGTGAAATTCCTCGATAGTTATTACAATCCGTCCTCGGACCCTTTTTGTGAATCGGAATAAGAATAGATTCTTTCCATTCTTCAGGTAATTTCTCGTTCACCCAGATCTTTTTAACCAACCGATGTATTTTAGAAACTCCAGCTTCTCCGCATGCCTTAATTAGTTCAGTAGGAATATTATCGATTCCCGCTGCTTTATATGATTTTAATTTACCGATAGCTACTTCAACTTCCTCTTTACTTGGTCCTTCTATTAACGGTTCAGCACTCCGGTACTCAGAAGGAGGACACAGATCATAATTTCCCGTATTTAAAATATTGTCAAAGTGGTCCTTAAACTTATTCAATATGTCAACCGGATCGGTCAGAATATTGTTATTATCATCCCTAATTCCAGACGTTACGGGCCCTACATATTTACGTGATCTGTTTATACCTTTGTACATGTCTCTTACGTTATTTTGGATTCTATTAGTTTCTATTTCAATTATTTTATTTTTAAGATACTGCTTTTTTTTATTTTTGAGCAATTTTGTCGTTTCGTTCTTTGAGATTCGGAAGTATTCCAGATTTTCTTCGCTAGGATTATTTAGAGCTTTTAATTTAGCGGCTTTCCTTTTTTCGCACATGTTTAAGCAATCTTCATCAAACCACGGTTTGTTATTCTTATTTTCCTTTTTTCCTAGACACGAGTTACCGACCGCTTTAATATTATCCCTGATCTCTACCCATAACTTGTCAATATCCTCGTGGTCCTCGTCAGGAAGCTCTAAAGCTTCAAACCTATTCTTAACATCTAGCTCGAATTGGTTTCTAATTGATGGATTTTTTAATTTTTCCAAATTAAAATTCTCAAAATCGAAACGGTTTTCTTTTCTCTTTTTTATATTAAGTTTTTGTCGAAGTTTCGCGATTACTAATTCATGATCCGACCCACATTCTGCTCCGCGATAAGACCGTACATTGATTATACTGCTTTGCCAGCTGTGTTGTATCAAGACATGATCGATTTGATTTCGTGTTTGCGAATCCGGCGATGTCCAAGTATATTTATGAATATCCTTACGTTTAAACGTCGTACTTTTAATTACCAGGTTTTTCGAGATGGCAAAGTTTATCAGACGGATCCCATTATCATTACTATATTCGTGCAAACTTTCTTTACCAATCGTCTGAATATAAACTTCTTCCCTTCCTACCTTTGCGTTCGCGTCACCTACAATTATTTTCATGTAGTTTCGCGGTAGTTTATCATAAACCCATTCGAGTTTATCGTAAAATTCACTTTTGACTTCATCGTCACTGTCTTCGGTCGGACAATGTATGTTTATTAATGCGATTTTAAACCAACGTCCCTGAAATGTAGCTACCGAAATTCTATCACTAAAGAATTGTACGTCCCTCAAAGCGGATAGTAATCTACTCCTAATTAGAAACCCGGTACCTAAACAATGATTCCCGCTTCCTCCGTACCAAATAGTGTACTTTCCTTCCCTCATCGAGCCCTCCCCTGGCCAGCGAACCTCTTGCAGAGCCACGACATCCAAATTGTACCCATTTACCTCATTCGCGACCGATTTTAGCCCCCCTGCTGTGTTTAAACTCCTTACGTTCCACGTACCAATATTTAAATCCCTATATTTCAACTTGC
This sequence comes from Nezara viridula, assembly GCA_928085145.1. Classification (NCBI taxonomy): domain Eukaryota; kingdom Metazoa; phylum Arthropoda; class Insecta; order Hemiptera; family Pentatomidae; genus Nezara; species Nezara viridula. Next base: position 110,983,390 of record OV725079.1, on the reverse strand, counting down.
GGCATGAATCCCCTAAAGCAGTCCCCACCCGGAGACCCGAACGGGGGACTAGTTTACCTCCGGATAATGAGCGTTTTACCTTAGGGAGATCCATGACTTTTTGTGGTGTTTGGTGAACTAAAGATATGTGAGTAGGGCGTTCAATCCTACGTCACACCCTCCAGCAAGTCTGGTGGGCCCCTACCTCCAGCAAGTCTGGAGGTCCCCTCCCTCCAGCAAGTCTGGAGGGCCCCTCTCATTGTTGGTCAGCGAGTCCATCGGACTTAGCCGGGAGGAACTTCCAAGGAATTTCCACCGACCATCCCCACATCCGCCACCCGTGGGACGCTCCCCATACGCGGTAATGAGCCCGCGCGAGGATATATATATATATGTTCACATAAATAAGTAAAAATAGAAATAAAAGTAAAACAAACATACTAGATAAAATATACCTATATACATTATTTACAATTAGCCAGGTGATCTCCGAACCAATCCTGTCCCCTCCACATGTGGAGGGAAAAGGGAGGCTTAGGAGATCCCTACGCTTCTCCCTCAGCCACTTCACTGGTATTTAAGACCAGCGGAGGGTGAGTAAGAGCGCTACAGCCACAGACACTCATGACTTGAGTGGAGAATCTGGCCAATGCTAGAACTCCTAAATATCCTAAATAAAAATTAATTTCTTTTTTTTTATCATCATAAAATCACATTCTGCTTGCGATTTAAAGTAAAAAAGGTACGATTTTGAGAAAAGGTTGTACAAAGATTTTTTCTTTTAACTTCTTTGGTATAAGCATTATTGAATCAAGTTACAGCAATGACACCTTTTTATTACTACATCGCTCTCGCATAAGCTCATAAAGCTGAAAACCCGAAAATCGATAATTTTGACTGAGTGTGTTTCACTTGTAAACCCACGATATCACAACATAGTCTTTAAAACTTATATTACAAGAAATAATAATATTTTAGAGAATTTGTGTATTATATTTTGATAAAAATCTTTGATATCTTGCCCCAGTATTTTTCTAATGACATTACATACCTTTTATATCTTTTTCCGTCTCAACCTGTCATATCCATTTCGCCATACCATGGGATATTTCTTTCGAGTTATCTGCACGCAACTCTATTTCATCTTTGTTGATTCATCTGGGTTTTGGTTTTCTATCTTAATGTGGTCTTTTGTCCATTATTGAGGTATTTATTTTTGTGTTGAGGCTTCCTAATGGATGGGTTACTAGTCCCACCCATCTTAACCTTCTAGCCTTCTTATTATAAAATATTGATTGACCGTTTTCCGTAAGTAGCACTTTATTGTTCTTTCTCCTCTGAGTACTCTGATATCAGATCGATCCGATGATCTTGAGGACGATGTCACAGTGGAACGATATAATATTGTTAACATTTTATTCTTAATTTTTAATATTATTTCCTGATCAAATTCTGACTCAATAAATCAAAGAAATCGCCTGGAATTTTATTACATTCTTTCTTTCACATTAGAAATAAATGTTTATAGATCCCGAAGCTGTTAAATGGTGCTTTGTAAATTTTGCATTATTCCGGTCCATTGGATAATCTTTCTTAGTGTATAAAGATTGTGAATATATGCTTAGCAAGATGTAGTTCAAAGAGGGATTGCTACACTACCCTTTGGCAATGGGCTACCTTTCACTAAGTCCTCTCTATTCAACTTGATTTCATTCGCTTATCCTGAGCACCTGGGTTTTACGTTCCCAAAGGGTTAGATCTTTGAGGCTCTCAGTTCTAAATATTTTATTTTAATAAAACTGTTTAGTAAAAAATTAAAAGTTGTTTAAGTGTTTCTTTGTGTATCATTCGTTTTCGAAAAGATGAAAAAATAAAAATAATTAGTGATGAATTTCTTCGGTTACCTATAGGTTGCTTTGTCAGCAACCTTAAAAGATCGGCTGCTCAGCGAAAATATTGCTGGATAATTCCCAACTGCTTGTTCGGTTCCAAATTTAATCATATTTTAGTCATTAATTATAATACCCATATTTCGTGACTCTTCTTGAAAATTTATTTCTGTAATGAAAAACCAAATTCGCTGTAAAGATGACTCTATTTCTTTATATTTTTGTCTGTAATATATATATACATATATATTAAAAAGTTTGATCTTTATGGGAATTAATGATTTTTCCGAAAGAAGGTTCCTTATTAAAAACGTATTTATAAGAATTTTTTTAATTGCACATATTTAACTTCTCATAACGGATTTTCTTTTCTAAACATGCCTTTTATATGCTTTCCATTGTTAAAGTAGTTCCTTCGTTTTAAGAAGTGAAGCTGTATTTTCCATGTGACGTTTGATGTTTTCTTGGCTACATATTCTTAATAAGCTAACATATATATTTTTTTTCAAATAGACTCTACCTTATACAAGAAGTAGTTTTCAGAAGTAAACATGTTATAATTTTATACTAATCTATAATATTGATGTCAGTTGAAATTTACTAATGTCCAGAGATAGGCTGTATTATTTTCATTTTTTTTTTTAGCTTTAATGTTTTATTCACACCTGTCATAATGCTAATGATAACCAGTGAATGTGAGATCGATTGATTAATAGAATATTTTCATTTTTTGTAATGTCATTCTTTTGTTTGATTTATGTGTTCAGAGACAAAGAATAAAGAATCATATGTTCAAGCGATAGAGGCGACAAATGATTTTATTTCGGGTTGCCTCAATAGGCTGTAACCTTCCGTGAGACTTAAGTACAGGCGAATCTACTGGGTGGGCTTTCGGGCTAAGTCCCCCTCCCTCCACCCTCTCTACCTAAATATGGTAAAATATAAATATAAAATTCATTTGTCTTATGAAACAGATATGAAAACAGTGTTATTGTTCATATGCTTACATTCAGTAACACTTCAAGAATAAATTAAATACCATTTCATTTAGGTATTTGTTTTATTTATTCTAATTCTAAAGTATCAATCCTTATATATTTAACAAAAAAAACCTTCGGGCTGAAGCTTCCCAAACCAAAAAAAAAAAAAAATTAAATCTTGGATCCGCTAGTGGACTTAAAGAGTCAATTTCGTCCGATTGTCTATAATTTTCTGTAGAATATTGATTGAGTGACGTGCTTGATAAATGCCTGGGAGATTTATTTTTATTATAAATAAATTATATTTATTTAATGCAGTTGTAAATTCCAATAAATAAAATAAAAAAAGATTTATACAAATATAAAGTATTTATTTAGTACACTTCTTTGATATTAGCTTGCTCTTAGTGGCACTGAAGAAGTTGTGTAGTATGGGCCGAAATGTTTTTATTTTTTTTATTATTGATCACCCCCATCATTTTTATTATCATATGATTTATTTGTAATAATAAAAAATTATTAAGAAAAATAGTAATAATATATATTTTAATGTATGATATATACTATGGCAATTCGATTGTTCTTGGAAGCTCCTCAAAGAGGACGATAAAAAAAACACTTAAGAGGTCCTTAGAGCCATTAGTGTGGTCAATGTGACAGTCCCTTACCGCCCGGTTTCTCATCAATTAACACTCACTTGGGACCTTACAGTCTCTTTAACATCCAGTTACTCCAAGGTATACTTTGCGTTGTTTTTTTTCGATATCTATGGTTTTCCCTGACTCAATCATTAAAACAAAATTGGAATTATACTTATCGGACAATAGGAATAATTTTGTCCAAATTAAGAACTATTTTCAATATTGATATTGAGAATTAATCTCCCACCAAGTTTTATCGATAAAATAAAAAAAAGCCTAAGCAGCAGCTTGTTAGAGACCCTGTTCCAGGTCAACTGGAATTAGTGTTGCCCAAATGCGAGATCCAGACGAGCTTGGTCTTGCAAACTTATTCGAAGTCCTGGCCTTGGTCTTGAGCAAGAGTCTCGCAACAGTCTTGCAGTTACTTATCAGCTTACTACTATAGGAGTTATTACTGTAATTTTTTAGATAGGAGAAACCTAACTAAGCCCCAATGAAAATTTAGAAGTATATTGATAGTATAGAAAAAGTATATTGGTTATACCAATTATTAACATATAGTAACTAAAATTGTCGAGTATTAGTAACTATTTTGCCTTAATTTTTATTTTGAAAAATCGATTTTTTTACCAGTCCCTTGGTCTTGGTATTGCAACAGTTAGGCGACCCTGGCCTTGGTCTCGCAAAGTGCAAGACCAAGACCGATTTTGGGCAACACTAACTGGAATCCTTCAGATTCCTTTCATCATAAACTCCGGAAACATCTGAACTCAATTATTTGCTTCCCCCTCGATTCTTGTTAATCCTCCTTGGGGTCTGAAAAGAAGATGGTCTCAAGTTCTAAAATAGTTCTGTAGCATTAGTGTACCTTTTGAGTAATTCACAAATAAAATTTTGAATTCATCATTACTTGTACAGCACAGCGCGTTGCCCGGCAGCCTGATAACCAAGGTTATACGGAAGAAAGTACGAGTTTCCGTCTCGGTTTAATCCCCCGCCCTCACCCCTTGGCCTGGGAAACCCGCGTATAGCCTAAAATGCGAGGAAAGATAAGAAAAAAATGTTTAAATTTTTATACATTATTATTTTTCCTATGGGCTTAAGTTTCATTACAAAGATTTTTTTTGTGAACGAATGAATGAAAAAGTTCTGTAATTTCGAATTCAAGGAAGGCCTGGATCAATCACAAATATTATAAGATAAACAAAATTTTATTTATAAATTATTATCCAATTATAGAAATAAAATTAAAATATAATAATAAAATAAATAAAAATACAACTGTAAAAAAAATAAATAACACGTATGAATTATTAAATGACTTTGTAATCATTTAAAAATGAATTCACAATAAAAGAATTTTGAAAAATATTAACAATAATCTTCTGATATGCTTTCCCATAACATGTATAAAAATAGCAATATAGAAATATGGAACATTACAGGGAATTATCAGCCTAGAGCTTCTTAGTCGAAGATTGCAAAATGGCTTAGTGTTGTAAACATGAGCGTACGCAGTGAATGGAGTTGTGACGTTGCCCTCCTTAATAATTTGAATGAAAATAAAAAATTATATAATATACGATAGCTTTGCTGAAAATCCAAGAAAAATAGTTTTTAAAAATTTTTGTTCTATGTATATATTGTGTTTCATGTAAAACTATTTATAAATTGTAATAACAGCCAACTACGTAGTATAATATTATAGAGTTTGTAATAATTTATCTACCTGAAATTTTCTTTTATTCAGTCTTGTCCCCTCCTTAATATAAAAGCTGCGTGCACTTTTGCTGGTAAACTTATACACTTATATTATAGATATTTTATCGTTCATAATAAATTATCTAATTAGAGGTCATTCCACCGTGAAATAAAATATGTCATTCAACATCACTAGGTACAGCTGCAGTATTTTTTTCTATCCTGATTAGGTTGCAGCCCGAAGGGGAATTCATGCGGCGTAAAGTTGAAACTCAATCCTTTTTTTCCTGAATCTAAAATATTACTGACAAAATATTTATTTAATAATTTAATATTCTAAGTTGTAAATATTTTGTTATATTGAAGAGCTAGGGGAATAAAAATAATTTCAACTTAATGAATAAGGGCGGCTGCCAACTAATCGCAATGGAACTATTGACGTAAAGATCTAAATTCTGAATTTTTTTTTCTAACCTTCTAATATTTGTTTACAATTTAGAAACGCTGCAAATTATTTCACAATGGTTTATGATTTCCAAACAACTATACATCTAAAGTAACATTCATTACCTTCCTAGTTACAAAGAAAAATAAATAAAATGTGTTTCCAATTATTGGTCTAAAACTTTTTTTTAATCATTAGTAATATGCGAAAAGAAAAATAGTATTACTTCAGTAACAGATTCGAAATATAAAACCAAACGAAGGATATAACATTTGGAGTAAAACTTATAAAAAAAAAAACTAGAGACCATATCTTTGCTCCTAATTGTCTGATTTTGAAGATTTTTTTTTTTGATTTTTAGGAAATTCCGTAAACTTTTGAAAAGCCATTAAATTTTACCATCCCTCGTAACTTTTTTTCCTGATTCTTTTCGTTGAAGTATGTTATATAGATAAATTTAAAGGGCGTCAAGAAAATTATTTTAGCGAAGTTTCATTGAAATCGGTACATTCGTTTAGGAGCTACAGTCTATAGCAACGCAGGTTTTTCGGCTGCCATTTTGAAATTAAAAGGCGGATAGTAATGTCGATGAAGGAGGATCATCCTCGGGTGACTTCTGATTTTATATCCAAATTTTTAAAACATCGGTCCAGTAGTTTCGGAGAAAATGCGCGGACGGCGGACGGTCAAAAAAGTTTTTATTCGTTTTTCGAATTCTACGCATCCTGAAACATGAAACTTCAAATTTTGAGAGGGGTTAAGTTTTTGTATTTTTTGGTCGATCACAAGGGTTGATTATTGAAAATAATAAACCAATACATACATTACTAACAGTAATATATGTATATACTCAGGCTACTTAATGAATGCCTGGAGCCATTCATTTATCATGACTCGTGAGAACCGAACTATCGAAGCCAAAATAGTCTATATTCCTTGCACTGTATTGTTGATAGTTCTACACATGTAGCAGCACATCTTTACGCTCCTCTCTCTGACTGCTCATGGAAATCGCACCTTGATCGTGACAAAAGGAGAGCGAAGGAGTTCAGTGGGGAGGAAGAGACCTTAGTCATTATCAAGAGGCTGGGAGAGGTGGGGGGTCGTAGGCGTCCTGATAAGGATGCTCCAATTGCTCCACTCAATAACTTGTTTAGTTTTGTTTCTTCTTATTGGATATCTCCAACGGCACCCTTTGTTGTAGTCCTTCAGCCAGGTCTTCGGAGGAGGGCAGCTCATTCCAGTTTCCACAGAGGCTATCAGTTCCTATCTTGGAGGAGCATGTCGTTGCTTCAATAAAGTCTATTGTGCAATATTAATAGGAACAAACTCAAGTTGAACCTACCTTTTTGGTCGAGCAACAGTCTGCATCTACACTATATATAATACGGCACTATAGATCCATTTTCCGGCTCTCAGGATCAATGGATTTTGATGAACGAGCTATCAACGAAAGAGAACTTCATGGAGAAATGACTATTTCCAATTTCAAAAAATAAAATCTTGCTACAACAACAGAAGGGGAGTAGGTTAACTTCGAATCCGGCTGATAACAGGCTATTATTTGTTCTGTTTCAATGGCGCTGGTAGGACTCGCTACTAGGACTCGACCCTCGTACTCTTAATTAATTATGGGCATGATCCTGGTCAAATCACCTCCTTGCTTTAACCGTTGACCAAGAGACAGTACTTGCTTACATAATACTGAACCCAATACCCTTCATGGATTGTTTTTTTATTTATTAACAGAAGTCATTGAAAAAAATGGGAGGTGTCAAAATTTAGATGATTTCAAAAGTTGACAGATAAAGAGACAGAATAAATTGATTTTGAATGTTTGAAGAAATTAAAACCTATCTGTTTTTTAATAGCCAACAATATCCTATTTTAAAGGTAGATAGTGATTCTTGTCGAAAGCCTCTTAGTATCTATGGTAGCCATGGTCTATGATATCGCACGTTAGGTTTTAAAAATTAAAATATTTCTATTTACGATACTCGTTGCACTTAAAAAAATAAATGGAGGAGAATAGATAACCACTTACTAAGTGCATTGTTACTTCAACAGTCGTATTATAGTAGCAAGGTTCGCCACATTGTGCGTATTTAAATTGTATCTTACAGGGTGGCGGCCGACCTAGAAAACTCGGAAAAATGCAATAAGTCAGGGAATGTTCAAAACAGGGAGAAGCCATTGATTTTTTTTAGTATGTAAATATTTTTTTCAAATTGGAAACAAATGGGTGTCCTTATAGACACCCACAGTCGCTATATTCAACCTTATTAATTGTCAATAACTGCCATAGTCTTTAAGTTGAAATAAAAATAATTAAAAAAATCCTAATGAAATTGAAAAAAAAGCTTCCTCTGAAACACTATATTTTTTTTTTAAAAGACTGAATTTTTTTTAACTCAATTCATTTTGTAGTCAATTTTTCTTCATGTATAATAAATACATTTAGTTATAAATTTGTAATTAAGCACGACTGTTAGTTTTGTTTCCGTTGTTTTGTTTTTTTCTATTTGCTCATTTCTAATAATTTATTATCATTAATATTTATTTATTAATTTTTTTTTTCATTTTTTCCTTATGAATATTCTGTATAATTTCATTACAATCTATATTTCTTTGTTTTTATTACAGTTTTTATATTTGTTATATATACATTATTATCTTATTATATATTTTTATGTATTTCTTTTTTTTTTTTTTTTGTTATTTTTTTATATTGTAAATATGGTTGAATGTGCTTTACAGCTTTAATACTCAGTACCCTTAAGTGTGGTAAAATGTATTATATCTCAATAAAAAGATTAATAGCAAAAAAAAAGTTATAAATTATATATTTTTAATATTTGTGTCCTCATACACATTGGTCTGCTTCAACAGAGAAAACTATCATTAAATAGGAAAATGTCAGGAAAAAGTCAGGGAATTTTACTTTAACTGCAGCCACCCTGATCTTCACAGTATAAAATTGTATAAACAAATAAACATTTTTCGAAAATATCGCATACACGTCAAATGCATTATGGAGAGAAAGACAGTTAACTAATGTTAAATTTTATATGTAATAAATAGCAAATAATTCGATCTGCCACATTGAAGGGCAGTAAGTACTAAAACTAAATTTGTTCCTTCATACCACATATACATATAATAGGGAAATAAATAAGAATAATTAAAAAGATAAATAAATAAATAGAAAAATATTAACAAAAAAATAGAATAACATACAAAAATGAAATAAGAAATAAATCCATTCGTAACACATTCATTCCGATGTACAATTGTGGTGTACTAGTATTACATCATCATAACATTAGGGAATAACCTAATTTTTATTTTAGTTTTAAATTAATTAATAAAACATGCATGATACACTAAAATAGATATTCATTTATTCTAAAGAACCTTAAAGTATACACAAACCCATTTTCTATCCTTAGTTTATATTTGATTCTCCCACAAGCCTTCATTTGTTTCAGGGCCTTCTTTTATTGAACTGTAATCAGAATGCATGCATTAATTTATTTATTTATAACAGAATATAGACATATCTATATTGAATTAAATTTATAATTTATTATATTTCATTTTTTTATTTTTTTTTTTCAGGTACGTATTCTTTTATCTTGAAATTTGAACATAACATGAGATATCAGTAAGTAGAATTAAAATACCATAGTGCATTAAAATATATATTATATTTTTGTATTTTTTATCTCGCATGTAGTACAGTCGGCTTATTACAAAAAGTCATTAACTAACATTATAATGAATTTGGGATAATCAAAGGAAAGCAAATAAAAGATGATTCCAATTATTGGACTAAACTTTTTATTTTTTAATCATTAATAATACGCTAAAAAAAAATTAGCATTACTTCAGTAACATATTCAAAAATTAAAAACATAAAAAGGACATAAACTTTGCGGTGTAAAATATAAAAAACATCTAGAAACCATATCCGTGCTCCTAATTGTCCGATTTTAACTACTTTTTTTTGTCTGTATTGCTCATTTCGTTTATCTTTTAGTTTATTTAAAAAATCTCATACTAATTTAAAAGAAAATTTGGTCATTAGTTATTAAAACTACTATTGCTTATTCAAAGACGTGGTATTTTACGCTAAATTTAGTTAAACGTGTCTCGTTTTACGCAAAGCCTATTTCACACGTTTATTTCTTCGAAGGGCCAATTTTCAGCAGAAAAGTAGCAAATCCAAATCCAGATACCTCACTTTTACAAAAACCTCTTCGTTTCATAAGATTTAAACCTGTATTAATTAAATTGACGTTTATTGGAGAAAAATGTGAGATTGAGCTGAAGTTGTGTTAAAAATGATTATAGTTTTTATCCTGCTTTAATTGCTTAAACACACATTTTATTTATAAATAAATTTAATTAGAGAAATAATTATTTTTCAAATATTGTTTCCGGTAAATTGGTTGCATACTGTCTTTTTCACCCAGATCTATATTATAGAAATTTATGTGTATTTATAAGTGACAAAATAAAAGTTTCTGGTCCTAAAATTTAAAAAACTTGATGATTGCTTCAATTATTTTAATGGAAACGTTAATATTAGGATCAGAAACATTGGCGGATGTATTGTATATTCCACCATGTGGGAATTCTCACTGGGGTAATCCTAGTTTAAACATAAAAAGACGAGTATTATTTTTTTTACAATCCAAAATCCTTCGGAAAATCCTCAATGCTCCTTTGTCCTTACTTTGTCACCAATAAAATAATCCCTAATGACCTTAATGTTTCCGATTTGGCCCGATTTAGATACCAATCCTTCCATAATAAACTTCAGAACCATCCGAATCCTCTCGTCTCTAACCTTGCTTCCTCTTCTATCCCTAATAACCCTCCGAGGCGTCTGAAAAGAAGATGGCCTCGAGATCTCCTATTGCAAATACATCTTGTTTTTAGAGTGCTACCAGTGGGTAGTTTCTCAACAAGTGATTTCATGTCATTATTTTCTGTTATCAAATTTACTAAATGTACTTTATTTATTAGTACAGTTGTAAATATCATGAATAAATAAAAAAATAATAATAATTTTTTTTTCCAATATTATCATATCACGTTCACAGATTAAATGAGCCAAATGAATCCCTATTCCGACTGAATAATTACACTCATGAGCTACACGAGACCTTTTTGTCCCCTCGATTAGTTTCATGAATAGACTACAGCTGCCCAGGGCGGTCACCCGTCATGAACCTGATGGTATAACACGTTCAAGGGGGTGACTCAACATCATGCCTCGGGACTGACGTGGAAGCTGGTCTTTCCGTTCAGTCATCTATAGCAGGTGCTTAATGCAAGATGATCTCTGCTTGAGCATTCTACGAAACACGAAAATTTTCTAAAATTAAAAAATAAATAGCAATGTGTTTAGCTAGATTTCTTGTAGGTATAGAACAATTTTTGAGCGAACGGTTAAACCTATTTTTTCAGTTTTATAGCTGAAATAATTCGGTGAGATTCTTCGGGAGTTTTGGAATAATTTTAGTTCCAAACACTGACAAATTTAGCAAATACGTCACCCCATTTATTTTATATCTACACTTACGTTTTTCATCTCATACATTTCTTTGTTAATTCATTTCTCATTTCTTATGTTACCTTATTCCATTAGTCCCTGCTTTTTGCCGTTATTAGTTATTTCATAGTTCTCTTTTACTGTTATTATTTTATTCATAATTTCCTAACTTGGTTCCCGTTATGTTATATATCCTATCTTTGCTTCCGCTACTTTTTATCCCTAACTTTGTTATCGTTATTTTATATTTCCTTTAATTTTTTTTCTACCTACCTTATTACTTTCCTACCTATACTAGGCAAGGAAAGTATTGCCGCCTGTGTCAATTTCAATTCAATTTCCAATGTGAGATTTCTGGTTCCTATCCTGGTGTCAGAAAGGGGTGAATGAGAGATAATAAAATTAAGTGTAAGTAAGAAAATCTGTTGCCCGGATCACACAAGCTTCACTATTTCTTTCATATATATTTTCAGGAAAGCTAATGTACTTCATTTTTTTTTTTGTTTCTTAATGGACATATGTAAATAGACAAAAACATTGCTGAAATAGGTAGAAAAGTCGTGTGAGTGTACACACCAGACTATAACTTTTATCCACATGTTAATAGTTTCTCATATATATTGGTATCTGTTTTTTCTTAACATTGATAAATGCATGAACTCTTTGGGCCGAAACCTCGGCGAAAATAAAAATAAATATTATCATTTATTTTTACTTTTTTTTTTTTATCATCTCAACCAATCTTCTCTTGGTCAACTATCAATCGACAATTCTGACAAATTATTGTATTGAATGTGTTTATTCTGTCCGATGACAAGCTATGTAACAATTTTTTAGTAAATAGATGAAACTACTTTCAGGTTTTTAGATTAATTTGATGACTCAAATTATTCAATGAGCTCCCATAAATAATTTGTGCTACGAAAAACTTAAAACCATATTATGTTTTATTTCAAGTATTCATAGTTTATTGTTGGTTTCTTGTTAAAGTCGTGATTATATTGAATATACATATTCAATACTAGAAAAACTAAATAAGTTACGATTGATGTTTATGAATATATAGAAACTTCCTGTAGTTCACACATTAATTCCCCTTCATATGCAATGAACGGCTCCGAGCATGTATATTTCTTCCTATTTATTGGTGCAATTTAAAGTACAAAATATTCTTTGACGTCAATTTCGCTTATAATCTACAATTTTGTTGTAATTACCTTTTAGATTTGTCAGTATCTATTCCGTTTTCTCTTGGATTGGATATGGATTTACAAAAAAAAAAAAGTACGATTGAATTTTAGATTTGTGAACAGCGATGACCTCTTTTTTCTTCCGTCTTGTTAAGTTTGAGCTTGAAAAAATGCCTTTGATTTGTTTATTCGGACCGGCATGAAATAAATTTCTTTGTCGGTAAAAGAAATCTTATTATGACATCCCTTGGTCCAACATTGTTCTATGGATAATAAAATATTTTTTTTTTACCTTTTTCCTCAAAGGAGAAGCATTTTTCCCAGTCCGTTTTTCATTTTCTTTTTTTACGTTCCGTTTTCTGGCCTCAATTATCCCTCTGGCAACTTTATTGATGGCACAACATCCGGTAAATTCTTTTGCACATTTCCATAAAATAAAAACACACAATACTTACTTATCATAAAGCATCTATGTCAAAGCAAGAATGAGACAAGTATACGCGCTTAATCAATAATTGATTAACCTATAGACCAGGTTACTAAAAGCGTTCTATATATTTATATATATATATATATATATATATATATATATATATATATATATATATATATATATATATATATATATATTATCGAATTGAAAAATAATCGAATCAATAAGGAAGAGATTAAGAGATTTTGAGATTTTGCGAAAAAAGAGACTATGGTATCATGGGCCAGCACACTCAATTAAACATCGATTTACTTCATCGCATCTTAAAATGAGAAAAAATGATTTATGTAAATTAAAACAATGTTTTTCAACTCTCTTATCCTAATAAACTGGTATTATTAAAATTTGATTAAATTTTCATTTATGATAGTACTATTTCATTAAATTTTGTCTAAACATTCGTTAAATAAATAAATATGTTTTTTTTTTTTGCAATTTACCGAATAGTAATTTTACTGTTTTAGAATTTTTACAAAAATTATTTTTATACCACCAAATATTTACAAATCAGAAACATTACAATCAATGTACTCTTCCTTTTTTTTAATCGAAGTATGAAGATAGCTGAAATAAAAAAAAAAAGATCGTAATCGTTAATGCGATGGATGTGGACATCGTGAATCATTGAAGAGTCGACCGCTCATTTTTCTGGAATTTTAATCAGTCGCTCAGTAAAATATTTGAAACAAATAAATTTATATAGCAGATCTCTTATGTCTTATAGTGTCTTTGCTATCTTCTTACTTGATTTCGGTGGTATCTGTATGATTAAGCAATTTTCTGATATATTTGTGGTCGCCATTTTTAATATTATATTTGTGTAAAGTTTTATCTAAAATTATGTTTAAATGGAAAACTCCAAACAACAAAGCCATAAGTCTCCATTATACAAGTCAATAGTTAACTTGCCAACGTTTCGCCAATTCAGGTATCGTCACAGCAGAAAAACCAAGATCACATTTATGTAGAAAGAAAAAACAAAATTGTAAAACGTAATGACGTTATGTCTCTTTTCTAGCTTTATGCTTTTTTTTTTAGTAAGATTGAGCTAAAATATTAGACATGATAATCTATTGATATCATTTGTTTTATTTTTTATAAATACATCTGGAATTTTCGCACTTATCTTTTATTTATTCCTTGCGATAATTATGCATTTCTACAGAATTGCTTCTCTTTGGAAGTTTTGGTTGTATTTTAATCTTAATTATTTAGGTTTCTCTGGTAGCCTTTAGATACTTTGGAAAAATAAAAGAGTTGCAGATCAATAATACCTTGTTCCTTAAACTAACTTCACTGCTATTGATTGTTATTGGATACTCCGGTTTCCTTGCGTTACATCTACACCATTGGACTAAAAGCATCTTGTATACACACTTGTTCAGCTTCCTCTTTCCTAAATGTATTGAATTTCCTCTGAATTCGTTATTTGCCATTCTTTATCTTTTTTATTGTCGAAAATGCACGAGTGACTTCACCCTTACTATGAATACTCGATACGTCACACAGTGGGCTATCCAACATAAAATTCAAAATATCCATTGTGAATATTTTGTGGAAAATGGTATAAAATATGAAATTATAAGTCGCTGTCGTTAGGAAAACAATAATTAGTCACAGTCCAACGAAAACAATCAATATGGGTAAACATTAAAAATAAACATTGAGAATCGATGGTCAGTATTTAATAATTCAGTCCCCTGATTTGATTGTTAGAGTGAGAATCTCATAAATTTCATACCTTTCAGTTAAGATTTTTTCTAAATGTGAGTTTAACCCATAGAGATAAAACTAATTAAAATGTTTAAATTGAATTCATCAAAAGTTTAGCTTGTTATATAAATAATATGTTTGCAACGGCATAGAAATTTAAAATATGGATATTTATACATATATAAGCTATTTTCACCAATCATGTATTTTATATGTTACCAAGTGTAACACCACAGTGTCCCACACAATCATTTGTATAATATTTTTCATTCAAGTTCCGGAACAGAAAAATAAAATCAGTGACCGCCTTATTTATTTAAAGAACCAAAAAGCAATTAATTCGGTAAAAGCATCTCTAAATATGTAAAAAAATAAATTCAAACCAACTGAATTTATACTGATCGAACAGCAACATTACAACTATAATTCTGAATGTATATTTGCAGTTTTAGCAATGCGATTTCTTAATCGATTAATCAAGTTAATAATTTATTAACGTAATTAACAAATAATGTAGTATTTTATTTTTTATTTTGAAATTTTTATGATTTATATCATTCGGTTATCGGCGTACATAAATAATAATGTTGTGGTTTTATCTTTTAGTTTTGCTTAATTTTTAAAAAATATTTTAAATTTAAATTTGGTAATTTAGTTAAAATTATTTTATTGATATTAGGTTGAAAAATATTAGACCTATATCCGAAGTTTCTTACCAAGAAAGAAGAGGCCCTTGGAGCCGAGAAACAATAATTAATTTTATAATATTTATTATATTATCAATCTATTTATTTTTACTTTCACTTACCTATATATTTATGTTAAAAGTAAACAAAACATTTTACTAATTCTATTAAACGGATTCTAATGATTAATAAATTATAGAACCAAAAGACGCTTCAAATTAGGACTGGGTTTAGCCCTAGTGACGCGGTTGAGAGAGGAGTTCAGGGAACTCCTGGAGTCATACTTTTCCCTCCACAGTTGGAGGGACAAGTCTGGTTTGGAGTTCTCTCGCCAAATTGTAAATATTATATATAGATGTGTATGTGTTCTTTTTATTTATTTATTTTTAGGTTATTTTATTCTTATTTATTGTATATACATTATTTTCCTGTATAATTTATTTTATTTATTGTACATAGAGTGTGAATGTGATCTGTGAACTCTATTATAAATGTCCTAGAGACAGATAGTAATATTTTTCAATAAATAAGTTTTAAAAAAAAAAAATTAGGACAAGTAAATTTTTGTCATAAAAAATTTATTCAGATTCATTTAAGCCTCTTAAATAGAAATTTTTTTAAAAATTAAAATTATAAATTTTGGACTTAATTTTATGGGAATATTATGTTAATGCCGTTTACTAAAAAAAAATTATAACTCCTCAGCATTTTCTCTCAAGTGAAAGTCTTACCGTTGGAAAGATAACTTATTCAAAACAATATCAATAAGTTTTAGATTTTTCCGACTGTTCCAACACTTACTAGACAAACTTTCAATTAATTACAAAAGACTCATCTACTTAACCATAATAAGACCTATATGGACATATGGAGTTGAGCTTTGAGGCTCTACCAAACCATCGAATTCCTATCGTATCCAATCCTTACAATCCAAAATACTTCGTAAAATCCTTAATGCCCCATATTTTGTCACAAATAAAACCATTTATAAAGACCTTAATGTCCCATATCCCACTGATTTAGCCCGAGCCAGATACCTATCCTTTCATGATAGACTACAGTCGCATCCGAATCCACTTGTTTCCAGCCTTGCTTCTTCCTCGATTCCTGATAATCCTTCTAAGCGTCTGAAAAGAAGATGGCCTCGTGATCCTCTCACCTAGAATTAAATAGGGAGT
Source organism: Nezara viridula (assembly GCA_928085145.1). Lineage (NCBI taxonomy): Eukaryota > Metazoa > Arthropoda > Insecta > Hemiptera > Pentatomidae > Nezara > Nezara viridula. The sequence continues at coordinate 110,966,935 of OV725079.1, read as the reverse complement.
GCTACCACTGGGCTGTATCCCTTCAAGTCTGTTCATGTCATGATTTCTAATGTGTGCATTTTTACTAGTTGTATCGTTTATACAGTTGTAAATTTCATTAAATAAATATATATAAGTTTTAGATTTAACGCCTTTATAAAGAATAAATAAAGGAAAACTTTCCTAACGTTTTTATTTTATAAATCAAAGTCTAAGGACGTTTGGTTAATGTTAATGTATATCATTGGAGCCATGTTGAAGTTATCACAATATTTGTGATTTTAGGCAAAAAAATCTGTGCCGAAAATGTCGAGTAAAAAAAAATTGTATTTATCAATTGCTATGAAAATCCGCATTTAAATGTTTTTCAATATGCGGAATATAAATCACAACTTGGCTTTTCCTTAAAAAAATATAATATTTGAACTCACTTGAATTAACTTTTATTTGACCCACTGTACTTCGTGACCTGGACTATTCCATTTCTTAGTTACTTTGAATAATTTCCTACGTTATATAATATGAAACCTCTAGATAAAACTTTAAACTAAACTATTCCGTTGAAGATAGCGGACAACATTAAGCGAAGTTGTGATTGCGCTGTCGGAGCCTGTTGATGTCAGGACAGATACAAGATAAGCGAAGACCCCTCCCTCCCAAGGAGGTCTCAGAGATAAAACTCAGGAAAAAATAAAAATAAAAAACTTTAGCCGGAAATATTACCGGGCCGTGTCCTTATTTAAACCTCTTAGTTGAAAGAACTCCTTTAATATATGTTTCCATTCTTTTTGTTGAATATTTTTTATAGTTCGTCCCGAAGACAGGTTCGTATGACCCACTTCAGAGGAGAAGGACTTCTTATTAGACTGTATGACATGTAATGATATCATGTATCTGCTTTCTAAATATGTTAATTATGAATAATCTATGCACGTATTGATTTACGTAAATTAATATCTACAGCATCATTTGCATGTGATCTGTGATATTTGGATCTATTATATTTATCTACAAAAGGATGAAGAGGGATGGGTACGTAAGGTGGGTTATATGATTATATTAATGGGGTTGATGGAAGGAGATCATGAGACTTATCTTAAGGCTATTGATAAAATGATGTTGTTTTTTTGTTTTGTTTTTCATAACCCCAGTTTTATACATAGTTTCGTTTCTTACATATGTTTAAGGTGTTCCTTGTCGGAACTACGGGGAAGAAAGACTTTCGGGATGAAGCCCTCTCCCCTCCCCTCCCCCCCAAAAAAAAAATGGGAAAATATGACCATGTTTTATGAAAAAAATCATCTCTAAAAGAATTATTGTACGTCTAATTTAATAGGAGTTAAAGAATCACTTAAACATCATATCATATAGGTACTTATTTACTTTCTTTCTTCAGAAGTAATTATCGTAATGTATACTTGAAAAAAAAAATCTTTTGCGCTGAAGCCCCCTTCCCCCAAAATTAAATCCTGGATTCTCTTCTGATCTTAGATACTTTTTAAGGTCTTGCTGAGCCTTTCTTAGTTCTGTTTATCTTTATTTCTTGACTTTCAATCGGCGTGGTATTTTTGTGTTTTTGATTGCAGTCTGCCTCTTTAAGTATATACTTTTTTAATTTAAAACTTAATCTAATGAACATGATTATAAATGAAAAAGAAGGAAGCTTATTATACTGACTAAATTAAAATAATTTCCAGCTTACCCTTATTGCAAGATGTTCTCTTATTAGATTCGTAATCATTTTTTTTTTTTTATACTATTCTAGTATAAAACTTTCATTGCTTTGAATTAAACTTAAAAAGGTTCATGAGATAGTTCAGAATTATGGCTGGAAGTGGTAATAAAGCAGTGAATTTTGAAAACGATGAAACAATGCTATGATTACAATCTTCCTTTTTAAGTATATAATTTTTTTAATGAAGACGATATAAAATGCACAAGACTATAATTTAAGGGGGATGGAGCTTATTATGTTTATTTTAGACCAATACTGAAAGGATTAAAATAATTTCAAGCTTACTTTTTTTTTTTTTTGCTACCTAAGTACTGGAATATAAAAATATAAAAATTCTAGTATAAATATTTCATAGCTTTGAGTTTCACTTAAAAAGGTTCATAAGATAATACAGAATTATGATTGGAAGTGGTAAGAAATCACTATATTTTAATACCGTCTTAAGAAATTAGAGCAGCCATTCTACATAATACACAAAATGCAAATACATTAAAATAACTATAGAAATAAATAGTGCTATAAGGACCGTTTTATGAAACATCTTACGAATATTATTATTAAAGAATAATATTTTATTTAATAAAAGGGTGGGAGAAAGAATTGTATTCATCTTCTTAATAACATGAAAGAATCTTACTCCTAAAGGTCAATAAGAAATGTAGAATTTCAAAATTGTATTAACCAATTTGGATATTGAAAATTACAACCAGTAAACTGTTCATCGTTTGCTTTTGCTGACAGTGACTCTAAAGGCGAATTTAGGTGTCTGAACAGAAGAGTTAGCAAAAAGAACTACGGTTGTTAGCACTTCCAAGACCAAGTGTATGCTGGTATCAGGAAACAAGAAAAACTTGAGGATTCGCATTAATAAGGAGATGAAAGAGCAGATTCTTACCTTAAAATACATGGGTGTGAGGATCAGTGCGAACAGGAAATTCAAAGACGAAATTAATAGGAGAATCGCCTCTTCAGAAATGATGTTCTCTGCCATCAATATAAAGCTTTTAAATAAGAGAGAAGTGATAAAAGGAAAAAAATGAGCGTACATCTATCGACTTTCATCTTTATCCTCACTTATAGAAACGAATCCTGGGTCCTAAGCTACGTGAACGCAGCTGCCCCCAAAGCATATGAGATATCTGAGGAAAATAGGGATGAAGACCATGAGAAACTGGATACGTAACACAACGATACGGACTACACTCAAAATTGAACCCCTCAACCAGATAATAGAGAAAGGGCAGCTTCAATGATTCGGTCATGTAATGAGGATGTATGACCGCCGTTCAGCAAAGAAAAATATGGAGCCTAAATCAGCGGGAAAACGACCTAGAGGAAGACCAAGTTTTACTTAAGAGGATAATCTCAATAATATTCTTAAAGTTAAAGGAATGTCAGAAGCCAGGAGAGCAGCCCTCGACAGCGACGGATGGAAATCCTTGTGCTAAAATCTCTGCACTGAAAAGCAGAAGAGATCATTGAATAAGAAGATTAACCAATGTAAAATTTTAATATTTTTTTATGTTTATATGTATATATATATATATATATATATATATATATATATATATATATATATATATATACGCTTAACTTATTTATATATATATATATATATATATATATATATATATAAAGTTAATCGTCGGCGGACTTCAAAAATAAAAAAAAAAGAAAGAAAAAGGATCGAGAAACAACACTCACGGCTTCTGAATAAACACTGCTTTATTCGTTCAATAATCTGCCTTATATACAGTTGTTATGTTTATTTACATTAGAAGATAGTATTAAGGCTGATCTGATCTGATCGCCAGTCTCCGGTCTTTATCTTATATATATATATATATATATATATATATATATATACACACACACAATTACGTTACTAAAATAAGATTAGCGCGTTGGAAAAAAGGGAGGAACTAGAATAGGGGGAATACTAAAATTCATTCGATTTTCAGGATGCAATCTAGTTATCATTTTTATTAATTTTATATATATTTTTTTATCATAGTATTTATATTTTGTTTCATGAACCGGAGACAATGGAATACTTTAACTTTTCCATGGCCAAATAGACTTAAACCTACATTATGTAAGAAATCAAAGAAATTTCCAACATAATTTTACCACTATAGATTGATGTGGAAAAAAATATAAATTGAAAATTTATATGAAAATGCGAAACCTTTTTTAACATTCCGTACTTGAAAAATCTCCTCCATAGTATTTTATACAAATATCATCTTATATATTCTGTTAGTTATTCAAAGATATGTACAATAAATGTTTTTGTAATACTCTTCCTGATCTTAAATGGATCGTGGATAGAAACAGAATGTTTCAGGTCAAGGTCCAAAGAATTATTTTGGGTCTGATCCAAATGTCTCAGTCAGAAAAAAACTTTCAGGAATCATTTATTTTTTAATCTTTAATTAAAAACTTTATATTTACTTTCTATTCTGCAGCGCTATAAGACTAATTCAATAACGTAATAAAAACTAATTCAAACATAAAAGGAAAAAACAAAGTTTCAGATACATTATTCAACCAAAAAAGACCATTCTATTTGCAGACCGAGATGACTAACGGTGTTTAAAACACACTTTACACGGCAACCTGATAAACCGAAGATTACGAGTTAGAATCCCGGTTCCAGAAGGACTTGTAACTCTAGCATTAATTTCTCGTCCTCTCCCCTGGCACGTGAAAAAAAAACCGTATAGATGAAAGGTAAGGAATTAAAAAAAAAAAAAGTCCCCAGAAAACAACCAATATGATTTACTTAAAGTACATTAGGTTAAACAAACAGACCATCAACCAATCCACTTGGCATTTTGAAGTTATTAAGTTTTATTACAACGTATCTGACTCACCTAGTACCCTATTTAATATATTTACATTTTTTCGACAATAAAGTAAGTATAGTTAATCAAATTTATCTTTAACTTTTAAAGTTTAACCATATTTAATTTTAAGGGGCGTTTATTTTGTCTTATTTTAAATAAATGGTTGTGAGAGTTGATATGTTAATACATAGCACTGCCCAGTTAACCTGCAATTGCTCCTAAAGTTAAATGTCCTGAATTTTGCTCTGAATTCAGTGAATTTATTTTTGAATTTAAAAGATGATGAAGTGTATCTTACATCTAACCAAAGGATCGTTGCATTTATATCTCGAAAAGAAATAGAAATGAAGTTAGTGCCGTTGTTTCATGTCTTTTAGCGGATATAACAAGACTAACTCATTCACCGCAAAGATCTATATAATTCCATAATTCTCATTAGAAGAGCTTTGACAGTATTATTAATGATTGGGGAAGGATTGGAAATGGGAGAGATCCGATTCATTAAGAATAGAATCAGTTAGTCTTAAGTGAATTCCCACTCTTTTTTATATCTCGTTACTCTTAATTATCTATCATCGCACATTCAGTCTAAAGAGCAACTTTGAATTATTTAGTAGTTTATTGAGCAGAACTAGAGTCAAGATAAGTACTTTCGCAAAGGCACGCCCTTCATAGATCTATTTTATATAATTAATATAAACCCTTCGTCTGTTGAAGTAACTTTGTTAGATTAAGACATTGCAGTAGATGCCGCTTGTCATTTAAAATTATATTATTTAAATATTATACAATACTTAATGTTTAGGTCAACCTTAAATCCTAATGGGGTAAACAATTCCTTCGACGAGGAAATTTGTATGGAATAAAACTGTAATTCTATTTAATTCAAAAAGTGAGAAAATGGAATTTTGTGATGATTTCACATTCCTTACTAAACACTGTTTTTTTTTTTATTTTTTTATTGGTAAGTATAATATATTTGTTTAATCTATGTAATATGTATTATAATTATAATGTATAAAAAACTATATAGAAACAATTTCGTTTAACTACGTGTTGTCGGTCGTTTCTTGGATTCTATATTTCAGACGTAATAGTATAAAAAACAAAAAATGGAAAAGTGTGAGATGCTGGAATTGAAAGGATTGATTGCAACTACTATTTCTTCTGAAATATAGAATCCAGGAACCGACAAGACGTAGTTAAACGAAATTGTTTATATATAGTTTTTATACATGATAATTAGAATACATATTACATAGATTAAACAAATATATTATACTTACTAATAAAAAAAAAAAAAAAATCAGTGATTAGTAAGGAATGTGAAATCATCACAAAATTCCATTTTCTCGTTTTTTCCCCCTTAAAATTAATCACTTGGTCCACAAACATTGGTTTATTTTGGGTTGAATTAAATAGAATTACAGTTTTTTGTTGTTTTAATCTTTTAGGCTGCCAATTACTTATCCGTTAATATTTTTTTTAGATTCGCAACTATTTATTATATTTTTTCAGAACCAAATACTACAGCGAATACCGAAATTAGCTCCGAAATAAAACTAAACACTCTGTTAAACATAGGAGTATATTTTTGAATAGAATTTATATCCTCCGACTTGTAGGTTACTGGCTCTGAGACAGATCCCTTCTAGCCTTGCTCTGTTCCAATTCTTGTGTTGACAACTGCTCCTGTCTTTCCCGATTATCTTGACTTGTGATCTCGGGACCGCCGTCGCTACCGATAATAAACCGCTCTCTAGAAACCATGCTCAACACCTGCGGGTAATAATACTTCGGTAGGGGGATTGCCGGCATAGCTCTTTCGTAACTAGGAAGCAAAGCACTCCCGTGCATTCCTCTCGTAGGTCTCCCTTTCACCGGCAATTTTATCAATCAGACCTACAGCGATTGTACAGTGATCGAACGATGGCGGTCGAGTTTTATAATCCTCCTTAGGTTCTGAAACATAGGGGTATCTCTTACTATATTACCATAAAGGAAATTAATAATATATTTTTTTATATATATTAAACATACAAATATCTTTTATAACGACCTTGAAGGATACAAGAAAATTTATTATACTTATATTATTATTAAGTATACTTACGACTACGGTCGTTATAAAAAATCCAGGCTATAAATAATCTTTAACGGCATTGGTCACTATGTTCCGTGTAACGAAGCTAAAATTTTAATCAAAACAGACTTAATCAACGCTTTATTTTATTTAATGAGAAATTATTAAAATATGGTTAATAACTACGATGGAGACAGCGGATTCCTGTACATTTGTGTTTTAACTTTTCATATCATTTCATTTGTTTCTCTGGTTTTCCTCCTACCTCTCCTTCTAGTAATACCGTATAATATAAGCGTCTCTATAAGTTTTATAAGCCTAGTTTTATTTATCAATTTTTATTTTCTTTTTTGTGTGCCTCTTGTCAAATTATATGAAATAGGCGTAATTTTCTTTCTCTTCGATATGTACATTTTTCAGTTTTTCCATTTATTTTATCATTTGTGTTCATATGTCTTGTTTAATAACAATTGCGCTCTCGCTCAAACTCCACCGGCTTTAGTACCAGTGATGCGGTTGAGAGAGTAGCGCAGGGTCCTGTTTTTCCTTCTATAGTTGGACGGAGAAGCCTGGCTGGGGATTATTTTATTTTTTATTTTACATAGTTTTTTTTTACTATTATTTAGTTATTATTTTACTTTTGTTAATTTTATATTTTTTCTATATATGGTGTGAATGTGTTCATATATCACTATAATTATTGTCCACAAGACAGATTATTATATCTAAATAAATAAATTTAAAAAAATAATTATAAGAAAAAAAAATTGTCTGGGTTAAACTCAAAGCCAAAAGTAGTAGGTAGTCCAAGATTCCTGCAATGCTTTCTTCGTTTTTGTCCTTTCTTGCGTTTTTTAGTTGATTTAGGTTGTATACAATTTCTATTACACCCATGATTATTTGAAATGTTGCTGAATTCCATACCCCCCCCCCAAAAAAAATGTCTATAAAACCGTTGTAATCACCCAAAGAAAATAAAATAGATTTCTCCATCTCATGATATATTGCATCGTCACACCCTTATTATTATTTTTTTTTTTTTTCACTGGTCAATTCGAATTATTCAAAAGCGAAGTAAATTAAAATCACAAACTAACCCAAGATATACCTTCATTAAAAACCCCATGATAACTTAATAACTCTTCCTCATAAAATAATAAACGGGTAAATAAAAATACTATTTTGTAGTATTTAAAGTATAAAACACGCGCTTGACAGTTTCTGCCAACAGTTGACTGACAACCACAATGAAAAAAACAGGTGAGACCTGGTGTATTTTCTTTTCCCTAAAAGTTGGCCGCATTCCAAGCGACGAATAAAATGGAGGAAATATTTGAAGCCCTCCCAAGCGAGGTATTCGTTTGGTGATAATATAAACACACCTCGTGAACACTGACCAGACTGTGAAATATTCTCCATCGGCGGAGAACGGAAGCCGCTCCCGAAGGTGAAGATATTATTAGAGTTGGAAGAAACTGAGGGGTGGTGCCTGAGGCTGACTCAAGAATACGACAACTATAAATAAAGCACAAGACCATGATATCATCTTCGTCCTTCGCACTGGCTGTAGACGTCATAGTTCCCCGTTCATCCGCAGTTTGGATATTTCAGAATCGATATTTGCAGATTATTTACTTCTTGTGGTCCAGCAATCCTATATTTCGAAATCCACATTTTATTGGATTCGAAGAAGAAGAAAAAGTCTTTTTAGTTATCAAAATTACATAATATAAATTACGAAATAATATTTTTGGATTTAAAACCGAAAATCAGTCGTGCTACATGGTCTGTTCACCATCAGAGGAGTCTTGTGTTTCATAACAAGATTATATTTTAATCCATTTATTTACAAATAATTAATAGGAAAATAAGAACAATTATATTTAAATTGTAAAAGTTATATAAATATTTTAATTACAAAAACAGTGGTACCAAAATTCTCCAATTTATTAATTGTTAAATTCTCTGGTGAGCATTATTCTATAGGAGAAAGCAGACTTGCAGTAATTTACCAATGCTATCCAATTGTTTCCATTTATTAAATCTATTTTACTTGATCCCGAGACAAATTTCTAGATTTTAACCATTTAATTCTAAATTCAGAGAGTATCGGACAAGCAGCCAGGAAGTGAAAGAGATCTTCTGTTGCGTTTGTATTACACATGCTACAATTATTATTTGTTTTCTTGAAGTTTTTATAATTTAAGTTCAAAACATCAGCTCTAATCTTAATTACCCATCTGATCACCTTCAATGAGCTTTTATCATCAATATAATTTACTGAAGTTAAATGAGGATAAAAAGTGAAAGTTTTAGAATTCTGGACTTTAATTACATATTGATTATATATTTCTTTCTGAATTTGAGTTCTTAGTAAATATAAATTAGCTCTCCATAGTTTAACATCATCACAGTTAGATCGATTTTTTTTATTTATTTTTTTTTTATTGAGATTTACAACTGTATTGTATTACATGGAAAATACAATAAGTAAATGTGACATTGGTAACATGACATGTACAACATGAAGAGAAACTACCCATTGTTAGAACTCAAATTAAAGTTCTATATTAGAAGGTCCCTAGACCATCTTCTTTTCAGACGCCTCAGAGGATTATCAGTGATCGAGGAGGAAGCAAGGTTTGAAACGAGAGGATTCGGTTGGTTCTGCAGTTTGTTAAGGATGGGTATCTGGATTGGACCAAATCGGAAACATATGGAACATTAAGATCTTTATGGATGATATTATTTGTGACAAAGTAAGGAGCGTTGAGGATTTTACGAAGGATTTTGGATTGTAAGGATTGGATACGAGAGGAATTCGATGGTTTAGTGGAGCCCCAAAGCTCAATCCCGTAAGTCCAAATAGGTCTTATTATTGTCATCTATATGAGTCGTTTGTAATTGATTGTGAGCTTAGAGCGTTTGTCTTATGTAGTGCTAAGTGCTGCTGTAGTCGAAAACGTCGGGCGGTTTCTAGTCGTTTCTGTCTGGTATGGGGGTAGATCGATTTAAGTTGAAATTTAATCGATGCAGTTCTATCAGATTAAGTAATTCCCTAAACCATGCGATTTCTTTTTTTATTATCTGTAGTGCTAATATTTTTGGATATCGTATGTGGTGGAAGATTCAAAATTATTATAACGTAATCAAAATGGAGTTTAATTGTGAAGATAAATAGCGGATCTATTTTAGTCTCAAAGTGAATAAAATGTGTTGGAGTATACTTTGGATTTTATTGGATTCAATCACTCCTCCTACTATCGAATTTTAAATAGAAAACCTGATCTATTTTCATTACATCAACCGATTATTGATTAGTTTATTTAGAGGAGTACCAAATACTTTACTCAAATACTGACCTTTCTTGACAACCAAAGAATTTAATTACTACTTCAGTTGATGTCAAACGATCAACTGAAGTAGTGATTTAATTCCCAATAATGAATCAATTTGAGAAAAATACTTGAAGAAATACTACTCGGTATTCAGAGCAGCATTTGCTTATCTCTGGATACAGCTGAATCGTATGGTTAAAACTTTTCCGTTAAAATAAAAACATAAGTTCAGAATCTGTGGTGAAGAACCATCTAACTCCCTTTCTTCTGGACATTAACAAACGCAATCGGTTTTAGTTAAAACCGTTTTATTTATATTTTTTATTTTTAAGTTATCGTAAACGATCAAAGAAAAATGTCGATTTGGAGGTAGTGCAATGGAAAAACAAAAGAGTTTCAAATATAACATCAAATGATATTAAAAAAAATAACTTAATTTCCTGAGCTTCAAGATCCAAGAGTTTGCAGAGCAATCTCGGCATTTTATACCTCCGGTCAAACCATAGCCTAAAAAGGAACTCACGGTGTTTGCTCTATGTCACATCGTTTCGTTCATGTTGAAGGATCAGACCCAGTAGTACCTCTTCCCAGGTTTGTTAAGAAAGAAGGACCATCCAACGCCTGTTTAATATCCTCCTCGTATTGATGAATATGTCTGCTGAATAAGGATTTGATCATATAACCGTGATATAACCATTACGACTATCTAATTGTTATATCATACAACCAACTAACCTAAAAAATATAACGTAAATAATTCATAACAATGAAAATCTAAACGTGTGAATATCTGGTAAACAAAGCGTTTGTGGGCATACCTTCAGAGAAATTCTTTTTCTTGTTTTGAGCTCCTTAATTCATTTTTGCAGTTTGAGCACTTAACCCTGAAACACACTGTTTAAATTTGAAGCCAGGTCTTTATTAGAATTGTATATGTGTTCTAGCAATTAATTATAATCTAATTTTAAATATTTATTCTAACATGTTTTATTAATGGTAAAAAGAAATATTATAAATAATGTACTTTATAGTTTCTTGATGGATGTGGTTCATGTAGAACAATGGAAGAATGATGCAGTGAGGCCTTCTCCCATCTGAAGGCGTCCTTGGATGTCTTCCTGGAACTAGTTTCTCAGGAATCCATTTCAGTTCTTATAGATTTTCTCAGTTATAGTCGTCTTTTATAATGGAATGTTTTTCACTCCGATGTTATTGTGTTTTATATCTTTAGCGCTTTCCATGGTACGTTAGAAACATTATTGTGGGAAGAAATCATCGTATGTTCAATAAAATCTAGTCGAATTAGTCATGAAGTATTTTCTAAATACTTGGGAATTATTCAGATAATAAAATTATGCTTTACGACCCTTTTTTTATCTTTATTGATAAGATCCTTAGATTTATCTCTGCTGATAAGAACGTCTTTCTCTTAACCGTAACTTGAAGATAAGCCGTTTAACCGCCGCTATCGCAGCTAATGCCCTGAATGATATCTTGGAAGGTTGTTGAATACATCCGAAGGTGCGAATTCGCAACGGTACAAGGTACGGTTTGTTACGAGCATCGGAGTGATCTTGTGATAGCCTAGAAGAGGGGTACGGCACCCACTTTATCGCCCCTGGTGATGGTGTCTATATTTAGCTCTCGCGGCCTATTCGCTTCTAATTGAATGACTCACAACCCCGGCCTTGCATTGTATTTTACAAGCGAAAATTCTTCTTCGATGAACCGTTTCTTTAATTGTCTTTTAGATGTGGAACTAGAAGTTTATCTGATTCTCTTCATGAATATTTTTTTTGCGAGCCTCTCAGATAGTAGATAGACTGGCTTAAAAATCTTTAATGGATTTATTAGTAATGATTTCGGTCTCATTAGTCACTGCCATAAATTCAATTTATTATTAAATAAGCCATATATTCGCCTTTTCAGGCATCTTCGGAGAAAACAGTACATTTTTTTTCTTCTATAATTTACATCTGATAAAGAAAACAAATCTCAGACAACACACTGGTAGACACTAGTTTGTTGATCAACTCAATCATATCAGTAATTAAACTAGTATAACTAGACAAAAACAAATGCATAAAAACATATTTTGTGAATTATGAATAGTAATTAAGTGGATGAACAGGGTTCTAAAAACAAAACATCGATGTTTTACTAGTACTTACTAAAAAAAAAAAAAACGCTGTTATTATTTCCAAACAACTATACATCTTAAGTAACATTACCTTCCTAGTTACAAAGAAAGATAAATAAAAGGTGATTCCAATTATTGGACTAAACTTTTTTTTTTAATCATTAGTAATATGCTAAAAAAATAGCATTACTTTAGTAGCACATTCAAAATTTAAAAACCAAACAAAGGATATAACATTTGGAGTAGAACGTATAAAAAAAAAACTGGAGACCATACCTTTGCTCCTAATGTCCGATTTTCACGATTTTTTTTTAAAGGAAATTTTTAGGAGATAATTTTTTTATTCGTTTTTCGTATTCTATGGATCCTGAAACGTGAAAACTCAAATCTTGAGAGGGTTATGTTTTTGAATTTTTTGGTCAATCACAATGGTTGATTATTGAAAATAATAAACCAAATATCTACAATAATTATAAAATATTTTTGTACAGCCACAAATCTGTGTGAATAAATTTAAGTTTGAAAAGAAACTTAATTCAAGTGGATTGGATATTCTAAAAATGACGGAAGCTTAAAAAAAAATACAAAAACGCCAGCGCACTTAACTACGCTCTCATAAACACAATCAATCAATTCATTTTTTCTTAAATATTATATTTTCTGTTAGCATCCTATTTCGATTTTCTCAATGGGTTTTTTCTTATTCCTTTTTCAGTAGGTTAGATTTACTTTTAAAAATATTAAATTAATCAAACGTTTTAAAAAGTAATGAACATAAGTCAAAGAACTATTTAGGTGTCCAATCATTGGTGACTAAAAATAAGTCATAAACTTGATCCAAAGTGTTCATTCACTGGAAATCAGTGAAATGATATAACAACCATTTTTAGACACTTAATTTTCGATATTTTTCATTCAATGGTGTTCTATAGTGCTTTAGGCATTGGAAGAAAAATAAGCTGATCAATCAGCATAGATGAAGAATAATCATCTGATTAAATATCTTGTACCTGGGGCACGCCGGGGAATTCCTGTCAGAAGTTAGCTTCTCCTTAGAGAACCTATGACTTATCATAGGCTGCCCCTACAAAATGGTAAAATATAACCATGTTTTATGAAAAGAATATTAAAAAATTATCTCTAAAGTATTATTGTTCGTGTAATTGCATGTAATAGCTCTTCAAGAATCATTTATGTGATATAGGTAGTCAAGTTTCTTCTTCTTCTATCGAAGTAATAATCGTTGTGTATATATATATAAATATATATAATATATATATATATATATATATATATATATATATATGTAAATACACAACGATATAAATATATATAGCCCCTCCAAGTCTGAAACCCCTCAAAATTAAATCCTGGATCTGCAAATGGCTTAAGCATTCAATTACTGAAGCCACTATCCTATATAGGATTTAATTTTAATCAAAATTATTATTCGGAATTATTTAATTTAAAAAAAAAATCAATAGCAATGGTTGCATTTACTTCCAACCACCACTTCCTGACATGCCACAAATTCCATTGTAATGATGTTATCGTTTTTCGAAAGCGCTGCAAGCAAATAAACATTTTTGTGGTGAGTATAACTTGTATTAATATAAGCCGTATCAAAATCGAGAGTAAAATCTGTGGTTTTCTTTCATCGATTTAGCTTTCGTGCGATTCATATATCATTCGTTTGCAAGAAGAGTGCCACAATATGCCAACATTTTCCATAAATACCATTTGCAATTATAAATAAAGTAAAGGAATACTATTTTTGAAATCGGCTTAAAAGGTGTCTTCTTTTTTCCTCACGGGACTAGGAGATTATGCTCAAACCTTGTCAAATATACAAATTTGAATTTTTTTTTTTTTAACATTTTGATTTGTACGCTTTCAAAATAAAAAAGTAGCATGCGCATTAAAAGAGTCTTTCTTAAGTTATTAATCTAAGCTTATTATGATGAGCTCACACCAAGGACCGTCAGGCTATCGAGTCACGTCATAATTCACCTATATTTCGGACTAAAAGAAGACCAGTCGAGTTGTACTACCATATTTGATGGTTTGATTTTAACTTAACGATGAGTTCATCGGCTAGACCGATTACTGAATACATTAATATTTATTTTAAGATAAACGAGGAAAAACTCACCAAGAGATAGAAAATCGATGTTGGATTATAACTAGTAGGCCCGTGCGAAAAATTCGCACAGCATATCGTTATCAAATGCCAGATTAATAAGAAAATAAAATAATACAACCTATCAAAAGATAAAGAAATCAAATGTTATTTTATCGATAAATATAATCGACAAAGAAAACAAAAATTAATTTAAATCTTCATTTTTGTTGGGAACCAACATGTTTACAAATTTCAGTAAGCTGTATCTTTGCTACAAATTGTCCGATTTCAATGATTTTTTTTTTCCTTTTGTAGGGAATTAAGTAATCTTTTATACAATCAGGGGCATAACCAAGGGAAAAGTGTGTAATTTTTTAGTTATTCGCAAATAAAGTTTGTTTTCTTTTATAACTTTTTTGCCTGAATTTTCGGGATGATTGGACTATTTTGTCCGCCTGAAGGAGAAGGAAGCCTTCGATATTGGTCCCTCAATCTTGAGATTTGGTGAAGAATTAACGATGATGTGGCTTACCGATCAAAAACACCATCGATAAATAAAATAAACTCCTCCTCTATCGATCATAGAGACCTCAAGTCGACGAAATGAGACATATATTCAATGACAGTATTACAATTAATGTAAGGTTGTGTGGATGCAAACCCTATGCCTTGCGTTATCTCGAAAATAGTACGTTTTTGGGCTTAAAAACGCAGGATCCGATAGTTCTGGAGGAACTATCCGGGTCTTGTTGTAGGCATCAAAATCTTCTAGATCCAATTTCTCCCGTATCGATCTACAGACCTACCACTGTTCAGGTATTGAAGCCTAGCAAAATGTTTGTATCGACTTTATTTATTTTAGAAAGAAAAACAAAAGTGGTGAATACGATTCGCTAACCCCCCGTGAAATTCTGAATCCAACGGTACCCCATTCATGGTATTTGGGCATGACAGAAGCTTATATTTGGTACGAAACCCATTTCGAGCCTTACTGTTATAATATATGTACGGATTGAATAAATCCAACCGCACAGCCTTTCTTATCAAAAATCCAACTGAAGAACTAAATAACCCCCTCAACTTTTCTCCATCACTAAAGGATATCCAATCGCATACTGCAAGACAGGGGAAGTAACAGCTGAAGAAGAATATAATCAGAAACAGATGAAATCGTATGTAATCACCAACCAAAATACACAAACGTGTCACAAGAAATACAAATAATCGAAAGAAAAATAAATAAGTACAATAGAAAGAAGAAAAATTAAGATGTTCAACAAAATGAGGCTATTATCAAAAACAGCTGATCACGCAAAGTTAAAAAAGCAAATTAGCAAGATTTATTGCATTTATCCAAGATGTTCAACGGTGCAGAATAAATGATTAAAATTTTAATGCCAGTCTTACAACTAATACAGTTTTCTAACTTCTTTGCAACATGCATGGTATCTAATATATTTCTTTATGACCAGGTCATTCAACATTATCATAATCAAAGTCATGTTAAAATAGAGTACTGAGCTAATGCAGTGTCAAGTACCTTTCTTTTAATATTCTTGTTATGGTATTGATGCTAATATATTCTTGTAGTTCGGGATGTTTCACCTAGGAATAATGGACCTTCCTGGTTTCATATTCAGATTGTGCTAGTTATCCTATATAAAGGATAGAAAGTATTTATAAATATTTTCTTATCTAGCAACAGTTGTTCTAGAATTGTTGGTAGAATAGGCTGGCTTTAAGTAGGATAGTGGAAGTTTCGTTAACGGTGTTGTGAGTCAGAAGAAGGCGGGGTTCAGACAATAAGCCCCCTCTTGTTCCCACAGTACTGTTAGCTCTCTCTCTTCCCCAGCGCTAGAATCGATGTTTCTCTTTCTTTATATCGATATCGCAATGCTTCGATGTTTTAAATACATTCTGTTGTATATGGATGTCAAATACACCTTGAATCATTTTCTTTTGTATTTTTATTTTCATTATTTTGAGAAACACATATTTATATAATTTTCAAGCGTAGTTTAACGTTCTTCTACTGCGTTTATGAAATTTTTCGTTTCCTTCAGTGCATTTGAATGGTTTGGTGAGATGTTGCTTTTTTTTTTCTTTATGTTTCTTTCTACAAATACGTGATCTTTTTTTGTCTCTCCTGATGATTTCTGAATTGGCGAAACGTTTATAGGTGTTCACCTGTATGTTAGAGAATCAGGGCATTGTGATCAAGATTTTTCTGTTTATATCCCAGTATTGATTAAAATTATGTCATTATTTAATTTTTACTTTTAAGGAGAACTTTTCTTTTCTAAAGAATTTTTTAATACCTCAAGTTATAATAAGGAAAAAAAAGCATGGTAGCTATTTGAAAATAATATTATTTTTAATCAATGGAGTGTGAATATGGTCTGTGAACACTATTATGAATGTCCTTAATTCTGGCAGATTGTAATATTTCTCAATAAGTTTAAAAAAAAAAAACTTCATATTTTTTATTTTGCTTTTTGTCAGAGTTGTTTTATGTTTAGTACGTTTAAAGGTAGATTACAGATAAGTTTTTTTCAAAACCATTAAAGCTTTTTTCAAGAAAAAAACAAACATGTTTTTGGTACTTTTAGTCCTGCGCCATAGCCGCGATGTAAAAAAAAAAATTTGAAATATAATTGCTTTTTTTTTTTTAACTTTTCTTTTATGTAGGTCAAACTAGATCCTTCTCCCAATAAAAATGTCGAGGGGCGAGAATATCGTTTACCCTTATCTACTTGTCAATTGTCTTTAATTTCAGAGAAAATTATTGGGAAATATGGATGTCTTGTTGGTAAATAATTTACAACCCATATCATTCATGCTATAAATCATGATAAGAATTCTTTGAATTGTTATTTTTAATGATTAATGTATGATTTTAATCTGTACTTGTAAATTATTTTTCAAATGATAAAACCTTTTCTTTTTTTTAGATTAAGCCTTGTTTGATGTTTCTATGGAAAGATACCTTAGCAAATGAATTATTATTATATCGGCGTCCACAGCACTCTTGATTTATAACACCAAACATCTTGATAACACTTAAAACTTTACAGGATCCAATCTGTATTTTGAATATACCTTCAATGATGCGCTACTTGCTTTAAAATTGAAGCTACATCAACTTTGTTCTATGTATTCCACTGAGATTAATTCTATCGCAGAGGCTATCCGATGTAGTCGTGGGAGGTGGTGGAGTCGCCAGTTATAAACGTGGTTTTAGTTTTTAGATTATTTGTGCTCCCTTAAAGCCATGGATAGTATGTATTCAGACCACCTAGTAATATCTAGTATTTTAGGACTTAAAATAAAACTAAATAATGTTGAAAATTTTAGTTTTTGGTTTTTTCAATACTCCTTTACTGTTCTTTCTAGTGTTGCCCAAATGTGAGACCGAGACGATTATTGGTCTCGCAAACTCAGTCTTGGTCTTACGCAAGAGTCTCGCAACAGTCTTACAGCTACTTATTAGCTTTTTTGCTATAGAGATATTAATGTAATTTTTTAGGTAGGAGAAACCTAACTAAGCTCGAATGGAAAATTAGAGGAGTTAAATGCAAAAGTATTTTGGTTATACCAATTCTTTACATATAGTAACTAATATTGTTAAGTATTAGTAACTATTTTGCTTTAATTTTTATTTAAAAAATCATTTTTTTAGACAGTTAGGCGGTCTTGCAAAGTGTAAGACCAAGACCGATTTTGGGCAACATTAGTTCTTTCTGAGTTTTTTATTTTATTTTATTTTGCTTCTGTTCTTCTCCTTTTTCTGCAGTGTTTCTGCATTTTAAGGTGTTTTTGATTTAGATTGTGAAACATTTTATTCTTGATCTTGTTGGAACATCTTTCTATACATTTTTTATTACTCCTGGTCATGAAGGCATTATTAGGAACGAAATGACTGAGAGAGCAGTAAAAAAAAAATATCTTACCCTTCCAGGAAATGGAACAGATTTCATAGTCTGCGTCCAGACTAGCACAACCACTAAAAGAGGCCATATACCAACATAGACCAACACTGTGGGATAGGTCGAAAACCATGGAACAGTTCCAGCACAGAAAACACAGAGTGGATGCTGTCCTTACGCGACTCAGAATAAGATATACTATGTTTACGCAACTTAAATTTTTTTTTTTTTTTTGTCTTCATATTTCCATCCACACCTGTCATGAGCTTGACAATAAGCAGATGTGCTGTAACTAATCCGAAAAATTGCCATTTTAGGCATGAGGAAAAAAATAGTACCTAGCAGCACTTCTTCTTGGTCTTGATTTATTTCCTTGATTCAAGAAAGTAGATCTCTCATCCAGCTCCTTTTTAGTCGTCTCCTGATAGGCATGTCACCTGTGGCCATGTCGTTAATAAGTCCGTTGTGATGTCCGTGTAGTTTAAGATGAAATCTGGAGTAGAGATCGCGTATGTGTTGGTCGATAGTTGGTTGTCATAAGTCGTCATGAAAGTTTTGTTGTTTACTTATCAAGGACCTCCTGTTATAAGTCGTAAAATTTTGGATCGAAATGTCTGTAGTTTTTGCAGAACCGTAAATTTGTGAGGCGTATGTCCATTTGGGTTTGAGAAGGTAAGTGTATGTGTTGAGTTTTTGTCTGATTTTCAATTTTGATTTGGAAAAAAGTGCATTAAATATTAAAGAAAATCCATCCGTACGTCAGAAGTGAGAAGAAAGAACGGCCTAACTCCATATATATCTGAGTGTTGCAGTTCCTGCATAAGAAAATTATATGAAAAGGGAATACCAGAAAATATATCAAAAGCTATTATTTTTTTCCGTTAAGGCTATACGGGGTTTTCCCGGGTCAGGGGGTGTGGCCGGGGATTTAAAAACGCCTTGGCATCGGGACGCGAACTCGTGACTATTTTTATAACACATTTGTCATATATCAGGTTGGCGGGCAACTGTGGTGCTGTGCACAACGCGTTAGTCCATTCGGCCACCCCGCCCACAACGAGAAAAAAAATGTAGCATTAAGTCGTATCTTAGCTGAATGGGGTACCTCCTCGCCTAGCATTGAATGTAGATCTTATACCTGGAGGAAGCACCGCTCGGCAGAGATGACCAAATGCTCTTAGAGTACTGAGTACCAAGTATTTTACTCAAATACTTAACTTTTTTTCAGTCCCGAAAAATTCAATTACTACTTCATTAGATATCGAACGACTACCTGAAGAAGTGATTGAATTCCCAATAGTGATTCACTGGTGCGTAAAATACTTGGTAATCGATGCTCAAAGTAACATTTGCCCATCGCGGCCGCTAGGTAGTGCTCTCCGATATGCCTCTCATGCCATTATAAGGAATTTTCAAAAATATCTAAAACCTTATATTTTTTTAAAATATAATTTCTCATATATGTTTTATTTATTATATTTTAATTATTATCTTAACTTCCCAAGAACCAAATTGAAGCGTGATTGTCCTTGTGCCGACCTCGAAACTCTTCCTCGCCGAGGTCTCACAATGCCCCGCTCCGTTCTTTTCCGATGCATTGTGAGATGAAATGAATTCACATTCCTTCTTACACTTTTCACGGCTCTTGACAGTCTCGTTCCTCTCTCAGCGACATCAAGGCTTTCGTTGCTTTTGAGATTTTTCAGAAGAAAATGTAACCGGCCTCTTGATGACATTCATTTTATAATTTTTGTTTAAGACTCTTTTTATAGTTTTTGACTGTGACTCCTTTTCTTAGTCCTTATCCTTTCTCCCATAACAATTTTTAAAAAAATATGAATAAATTTAATTAATTTTTGGTAGCAAATCAAGAATTTAATTTTTGAAGGTTTCGTGTTTACTTCTTCAAATAACGTTATTTACTATGGAAGGGTAATAACCGAACACATCCCTGCTTTTACTAAATATTGTCAGTTGGCCTAGATTATAGAGATAGACCGGTTAGGAAGTTTAATTATAGTCGATGGAGTGAGGGATATATGTTGTTAAAGGATAGATTTATGTGTTTTTAATTTGTAGTTGGGAGTGTGTGTAAAATAGTTGTTTTTGTTTTACAAGGAACTATACCTTATATCACGGGCGGATCTACGGGAGGGGGGAGAGGGCTTTCGGGCTGAAGCCCTCCCCTCCCCCCCCCCAAATGGTAAAATATAACCATGTTTTATAGGAAAAAATATAAAAAAATTATCTCTTAAAGTATAATTATTCGTGTAATTACATTTAAAAAGGCTTTAGGCTGATGGCTTTAGGAATCACTTAAACACCAGTTCATATAGGTACTTAGTTTCTTTATTATTTTCCAAAGTAATTATCGTTACTTTTATGGAAAAAAAAAGCTTTCGGGCTGAAGCCCCCCTCAAAATTAAATCCTGAATCCGCTAGTGCCTTATGTTTATATTTGATTTAACTGTACACATGTATTATGTATGTAAGCGTCGGCAACTCGCTGACGGTCACATGACCAATGCCCCAATGTTTTAATTTGATAATGTTAAAAATCGGTCCAGTAGTTTCGAAGAAAACGAGGGTACTGTTTAATTATCAAATTACGGTTTAATTACTGGTAGGGTTTAATTATAGTTGATGAAGTGGGAGATATATGTTGATAAAGGATAGATTTATGTGTTTTTAATTCGTAGTTGGGAGTGTGTGTAAAATAGTTATTTTTGTATTACAAGGAATTATATCTTAGCCTTATATTTGAATTAACTGTGTATATGTATTATATATGTAAATGTCGGCAACTCGCTGACGGTCACATGACCAATGCCCCAATGTTTTAATCTGGTAATGTTAAAAATAAGTCCAGTAGTTTCGAAGAAAACGAGGATACGGCTGACGTACAAAAAAAAAAATGTATTCGATTTTCGAATTCTACATATTCTAAAACGTAAAGTCTCAAATTTTGAATGGGGAGTTGTCCTTGAATTTTTCGGTCGATTACAATGGTTCATTATTAAAAATAATAAACCAAAAACCCAAACAATAAATGTTTTAGTAACATCGTAATGAGCTGAATTTCATTTTTTAAAATAGTTTTTAAAACTTTTCCAAATAATCAAAGAAACATCCGCAAGTCGGTTTGGAAGATGATTACAGGTTGCCGTATGCAGACCCCCGCTATTTAATATATGAGTGGGCTCATATCAAAAACGAACATTTTTCGTTTTCAGAAAGTGGAAAAAAAGTCAATTTTTCGTTTGATAGGCTCAACGAAAACTGTCTCTGATGATTTTATTTAAGAATGTTTAAGTTGAATCATGAAAAAAAAAATCGTTAGAACTGGTTTAAATTGAAGCTTTGTTACAGAAAATTGGCTCAATTTTTATAAAATCCCAAATGTCCATCTTCGATATTAAGCCTCATATGTATATGGGTGTGTATTTTATGATAAATAAAAATTGCTACAGTAAAATATAGAAAACTGTTGCGGTCTCCATTAGCATATGCCGAACCTTACTACTTAATTTATATACCTTTAATCATAAAAGGATTTTCTACCAATACTCCTTACTTTAGGTTTAAGATAATTTGGTGGCATAATCTGACAGAATAGTTTAAATAATATTTTAATTTATCGTAGAGTTCCTTGGAGAAACACATCATACAGCTCAAAGTAAGATAAATGTGAGATGAAACAGAAATTTTATTGGGGAAGGATGAAGGTTATTGGTATTTTACCAGTATTGCTCCTTTTTGCCATCCTTTGATGGTATACCTAAAGATTAAAAAAATTGTTAATCAGTTTTAGAACCAATAATCAGGAGAAAATGAGCGGATTAAGGACCTAGAAACAAAAACTAGAACCTTTGATTTTATTATTTGTTTATCTTAATTACATTTAAACAGCCCTGAAATGTAGAGAATGCATTTTAAGGAGAGAAGATTGTAAATGAGTAATCTGATTTGGTGCTTTAGCAGCCTTCGTCTATTCTTAGGTTATCCGTCTCTTCTGAATCCATCCTGCATGTAGCAATAAGAAGGGGTTTTGCCATTTCTTGGTTTTCTTACACAATCACGGGATTAGTATTCCATCGGCGCCCTGGCTCCATGGATCGAAGTACTCGGAAGACCTCCACTTCTTCTGTTCCTGTTGTTGTTGGCCCATTGTTAGCAGCCGTTTCCCGGAATCCCATTGTGAGTATTACCGCCTAATTCTGCGGTTGTGGACAATCTATCGGGAAGATCTTTCTGGCCTAAAGGCTCTTTCAAAGGAGTTACGTCAGGATCCATTTCCTAGTGGAAAGGTATATCTGAGCGTTGGCAATCTCTCGGTTCTTCCATTCTATTTTATTTTATTATTCCATAAATTTATGCAGACATAATAATTGATATTGTAGTTATGCAGCTAAACTGCTATCCTACTTAACACTGATTAAAAGTAGCAATAATTAACATAAGAGACTATAGAAGTTCCGAAGAAAATTATTAAGGATTAAAGAAATTTTAAGAACTCATATTTCAAATTACGTAATGGCATGATTTGATTAATTATTCTGACTGAAGGATCCAATATTTTAATCCCTTAAAACACCTCAACAAAAGCAGACGTAAGATTAAGTATTTAGTAAAAATATTTCAAAATATCGATTGGTCCGTATCACCTTTGTGGATAAATAACGATCAGACTTATTGATTTAAAATGACATAGATAATTTAAGAAAAAGGTCTAAGTACATTTATTATTATTATTTTATAAGTATTATTATTTATTAGTTACAAATGTTCCTGGCACACAATAATTTTTCCATCTACTTCGGTATTCAGCAAATATGATATCAAGGAGAATAAATAAGTGCTCAAAAAAAAAAAAAAATTGCATAGTGTAATTTTAAGTTATTAAATTATTAAATGTTAATTAGAAATTTATATGCCTATTTCGCTCTTATGCATTGAAACAGGGATGCACTTCCCAAGATATTTTATTCCTCTGTTCTCCTTAAAAACTTTGCTAACGAGAGTAGAATTTACATATTCCTAGGTTATATACAATTACTATTTTTTTTTTGGGGGAAGGAGGGTCCTCCCCTTCTTCGTCTTTAAGGCTATTTGCGGTTTTTTATTATATTTTTATCCAGTTATCAATTGTCAGGTTGCCGGGCAATGGCGGGTGCTATGCACACACGTTAGCAGTTTGGCCCTATACAATTACCTATTCGCCGTCCTGTTCCATTCTTCCACGTGTCTTTTAATTTTAAAATTTTCATTTTGAAAATTCGCCCTTATACTGAAAAAGTGCCCCCTTATAAATGTTGATGGCGCAAGTTGCCCCATGAAACCTTCTGAGCACCACTGTATTGAAAAACTCAAAACTAAAAAAAGTGTCGTTTTTTTTTTTTTGTAATCGTAATTTATTTTAAAATAACATGTTTATTTAATGATGTTCAAATACATTTTTCTTTTCTTCGTAACTCTTTTTCTGACTTTTTTGGTGATATGAATATTTTTTGTCTGTGAAGGAGAAGAAAATCTATTAAATGATGGTTTAATCATTAGATTTGGAGAAAAAAAAAATGAAACCTTTGATATAATCAGAGATAATGATTACTGATAATTAATTTGGTGTTTCTTGTGATTTGAGTTGTTAATTTTTAATTTGTACAGTTAACTTCTTTTTCTCATCTTCTGTTGTTAATTTTGTTCTGATGTGTGTATACGTAGAATTTAATTTTTTTTTTATGTATGTATTTTTTTAAATTATTATTCATTCGATGGAATTCCCTTAAATTGTCTTTGCGTATCGACCGAAGGAAGAGGTCGATAAACTCAGTGGGTAAGTGGGTTAGGGGGGATATCGCACAACCGTTGAATAAATCTTGGCGGGAAGAAAAGCGGAAATGTCAGAGAATGCGGGACCGGATGACACAGCCTTCATTGAGATTCTGAACGTGTCGCCAGCAATTGGCCAATAGGATATTACGTGTAAGATAATTGAGACATTTAAGACATTACTAGCATCTGTCCTTACTATTGTTGCATTGAAGATTTCCAGAGTATTTCAGCTAAAACAATAATTTAAATTTTCGTGACATGTATGTGATATATTGGGACATATTTTTGAAATACATAATATGTATAAATATAAAGTATTGTTGCTATACTAAAACAATGAAATTATTACATTTTGTGATATATTCAAATCATATTTAAAAATGAAGTTTGGATAGGTTTTGAAAAAAACCTGCAAATAATTATAGATTGTTTTGTTATTTCCAAACAGTTAAATATCAAATGTCAAGCTACTTCCTTTAACACTTGGGGGAAATAAACATAAAATGTTTTCTAATATCAGCCTACACAACTATTATTCCATTTTTTTATTTTTTATTTTTGAAATATTGACAATAATCTCGATCGTTTCAGTTTATATAAAGTTTTCTAATATCAAAAACCAAAACAAAGATTTTGGGCTTTTGAGCAGAACATGACTAAACGTTTAGAACGCTACATCTTTGCACCAAATCCACCAATTTCAATTATTCCTTTTTGTTTGTTTGAGGATTTCGTATATCTTCAAATGAGCTTATAAAAGATCCAAGTGTGTAATTTTTGATTTATTCGTTAATCTAATTTTGCATTTATATGACATGAATGTAATATATTGTATAAATGTACACACAGCATTAAAACCAAATACCTTTGATTTTTGCAGATGGTAATATTTTTAATTGTTTTTTTTTTCTATAAAAATTCGTCGTAACTTATTTTCATTCTTCTTTTCAGAGATGTACGTTATGAACATAAATTTAAAGGTCTTCGAGAAGAAAATTTAGATCAAGTTTTATTAAAATTGTTAATTCTGTTTATGCGCTACAATATTTTCCGACAGAAGTTTTTCCTCCGCCTTCTGGAACAGAAAGAGTGGATGGTAATCCCGTCTAGGGATGATCATAGTCGGGTCAGCTGTAGCCCTGTCTTATTTATATTTGGACGGAGGATGGGAGATGGAGATCAAGCAGTATGTTGAGTTTTGTTGGTCACTTGCTGTCTCAGTGTCAGTTTCGAAGATTTAAAAAAAAAATATGGTAGTTCGAGTCGTTTGTTTAGTTCCTTTTTTTATTATGGGTGGTTCTTTTTTTATTGTTCATCGGGTCCATGCCATCCTTCTGTCAAAGATAAGTCCAAGATAATACCGTGTTCATTGAAGAAATTTTATTGTTGTCAATATAAACTGGAGGGAAGGTGTTTTTTCGAAGAGTAAATGTTATACTTTTGGATTTGTCTTGATGAAGTTGAATTTTCACAGTTTGAACCAATCTTATAATTTGAGTTAATGATGTAGGGTTATTTTAAGCCTGTATAAGGTCTTGTTGTTTTGTGGGAATTGTTATATCGTAACTGTACATGATTTAAAGTAGAGGGGCATGTGAAATTACTTAACCAAAAAAATCAGATATTAGAAATGAGATCAATATGCTCTTGAAAATATCAGCAAGAGGAAGTATGAATGTTTTTTTTTTTTTTGTTCTTGTAGCCTGAGGACAATGAGTTCAAAGAATAAAAAATCATCTAGAAAATTTCTGTCGGTTATAATTGTAAATATATTCCATTACTCAACGACCCAGTAATAAAAATAGCTTTATTATCGTTGCCATTAGTCAAACAGTCAACATTCCTGAGTTATGAGATGGGGCTCTTAAAATACATATTCTAGCTGGTTTAGCATTTATGTTTCTCTTGAAGGAAAAATTTTTATTTTGAGGAAATAACATTTTAATGGAACCTTTGTAATTATCTGAAGTTTATTTTAAACAACGTTGTGGGAAAAAAAGTTAAATGAAAAATTCAATATCACAGCTATAGCTAAATTTATATATAGGCACTATAAACTACTGTAAAATTGTTAACTATTTGAAGGTAAAGGCGTCCAAAAATAAGTTATTCATTAATAAAGTACGGAAAAGAAATTTATAGCCATGAGAATTATGTTTTTTTAATTATTTATTTTTATTATTTATACATTTATTAAAATTAGTATGGAAACGTGACAGCGAAACATAATGAATATTCTCGCGGTGAAACCGTTGAATTTTGTTGCGTTTCCTTGAAAGATCTTTACCTTCTGAGTAATATCTCATTATAGTCAATTTGTAGAGGGATGTTGAGAATCTCAATGAAGGATGTGTCACATAGCTCACAATGCTCTGACATTTCCGTTCTTCATCCCACTTTTCCTTGTAAATATTTCTCTGATGACTAAGTTTTTCTTTTTTTTTTTTTTTTATTACTTCTAGGATGTTTTCAAGAGTTAGGTTAATTTTGTAGTAGAAACTCAGGGATCTAGTAGATAAAATGTGCCTGGTATCGATTTCCATTCAGGCAGTGGAAGAATTGATGCTATACTGAGTACTCGAGCTAAAAAATGAAACAGACTTAAAATTTTCTTTGACTTTACTCACGTTGCGTGCATCGAATCAGAATTCCATTTCTAGGACACTTGCAAAATTGAAAACGGCTGTCATTAAAGATTCGGACAATACACCATTGGGTTAATCGGATGATAAAAATAAACATTCTTCCTTTGGTTTTTTTTTAAAATAAATTATTGTAATATACGAAAAATTTAGGTTTTTGGCATTAAGAGTCTAGCAACCCTATGTAATTCGTAAATATCAGTTTCAAACATATTATTTTTTTTACATAATATTCATTATTTTACAAAAATATGGTAAATTTCTTCATCAGTCCTAAGGGAGATGTTTATTTATACAAGGTATATGAAATTAAGTTAAATAGCAGTTTATTATCCAAAAAATTTTCTTTATTTTTATGACACTTCGGGATCATCTTTCCATCATCTAATTTTATTAAATACTTGTCATAAATTGTATTACAATACATTATCTCTAAAAATGCAATAATTTTTTCTGTGTTATTATTATAATTTAACTTATTTATTGAAAAATATTACAATCTGTCTCAAAGGGCATTTATAATAGTGTTCAGAGATCACATTCACACTCTATGTACAATAAATAAAATAAATTATACAGAAAAATAATATATATACAATAAATTTGAATAAAATAACCTAAAAATTAATAAATAAAAATAACACATACATACATATATACAATCTGGCGAGAGAACTCCGAACCAGACTTGTCCCTCCACAGTTGGATTTAATTCTTCTAAATCATGACTCCAGGAGATCCCTTCTCTCTCAACCGCGTCATTGGGGCTAAACCCAGTGGAGATTGAGCAAGAGTGCTTTAGCCACATACACTCATGTCGTGAGTGGAGAATCTGGCCATTGCCAGAACCCCAATATTTACAAACTATAAAAGGTCGCGGGGCCACTGCCGTTTTAACCTTCTTGGAGGATTATAGGGATGGGTGATCCTGGATAGGGATTGTGCAAAGGAATGATGGGTAAGGTTCTGGTGAGATTTGGAGAATTTTACTGGGATAAGGTCTAGGACAAATAGGATATTAAGGTCATGGTGTAGGGTTTTGTTGGTTACATAGAAAGGAGCATCGACTATTGTTCGAAGGACTTTGGATTTTAAGGATTGGATGCGTTTGGCGCTAGAAAACTTTGCTGTTCCCCACAGTTCAAGTCCGTAAGTCCCAGTAGGTTTCAGTATTGTCTTGTACATAAATATTTTATTTTCAATAGAGAGTTTAGATTTTCTATTTAGTAGTATGTATAGTTGGCCGTATCGTCGGTTAAGTTACTGTCTTTTAAGTCTAATATTCCCGTGTATTATTTGTATGTAGTTTCATAGATTATTTTATAAATTTATTCACCTTAGTTATATTGTGAACTATTCTCTAGTAAATTTCTTACTTTAATCGAAGATCTTTGAATTTTGGTCTCTCTATGCATCATAAAAAAAAAAAAAAATTGTTTACTATGTTCCAACTTATATATAATATTACGAATGAATAAAAAAACATGTGTATATATTTTTTCTCACGGTCCTATCCTTTTCCATCGCTTTGAGTTCTCTTTGGACAGGTTTTTGCAATGGAAAGGAGAACGGGGTTACTCGACCTCAACGGCTCTGTTTTTGCAGCCTGCCTCAATGCATATCCAATTACCTGAGTGATAGTGAGGCTGTCCATCATTGCACCCGGAGACCAAAGGAGAAATCCTTGGATCCATTCCCCGTCTGAAAGGAACTGGAATGCGACATGTCGAGCCCTTCTTCTGAAGAATGAGATAACTGATCCATGATCTCAGCCGTGATGCCACACGCAGCAAATGCTAATCTATGAGCGCAGAAAATGTTATTTTGAATTTAAAGTTGATAAATTCACGCGTTAGTTTGTTGAATAATTATGCTAAGTAGGGAATTAAAGATTGGGCGCACATTCTCCACTTCCTACGTACATTATTTGAGTCATTGCCGTGAATTATGATTAGTTATTTTCATTTCATTATTAAAACATTACCTATTTGTGTATCTTACTAATCAAATCTATTTTAAAAATTCTTTTAGAGACTATCAGCTAGCCTTAATTTGTGATCGGAGAAAAAGTCTTTTGATAATTATCGGTCGTAACATTTGAACAATGGCCAACTAGACGGAATAGATAAAACAATAATGTATTTATAGTGCAAAACTCATTAATACTGAAAAGTAATATATAAGATTTGCCAATTGTCTTGTAACAGAAAATATATATAGTGAACTTGAGGAAATTGTATTATATAAATTATGGCTGATAAATAGTCAAGACGCAGTCATTTTTAAGTCTCAGTCATTTTTAAAATTTTTATTTGTGCCTGCGTTTCAACCGAAGCATGTGGGTCATCATCAGGGCTGAACATTGTTTAATACATTCAGAAATATAATAATATAAGATAGATAATGATGAAAAAATAGTGGTGAATGATACATGAATAGCCAAATGAAATATGCAATACGTTATACAAACTAAAAACATACAACGTGTATATCAATTTATAAGAAATGTAATATTTACTCTTACTAACCGTGTTTCGAGAAGAGATGGGCAAATTCTACTCTGAGTACTGAGTACCAAGTATTTTACTCAAATACTGACCTTTTTTGAGTAACAAAAAATTTAATTACTACTTCAGTTGATGGCAAACGATTAACTGAAGTAGTGATTAAGTTCTCAATAGTGATTCAATTTGAGTAAAATACTTAGTGTTCGGTACTCAGTGTTGCATTTGCTCATCTCTGAGTTACTCATGTACCTGGCCCTTTGGTAGGTAATTAAAAGAATCTCTAGAGAATTTTCCAGATGTGGTTGTAAAATAGAAAAGTCAGAGAGAGGGAGTGGTTAACATTTTTGTATGTGGAATACAAATCATTTGATATGTGAGCACAAATAAAAACATTAAAAATGACTATTTGAGTTCTACCAATGGCTAGGTTCTCTTCATGTTGTACATGTCATCTTACCAATGTCACATATACTTGTTGTATTTTCCATGTAATACAGTTGTAAATTTCATTAAAATAAATTTAAAAAAAAATGACTAAATCCTGAATATTTATCATCTATGATATGTTGAACAGTCGACTAACTTTCTTCAATTTCTAAATTATATGGAAACATTGTTGAAGTATCCATCTCCTTTTCTTATCCCAACAGGTGCACATAACAGCCCCTGTTTTGGTTTTTTTCAATTTCTGTCTTTTGCTTTTCTCTATCCTTAACTATCTTGGTTCACCTTCAGCTGCCCTTGGCTCCCCCTCTGCTTCTCTTTCCATCTGGTGTACCCTCGTAAAGTATTTTTGGCATCCATTCTCATTAAATGTTCAAGCTATTTTCGAGAGTCTTTTTTTTTTTATTTATTGAATAGTAAATAGAACAATCTGCCACAATGAAGGGCAATAAGTGCTAAGGCTAAATCTGTTTATTCATACCATAAATCTTCTTAACACATCCATTTCTATATTTCAGTGTCTAGAATCTAGTGCTGGCCGAGATGTTCAGCTTCAGGAAATTCATATTTATTTCATTCATGGTCATATATCTTATAAATGTACTTAGTCTTTATTTTACTCTTTACTTAGTAGGACAAGAGTCCTTGCCCTAGAATAAAGTTTATTTTCGATCTATCTATGTTTACATACATATTATTGCTTCATATTAGCTGCATACACTATTTTGTATTCTTGGATCTTTGGTTTAGTGTTAAACGTATCAGCTAACTAGGAGTTCACTCAGTTCCCTAGAGGTGTATTTCATTAATTTTTTGCGGCTTATATAGAATTGAATCTTAAGATATTATTGTCACTCCCTGTTCGTTACAATGTTTTTAAATCTCGAATTTATATCATGTATTCTTATTACTGAGCTGATCATGTTGCTGAACTTATCAGTAAAGAATGTTTCGCCTTCCTTAAATGGATTATGTTTCACTTGCAAGGGCTTCCGCATTCTGGAAGTTGATTCAACCTCGCTGTTTCATTGAAACATCGGCAATTTGTCTTGATCTCGGGCAGTCCATGAGAATACGTGCGATTTTGTCACCTGTATAATGAAAAGGTACTACAAGACAATTGGATTCATGTCATTATTGATTTTTTTTTCTAATCAGTGATTTCATATTCGTTTCCCTGATTTTTTTTTTTTTTTTTATTTAAAACGAATGTATTTTATAGGATTGAAAAGCTGGGCTATTCTTAACATAATAAAAGAATAAATTTTCCGAACAATTGTCCTCTTCATGCAATTATTGTTACATAAAATACACTCACCAAAAATAATGTTAAATAAACTTGAATATTTATAAGTGTAATAATATGATTATATACAATAAAAACCTTCGTTTATCCTTCTTAACATTTTTACAATCATCTATGTAAATATGATTGGAAAAAAATGTAAGTTATTATAAATTTCTATTTTCTATTTTATTCTGTTACTATATAAATATTTTTTCTTTTCTTGCAGGTACGTATTTTCTCAGTTCATTGATTTAATAGCGTATTTCATCGTTTCGTGAGTATTTTAGTTGTAACCTTAATTTTTATTTTCTGTACTTATTTGTCATCTCGATACATCATAATTGCATAATTTGGAAACTGCAAGTTTACTTATGATGATAATGCTATAACTCATCTGCATCTAAAATTTAGATGTACCAATTAAAGAGGCATAATTTAACATCTTTAAGAATTATGGTATTAATTTATGCTAGTAATATTAAATAATGTTTAAAACCGAATGGAAACCATTGTTGATCTTCAGTTGATATACTTTCAAAGCTGAATTTTCGTGGTATATTATAATAATACATTGTTTCGTGTGGTATTTAATATATAACTTCACAGTTTGATATATGGTTACCCCTGTGATCGATAAAATAATGATAATCAGTAGTAGGTTTTGGACTTATTTTTTCTTATGAACATTTTTTATGAGTGTTTTGGAACCTTCTTTGTCTGATTATTTTACATAATTGTACATTTAGAGGTGATTCTTCGTATTTTGTCGTTATTCGGTTAACAATTAAAATTCATAATGGAATTTAAAAATAAACAACACGGAAATCATGAATTAGGATAATTTCAAGAAAGAGGAACTTCCTAGATTATGGGTGATAAATATTCAGAACGCAGTCATTATAAAATTTTATTAATGCCGACGTTTCTACCCAAACATGTGGGTTATCATCGGGGTGTGGTTCGAGCACTGAAAGTACTGCATACCTTTAGTGCTCGAAACACGCCCTAATGATGACCCACATATTTGGGTTGAAACGTCGGTACTAATAAAAATTTTATAATGACTGGTCCTGAATATTTATCACCCATGATGTGTAGAACAGTCCAATAATTCCTAGATTGAGATTTATTCAGAAATTCTAATAAGTTTTTTAGCGAATGTCTAAAGTCGTTTCCAATTTTCATTTTCCGATTCAAGATTTATCACATATCTTGTACTGATTTAAATTTATTTTGTTTGATGCGTTGAATTACGAATAATCTGATCAACCACCACAGTGCCGTTCTCACAGATTCGTCGCCCCCGGACAATAACCTCATCTCCCCCCTCTCTCTCCCAAAATAATTAATTTATTTCTTAATGTGTTTTACATTATGTAATATTAGAATTTTATTTCGTTAAATATTTCTCTAATACAGTTGCTTTATTAATAGGCTAAAATTAATTATTTTAATTCATTTTGTTTTTTATTTACTAAGAACTGTCGAGCGACCCAGATGATCGACGCCACCAAAGGGCGTCCAGTTAGGTGCCTCAGGGCATTAGCCCGGCACTGAACCACCAAGCACATAGTTTTGAAATAAAATTCTCTATTTTCCAATGAAACGTTTCGGAGAGGCGATGTTTTCTTTTGTGACCACCGAGAAAAAAATTGACAAGTCACCAATAATCCTAACACAAGTTAGGATATTATAGTATAATATCCTAAGTCATATATGTTGTGTACTTCAAGAAAGTATAAATTAGTTCATATTTTCTGTTAAAATATGTGACAGCACCACTTTTATATTTTTAAATTGTTCGCAATAAATGTTTGATCCATTTATTCAATCTTCAAAAACTTAATTCAACATAAAAAACACATTTTTATGTAAAACGATCCAGGTAATTAAATTGGAACGGAAAATATGAATCAATTTAAACTCTGTTAAAATAAACAAAATATATGACTTAGGTTATAATACAATTATATCCCCATTTATTCCTGACACATTTCTACATCCTTGCAATAGGAAGATAACGAAAAAAAACATTCTTTGAAGGTTTGGTTTAAACACGATCTTTCTGATATCCATTAATTTACTTGTTAAAGTTTTGGTGCTTTATCCCTATTTTCAAAACATTTTTATTGGACTTAATACAAACTTAGTCACTGCTCAAATTGACATAAAGGAAAACAAAAATCTAGAGTGACTGTTTTTATTAATTTTTGACAGTTAAATGATGTTAAGAAACGTGAAATACTATATTATTTTGATACAATTGATTGTTAATAATGTGGAACGAAATGAAATTGATTGTGAATAATTTATTTAGGTATTTATTTATTCGGGTAGTGGCCATCTAAAATTGCTCCATGGGAACATTGCATACGTTATAAATACAAACGAAGTCTGCAAGTGGTGCGGTCAACTTATCAATAGCGGTTTTTAAAGTACTTGATGCTGGAGTGTTTGTTTCTGGAGACACATGGAAGGAAATACCTACATACACATACAGAGGCTGCCACAGACGATTTATCATTGGAGTGTGTGTTCGATATAAAAAATCTTGACCAGTTGAACAAAATATTTTATTTTATTATAAGTGTTTGTGACTTAATCAACACTAGTACAAACTCTCAGCTTTAGGTCAGGCAAGTTTTCATATGTCCGTGAGCGTACGTGTATTTATGCACAATTTCGGTGCCTTTTAAATATTATTATCATTAATTTCGATTAATTACGATTCTACATGTGCGTTGTAATCTTAAGATCTCTGCTATTTGTTTTGCTTGGTTGTGTTCTGCATAGTAAATTTTCTTTAGTATACATGTATTTTTATTCATTTATGATATTTATTATATAAATATATTTATATATAAATAGTAAAAATATGGGAATATTTAAAATATGAAAATATTTATGATATTTGTTATATAAAAATATTTTTGTTTTTTTCTTCTTATGCTGTACTTATTTACTTATTTGCTTCTACTTATAAAACTAATCCCGACTTAAACTAAATGGGCCAGATTCCATGGTTACGATGTATATTAAGCCAATAAAATGTTTCTATTCTGTTCTTTTATTTAGGAAATTTTGATAACGAGAATATAGGCCAGAAACGATAGCAAGTGTATAAATGGATATTTAAAAGATCGTATTTTTGTCACACCTTCGAAGTTTAATTGTTTAAGCCTACAGAATTAAAAAGTAAAAATAATATGAAAAGATGCTTTAATGTCCTCTTCTTAGTTATTAAATTAGATAATAAATATTTTAACAAATTTATATATATATTTCTCAAATCAAGTTTAAAATCCTTTTAATCTTTAAATTGCTACTACAGCAATATCTCTTGTTGGTTTGTCAGTGAGCTTGGGCACTCCTTGTGGTCCAGAGACCATGTTGGTTCCGTGTGCCCCTCGGGGCTGCCAGCTATTCTTATGGGGTTTCCCCAAGACCGGATGAGCATTTTATCCAACGAACCTACCTTGTTTTTTTTTCTTGGTTCAGGCATTTAGATTACATTATAAATTTTGAGCAAAAACATAGATTTTTTTTCAGGAATTTCTGACAAGTAAAATTAAATATTTTCTGTACCATAATTATTTTTAGGGGCCGCGGTTGTCGAGCTAGTTAAGGCATTTGCAAAAATCGTATATCGCGAAAATTAATTAACAAAAAAAAATTAATAATAAATTAAAATAATCAATTACAAGCTCGACTAAGACCCCTACGACACGGGTCCGACTCCCGCAAGGACTCTGTAAGGATAAGGACTCTCTTTCAACCCGCGTCCATTTAAGTTAAGCACATGTGGAAAAAATTATTATTGGCGAATTATTCGCTCAATTAAAATTCTAAAAATCATAGCTATGAGACAATTAAAAAAAAAATAAAACATATTTCTAAAACTTCAAACCTTACTATTGATATCAAATGACTTTCCTTTGTCGGGAGTCACACAAAGAATCATGCAAAACTCAACAACAGTTTAGAATTCTCGAGCCTGCTATGGTTAAAGTAATGTGTATACGACACTAAACAGAAATAGATTATCTACAAAGAAAAAATATTAGAACAATAATAGAAAAATAATTTATTTTATGCTCGTATGGGACCATAACATTTGAGGTAATTAAAAATATTGGTGGGGAGGAATGGGACAATTTCTAACATGGTGGGGGGAGGAGAGGGGACGCATAATCACTTTAATTCCTACATCGTAATAATTACAATTTATATAATACCAAATTATAGCAAAATATTTTTTAACTATCAAATGTGTTTATTTTCTATAATTCTTTCAAGGAATTCGCTATCATTCAGATTTTTCTATATTTAAACGATGCACATTATGCCAAAAAGAAAAAAAAATGTATAATGTATTATAACAATTGAACCTATGTTTATAAAAAATATGTGCCGAAACCCGGGATCGAACCAGGGACCTTTAGATCTTCAGTCTAACGCTCTCCCAACTGAGCTATTTCGGCTCGTGATAATGGTAATTAAATACAACATGACTCTCAACGGCCTAATATTATGTTTTTAATGTAATAATTTTTTTTATTTTGTTATTAAACGATTCTGTATACAATACGTAACAAGAAAAGATACACAAATTTTAATTTGTTTATTTACATTCTAATAAATATATCACTTCCTGAAAATAAATAGTAAGGTGCTCAATCTTAAGTATAAACATGATTTGAACATTAATGTTTATACTATTATTATTTCAAAAAATTTGATCATATTATCATGAAGTTCTTATATCATAAAAATCTCCAAACCCAACAAAGGAACCAGGTATTAAGTATTTTACTTTCAAAACTCGGTACAGTTATCTGAAATAAATCATTTCGATGTTAACGAAAAATCTATCTACACAATATCGATGTTATAAAAAACTTAGATATTTGTCTCGCGATATTGTGCCAAATTATTTTAAAATCATTCCTCTTCGAGCTGAATTGTTTTTTTAAATATTATATTTTTAAAAACATCAAAGCATCAAGCACATAGACCACGATTTATTGTTTTAATTTATTTGATTTATTACCATCTTCAAAGATTAATTTTTTCATCCATTAATAACAATAGATGTTTTTTTAAATTAAATATTTGATTGAGCACAATTAAGCATAATTAATTAATTAATGCTTATTATCATTACATTAATAATTTATATTGTAGGAAATATCAAATTTTCGTAACAACGTTTTTATTATATTACGACTCCTATTGATTCTAGTTACATGCCGTCTTTTATCATTTCTTCACTTGTTCACTGCCCAAAATTTAACCTTTCTCGTATAATTTATTTTTTTTTATTTTAATGACGTATCTCTTACAGAAATTCAGTCAAGTAGTCGATAATAATAATAAGAAAAAAAATAATTATTAAGTTTAGAATGGCTAAGACTAAATAAATAAAAAAATTTGTACCACTACAACTCATGAAGGGTCTTGGATTCTGTACTATTTAGGAAAAGCAGTTCCTTGGTCTATGGTTGTTCAAGGAAGCGATTTGAACGAGGTTTTTCCCTTAATTAATTATTTTAACCAAGAATAACTACTATATAGAGGCTGGGTGTGCCACAAGGGGTTCTATCTACCCAGAGTGGCCCCACGGCCAATGAAACAGAATAAATAATTTTTCTGCCATGAGACGGGATTCGAACCTGGAACCTTTAGCGTTGGAACCTCAGTACCCTTACCACTAAGCTACCCCACCCCACTCCATTAATAAGAATAAATAGTATACAATCTTAATCAGTTTAAAGGTTTTTCATCATATGACTGCGATTTCGAGAAATGATTTGGTATTATTAATTGCTTAGTAAAGCAAAAATGTTACGACAAACATTAAAAAAAAAAATAGTAATACAAATAATTCTTATAAATTTATATTTTTTAAATAAATGATATTTTGTAGAGCAATAAAAAAAATATTAAAGTTCATCTTCTTAATAAAATAAACGAAATTGTGCCTTGGCGATTGTGACGATTGATTCTCTACAGTGAGAATTTTTTTTCCTACATTCTGCCTAATTCCAAGCTTAGAAGGACATGACTTTTAAATAATTAAACGAGAGCCAGAATTAATGTGCATATAATTTGTTGGGCTGTTTCGTCTTTATGCACTGTCTTTATTTGGT
The DNA here is from genome assembly GCA_928085145.1 of Nezara viridula. Classification (NCBI taxonomy): domain Eukaryota; kingdom Metazoa; phylum Arthropoda; class Insecta; order Hemiptera; family Pentatomidae; genus Nezara; species Nezara viridula. Next base: position 110,929,901 of record OV725079.1, on the reverse strand, counting down.
TCATCGTTTTTAAGTTGTCGAATATGGAATTGCAAAATGATTTTTTTTTTTCTACTCTTTAAGAGTCTTAAGCTTTTATAGAGAGAGGTGCCCCTCCCCCCAAAATCAACGGTGCATTCCCTCTCCCTCTCAAGAAATCTTATTGCTCTCTACTTTTTAATATCGATGAAAGAGCAAATAGAATTAAAAAAAAAAAAATGTAGATCATATTCAACTATACCTGCTGTTTCAACTGCCTCCCGCAGTGCTACGTCCTACGCCCTGATGAAGACCTGCTAAGTGGGTCGAAACGTCGGAAAAAAAAATTAAATAATACTATTTCTATAATTTAGTATTTATTTGACCGCAAACCCCCCTCCCTCCCGATCAACTCCTTCTCATACCTGCTGTGGTTTGTTTCATTTGGTCTCCTTTGTTCCATGGTTTGAAAATTCCTCCCTATTGGAGTAACACAAAAAAATAGTTCCGTCCTAAAATTTGTAACTTCGTCAAAATATGCTCCCCTAAATAATTCAAAAACCCTGAAAATGTTTCTCCTAAAAAAATTATGCTGCGCCATGAAATTCCTACCCCGCTGCATTTCCTTTATTGCCTCAGTGCCTCCACGACGGAGGGTCCTTCAGTTGGAACCCTACCTGCTCTTTCGTCACCGCTACGCTAGAATGGATGTAATGAATAATGTAAATGCAGTGAATGGGCTCGTTTGTGTTTTCCAGGAAGCGCTTGCTATCGGTTTGGATCTGGTTCGGATTGTCAAGTGGAAATTGGGTCGAAATTTAAATATATTTCTATCACTTTCTCGAGTTTTACGTTGTTTTTTTTGGAGGGTCGTTCTCCTCCATCGTTTGTTTTTACTTTTTTTTTCCTTTTTCCCTCCGTAACAGTTGTAAGTTTGATCCATTGAGTAGATTCACTTTCTTTTATTTCTCATGTTTATACTCTATCTTTATTTCTTGTATTAATTTAATTTATTAGTATAATACGCAATAAATTAATTCACCACGACTTTCTCTATTGAATTCTGAGATTTTTTTTGTATTATCATAAATAATAAAAAGACTTGAAAAAAACTTATATTAGAAATCAATAGCAATCTTTGTTTATACCATATTCCTCTCTCCTAAACATACTTAACTTAATCAAAACAGTGACCTAAAAGATATGGCCTTGCACATTCTTCCATTTACGTTTTGGTCATTCGTTCTATATTTCAGTCTGACAACTTCTATACACCCATTTTATGACTAAGTAATCGGTATCTTCATTGTTTCCATTGTTAACTGTACATATAGTTATATCAAAGTCGTCCGTGTATTTCCGTTCAAAACCATTTTTGATCTAGAAATACTTTTCTAATTACTAGTGCGTATTTAATAGAACTGGATAATTTTGTTTGAAACATAGACATACGTAATACTTCTTGAAAGAAAAAAGGTATATGGATATGGAATGTGTTGGTTGCGCAAAGCATACCTATGCGTTATTTTCAAATACCTTTAGATGTCATTCTTCTTTTAATTCTGGATGTCACTCCACTCCATAATTCCAATGCCCTTCTACTCAGATGCAGAAATATCATTTATTACTTTATTTTAATATTTTTTTCAACATCGTTTATTGAGTAAAAGCTATTACAACCTACCACGTTCAAAGGTAATCGATAATTTCGATGGATAAAATTAAGAAAATTTAAAAATATAAATGCAATAAAAATGTTAAAAGTTTTGCTTCTGGATGTTTTATCTATAATTGGTTTTAGAGACACGTCCTCCGCAAAACACGTCCTCATGAACAAAACTTAAACTGCATTGTCTAAAATACTTCAAAAAACTGAAAATGTTCCTAATCCTACATACATAATAAATACACCACATTCTACACTCCAACTATTAATCACTCTAATTCACTTGTTCTTTCTCTTTCTTCATCCCTGTTATCTAAAGAGCCTTAAATATGATTCAAACGGCAGTGGTCTCGGGATCTGCCCACAATATATATAATATTCAAGAAATAGCAGACAAAATGAGCACATTTGCTAGATGCGTTGCAGCACAGTTGCAAATATAATGTAAAATAAAATAAATAAAAATCTCTAATAAAACTCTATCCAACCTTTTTCCATTTATTTAAAGGGCAATCAGCTGGAATTGAATTTCAGAACACAAATTATCCACTGGATGTGTTACTCCTAAATCTGTTCGAGGTCTATTTAAATCTGGATATTTCGGTTTATTACTTTTATGAAACGAACTGAACGGTTTCTAGTAATATTAATTGATATTTCTTAAATGTTTCTTTCAGTGAATCAATATTAGTGATACCGAATCCATTCTTAAATATTTTATCAGTCCATTGACCCGTTCAAAATCCACCAGATAACGTATCTGATCGGTAATTTTCTATATTATTTTTCTTATTCATATTATTTCTTGTGTCTCGTATTAATGACTATTATCAAAATAATGAAGTGATAGTTATATTTTTTTTAACAAGAAAAAAATGTTATATAAGTAGGGAAAAATGATATAATTTATCTTTTTCCTCAATTTTGATTTATTATATTCCCGAAAACAAGTTTGATAAAAGGTTACCATGAATGTAGAATTTTGTTTGTGAATAACTCAAAGAGTTATTGTTAACATAAAGAGTTAACATAAATATAAAGAGATATTGGGCATTTATTAGGGTGTATCACTATTAATTCTGTACTACTCGGCCATTTTATTGCGGTCTGACTTTATTTTCTGTATGTCAAGCTCATTCGTTAATATTTTTTCTTTATAGCTGTAAAGTTAGTTCGATTTTTTTCTGTCAGCTTTCCAGACGGACATTTAGATCATTGGCTGCCTCAACCAGACTTTTTATCTCTGCTTATATTGGGCTATTGCTTTCTAGTTTTCTGATTGTTTCTAGTATTGCTTTCTAGGTTAGCTTAGCAGCATCTTTATTCATTCTATCTACAATCTGGTTTTTGGCCTTCAGCGTGGTCTCTACCAATTATTAAGGTATTCAGAGTTTAATGACGAAGCGCTACGAGCTATAGGTCTGGCTCAACTTAACCTCCTTGCCTTCATATAATGAGATTTGATTGACCAGTTTCTGTAAGCTACTATTTATCTTTCTTCATTAGTTAGTACTCGGATCCTAGATTACTCCGATTATCTATCTAAGTAAAATGCTCTTCTCAAATGTTTCAATTCCTTCTAGAATCCAGTTTACGAGCCATACTTCACTACAAGCTTTATCATAGCTATTCACTCTTAAATTAGGATTTCTTGAAATTTGTCTGTATTTCAGTACTCTTAAAAGTCAAAAAGTCGCTGGTCTATTTCTGATCGTTGATCATTTATTGAGATTAGTTTAGTTTCCCTTCAAGAGAGATCCTGTTTTTGGTTTGAATTTTTCTACTCACTTTCATATTTTTAGTTTTTTTCATTTACTTCATTTTTCTCTGCTTCTCTTATGGTTTTAGGGAGTCTCTTACATATCCTCTTGATTGCTTCCGAGTATAGCTATGCTTATTCTATATTTGCATATCTATATTAGTTTATCCTAAGATTTTATTGTGGCGTTAACCTCTCCATTTTCAAGTGATGTTCTTATCACCTTCTCCAGTGCTAAGGAGAATTATTATTGATCATTATGATCAAATTAATGTGATAGATCAGAGCCTAGTTTGAAGAGTTATGTTGTATTCCTTGATTCGTGATGCACTCATAAAATCGGCGTCCTGTTTATTATTATCCTGATAACAATATGACATTGGCTTGAGATAAGAGCTTGTGTTTAGTATCTTTCTTCTGCCAGCTCACTCAGAGAGTGATATAAATTGTTACGTGACTTATGATGCATGAGTCATTTTTAAGGAGAGATATGATGCACGTCAGCTGTGAACAACATCCGGTCACATTTAACATTTATTGAAGTTTGTATATTTCGTATTTATTCTTCAGGTTTTTTAAATACATTTTAAAACTTTCCCGAGTCATTAATGATAGTCATTTGCCAAAAACGAGGAAGTATGTACCTCTTTTTATCTCAGGCAGCAAATTTCTTTTCCCTTTATGTAGATTATGCCATTTTTTGTTCTTAATGGGGAATAATTATAACTGAAATTATGGTATATATTAAAAATTATCGATAGCGACTAGGATTTAAAGGGAAAATTCATTTATAAAATGTCTTCATACATAAAATAAAATGCCTTATCAATCTTAAGAAAATAATTTTTTTATGTACTCATATCGCTCATCTGGTGGAATATTGATGTCACTGTAAAATTTTGGAAAAATGGCTTATCACGTAAAGTTGTCTAAAATAGTTTACTCTGGTACAGTTGATTTTAAAATTATTTTTCTTATATAAAATAATTTTGCCTCTTATAAAATTGTACGATTTACATTTTTGTCATAGTTCCATTGGATTTTTAAAAAATTAAAAATTGGTTAAAAAATTGGTTTTGAGTGCTGTTTTTATTTATATATTCACACTATATTTATGTTTTAATGTATAAATACATTTTTTATGTTTTAATGAATAAATACATTTTTTATGTTTTAATGAATGCTAATTGGTTTTCTTTCTGTCTCGTTTTTATTAATTTTTTTTTTATTTATGATATTTACAACTGTATTTATACATGAAATACGTTTAGTAAATTTGATATTAGAAAATAATAACATGAAATCACTTGTTGAGAAACTGTAATAAAAAATGTATTTACAATAGGAGATCTCGAGACCATCTTCTTTATAGACGCTTCGGAGGGTTATCACGATAGAAGAGTAAGCAAGGTTAGAGACGAGAAGATTCGGATGGTTCTGAAGTTTATTATGGAAGAATTGGTATTTGGATTGGGCCAAATAGGAAACATAAAGAACATTAAGGTCGTTATGGATTATTTTATTGGTGACTAAGTAGGGAGCATTGAGGATTTTCCGAAGGATTTTGGATTGTAAAGATTCGATACGAGAGGAGTTCGATGGCTTAGTGGAGCCCCAAAGTTCAACTCCGTAATTCCAAATAGGCCTTATTGTAGTCATGTATATGATTCTTTTGTAATTAACTGGAAGCTTAGAGCGTTTGTTTGGTAAGTGTTGGAGTAGTCGAAAACCTCTAGCGGTTTCTGGTCGTTTCTGTCTGGTATGAGGATTCTAAGTTACACGTTTGTCCAAGGTATCGGATTTGTTCAACAGGAATAAGTAGGGTATTATTAAGGATACTGTATGACAGGAGGTCGTAGGTTTTGTCTCATTATGAATGGAGAATAAGAGACATGAATTCTTTTGGTGTTGATTCCAAGGCAATACTGTTTAAACTTTGAAAGAAAAATTGTTGGCATGTATCTGAAGGTAATGAGTATAGCTTCATCATGATTTATTCGAAGGTTGCAAGTTGAGTTGTAATGCTTAGTGATTCTCCAATCTTCTTTTTTTTATCTGTTCATTATTCATCCGATTCTTTATTTTTAAATCCCGGATGTTGTTCGTTCATTGTCGATCTTAGCTTGGGTTTATTGATTCTCAAACACGATTGTCGTTCATCATTTAAAAACCCTAATTAAATGCAATAATTGTAATTTTCACAGTTATGATTTGAATTGTACTTTTTGAGTTCGTTCAACTCCTTATATTCTCACCATAATTTATGTTCGCACGAACTCTTGAACCCGTCGCGGCCATGACTTATTAACGAGTTCGAGCCGTGAAGAAAAAAAAAAGATTATGTAAGAAACAATTAAAAGAACAATCGTTGAGATTGCGTAATGTTTTTAGGCCAATTAAAAAAGAGGAAAACAGGATGTGAGGATAAGAATAAACCAGCTAAAACCATCTACTTGAAAAAGGGCGAATGTTGGATCCATCAGCAACATCCGGCCTGTTTGCTTTGAGTATACACAGATATTCGTTTGCGAGCAGTTTTTATTAAAAATAATAAGCCTCTGTTTTTCAAAAGTTACATAATACTGTTAAATATAATTATAGAAAATAAGTGTTTTAATTATGTTAATTATAATATATGTTAGCACACCTGGATAAATTCAAACATTTGTTGTTTATAATATCTATAAGAAATTAATAAAAATGTAAAATTAACTATTGGGAAAGTTTATCGTTTTTTTTTTTTTTTTTTTTTCTTACCCTCCAAAATGTTTATTGAAACAATTTACATATACTTTTTTTAAATGAATAATTACTTATGTTAGTATTGCTTTAAACATTTTTTATTGGAGGGAAACAGACAAAATTAAAATTTTTTAAACAATTTAAGTAGTTAGATCAGAATTGGCAGGAATATATTTGTTTTTCTCTCTAACTATTTATCCGCACCTCTCGTGGTATTGACAATCAGCAGATTTGTTATGATGGTGAGGATTGGCATTATAGGCATGAAGAAGGATAGTACCCAGCAGCACCTCTTCCTGGTCATTGCTTTGATTTAGGTGAGAAGATCTCTCATCCAGCTCCTTTTTAGTCTCCTCCTGATGGGCATGTCAGCCGTAGCCATGTCGTTTATAAGTCTGTTTGTGTGTCCGTGTAGTTTGAGATGAAAACGAAAGCAGAGAGTGCATATGTGTTGGTCTATACTTGGTTGTCGTAAGTCGTTATGTACAGTTTTGTTGTTGACGTAGCAAGGAGCTCCTGTTATAAGTTGTAAAATTTTGGATTGAAATATCTGTAGTATTTGTAAGTGCGTCTTTTTTGCCGAACAGTAAATCTGAGAGGCGTATGTCCAGATAGGTTTGAGTAGGTAAGTGTATGTATTTATTTGTCGAACTTTCGATTTTGATTTAGAAAAAAGTGAGTACAGTATTTTCATTCGCTTGTTTAAGGTCTGTCGTTTCATTTGATGTGTGGGCCCCAGGTCATCCTTCTGTCGAATATTAGTACCAGGTAACGTACTGTGTTTGTCCGAGGAATTTGGTTCTCTCCTATATAAACTGGAATATTAATTTTTAAAAAATCAGTTACACGAATTTCACTTACTACCCAACTTTGAGTGAAAATAAATTTTTGCTTAAATATAGCTAGTTAATCTATGAATAAATCCATAATCAGGTTATAAGTTATTAAACAAAAGTTTATTGTGTTTGTATGTTTTCCCACTAAAAAAAATAAATTATCTTTGGCATAGAAGTATTTTAATGTCTCAGCAAAAGTGATATTTTTTAATTACTAATTAAATTGCCTGCTATCACTTTTTTTTTAGTTAGGTCAAATCACGACATTTTTATCCTCATTTCTTTGACTTACATAGTAGTAAACTGATGATTTTCTTTTTTTTTAATTTCATATAAAACTTCTTTTCGTCGATGTTTGGCGTTCGTGAGACCAAGAAAACGAAACGGAAAGCGGCTTCATAAAATCTGGAATCCTGTTCCAACTTCCATTCCGGTCCTTTACGTGCAGTTTATCTCCTGTCACTTGGCGAATTCTTCGGGGCCGAGATCTGGGCGAGGGGGTACGAATTCCTGATTGCGAGTAAGTGCCGGTTGCATAACGGTCCCTTGTCGGACTTTACCAGCGGCCCGCCTGACCTTCTTCGCCGAGGTACGCCTACTTCCTGCCGTGGAGACCTCTTGTAGATGGTGGATGGTGTATGTTAGTAATATGAGTATTAAGCTCCTTAAAATTAAGGATAATAATTAATTAAATTATTAAATTAAGCTCCTTATAACCTTAAAATGTATCATTCCGAAATATTTTTTGCTACATATAACTTTGCTATGGAACAACTTAGCGATGCTCTTCAACCAAAGTCCAAGAGGTTTGTCCCTATGCGCTTTATTTTTAGTGACTATAAAACGACACCTCAACGAGAAACTGTGCTAAGTAGATTATTTAATTAATACTTATGATATGATGTTATGATCGTCTAAATCCCTACATCTACGGAATATGAACGTTTCCTCCTTAAACTGCCTTCTTAAAAGTAATCTTACTATAAATTATGGCATTGATATTATATGTTCAAGTTTTTCTTTAATTATTATTAATGGTCGGAATGAATTATAAATTCCTTGGACATGCAGATGATATAGCTGTCCTTGGTAGCAGTCAAGAGTATAACGAGTGCAAACTGAGCTTATAAGATATCGAAATCCCGTAAAATCTAAAGAATTCTAAGATTAAGTGTGTAAAATGATTTCATTTTAATTTCATTTTCATTTCATTTTAATACAAGATTAAGTTGTAAATTTCATTAAAATAAAAAAAAATTAATAAGAAATGTTATTAAGGCGAGGAGGTTAAGATGGGTGGGGCAAGTTGTTCGAAGCAACCTATTAGGAGACTTGTTCACAAAAATGAATGCCTCAATAGTTGGCAAAATACCATGTAGATGCCAAAAACAGATAACTAGGAAGAAATACCTTAAGACAAGCAGGGATTGAAAAAATTAACTTAAAGCTGCAAAAGATTTATAGGTGTTAGATTCCAAGAGAAAAAAGTTATGTTTATTAATGTTACTGGTTTTTTTTGGATACACTTACAGGACTTTCTTTTGATAAGTAACAGGGATACAGGCTGTTTTTTAAATGTCAGTGCCTGAGGGGCTTAGTGTGCTAAAGGTCCTTGGCCCTTTCACAATGAATAATGTCTCGGTGTTGACAGAAGGATGGATTGGTTTAGCAAGGAGATAGCTAGAGCCTTTTTAGCAAACCATCTCAAAAAATTCAATCCTTTTTTTACTGTTTTAAATGTTTACTTAATAGTTTGTTTATTTATTTTCAGGAGTACACATTATGAATACTTGTATAAGTATTGATTTATACAACAAAGTTTCTTTATTCAATTTTAGTGGAATCTGATCCACCTTTAAAACGTCCTTTGCGATACCGTTACATCCTGAATAAACTCAATTTAATTTTTTTATCATAATCATTGTTATTAGATTTCAGTTATATATTTTTTAAATACATATTTCTATTCAATAATCCCAATCAATGTTATTCCTCCAAAATTGTGGAGAAAAAAACTTATATCTAACTTTACTCCATTCACCAATGCAATTTTATATTGTTCCAATTTAACAATAAATAAACATATATTTCTATTAATAAAAAGAGACAATAACTATGCTACGTCGTAATACTGGCACTGCTATTAATGCAGGAACTAGTCCAGCTGGTAAAGGGCTCTGTGATCCTTTTAGTGAATCCTTAACGCTATCTAAAATTCAGGGGGCCGACGAAAAATAAGTATTATTTCAAAACAATATTTGTTATAAAATGAAAAAAAAAAGCTAGTTATTTTATTTATTTTTTAATATTCATTCCAACCAAATGGAAACACAAAAGAATCCTACATAACCCAGCGATATCGTTGGCCGTGGTTTGGATTAACCACTTAAAACTGTAAGATTTCTTCTTTAATTGGCCTTAATGTAATAGAGTTTTATAGTCTTTTTTTTTTTACCTCCTAAAGACAATTGTTGTCCCTGTCCGAAACCGGGGTTAAAAATAATGATTTCTGTTGAACAACTTGTCGTGTAAGAAGTTCTTAATTACGATAAAAGGGAATGAATCAGAAAGTGAAATGAGGATAGCCACGCCACGGCCCTGTTGAGGTGCTTTGCATAAACGAATGTACTACAAGATGAAGTACCAACCTAATTTCTACCAAATCAAATAATAAAAGAATTTTTTACAATGTTCATAATTATTAATTTAAAAAAATGTAAATTTAGAATTTAGCAGAGTTAAATAAATAGCGACGTTAAGTAGTACCTAATGGTAAGGATTAAGTTGGTTATTTTATTTGGAAGGTGAGATGCATATAGGAAAAAGACTTGCAGTCATCCTTAGCCACGCCACAGTCCATATATAATATTTAAACTCATTATTTATTTTTTAATTATTTAAATTTTTAATTAGGGCCAGAAGATAAGATATCTGAGCCATAACAAATTAATTAATGGACTATACAATCGATAACTCTTTACGAAATATAGTAGCGAGTTCATTATTTAATTCCTCTGAATGGATAAGAAAGAAACTACCCACAATGATATTTAAGTGAAGAGTAAGAAACAAAACAAACAATAATGGGTATAATAATAATAATAATAATAATAATAAGGCTTAGCGAACCCGAAGGTTCGATGCCGACACCACCAATCGCTTGTTACACACCTCCCTCCACCGTTCGCCGTCCAAACCCAGTCCCTTCAGATCGGCTTTAATGCAATCTTCCCACCTTCGCTTCGGTCTACCCCATTCGGCACAGCAAATATTAACCTTTTAGGAATTCTCTCGCTACTAAGCCCAACAACTTTACAAGCCCATTTGATTCGCCGCGATGAAATTACCTCAATTATATTACCCGGATACAGCTCACGCAATTCGGCGTTGTGTAACCGTCTGAACTCTCCGGTTAACTCATCCTTCTTCGGTCCAAATATTCTACGCAATACTTTATTTTCAAAAACCTTAAGACGCTGCTTATCCCTTAATGTAAGCGGCCAAGTTTCGCATCCATAAAGAACTGTAGGCAAGATAATTGTTTTTTAGATTCTAATTTTTAAGTTTCGGGACAAGAGGCGCGAACTAAGTAGTTTTGTCACAGAAAAATAACAAGCATTCCCCGCCTTCAGTCTAACCTTAATATCTTCTTCAATTTCGTTTTTTCTAGTTATCGTAGAACCTAGATACCTAAATTTATCTACCTGTTCAAACATATTACCATCTATATCGATCTCACCAGTAGTATCGCCATTTTTGCAGCTAACCATATATTTTGTTTTATCCACGTTTATTTCGAGTCCTAGTTCTTTACCGGCTTTCATTAACGTTGTCGTATTTAGTTTTATAGTTTCAACGTCTTCGCTTAACAGTACCAGATCATCAGCATAGCCCAGCACGGATGTTGTCCCGCCCAGATCCAACCCTTTCTCGGTTCGCATTACCTCCCTAATGGCATGTTCTAATGCCAAATTGAACAGGACAGGCGAAAGAGAATCCCCCTGTTTTAAGCCCGAACGAACCTCAAATTTTTCGGACAAATTATTACCGATTCTAACTTTATTGAGTGCCTCCGTCAAGCACATCCTGACTAGATTTACTAGTTTTTTTGGAATCCCCTGCTCGATTAGAATATTATACAGTTTCTGGCGGTCAATAGAATCGTAAGCCTTTTTAAAATCTATATACAGCTGGTGAACAATACCGTTATACTCCAATTTTTTCTCTAATATTTGCCGTAAAGAAAATATTTGATCAATAGTCGAACGATTCCGTCTAAATCCGCATTGGTAGTCTCCGATAATTTCCTCGGCGTATTCCGTGATTCGACTGGTTAAGATTAAAGTGAATATTTTATAACATACCGGAAGGAGTGAAATTCCTCGATAGTTATTACAATCCGTCCTCGGACCCTTTTTGTGAATCGGAATAAGAATAGATTCTTTCCATTCTTCAGGTAATTTCTCGTTCACCCAGATCTTTTTAACCAACTGATGTATTTTAGAAACTCCAGCTTCCCCGCATGCCTTAATTAGTTCAGTAGGAATATTATCGATTCCCGCTGCGATAGCTACTTCAACTTCCTCTTTACTTGGTCCTTCTATTAACGGTTCAGCACTCTGGTACTCAGAAGGAGGACACAGATCATAATTTCCCGTATTTAAAATACTGTCAAAGTGGTCCTTAAACTTATTCAATATGTCAACCGGATCGGTCAGAATATTGTTATTATCATCCCTAAAATAATAATAATAAATAATAATAATAATAAATATGTCAAGAAACAATAATGCTTTTAGGAATATTTTTGTTAACACATTTCTACATTTAGTACCTGTATATGCGTTATTATTTAAAAAGAGAACTTTTCGTTATTATTGAGGTATTTACATCAAATCAGTAACAGAAATAAATAAATGACGCTAAGGGCCTGTTGGGGGAGGAGCGCACATTCCATTGTTCTGCAAAATGAAGTACTCATGTTATTTCAACCAAATTAAAAATAAAATAAAATAATTATTTATAATGTGCGTATTGCGCTATGGAGATTTTAAAGAAAACATTGCTTGGTAAATTAGTACTTATTGGATTAGGATACATTTGGTTATTTTATTTGGAGAGAGATGAGTATACTGAAAAAATACTTGCAATGTCTACCTTAGCCACGCCACAGTCCATATATAATATTTAAACTCATTATTTATTTTTTTAAATTTTTATGTTTATTATTTATATCTTTTAATTAGGGTGAGAGGTGAGGGATCCGAGGGTAAGGTATGAAGAAGACAAAGCTGGCTCACCTTGCGGTGGCCTCGTGGGCTGACTCAGCCTGGTCACTGACCGCTATCTCAATCATCTTTGTCTATATCTAGCTAGCAATTGTATACTATCTCTCTATTATAGATATTGTTAATTAACTGATCCTATCGCTTGATTTACACCGAGATAACTGGGCAAATTGAGGTATTATTATTAACTCATAAACCGGTCAGCTTTGTTTTAAAAATGTGTATCATGAAGAATCTAACGGTGGAAAAACGATGAGACCTCGGATGTTTCGTATTTATCGAGGTTTTTTGTATAAACATTGATCCCATTTTCGGCAGAAAAGTAGGATGAGAAAAGTTTTATGGCGGCTTTTAAGTAAATCTTGGTTTTTGTTGAATAGGAAGCGATAATTAGAGAAATATTTAATGTTTTAATTTAATTAAGTAATTAGCAGTTACTTCACTGTAAACTAGACAAAATTTCCTTATATGAAAATAGAGTTTGTCATTGTGAAATCATTGGAAGTGGATTTTTGAGCGGCTAGAATAAGCTAGGCTCTGTTTTTAAAAAATCATAAATTATTTGAATTTTTTTTTTTTTATCATTGTCTAACTACTCCAGACATACCCCACTTTTATAAAAACTTCCTCTTTTCCTATTCAACAAAAAACGTGACACAATAAAAAACTTAAGTTTAATATTTTTATGCTGAAAATCGGACCATTGTTTATTAAAAAAAAAATTTAAAAACGTAGCTTTTGAGATATCACTATTTTTTAAATCTCCGGATTTTTCTTTGATTTTCCAAATTTTTAGGTAATATTATTGAACTATTTATAAAAGATTCTCTTATAGATTAAAAATAAGATTTTTAGATAGTTATGGAGACTTTTCTTTATAAGTCTCTCTAAATAATACCAGCTATGGCGAGATATGACAATTATGCGATTTTCTTAGCTAAAGGAAATGAAAAAATAGTGTACACAGTCATTTCAGAATAGCGATGGATAAAATAACTATAGCATAAAAGCAACAAAACAATTGTGTACAATCGGTCTTGATATATAAGCAGAAAGAAACTATTTAAAATTACGTGTAAGTGGTCGGAAAAAGTTTAAAAACAAATCATAAGAACAATAATGCTTTTAATTCTCCAATTACCAAAAGCTGTATAGTATACTAATGATCCGATATGGGTAGATGTATTTGTTAAATAAATAAAATGCTTTTTATTTATTCTTTAAGAGGGGGAGGGCAGAAAGTGTCTTACCCCTCCTCTCATTGCCGGCACCTTTGGATGGATATCATGATGAAACGTTTAAAAAGTCCTGCGTTGAATACAGGTAAATAATATTCTATTCAATCATACGCCTATCCAGGCGGTCGATTGATATCTAGGTAATGAAGGAATATTAAGCACTTGTTGGCAAGAAACCCGCCTTGTAAAGTAGTTTAATGAGTGAAAGCGTGGATTGTGCAAATTAACGAATAGAGAAATCTACAATTCCGATTACCTTAGCACAGAATGCTATCCTCTTTAAAATCTTACACTGTTACACAATGTTGATAAAACGTTTGTTTTTCTTTGTATCAATGACCTTTCCTATTTGAATATTCTATGCTGAGCTGAATATTTCTCTATCCCATGAGGAACAACAAAGTATTTAAAGCTGACTGTCTGTATAAATAAATACATTCATCTATAAATATATACATGCTCATAAAAATAAATAGAAGTTTGCATATTTTATCATAATTTAAAGTACTCGGATAAAAATCAATTATTATTATCTCAGAGAAGCTCTGTCTTCAGTCGGAAAAATTAGAAATTGTTTTAAGGTTCAGATTTCAAGGAACACTTACGGTTCTGTATGTGAGTCTGTCTCTACCTTTAATTTAGTCCATTTGACGCATATGTCATCCATTATTGTTAATCCTATATTGTATATTTAACTGATTCCCACCCTCTACTTTCATTTATCTCTGACTTGGGGAGAATTTTAAAATATGAAATAAAATATATTTTTGTATTTTTTATTTTATTCAGTTAAATTTAAATTAGATTGTTTATAGCTGCATTTTCTTTTTAAAATACAAACTAAAAAAACTGCATTTCATTTTGGATTTCAAAATAAACAAAATAAATTATCAAATAGAGTAGGTTTCCTTTATCATAGGCTAATCCTCCACCAGAAAGAATATGATTTTTGTTATTTACTAATAATATTTTATTGAGAAAAAAAAATACATTTTGCCTCAATTAAGGGCATTGAGTATTTAGGATGTATGAAACACAAACATACCATATCTACAATAAAAGAAAAACAAGACTATAACAAAAGAAAAGAAAAGAAAACTATTTTTTTTTTCACTTATTTTTTTTTTATTAAAATACAAAATACTTCTAGTATTGTGTATTTGAAATACGTTTTCTGAAATCGATTTAAATATTATGTAATTAAAGTACACTACGATTGAAATACAAGACAATACATTTTTAAGATGCTTTTGTTGGTGTATTGAAGTTCTCATTGCTGTACGCCAATTAATTTTAAAAAGCAATTATTGGTAACATTTAACAGCAAAATAAGCTAATAGAGATTGCAAAAAGAATTTTTTAATTTGGCCCGAACCAGATACCTTCCTATCTTTTCATGATAAGCCCCACAATCATCCGATGACACTTCATTCCTGATAATTTTTCTAGGCTTCTGAAAAGAAGTTGAACTCGGCATCTTCTTATTTAGAACTATTTAAAGTATGCTATCATTGGGTCGTATATCGACAAGTCTGTTCATGTCAATATTATTGATTTTTACCTTTCATTTACCATTTGTATTTATTTATGGAATTGTAATTTTTTTTTTCATTTATATTTCTAGTAACATTTGGTAATTCGATATTATAATGTTTATTTCAATTTTTTTTATAGTAGAATTCAATTCTATTATGTATAAAAATATAAATGCGAGGAAATTTTAAAGCGATGAGAAGATAGATTGGAATTCATTGGCTTGTAAGTTCAATCCTTCCATCTTCAGAAGATTCTGTTTAAGATACCTTTACCAAGAGATAAATTTTACGTATAAAATAAGAATAATACTGATCCAATTCAATTTGCATATTTTGTTCATTGATTCTCTTATGTTAAATGCCGTCTAATTCATCTAGTGATTTATGTGAAAAATGCGCAACAAAGATAATAGTAATAATAATCAGAAACTGATCGTTTCAAGTCAGTAACAAACCATTGATGATCGTAAAAATAATTGTTTTTTAGTAATTTTATTTATTTAGTGAAAATCAAAATTTAATAATTCTTTGTTTGATTTTTTTCCTATTAAAATTATCGTCATTCAAAGTATACTTCCAGCTTTTTCCTTCTATGTCCCACAGCAGCCATTCTTCTCTGTTTCAACGTTAGTGTCTTCACTCTGAGACACCGGCAAGCTTCTACTCCAGGAAGCGATGGATTAGAAAGTGCACTCCGGAGTTCTACTTTACGTAAAAGTTTCTTCGACACCGAGATAGCTGTAGTTTAAGCCTCGGTGTAGAAGTGTAGAGAATCGTCAATCCACTTGGCCATCTTGTTTTCCCAGGGAAATTTAGAAGGGGCTTCGTGAGTTGGTTTTTACGTAAACTAAAATGGCGGCGGTCGAAGGATCGTGATTTGGCAGATCCCCGATTTCATAAACAGGCCATAGTGAAACTCGACTAATTTTGGGTTAGCCATACTTTTCGTGAATCCTCCGTATTTCGAAAATCGTGGTGCTTTTGAGAAAGTAATAATAATAATAATTGCTGTAATCGAAAAATCACTTTTATTAACAAAAAAAATTGTTTGGGTATAGAAGCCGTACAAACTTCGTACCCAATCCTGAAGAAATATGTACAAATATCATATTTTTTCTCTCCCTCACTCTCTCTCTATCTCTCTCTCTCTCTCTCTCTATATATATATATATATATATATATATATATATATATATATAATCCATAGTAACCCAAAATGAATTTTTCAAATCGTAATAGTAGTTCCTGGTGATAGCATATTGAAAAAAAAAAAACCTTCATACCTATTAACATATATTAATCTATTCATTTATTTATGTATATTTATTTTTTAATTATTATTTCATTTTTTGCAGGTAAGTTCTTACGTATTTTTAGCAGATTAACTTGTGAGTATTTTATTTTTTTAATAAGTATTGAAGATATAGCATATTTCTGTTTGATACCGATATTAATATTCTAATATTAATTTTAGATTCCTAACCACAGTAGGAGTAGAATATATTCCAACGACTAGTTGGAGTTTCTTTTTCTAAATTTGAAAGGCCAAACCTCTATTTTAAAAATTAACTATATTATTACTGTTTATTTTTTATTGTTTTGTGCATTTTGGCTGATAGTGTGTGTTTTTCACATATCATTGTTACAGTTAAAAATAATCTATTTTTAGAAGACTGTACGAAAGTATTGAAATAAAATGTAGATGAATCCTTCATGAAAGACGTTCATCGTCAAACCCAAAACATCTTCCTAGATAAATCATAGAACCTCTGATGGATCGTTTACCCCAAAATTGTTTTGAAATTTCGAAAAAGTAGACTTACATTTTAATGAATATTTCGAATTGATTAAAAATTGGTATCTTTTTACACAGGAAACATAGCTCGATTTTAACTTCGAAAATTATACATTAAAGAAACTATTACTATAAGTGAGTACGAAATGGAATGTTTGTACAACCCAATATTGATCCTATAAAAATCCAACGAAAAAAAAAGTATATAAGTGTTTTACGCCTCTCCAATAAATTAAAAGGCATAGATTATTGTTTGAATATCATTAATATTAATTACTGACTTTAATGCAGCTTGAGCGGTGATTTTCTGTGTGACTATTAGGCACAAAACGACTGTTGAGTGACTACATCGCATCTTACATATGTGTTGGTCAAGAAACTGTACTTTCTTGCTTAGTTCTGAACTCTATTCACGGTGGCCTCATATTATTTCTAGATCAAATACTTCTAATGTATATTTCTGGAGATCCGTTGCCTTGAAATTATAAACATTTTAGCTTGATGTATGTTTTATCTCGCAGGCTCTCTGACTTACTTTTTTAAATATTCACGTGACACTCATAATAATTTATTCTTAGCCCATTCGATCCGAAGTATCGCCTAGCCAATCCAAGTCTCTTGAAGAGAAGCCCAGTGTAATGCAGAGGGGTCTCCGTGATCGGAAAGCAGTTGCTGTAGAGACGCCTGGCTGGCAGCCAGTCTAAAACCGCTGGTGGTCTGTTCTTCCTCCCCGTTAAGGGACACACTTCTCCGTCATAGAAGGATCTTCACAATTGTTTTTCCATCAACTTCTTTAATCAAGGAGCGTGCCCACGAATGTTATCAGCGGAACGCACCCAGAAGAGTTCCTCATTGTACGGAAATTATTCACTGTGGAACAATCACTACATTTGAATATGTCCTTGGAAGCGTTAACTTGCCTTCAGTTACCCTTCCAGGTTCATTTCCTTTGTTTTGATTGTTTTATTAATTTCAGTTTCTTATAAAGATTTTGAACTGTATTTCTAACTCACTGTTTTTTCTGCGTGATTGGTATTATAATGACTTATTCCGTGGAAAGTCCTGTATGATTATGATACAGACTGGCATTTCGTTCAAAATAATTTTGACACTTCTATCTTGATATTATGGAAAGCATTTTTGAGCCATTTGTTAATGCTTGTTCGTTTCCCTCAATATTTGTCAGTTGTGCCTACAAATCCCTTAATCTATTTTAAAGATAGCTGTGTGTCGTTATCAACGTCACTAATTATCTTGATTTTAAATCGTCAATCTAGAGGAATAAAATATATATATGAGTGCTTCAATAATTTGGATACAATTTTTTAATTAATACTCTACAAATTAATAGAATGAAATAAAAACGAATTTGCTAAGTATTATTTTCCAAAAATATAATTAATGCCTGGTAGTTCTGAATATCTTGTATGTGCATTGGAGATTGTTGTTCAATTACTTAGATCGTAACTATACTTACAAGTACTATTACTGTTTCATTTTCTGATTCCATCTTTTTATATTTCCTAGGGTTCCTGTTTTCGTTGGGAAAACGTCTTTTCCGTCCCGTTCCTGAAGCCCAGGCATCACCTCTGTCGGCTTCAATCAAGCCCATTACTTCCCCATTTACCTAAGCACTTGGCGTAGAAGTGGGGTCCATGTCGTCGTTTGATTTCACCTTCTTCTAATAATTTATACTTTTTCGCCCAACTCTTTGAATTTAAGGCTCTGTTGAAGTCTCAATTCAACTATAAAAATCTAATTACCTTTTCCGTAAAAATAAATATTTGTGTTATTGGTTTTATACTTAAACGACCTAAGTGATTTAAACAGGTTAGAAAAGAGATCCTGCTGAGTACTTTTTTTAAAATCAAAATATGTAAAAAAGGAATATTTTAATGGATGTGATTATCAATTGTTTTATAAGTTATTACTGGCGTCATTTTTTAATTGAAAGCAAATTAAAAACTCAAGAAAAAAAAATAGGTCGTGGTATTTTATTGCATCATTACACAATTTCTTTATGTAGCATAACATAAGGATACACTATGATCTCATAATGTTTCCACCCTTTTTGAAACGTAGCTATGCATAATTCAAGAACCAGGGGTTGGATTTAAATCTCTGTATCTCATTTCGTATCTCCATTGTCCTTCCATTCGCTCGACTCAGGAACCTTTAAGATATAAAGCAAGTACCGCAATAAGTTATTCTTTACCGTCCTCTTTATCCCTTGTCTCTCGCAAGGATAGCCTGCATAAAGGATCTGTTCATTTTTGTATAGTTGTTTCTTCATATGCAGATTAGGAGCATGTTCCGCCTTCTTGCAGCGTTACATAATGCCCGCTAACAAACAGTAAAGGAGGGCACGGCATGGCTTTTATGCAATATGTTAAAACTGCATTTCCAGTCGACATCCAGTCTTTTGTTTTCCTAACTCAGCCTATTGAGGTATTACATGCCCGTATTAAGTTGCACATGTCCGTGTATTTGCATGCAATTCCTTAATGGGGAAAACGTCCTCGTTTTCATTTTTATTCTTTATTTCTTGAATGGATCGTTCGCTGGAGGGAGTGGCTTACGGTTATATCGCACGAGTATAAAATTTATGAAAAGTAGCAAGCAATGTAAACGTTGGTCCTAATGCTTCCTCTTTTTAAGATGATACGTTTTATTTTGATTATAAACTAAGAAATGTTTTTGATTGAGTCATCGCTATCTATTCACAAATCACTCAAAGAATAAAAAGTGCTTTTGAATCAGTTCGTGAGTTGATCGCTCGTCTGTAATTTATTACTTCACAATTTGTAAGGTATCAAATAAACATGTAATCTTAATTACAATTGCCCAATTCAGGTGTAAATAACCTGATTTAAATCTTAATAATGAATAATAGTGTTGCCCAAATTGCGAGACTAAAACGAGTCTTGGTCTTGCAAGCTCAGTTTTGGTCTAGGTCTTGGTCTTGCGCAAGAGTCTCGCGATGGTCTTGCTGTTTCCTATTAGCTTAGTACTGTAGAAGTATTACTGTATTTTTTTAGATAGGAGAAAAATAACTAAGCCCGAATGAAAAATTAGAAGAGTTAAATGCAAAACCATATTGGTTATACCAATTCTTTACATATAGTAATTAAAATTATCAGGTATTAGTAACTATTTTGCCTTAATTTTTATTCAAAAAATCGATTTTTTTTTTTACCAGCCTTGGTAAAAAGTTTTTACCAGTCTTGCAACACTGAGGAGGTCTTAATCTTGGTCTTGCTGAGACACTTGTTTACGATGAAAAATTAACTATTTTTTACAATAATGGTACTATTAAATAAATTTATTTTGAATAAAACTGTTAAAAAATATTTTCATAATATTTTTTTAAGAAAACTTAAGAAATGCAGGTTTCATTATTTATAGTCCTTAAAATAAGCTGGTTTCAGAAATACACTTTCACATCACTTTTTTTTTTATGTTCCTTTTTGAAATAAAATAATTGCACCATCGGATTCGTTGGATGTGTTTTCATGGGAATCGATACTTACCTCAATTTATCGATAAAAATCTATTAGGGCTCACTAGGGAAGGTAATGATGCAGCAGACTTTCGCGGTAGAGTCTTCTCGAATTTCAACCTCACCAATTCTTTCCTACCGTTCTGAGATATCGATATTTCGACTTATGGTAGGTTAAGGTGTAATTGCCCACCTAACCTACTAGAATTGGATGATGATAAAAAAGTTCGGACAAGTTTATCTTTTATTCATATCACTCCTTGATTTCTTTTCTCGTTTTCAGATCCTTAACGTCTTATTTTATTTTTTCATATTGATGAAATCTTATCAACATTTTATGTTTATTTCATTTTTACTGAACATATTATGGCATCATCTTAGAAGGATTGTCACATTTTATTTATTTTATATTCTACCCATGCCTCCGATGTATTTATATTACTTAAGTACTCCGTTTCATTTCTTCGCCATTCAACAGTTTATTACTCTGTTTATTTCATTATTTTACTAGTGTTACTTTGTCACCTCTCACTTTATTACTTTTAATTCCATCTTATGTACGATTTTATGCCTTACTATTACATACAATACTCATATTATTTATTTTAATCTTCTACTCAATTTGCAAATGTGGGTAATAGAGCAACTAGCTAATTTGATGTTGCTTATTATTAAAAAAAAAATAACTTATTATTGAAGGAAGAAGTCTGTTGGCCATTTTCTTTTTAACGACGTTGGACAGGTAACAGTGAGGAAGAAACTGAAAGAAGGAGTGGATTGTTGTGATTTTGAGTTGAATAGTGAAATATAGTGTATTTGTCGTGTATATAGAATTTTTCTGTAGAAGTGTTTAACTCGTTGTGCGTAGTGTTATTTGAGGTATACGATGGTGCGAATACAAATTTTATAGATTTTTTTTTGTGCTGTTTATATTTTCTTATGTCTTTTTGTTTTGCTGAACTCCAATATTCTGCTCCGTGTAGTCTGAGTATAGTGTGAGGATTAGTTTCTTGTTTCTTAAGTTAAGTAAGGATTTGTAGTCCAGAAGATTTGGTTTTATCGTCTTATCAGTTCTTGTACTTTTAATTTGTTTGTATGTTCAAAGTAATAACCCATGGTACAGACCCATTTTTATCGAATTATTAACATCCACCTGAAACTTCGTAAATAGTTTCATCTCATCGTAACCTACAACTATTTTATTTACGAAAACACTTGGAATTGGAGCGTTTTCAATCTGGAGAGGGACAAACTTTGTCTATTAAATTAGGTAATAAAAACTCGTAAATACACATTTGCTTTCTACTAGGATCGATAGATAATTTGATAACAAAATCGAGAAAAAAGGTGGCCTTCAAAAATATTGAGCCGTTTGGTGTGACCAACACCACCAATTTTCAAAATAACGAGGTTATATAGGACAAACGGCCCAATATTTTTATCGATTTTTTAATCAAATTATCTTAAGATCCAAGTACCTAATTAATAGACAAAGTTTGCCCCCCTCCAGAAAAGACCCCAATTCCAAGTGTTTTCGTGAATAAAATATTTGTAGGTTACGATGAGATGAAACTATTTACGAAGTTTCAGGTGGATCTTAATATTTCAATAAAAACGGGCCTGTACTACAGACTATAAGTATTTTTTCTAAGTAGAGAGCGAGGTATCGTACATAGTTTTTTGAAGGCACTAAGTTGTCATCATGAGACTTTCTTAGAGAGAAACTTACAAAGATAAATTTAGTAGGCTTAATTTTTTTATTTTTCATTCATAGAACCATTTATGGATGTCAAATGAATTGCTCTGAAGGATAATTGATGATAAAGTTGAATTTTTGTGTTAAGAGAGTATTGTTGAATATTTAGCGAAGGTGAAGATGGTGTAAATAGTGCAGGGGGGTATCAGAGGTATATACAGAATAGGGCATTGGGCTCAAACCGCTACCTTACAATACCCATATATTTTAATTTGTATTCACTTCTTAAAATTTATTTATTAACATATATTTTTTTTTCTTGTATCTTTTTATAATCGTTGTTGAATAATTTTTAGTTAGTATCTTGTCAGTTGTGATGAAGCCCTGTTGTAACTTAGGCCGGAATGTCGGCACAAAATAAAATAAACTTTTTTTATTTTTATTGGTATGTTCACCGACTGCAATCCCCAACCATGATAATTAGGGACTTTTTGTCACAACTGACTGTTTTATATTTTGAACACGCCTTTTAGGAACAAATGCTTATATCAGAGTTTATTTTTAGATTCTATAATTCATTTTTAATTTCCATTTCCTCATCGTCGTACCCATCCCCCTGACTGCCTCCTGGCATCCCCGTCCCCTTCCTTTTGGCACCTCCGTTCCTCGATGAACTACCCCGACCAGGACGATGAGGCAGGAGTGCCGCTACTGGTAGATCGATGTGCTAGGAGGCGCCGCTCGCCCACAGCCAGCTAATGGCAACTTTATACCCCGCCCTTTATCTCCTCCAACTGTCAAATTTCTCTCTCTCTCTCTCTCTCTCTCTCTCTCTCTCTCTTTCTTTCTCTCTCTATCTCTCCTTTCTCGGTATAACTAGAGAATATTTTAATGACGTTGGGGTCATTTGTCCTGACAACATTACTTAAAAAAAAAAATCCTAATTGATGATTAGAAACTAATTTTAATGAATTCCTTCAACTATTTCTTTAATTTTATATAGCAGTCCTTCAAAACGTGTCTGAAAAGTTTGATGAGTTGGTCCGAGATAATTGAAGAATTACTTCAAGTATTGGTTAGTATTCAGCACTAGCGGATCCAGGATTTAATTTTGGAGGGGGGGGGCTTCAGCCCGAAAGTTTTTTTTTTTCATATACATATAACGATAATTAATTTGAAAAAAATAAAGACATTAATTACCTATATGCAATGGTGTTTAAGTGATTCTTGAAGTCCTATTAAATATAATTACACGAACAAGAATACTTTAAGAGGTAGTTTTTAACATTTTTTTCTGTAGAACATGGTTACATTTTACCATTTTGGGGAGGGGCATCAGCCCGAAAGCTCCTCCCCCTCCCCTCCCCCCGTAGATCTGCCTGTGGTATTCAGTTAGGAATTTGGTTTGTTTATAATATGCGCTTTTTTGTATATAGTTTTGTGGAGTTTGCCTGGGACTGCTTGGGTGTATTTTACATAATGGTTTTCCTTTGGTAGATTGTTGCCAGTGCCTGTTCAAATCTTCGATTAAATCAATCCATATATTATATTTATCCGCCAGTTAGCTGTTACTAGCAGCTGAATTTGCAATAGTGTCAGATTTTTCATTTACACAAATGTCATTGTTTCTCTTTCTGTGTGTTGTTGTTCAATCAGGTGTGTTGATTTATTCGAGTTCATTTGTTCGATGAAATTATTTCTTTCAGTAATAGTGGGTAATGTATTTTATTGAGTTAAGAGTATTTTATGATCTATGTATAAAGTTGTGCGTAGATTCTTTTTGTCTTTTTTGGAGAGAGGGGGGCGAGGTGGCCGAGCAGACTGACTAGACTAGATTAGACTAGAATGCAAAATACTTGTTGCCTGGCAACCTGATGAATCAAAGATTACGAATTCCAATCCCGATGCGCGTGGAACTTTTAATCTGTCATAAATTCGCCGCTCTCTCCCATGGCCCGAGAAAAAATCCCGAACAGAAAAAAAGTGAAGAAGGTATGAAAAAAAAGTATAAGATGTCCATAGACTTTAAAATTTCCAGCTTTTCTGTCAATATATGTTTAATATTATTTCCTTATGGCAACCTTCTGAATACAAGGATTTAATTTTCACTGGAAGCCCCACTCGATACTCTTTGATGGGGACTTCTGCAGTGCCGCCGATGACCCCCTGGAAGAGGCAAGTTCGGTGACCTAGGCCGCATCCACCGTGAAGGTCACTGCCTCCTCCTTCCATCTCCACGCCGAAATGCGACCTAACCTACTTCTGGCATACCTCCACCTTGCGACATCTTCCAAGTGTCTTCATGGCTTGGAGGAAGAATAGTCTTGAGTCATTCTAGTTTCGAAACAGCTCCTAAATTTCCAAGTACCATTTCCATTCATTCTTTTAATGTACATCGTTTCTTTTTGCACTTGTAGAAATGGTAAAAGTTAGAATATAGCTTAAGGTAAATTGCAATGACTTGCCCTCGCAGTACATCACCTCTTAAGTGACTTGGTATGTTTCGTATTAAATGAGGTTGCATTAAATATGCAGTCTTGTCACTCCGCAATGCCGTTGTCTTCTTGATGGCATCCTTATGTTACTTCATAAGAATATAACTGAACTTGGTAATGAATTTTGCGTTATGTTTCTATTTCCTCATTTTTTTTTATTTGAACATTTTAAACTATTTTTCTGATCTGGTCTAGCGACTGTTTAATAAATTGTGGAGTTATTTTCTTCAATTTTTATTCACTTCATCCAAATCGGTTCTTCGGTGATAGAAGGTTTTGCCGAGTTTCCTTCGGTACTTCAGCTTTCTTTAAATGCTAGCATCAAGTTAAGAATACGCTGCCTGTAAGATGTAAAAAGTAATATAAATATAACTGGTTATTGTGTTCCTCTTGCCCGAAATGCATTGACTTCAATATTATATTTCATATGATCCACTCTTTCTTTCTGTGTACTTGATTTAGCACTATTCGACACTCGTGTATTTGATAATATTTTATGATTTTATTTTAGTTTAGACAGCAAAATATGAAAAAATATGATAGTATATATTTACTATAATAATACAGTTCTTCCCCGT
The DNA here is from genome assembly GCA_928085145.1 of Nezara viridula. Lineage (NCBI taxonomy): Eukaryota > Metazoa > Arthropoda > Insecta > Hemiptera > Pentatomidae > Nezara > Nezara viridula. The sequence continues at coordinate 110,904,816 of OV725079.1, read as the reverse complement.
TAGAAGGAAGATATTGAAGCTTCTTGCTATTATATTTTCTGTTTATGTTCAGCAATCGTGTATTTCAGAAAGATAAGAAAAAAAACAAACAATTCCCAGTCTTCCTGTAATTTCCATTATAAATCCACCGCAATTTAGTAGGTTGTACATTCAGTTCTGTGCAATTGTAGTAATTCTGGAAGCGCGATAAGGTCGGCTAAAATAGCCATCTTTTAATTCTTTTTTTATTTTTAAACATGTTTCCTTCTCATACTGTTTATTACAGTAGGTACTGGTTTATAATTTGCTTTCTCACATTTGAGCATATTCCTGTAAATTATTGGAAAATGTATATTATAGTAATGTTAAATTTCATGAAATTTTATTTTGTTTTATTTAGTACTGTCTGATTATTATTAATAATTTCGTTTTTTAATCGTTATTAACATTAAATATGTGATAATTTCAAGTAGTTCAATATTCAATTATTTTGTATTATGATTGACTATCTTAAATATCGATATTCGTCCTTATTTCACTTTGATAATAATTGCTATTATTTATTTTATATTTTTATAAATGAATGTTGTATCACCTCATTATAACTACTGTCAAATAGACAGAATATTATATTACTCAAGTGATATAAAAAAAAAAAAAAATTGACCTTATAACATTATCTGTGGCAGTGATGTGAAGAAATTGAGATAGCAATGTCCAACCTACACGTTGAAAGTAAACCTGGCGAGGGTTGAAAGAATCTGGTGCAGTGCACGCATCACACTTTGAGTAAAAATAGGTATTTTCATATACATAGGAAATATTAAATAAAAATAATATTAAAATAACATATTGTTATTTATGTAACATATAACTGACAGAACGATATAAAATTTTCCATGCATCCAAGGAAGTAGATAGCGTAAGATGTGTTTTAGCGAGTAAAGAGAACCATCTACTGTTTAAATTACCTGGAGAATGCTCTGTATTCACAGGAGAGGCGTCTGCTATCATGAATGCTCTGCATCTTATAAGCGAACCTAAAAAGAAATATTAAGTAGTTGTGAAGGACAGTGTTTTAACTGTAATCGATAACCCATACCCTTTAAACTCAATAATTAGAGAAATACTTGCAAGAAGTGGAGGAAAAGAAGCGGCAGTGACTTGATTGAAATATATCACTTTAGAAGACTAGGTATAACAAACAAAGAAAAAACAACCGGCAGAGTGGGAAAATTAGGGAGTGTAAGCTGGAAAAAAGTGAAATTTAATAAATGGCTCACTAGTACCAGAAGTTCCAGGCGTGAAGAAATTATACTGTGCCGTCTTTGGATTTGGCACTGCCAGTTCACACATCTTTTAAGAGGTCTAGAAGCTTCTACTTGCGAGAAATGCAATAATACACCTCAAATTGTGAAATGTCTTCTGGTAGAATGTTCCCAATTCTAAAGTCACTGAAAAAAAATAGACTTAAGAAAAACACTAAAAGATATTCTACAAGATAATGAAGAGCGAGTTGTATGTATCGTGTTTAAAATTTTAAAGATTATACGAGAAGGAATTGATCGGGGGTGCGGTCAATTAAATACTAAATTAAACAAATATATTTAATTTAAGCCGACGTTTCGACCCACTTTGCAGGTCTTCATCAGGGCTACCAAATCTTATTATCATGTTATCTTATTCTTATTTTAGCTTTACTTTACCAATTTATAATCTATTTATTCGTTAACATTCATTTTCTTTATCGGTTAACCTAAAATTATCAAATGTATTCTTTATTAGTTTGTTATACACTCATTCCTTATCTTTTATCGCAATCTGCTTACTTTTAACTTACATGCTATATTCTCCTTTATTTTCTATTTTTATTCATACTTATTTTCCATTTTTGTTTGTATCTTCTACATATAATACTTGATATTTTAACTACATTGTCACCCACTACATCTCTGATATCATCACTTTATTTCTGTATCAGACAACTTCTTCTCATTTTATTTTTCTTACAATCATTTATTTTATTTTCACCATGTTTTGTATCTTTTGTAGCCCTGATGAAGACCTGCAAAGTGGGTCGAAACGTCAGCATAAATTGAATATATTTGTTTAGTTTAGTATTTAATTGACCACACCCCCCGATCAACTTCTTTTCATATTATATCTACAGTCAACCATCTCTACATTATTTAAAGATTATAAATTACTATAACAGAATATATTGATTGAAAACGCCGATGACCCTTTAGGATAAAGGCGAGAAAAAAAACACAAAAAGACATATTCTTTTAAAACAATTAATGACCGTATATTTTCTCCGCTGCTTTGATCTGTTCAATTCATGCATTTTTCATCGCTGTCAACATCCTTTACGACTATATTTTTAATTATTTTTTTTCTTATAAGAATGTTATATGATTTTTTTTTAAATATTTTTTAACCTGAATAGAGTATCGGTGCAAAAAAAGTTTGAGGACCGCTGATCTGTATATTATTGCAAAAAATTACTCTTTCAAAATATTAAATTAAAATGTTGCTGTCAATAGTTTTTTAAAAGACTGTTGTATACATTTGTTACTAAAAATACTTGTTGGTTATTGCCATGTAGCTTGCAATACAGATATCAATTAATAAAATAGTTTAATTATTAACAACCGTATTACAATGTATACAATTGCCGTTTAAGTTTGTTATTTACCACGATGTTTTCAAATGTTAATACGTGCTTATTATTTACTGGAAGATGTAATTTATTTATTTTATAATTTGTTTTTTCTTTTATAAGATTTGTGATTTTGTAGAATTCCCTCAGGCGGTTGTTATGTCTGTTCCTTTTGTTAATTACACACTGTTTATATGTAAAGCTATTATTATTATTATATTTTTTGTTGTTGTATTTTTATTTCTATTTTGTGTAAGAGAGGGAAATATATATTTGTTCCTATCTTTAATATCAAAGGACAGCGATTCAGTTGTAATTCATTGTCAGGTTGTCACTTGTTAATTCATTCCTCAAGAATGAATTTTTGAAGTTCGATTTGAAATATTCCTTCATAAAAAAAAATAATAATAATACTAATAATGAACTGTGAGCGGAAATTGGCTAACCGTTGAGTAATTAATGTAGTTAACAAGTGAGAATGGTCTAAAGGTTAAGTTACATTACAGACAGATGTGGCTGTCATGGACAAGATTAATAAACTACACTTATTGAAGATGAAAATTTCGTAATAAAATGGTTCCAAAGGATAAGTAAAAATAGGAGGAGAATATCTGTGTATGTGTATTTGCTGAATGTTCTTTACATTAATATTATTTTTTCAATGGTGATTATAGTGAAAGAAAAAGAAAGAAATTATATGAAATGATGTCCTAAGTTGCCACTAAAGGCCTGAAAAAATAAATAAATAAGTTACAGTAACATTAGTAATAAATGCATAAATGTTTTAGGTATAATTTTTTTTATATTTTATTCTTGGCAGGTGCTTACTTTTAGTAGCTTTATATAAAGGTCATTCGCTATAACAAATAAATAAAAAAAAAAATCTATTTCAGGGTGTTTCAGCCCAAACGTCCTATTTTCTCATATATAGGTCCACTGGTTATATGACGGATATTTCTGCATTATGCTGCATGATAAATTTAATAAAATTCCGATAAAAAATGTGATGTTTTTTTTTTTCTGTTAAAAACATTTAAGGATAATAATGTTGTAGAGATGGTTGACCGTGATAATAACATGAGGAGGAATTGGTCGAGGGTGTGGTAAAATAAATAACTAAAATATTATCGGTTACGCCAGTAACCATTTTATCGGCTCAACCAATAAAATACTATTTTAGTTAATAGTATTTATTTGACCGACCAACTCTTTCTCACATTTAAAGAAAATTTTAAAATGACTAAATTTCCTTTAAAAAAAAAATGAATCATGGTATAATAAAAGGCCTCTGGCCACAGATGCAAAGTACACATACAGCGTACCCTTTACCTTAAAATGCCCTTAGGCAATAAAAGGAAATTAGAAATTTTTGTATATATATTTCTTTATGTTTTTATATATTATGTTTTGTATAGTAAATAAATTCCTGGGGTAGAAAAAAAATTAATTATTCCACATTTTTAAATCAGACCATGGCAGGCGGATAAGAAAGATTTTAAGATTTTTCGAAGGCATTTCTAAAAACTGATTTCCTCCAAATTAATCCTAATGTGCAGTAACCAACCAACCGATATTTTTATGCAATTATGTTTTATAATATATAATGTTTTATATCATTAATAATTTTTATTTCGCTACTAAAGAAAAAAAATCAAGGCCTATCATTATTTGATAGATTGAAGCGTTGTTCAAATATTTTTTTTTACCCTTCCGCTTAGAAGGGCAATTTTCTCTATTATTTAATTATTTTAATTTTTCCCACCCATTTTTTTTTTTCGATTTAATCTCTAAAATGTCGCAATGACCTCCAGGTGAGAATGTTGCTGCGGCTAGGATTCCCTGTTTTCTCACTTCGCCCTTGGGATTGCTTGCAGTGCTTCTCTCAGCAATAAGAAATAAGCACCCGGGTTTCCTTGAATACTTTGCTTATTTTTGTCGAAGGTCGTTTCTAATTTTAATTCACCGATGAGATAAGATAGTCATAATGGAACATAATTGGAGATGATGATGGCGGGCGGTTCCTTTAGAGAAAATTCTTTCAAATTTCAATTAGTGAAAACTGCGGTGTATACGTAAAAAGTATAGCTCGAAAAAATTCTTAAATCATGTATCTTAAGTTGATTATACGTCTGAAATATTACAGAACGTATTTGCTAAAATCGACATATCAGAAGTGCCACATTATTTCATCAATTTTCTCAAGAACTGCTCTAAACTTTTTGACTCCTTACATCAATAACAAATGAAATGTTTAATATCTGTTAGTTAATAATCTCATCGGTAGAACTTAAATGCCCAATTTTCAAAATTTCAAAGGAGTATAAATAATTTAATACTATTTAATACTTACCAATACTCACTTTAGAGCATTCTCTAAGCTTGTTTAATCCCGTTCGATTTCTTCAAAAACAGCCTCAGTTTAGTTATTTGTTTCAAAGAAGAAACATGACAGTGTCCTACGAAACTCTCGTAATTTTAAGGCATTATTGAAGAAAAAAAAAAACTCACAGCCGCTGAAGCAACTCGTGAAATCAATAAATATAAAGGAGAAGGTGTCCTTGACTAGCGCACTGGGCCGCATTGGTTTCAAAAAAATTAACAGTGGAGATACGACGTTGAAAAGGAAGAAGGGCTCCAGGCGACCATTAATGGATATTGATGAGGTTCTGAAGGAAGCTGTTGAGTCAAATCCGTCCACAAGTATTCACGAACTTGCCAGGAAGCGTGGTTTGTCGAAAGATACTGTTAGTCGCCACCTACTCTCCATGGGGAAGGTGAAAAAGAGCAATAGACTCGTCCCTCACGATCTAACTCCTCAGCAATCAGCTAAGAGGTTAGAAATTCGTAAAAATTTATTTAAAAAAAACCCTCGCTTGAAAAACTCCTGCCACATGCATCATATAGTCCAGACCTCGCACCATCGAGGATTACTGCTTATTTAGATCCATGGCCCATTTTCTTATAGGGAAAAAATTTGATAGTTTTGCTAAAGTTGAAATTGCGGTCCAATAGTCCTTAGATTGCGCGGGATTGGCTAGCAGATGACTAATGACTAATAATAAATAAATAAATAAATAAAAATACAAATATTTTGTTGAAAAACAGTCATTTTTTTTTTATATATATGTTTATTAAAGGTCTCTCATTTTAGGACTATTACAAACTGGTTAAATATGAACTGCAAAAAAACTTGATAATGAACAATATGAGAAAATGGGATAAATATTTTCGTTGGTTAAAAAGAAATTTCTGGATAAATGAGTACTAATACAATGTACTGTTGGAAACTAAAATTTAGTAAAAATTAATATTTAACATACTAAGATCGTAGAAGGTAATGGAATGTGACGGCAAGCTAATTCCTTTTCATTGTTATAGCTAATAATCTGTAATTTTATATTATTAAAAGAGAAATTCAATTTTTTCGTGAGAATTAAATAAATGTATATTCTTTATTAAAAATTAATATGAAACTTTAAAATTTATTTTTAATTTGATAAACCATAACCAACACAGACGAAATATATGAAGTTTGACTTACATAATTTTTATTTCCTGTAATAATTTGTAAGTTTTGTTTTGCTGGATGGTTTCATAGAAATTAATACAATTTTAAATCTTCAAATATATCCTCTAAAACATCGAGAATGTCATATTGTGACGTTATTTTAGCAAAGGAACGATATATATATATATATATATATCCTTCCTAATTAATGAATTAATTAGCTATCTACTAATAAAAGAATATATGACTTAAAAGGGAAATTGATTTTTTTTTTTTAATTATATTTTCACTAGTGTTGCCCAAATGCCTGACCGAGACGAGCCTTGGTCTTGCAAACTCAGTCTTGGTTATGGTCTTGGTCTTGCGCAAGAGTCTTCCTATGGTTTTGCAGTTATTTATTAGTTTATTACTATAGAGATATTACTGTAATTTTTAGATAGAAGAAAAATAACTAAGTCTGAATGTAAATTATTGGAGTTAAATCGAAAAGTATATTGGTTATACTAATTATTAACATGTGGTAACTAAGATTTCTAAGTATTAGTAACTATTTTGCCTTAATTTTTATTTAAAAAATGATTTTTTTTATCAATCATTGGTCTTGCAACAGTTAGGCGCCCTTTTTCTAGGTCTTGTAAAGTGCAAGACCGATTTTAGGCAACACTAAGTTTCACATAAATTAATAGAACTTCATATGCAACTTTGCAAAAATTGAGTATTCTGAATCACGATGTCTCGGTAACTGAACGATATATGCATATACAGCTCTAATGCTCCTGATTTTATTTTCTTAAATAAAATTTCTTTTATTTCGAATACTTACTTATTTAATTTTTTTGTGACGAACGTATAATATTTTTTCGATTATCATTACAAATTATTGTTATTTAATCATGGTAATTTTTATTCCTTTAGTTTGTATTCATGGCGTGGTTGGCGTACACATAGGCTTTATACTTATTAATAGTGAATGAACTAAGGCCTTAACATTCGAGATATTTTACATGATATTACATTATCATGGGTGATAAATATTCAGGTTTCAACCCAAACATGTGGATCATCATCAGGGCGTGGTTCGAGCACTGAAGGCTTTCAAGTACTCCATAGATATTACATTACCTTAAGTATCGTATTTCTTAGATTTGTTTTTGTAGTAAATTAGACATATAAGATCAAATTTAATCAATTCTTCTCTTAAAAAGTATTGCGAAATAATAGTAAAGGATAACATGTTGCATATCCTGCTAAGGAATAAATGCTAAAAAATATATAACGAACCTTCATATACACAATCACTCGATCCAATCCATGTTGCGATATCCAAGGGTATCATTTTATCAACAAACAAACGATATTGAAAAAAGAGACTGACAGGTAATTTCAGGGGTTCTTTGAAGATCGGAATGAATTTTCACCTAAGCGTTTTATTTTACGAAACGTTTGTTTTAAAAAACAAAGTGAAATTGCTAATTCGTGGCTATTATTTTTCTTTTCCAAGTTTTAAAGCATAGAAATCGGCACATTACCTATAAAGTAATCCTAGATAATAGGTATTTATTCCATAATTTGCATTCCTCATAAGAGACTCTTATAACTTTTCTATTAAGTAGCAGTTAGTGTTTGAAAAATTATATTTGTTTGTATAATTAAATAATATTTAATTATATAAATCACTAAATTTATTGTTTTAGAAAAAATGAAGATATTTTATTAATTAATCCTTTTCATACAGTTATATACCTCACAGAATTACGGAGAAAAAACAGGAATTTACGAATATTTCAATCCAGGTTTAATATTAATATAATCAATCCGAATACTACACCTTTGTTAATATTTCGAAACGAAATTTCTATTATATTAACATACTAGACATTTAAACAAATATAAATTTATTTATGCTAGATTTGAATAAATAACAGTAACCCAGGTAGTTTGTTCATCTCTACATCAATATTATTTTATAATGATACATTTTTAATTAAGAATAACTAAATAAAAGAAAAAAAAATGGTGTTTAAACCTTCATTGACATATTTCTTGGTTATTATATTTAAATTTGTTTGTTAGATTACATATGATTTTTAAATAAAGTACATATAAAAAGTTTGTACCATTATGATTAACATTTATGTCTTATTTATACAAATAATAAAATAGATGAATTTTACTTTACATGAGCCATGATCATGGATGTCAATGCGTATTTATATTTGTCAACCGTTTCCACTTGGCTTCATTTGTGATGTGTGTGTTGCAAAGAGAATTTCAAAAATTTCGTAGCAGTTTTTGAGTTAAAAAAAAATACCTTATTAATTACTGAAGAAAGTTTTGTACCATTTTGACACTAGATTATTTTACTCACATCAATAATATTATGATTAGGTAAAATAATAATATTTTCTTACCTGCAATGTTTAATCAGAAGTCAATTATTTACGCTCTCAAAAAATAATTTGAGATTCTTTGGTTTTCGTGATCACGAACTCTTCTTTTTTATTTTTTATCGTCCTCTAATTAGCCCATAAATGACACTCAAAGATAATATAAACTAAAACTACACCTCTAATAGAGGAAAGTTGAACATTTTAAGCTTTAATTGGGCTCATTTGAAAACTGGAAAGTTGACAAGCCCCTATGATCAGTAACTGTCACCTGTCTTCTATGCGACAGTAGCCCATCCATCACAGTCCTCGACTTTCTCAATTAGTTTTGTTTTTAAAAATTATATTATGACCAAATCACTCAAGCTGTAACTATTTTCCTTATAATATGTATATATGTATAATCTTACATATATATTATATATTATATATATATATTATATATATATATATATATATATATATCTATATATATATATATATATATAATATGAGTATATTATGAAATATATAATATGTATATTTCTAATCCTATTGCCCGCCGTATGCTTACCGAACAAAATGCTCATTAAAGTTAAAAAGCGACGTATAAATTGATGTTTTTATTTAAATTGACACTGACTATAGCGTTGTTTATTTTATTTTATTTTGATATTGTTTTTTTTTTTCCTTTTCTATTAAATAAATGTTTTATTCCAATTGTATTTTTTAAATATATTAAAATTCTGTGTACTGAAACTATAACATTTGATGTAATATATTCCAAAACTAGGGATTTTGTAAAAGTTTATTAAGAAAAAAAAATGTAAATTGTATGTAATATTAATGTATTACTTAAATATCTTGTAGGAAATAAAAAACGTAACAAACCGTTGGTAGGAGTTGATGATTTTCAGTTTATAAACAAAAACAAATAATAAATTAGGAATTATTCAAGTATTATAAAAAAATTAAAAATATAGATAATAAAAAATATGTTTGCCGTTTATTTTTTTATCAGTATATAAATACTGATACACTTATCGTGATTTTAAGTTTGTAAAAATTAAAAGGCCATTTTTTCAATAATTAACAATGTATAAAATATTTAAAAAAATAAAAAAGATAGATGAATAGTTAATTAGCAAGAATAGAAATGTAAGGAAGCCTTTTCGATTTCATCAAAAAATAACGTCCTTTTTTTGTTTAATTTCTTTTTAGTGAGAATAGAAAAATTGTTTTTATAATTAAATAATTATATTCTATGGAAATTTTCTAACCAATTCTATCTCGTGTATTTCGAGATTTTGTGTATGTGGATTTTTTTTTAACCTTTTATTAGTCTCGATTTTTAGTTGGTTTTTTACTCTTTTTTTTTTTTTTGAGTTGTGAGCTTCAAATTGCATTATGCTTGGTATAAGGATATCAAAACTCATTGAGAAAGATGAAATGCTTCGTAACAGAACTTTTGTTGAATTTTCTGAGTGTAATATACCTACAATATCTTGTGGATAAGAAGTGTGATGCATTTGTTTGAAACGTTGAATGGGTTTTGTGATACTTTTTTTTTTCAATCTTGCTTAATAATTATTGTACGCTTTTCCCTTTTTTTCCATATAAGTTAAAATATTTATTGTTTCCTTAGCTTTGGAAAACTCAAATATATTAACATCACGTTTACTCCAAGACTATACTGATCTAACAAACAGACAGTACAATATCTAAGACGGACGTTTGATAAGATAATGACATGGGGTGCACATATAAAGAAAATGCGTGCCACATTAAATCTGAGAGTAAAGTTGTTAAAGTTGAAACCAAGACAAACATTAAGTATTTACACCTACTTATTAAAACCTCTCTAGACTTAACGGACTGCAAACATACGCCATTGCGAAACAAACCCATTTAAAAAGACTTCAAGCTTTTTTAGTCTGAAATTCTACGACTAATTATACAACAAAGTACCATGGTATGTAATCTATACTTTACATACTGACTTACAGGTTCAACACTTTTCTTACATTCTATGCCGATGACACATGTGTCCTATCAGTTTATAACGACCCATCAGTTGCATACCAAACTCTTCAATCCCACATCACAAACCATGAAGAATGGTGTCAACACTGGATAATTAAAATAAATCACATCAAACTACCTTTACCCTTCGTTCTAAACCTATGACTTCCTATCATACAGTATCCTTGAAGAAATCCAATACCTTGGACTACACCTGGACAAACGTCTAACTTGGAATCCTCATACCAGACTGAAACGACAAGAAACCGTTCTACGTTTCCGACTATTTCAGCACTTACTAGACAAAGGCTCAAAGCTTATAATTGAAAGACACACGACTACAACTACACGTATTTGGAATTACCGAGTTGAGTTTTAGGGCTCCACTAAACCATTGAATTCCTCTCGTATCTTTACAATCCAGAATCCTTAATGCTCCTGACTTTGTAACAAATCAAATAATCCTCAACGACATAAATATTCCTTGTGTTTCCGATTTGGCGCAATCCATTCTATTCTTTCATGATAAACTTCAGTCCCATCCAAATCCATTTGTTTCCAGCCTCGATTCCTGATAATCCCCCTAGGCGTCTGAAAAGAAGATGGCCACGTGATCTTCTCACCTAGAATTAAATAGGGAGTGTTGGGTCATTGGGCAGTATCTCTTTAAGTCTGTTCATGCAACTGTCTCCAATATATAATTTTTTTTTACTAGTTGTATTGTTTATACAGTCGTCAATTTCATTAAATAAATAAAATTAAAATTAAAAATAATTTGCAGGCTCATTCAAATAAATGTTATCTTCTTAGATTAGTCGTTAAATACATCGCTTCCTTTTCTTAATGCCTCAGTTTACTCGTTTTCCGAAAATAAAAGTTTTCCATTTAAAACCTCATTTTTTTTATCCATAACAAACTTCAGGACCATGCTAATCCTCTCATTTCTATAATTGCTTTCTCCTCAATCCCTGATAATCCTCCTAGGCGTCTGAAAAGAAGATGGCCTCGTGATCTCCTAATTTAGATACTTAATTGCAGTGCTAACAATGGGTAGATTCTCTTCAAGCATTGTATTTCTCTGCATCGCATTTACTGAATGTATATTAATTTGTACAGTAGTAATTTCCTAAATAATAAGTTCACACAACCAATGAACATATACGAACATTCTTCAAACGATTCCGTGATTTGTTGAACGGACACTCCAAGCAACTACTTAATAAAAGAAATGTCCACATCTCTCATGCCGGAGAACATCATAGACTGAAAAGTATCTGGATGAGGGACCTACTTATACAATTATCTAAGTAAATGAATGCCGCGGAATGAGTACTACTTTTCCTCATGTCTATCAAGGCTCTTTTATGTTATTATTATTTTTCCTATGTCGTAGTTAAGCCAGCTCATCCGCTGATTTTCGATAGTTCGGAGTGATAGTCGATAGTGTTTCGGATCCAAAAATAAAAGTAAAAAAAAATTTGAGTATTCCTAATATTATCATTGACTCCGAAAAGCGTGTGGCTCACCCCTATCCGATCTACCCCGGTGTTGATAAAGACTGGGTATATAGCAGGTAGCGATCGGAAGGAGATTGGGTAGGGGGTAAGGGAGCCGGGGTATAAAGGTCTTGGCCCCACCTTGGCCGACGAGTCGATACTGGGTTGCTCCGACCCCGCGGTGTACCTCCCCCTCCCCTCCCCCCTCATCGTCTGTTCTCTATTATCTTAACTTTATTCTTATCTTATCTTTACTTCTTATCTTAACTTTATTGTTTATTATAGCTCTACACAATAAATAATCATCAGAAGATAATAAAAAAAAAAATTAATCAAATGAAACTCAATATGGATGGCTTCTTATCAAAGAAGGACATCTATCATTTCCATAAAGTGGAAGTAATGCCACTTTTGTTTTCAAAGGTTCAAATTACTACTACTTCTAATTATTTTATTTAAGAATGTTCTAGTTGAATCTTGAATATAAATAATTAAATTTCCATTCAACTGAAGCTTAATTTAGTAAAACAATGGCTTTTTCTCAACGTTGTAAAAACTGACAAATGTCCGTTCTTTAATATGAGGACACTCATGTATAGAAAAGATATTTGATAGACTGTATAACATATTATTATAAACAATTAATTACCATACAAAAAGATCTGGCTGGGTTGAAAACATTAAAGCAAATATTTATATTTGTGAGAAACTTTTTGTTTTTAATGTTTAAAAGAGAGAAACGCTTTATTTAAAGCAGTACTGCCCTACTACATAGTTACTTAATTTATATACATACGTTATTATTAAATTATAAATTATTTCATTTTTATAAATATATATATTTTTTTTTCGCTTGGCGCTACAGACTTTGTAGATCTTTGAACGCGAGATGTGATCTTCTAGACCACATCCCGATTTCTGCTTTAAGTACACGGGGTAGGGTTTTCAGTTCTACGCCTGGTCGGTGTGAGTTACCTCCAATAGGCTGACGGATCTCAAAGATCTCGGGTAGTGTTGCTTTCCCTGGTGGACGGTCACCCATCCTAGTGCTAACCACGCTCTAAGTTGCTTAACTTGATTACCTATTGCAAGCGCCTTATCACGCACGGCTACCCCAGGTCCTATACTCTATATTAAATGACTGCTACTTCGAGTTATTCGATTTTGGTGAAAAAATTACTGACTTAAAATCCCTAATCATCTGCATAGCTAAAATGCGTAGTTTCAATTTCTTATAACATCGTTTTCGAGCTTGACCATTCACTCTAGGCTATTAAAACACATACAAACAAATTATCAAAATGAAGGTATTTACCTAAATAATTTTAAGGAGTGTAAATATTTGCATAGTTTTAAAATTAAATTTTACTTATGAAATGCATTATAAAATAATTAAGAAAATAAAAATTAATTATGTATACCTGTTGATAACCTAAAAGTAATAATAATAAATTGATAATCTGCTTCAGATCGGGAAAACAACAGAAATATTTTTTTTATATTTGAATTGATATAAAAAAAAAAATCTTTTTGCATAATAACTAGTGAGAGAAGGGAGAGTTGACTGTATAAAATGAGTGGAAAGGGTAAAAAAGAGAATTAATTTTGATAGAACAGATCCTAATGAAGAACCACTTAACCACGGCTAATTACTCAAACCATTGGACCATGCTCCACGATTCTTGATACTCTTAACAGTTCAATTTTCCATTATTCTTTTCTAAAGGAGCTATAGGTTACCTGTGTCTATTTATATATATATATATATATATATATATATATATAGAGAGAGAGAGAGAGAGAGAGTCGGTATGTGTTAATTATATTAATTGTTATTCATCAAATGAGCATTGAAAGTAGTAAAATAATTCATTTCCTAAAATGAATCCTTGTGTATTTATTTGTACCAGTCTATTTGTTAGTTAAAATCAATGAATAACATAAGTTAAAGAGAAACTGTTTCAGAAATCAGAAACTTTCTTAGCTTTCTATTCTTAAAGAGTTAGGTTTCAATCTAATTGTTTCCAAACTGTGGATGATTGAAAACAATGGAGTGCGTGTTTTCCTCTTAACGGCAGAGTAATTTCGCATAAGTTTTTCAACCAACTTCAAATCCTTGCACAGCAAAATGTGTCTCGGTCGAACAAGGGTTTTCTGATTTTTGCTGAACCTTTCTTATTATATTCATCTTTAAAAATAAATTAATAAATAAAATTAAAGTACTTTAATATTAATGAGCCTTTAAATCAGTTGATTATAACAAAATCTGCCCTAAGAAATTCAGATATTTTAAAGAACCAGATGATTCAATTATTACGTCATTGGCTGTTGAAGGATTTCTAGATTCTAGATTCCAATTTAGAATTAATGTTTAAATGTTAGCTCGGTAGGCGCGTTTATAAAAAGGTTTACTTTCTTAATATGACGAATAAATTAAATTCTAAAAGTTTAATTATTATTATTTTTTTTTTTAAATTTGAATTCAAGTTACATTTTTTTAGTTTTATAGTTCTTACCTTTGTTATATAGATATATATTTTTTTATTTATTTTTTGTATTTTATTTTTTTATTGCATTGTATATATAGTATGAATGAGCCTCACTCAGCTTTAGTACTCAGTGCCCTTAAATGTGGCAAAATGTATTATTTCTCAATAAAAATATTTAAAAAAAAAAAAAAAAAAAGTTTAATAATACTCGTACAGGTCTGAAACGACAAGAAACTGCTCGTTGATCGGTCACTACAACATTTACCTGAACAACGCTCCAATCTTTAAAAAAACCTCTTTCACATTACCATCATCGGGCTCATTTAGACATAAGGACTTGAGCTCTGAAGGTCCACATAATAATCAAATCCATTGCTTATTCACTCCTTACAGTCCGAAATCCTAGGTATAATCCTTAATTCTTATTATGTCACAAAATAAAAAGATCCAAAATAAGAAAATAGTATTTGTATCACTACTACTCATGGAGGTTTTTGGATTCTGTACTTTTGCGATAAGACCTTACAATAATTATAATATTTTGCAACTTTATTGTTGTATCCAGATATGATCGATTTGATTTCATGTTTGCAAATCCGTTGAACCCACCTGCTGTATTTCTCAAGTTCCACGTTCTTATACTTGAATCTCTAGTTTTCAATTTGAACCATGAATCCTCTAAAGTAGTCTCAGGAGACCCAAACGGGAGACTAGTTTGCTTCTGGATATTGAGAATTTTACCTTAGCAAGATCCATGACTGTTTAGTATTTTTAAACTTTAGATATGTGAATAGGGCATTCAATCCTGCGTCCTCCAGATTTATCTCTCACCGTTGCTAAGCGAGTCCATCGAACATAGACGGGAGAAAGTTCCGAAATATTTGCACCGACCATCCTCACATCCGCCACCCGTGGGACGCACCCCCGTGAGTCCGCGCGAGGAAATTTCAATTTTAAAAAAATGTATATTTAAAGTTCTATGAAGACCTCATTATGCCATTAGCAGCAAATGTGAACCGAATCAGGTATTATTCTTATAATTCCAAAAGTACGGTATTCTTGTTCGTAGCTCTTCATTCAGACGAATTCCTCAAAATCCTCCAAGGCGGCTAAAAAGAACTTGGACAAGGGAGTTCCTAAATTAATCATATCGTTTTAGTCTTACAAAACTGTAATTTATTCGCATACCACAAATTTTTTTTTCTCATAACAGATTTACTTGAAATATTTTACTCATACCATTGTAAATTTCAATGCATGAATAAAAAAAGATAAATAAGTAAAAAGTACTTGATAAATAAATATAATTTATTTATTTTTCAATGTAACCATAAATACTTTCAGAGCAGTGAGAATTGATCATACATATCTGGGCGCAGTATCTGAAAACAAACCTGAAAAATCAATTATAAAAATTATACATTAATGGAATAGTTTTAACTGTTTTTATAGCGGAATATAAGCCTAAGTGTTCTGACAGTATTATAACGTTTATTTAACATTTTACCTTTATCTATCCCTAATTAATTTCTGACGGCTAATTGCTAATACTGCCATTGCAATCTCACGCCGGGATAGGACTTGCATTACACCTATTACAATGGCAGGGAGGAGATTTCATCAACGATATTGGACTCCACCCGTCCGCCCGCTATCGGTCAGTCCGCTTCTCCCATTCAGTCTGCGACAGTCCAGTCCAATCTTCCCCAGTTAGGGACAGTCTGGATTTCGCATGGCACTTAATAACGAATCTTGTAAGTCTTAGCTGTAATTTTAAGTACCTTCTAGTTCACCTCTAAATAAAATTTATTACCATTCACAACTCTGGAACAAGCCGAACTCCAGTGGTGTGGAGTGGGTTGTACACAGGAAATTAATTTCCAACGGTCATATGTTATTTTTCGATTTCGTTGGTCAATACCACAAATAATCAAAATTTCACAAATAAGAAAAAAATCATAAATATTTCATATATGTATTCGCATTGTAACATATGTGTTAATTTTACCAGTGGTCATAACAATGTTATCATTTTATTTTCGTTTGTATTGAATTCTTACATAATATAATTTTTCTCTCCTTTCTCTCCATCTCTGGCATGTGGGATTCTTCATTCTTATATTTCCAGTCTTAATAAGTTTTTGGCTTTTATCAATAATACAAGCGAAAATAAGAATGAAATCACTGTGATGACCACTGAAACAACGGACATATTTTAATGTGATTATATATATTTTTTTTTACAATATGTTGAAAATAAAACCGCAATGCTGATACCTGTATGAAATACTGTTAATTTGTAATTCATACTTTGCCGTAAACGTGCTACATCCTGTCCTACAGTATCCTTTAACAATATTCCACTTATGCCTTTCAGTTCCGTCTTGGACTCCATCTTGACAAACATTTTGCTTGGAATCCTTATAAAATACTGAAACGACAATTCCAATTACTACACTTCCTTGACAAAAGCCATCACACCGTCATCAGTCCCATTTGGAATATGGGATGGAGCTTGCGTTATCCAACCCTTATAATAAAAAAACCTCCATAAAGACCTCAATATTTCCTTTAATACACAGGTTAAGATTTTCCTCTTTTAGTCATTTCTCTCTCGTTGACCATCCAAATCCTTTAGTTCATAACCTTACATCCAAGTCAATTCCTAACAACCCTCCGAGGGGTATCAAAAGAAGATAGAGACCTCGTCACAAGCTCATTTCATGTTTTAAATTCTTATTACAGATTTACTTGTTTATTTATTTATTCAGCTGTAAATTTCAGGCAGTAAATAAATTTAAAAAAATTATTTGTCATATAGTTATAAAACAAATATAAACATAAGAAATTGGTGTGCCCCATTAATTTAAGTTTAAACTTTACGCAATTAATTTGTAAGAAAACACTAATCGATGTAAGACATAACTATAATAAGGTCATAAAATGTAATTTTGAACCTTTGATTTACGAACGCTAAACTTATCCCATCTATTTGCATGATATGATAATTAGAATCTTAGGTATTCTGTCTGGGTTTAATTAATTTACCTTTGAATTTTTTTGACCTTTTTGTTAAGAAACAAATAGTATTTTTTTTAAATTAAAAAAAAAAGCCAAGACCTAAAACAGTAGGAAGAGAAAGAGGACTGGCTCAGAGTAACGCCCAAAGCGGACCAGGCCAACTCTAGTCACATAATGACTAATTCATTTGGCAGTGGTCGCCTCACTCCCACTTCCTGTCTCTTCCTTCGACCACTTCCTCGTCAAGATGGCAGTCAAATTGTTCGCTTGATTATCATAGCTTATTTTTTTTTGTTTATTTTAATTTTTATTTGGGTACATTACTCTATCAAACCAAGTATCAAGCCAAGTTAAGTATCAAAACAATATCGTAGTAGATAATGAATATAGTGATCACTTGAGGGACGTTGAAGTTTCGAAAGAATCAGGAATGTTTTAACGTCATTTGAATTCATAAAAATAAAAATATTATCTATGTATGATTCACTATATTCTCGTTGTTCAGTTTTTTGAATTAGCAAAAGAAACATATGATAAATTAGAATTAATAAATTTAATCTGATTTTATATTTGTCTCATTCTTCATGTTATATATCGACAGCCACACTGCAAAAGGCTATATGGACATTTTCTATGGAAAATGTGGTTTTGAACTTTTCTGATCAATCTTGTCCTGGTGCATATTCTGATCCCACAAAACCTGTAATTTAAAAACCAGCAAATTATGATGTCAAAAACTGTAAGTTACAGTGAAGTTCGTAGAGATTGTGTCGTTACCGAAAAAAATATAATATAATATTAAACGGGCTTCAACACAAAATAAACTTACTGGACACAGCAAAATGGGTTTGACTGGAAAAAAGACACAATACCGCCGAACTCCAGATATAGAAAAACAGAGAATTGATTTCATTAATTGGAAAATTTTACACGAAAAAGAATTCTAGTTTCATCTTTTCAATTTCAAGAAGTTCAGAAACGAAGTGATCTATTTATTAGCAGGTTACTTAGAACTTACCAAACATTCGTAAATCAAAACACGTCCAAATCAAGTTGAGTACGTTAAAAACCAATCTTTACAATAAATTTGATTGTTTTTACCCAACTAATATTTATTTTTAAAAATAACTAAAAAGCTATAAGTTAGAAGTAATTCCCCTAAAACATTATTTGTCAGAAAAACGATCAAAAAAGTTACATAGAGCGTTCATTACATCTTTGTGTTAGGTCTGCAAACAAAATTGAACGGAAAATATAACGCTCATAAGGCAAAAATTATGCGGTTTTGTTCCTCTCCTAAAAATTTTTAGTTTTTACAGGCTTTTGCAGTGGTACTGTCGATATATAATTTTATATTCATCAAAATGATTAAACGTAATATTTGTTGTTATGATTTACATAATATTCAACAGCTCTTTAACACTGAAATCATTTAGAGCATTTAATTTCGCCATCGTTCTTACTTTTAAATCGTTATGACATTATTCATCGAACCGCGGATTGCTCATCTTTTACTCTATGGTTCAGCGATAAGTCTTTCTAATATTTCTTCAGATACTTAGTTCCTTGTTGCTCCAATCCTCAAGTGAGCCATGACTTCCAAAATCTACCTCCTCCATCCGTCTCGGTTGTGTGGCACCGCCTTGCACTTCCCCATACCTGCATTGCTCTGGCATATATCCATCGCCGTTTTGGTCTTCCAGGCCTCTTTGTTCCACGTATCTTTTTTGGAATTTCTAAGTCCGACATACTTGAAACATGTCCGGCCCTTCGAAGCTGTCCTGTACCTATATACACTGCAGCATCAAGGTGTAATTTATACGAGAGAAATTATAAATTTGATATTTTTTTCTTTATCTCCAGGTGCCATCTAGCCAAACCTCTTCATATTTGCACCACAAAATCTTCCTTCCAATTATTAATATACTAGTCTTCTTACTCAATGTCAATGTTCCTGAGCCATAGCAGTGTGCTGGTGTTTAGTACTTGTGATTTGTAATTTGTAGAGAAAAAGTATATTACCTCCGGATTGAACGTCTGTTCAAGCGCCGTTAACTGAGTTTGATGTCCTAACCCACTAAAGTAGCGATTCGCTGACATCACTATATTCTTGATTTCATAATTAGAGTTCGCAATGCATCGAAAGTATTTAAAATGGTTCAATTTTTCAAACTTATGTTCTCCAAATCTAACAAGATCCCCCTGATCATGCGCGCTGTCCTGTGACAGTTTTTTTTTTTTTTTTTGCAGCATGTTCTTATGAGGAGAACGCTTCTTATACTGTCTTCTGGGATCTTCCAATTATGTTGTGGAATATTTAATAATTTGAACAGTTTTATTCAGAATTATTTCAGATGCCTAAATCCCAGAACAGCTAACAAGTCTCTCTCCAGTTAAACAGCGACACGCTAGTACATTTTCCTTCCTCACTTCAGCCTCTAGTTTAAATTCTGGAAAATATTTATTTTGTATTCTTACGATACATATCCCACCATTCATTGTCGATTCACAGCGGTACTAGTTTCCTCTATCCGGTGGTTTTGTTTGTAATCTCTATTTACTACTGTGCATTTCACCCTTATTTTTTATTTGTTGCATTTTCTTTTCATTTTATTATCCGTATTTGATGACTTCTTAATATATTTTTAAAGGAAGGAGATGGTCCAGGGTGGCGGTCATAAATAGGCTAAATAGTGGCAAAACTATTTTATTAAAAGCCAACGTTTCGACCCGACTTTGTAGGTCTTCTTCAGGGCTAGAACGGACAAGATACAAAAAGATATAGAGAATTGTGGAAGTTACATAATATTTAGAAAAAAATTATAAACAATGTGTATAAGCTTATTAAAATTATAAAAAGTTAGTACATTAAAATAATAGTTTTGCCACTATTTAGCCTATTTATGACCGGCACCCCGGGCCATCTCCTTCCTTTATAATGCAACAGTCAACTATTAAATATTTAATATATTTTTGTTTGTTTAGTAAACTTTTTTTTCATCTTCACTTTTTTTTTCTGTACAGCTGTTTTATTATAACTCTCCGCAGTTGGTTTATCTTACATCATGTTTGTTTTTGGATGTCAATGTGTTCTGTTTGCCATCTTATATGTAATTTAGGCTTATTTCTCCCCTGATATCTGACTTGGCGTTGAAGATATTTTGTTTAACCTACGCTACAGATATTCAAGCTTAGTTTTTGGAATTTAACAATTATAACATTACATTCAATTTTAACGATATTATTAATGTTTTAAATTTTAAAAAAACCGAAGCTTAATAACACCTGCCAGCCGTTACTGAGTAAGCTTCAATAAATTTCTGCTTTCCAATTCAGGGAGGCCTTCGTAGTATCGATTTCCTCGACTGCTGTTAGCGAGGGAGATACAGCCCGACCTCCTGATCGGTGGCTGGAAGGTTAGCCGAAGCGACGGTGCATTGGGAGCCCGAGAGGCGAGTATTTGTTTCGTTGGGCCAGGTCAGGGGGGGCGGTCGATATCCCACGGCCCCCGCTCTGGTCTCGGGTCGTCCCCGGGCCGCAAGATGTGGGTCGCCGCCGAGTGAGGGTCATCCCAGCTTCATTAGTTTATGTAACATTATAAAAAACTTTGTACAAAAGTAAATACTTTGTATAATAATAGTAAGCTTGTTATTATACTTGGTATTATAATAGTAAGCTTGGTATTATAATAGTAAGCTTGGTATAATACTTGGTATTATAATAGTAAGCTTGGTATAATACTTGGTATTATAATAGTAACCTTGGTATAATACTTTGTATCATAATAGTAAGCTTGTTATAATACTTTGTATCATAATAGTAAGCTTGTTATAATACTTGGCATTATAATATTAAGCTTGTTATAATACTTGGTATTATAATACTAAGCTTGTTATAATACTTGGTATTACAATAGTAATCTTGTTATAATACTTGGTATCATAATAGTAAACTTGTTATAATACTTGGTATTATAATAGTAAGCTTGTTATAATACTTGGTATTATAATAGTAAGCTTGTTATAATACTTGGTATTATAATATTAAGCTTGTTATAATACTTTATTCATCTTATGGCGAAGGTATATATTCTTGCAAAATATCTTTGCCAATTATCCAGTAATACCCTCTTCGTTCATTGTTTCTAATATTATTTGAACTATATTATAAGTAATATAATATACTGTCTTGTCTAATTGAATCGCTTATAAAGTGCTCGGCCTGAGCTGCCGATGTAATAACTAACTATCTGACGTTTCCTCTCATACTACTCCATTACCAATTTTAGACAAAATTCAAACAACTTTAAATATGTCCAAATATAAAAAATATATATAATGTTCTTGAATAACCTATCAGAAAAATTATTCATCTTTATTTAAAGATAAAAAGATGAATAATTTTTCTAATGCGTAGAGAACTATTTCTTCGATGGACTAAAGCAATGTAAACGAGCACGTGAACTATCAGTGGATGCACAGAAAAAAAAAATTCAATACCCTGTAACTTTGCTAAAATTGGTCCAGATGAGAATATTGTTTTACTGTCGGATATATAATAACCTTTCAAAAAATATGTTAATAATGTGTTTTACGGTACTTTCTTTTCCTGGTAGCTGTAAAAAAGTAACGAAATGTGTATAGAAAATAGAATACGTTGTATGATAACCCCTTCTTCTTCATACCCCTTAATTTTTCTTTTTTTTTATAATAATGAAATTATTATTAATCAATTCAAAGCCAGAAGGATTGAACAGATGTGTGAGGATTCAAGTCAAAACTATAACAATAAATGTCTCACTACAAGATAGCTTATTCTAGGAAATCAGCTTTTTATTACGCAATGCTTTAGGCAAGTTCTATTCCAAAAATATTTCTCACGTGTGTTAACTTCTTCCTTTTGTAATGTTAAAAACGATTTTTGCTTGTCACAGAATTATTTAACTTTTCTCATACTTTTAAAATTTTGAATAATGAATTTAATTTGAACAATATAGTAAACTAAAAAGGTAAATATCAACTCGCACATATACATTTTTATTTACAAATCGTCTAATTTGTCATAAAAGTGCAAAAATGTGCAATTTAATGCAAAAAAAAATCATGCAATTTAAGTAAAAAGCGTGCAATATAAAATTTAAATATGATACTGAAACGGATAAATATTCGGGTCCGGATTTTTTACAAAATGTAAGCATGAAAATCCGGTCTCTAGTCATCAGTGATAAAATCATTACCATTTGTTAAAAACTTTAATTTTATCCTTAAACTTGTTTCCTTACTTAGTGGCGGTAGGAAAGGGAAAATTTGATGCTTTACAAAGAATAAACATCTAAAAAGTGCATCCAGATTTAAATGGAAGGATTTGGTTATAACGTGGTTTAGTGGATATTGTTGTTGTTATGGTGTAACATATAGTGGAACGAATGCTATGTAAAATCAGGTTTTTCTCCTATTGTCCATAACAAACACACAAAGACAAATGGCAGAAAATGCGATTTTCGGACTTAAGCTGGTTTGTGGAGCTTTAAAACCTGAACATCTGTTAAAGACAGCGAAAATTTACAGTCATTCCCTTTGCTAGAGGAGCAGTTGAAAAGTTCAAACATTAGCCTTACATTAACGAAAATAAGATACACTTATATGTATTAAAATGTGCAAAAAAAAAATATGGTTGCAATTATATATAATTAATATATTTAGACATAGTCTTTGATGTATTGTTATACATATAATATTGCTGGGTTACCCTTGACAGTAAGTATGCCTTAGTTCAAGGTCCGGCGGGTTGTTACCTAATGCCAGAGGCGCAGCGCAAGGCCTTGTTGAAAATCCTGGCGTAGCTCCCCGGCCAAACCGAATTCTTCCCATTCCACCATCCTCGTCGCCTCTTTAATTAATGATTTTCTCTTCTTTTACTGAAGTTTTTATTTTTATTTTTACAGTATTCATTTTATAGATATTTTTAGATAAAGCTATATTAACTAGTTGATTAAAATTTAAATTAATTGATATTAAAATTAAATTAAATTAGAACTAGTATAATCCTGAATTTGACGTATAAACGGCGTCAATGAAACATGTTATTCTCATTTACAACATAGTATGATTTAGATAGTCTATTCAACTTACAGAAGGTTCATCATACTTTTCAACGATTGTAAAGTATTCATTTAATTAATAAGGATTTAGCTTGTCCCAATTGAAAATAACCAATAAAATAAATAATTCAATTCTATAAAGTTAAGGCTATATTTATTTGACCATGTTTATTTACCTTTTTCTACATTGCCTACGTTTCGGCTATGACGCCATTTTTAAGCCATCTGTAAGACCTAATTCACTATTTGTTTCATGTAAAACTAAACTTAACATGATACGATAATTATGTTAATCATCTCGCTTTTAAAACTAAAATTTGTTTACTTAATTTGTTTATATTTTATGAACATTTTAAAATTCAAACATAAAATGTCACCTAGCCCCAGGTATCATCGATTTCTTTTTCATTATCCTGTATTAAATACATATATACATATTCGGCAATACGAGAAAATTCACTTAAAGCTCTACTTTTTTGTATAGTGGCCTGTAGAAACAAATCCATGATTTTTTTTTTTCAGATCATAGTAGTGTTGTGCCCACGTAATCGTCGAGGTGGGCTGTATGAGTCAGAGGATTTATGTTGTAAGTTAGTCTTTGGTGAAAGCTATTGTAGTTTTCTTTTGCAGTGTCTAAAATTGTTGGGATGTTCAAGTATTGATGTAATCTATCTATCGTTTGCGAAATAAAATGGTGCGTCAAATATCCTTCGTAAAATTTTGGATTAGAAAAACTGGATTTTTTTTAATATTGGAAGTTTTAGCAGAACCCCACAGTTCTATGCTTTAAGTCCAAATCGGTTTAAGTAAAACTTTATGGAGAGTTAGTTTGTTAGTCAAAGATAATTTTGAACGTCCGTCAAGTAACCTAGATAAAAGACTGCATCGTCTGTTTAATTCCATACGTTATTGTCTAATGTGTGTCCTCCAAGTTAGTCTTTCCTCCAGGTAAACGCTCAGATATTTAATTACATCGGATGCAGGGATTTCAATGTTATTAAAATATATTTCGGAGGAAGGGGTATGATTAAGAGTGAATACTGCGTACACACTTTTTGGAAGTTAATGACGTTTTGGCGGACGATATGACTAATATAATTTGGTAGAATTATTTTTATTTCGTTATTATGAAACTTTACAAAAAAAAATAATATTCCATTTGTTTAATTAAATTTTTTTTTATTTTATTTATTTATCTCGACATATAATATATACAAAAAAGAAATAAAATTAACAAAAGTAAAATAATAATAAATAAAAACTATATACAATAAAAAATAAAATAGCCTAAATATAAGTGAATTAAAAACATAAAAATACAGTCATACCTATATACAATATATACAATCAGGCGGGGAACCCAAATGCTAAAGCCGGTGGAGTTTGAGCGAGAGCGCTTTAACCACATACACTTATGTCTTGAGTGGAGAATCTGGCCATTGCCAGAACTCCAAAATAAATACTATATAAGATCTCTGGGCCACTGCCGCTTCAACCTTCGAGGAAGGTTCTGAGGTTTCAGGCAGTGGTAATTTCTTTTAAGCTTATTTATTGAAAAATATTACAATCTGTCTCAAGGAAATTTATAACAATGTTCACAAATCACATTCACACTCTATGTACAAAATTTTAATTAAATCTGAGATTAAATTTCAATATATTAATATATAATAAAATATTGAAAAATAATATCACATAATATTTTTTCGTTGATCTGCTTTTCCTTTCTTAAACAGGCCTATTTAAATCAATTAGACAATATTATATTTTTCACAATTTCTTATTATGATACATTAAATCATTCATTGGGTGATTAAATAAAAAGTCAGAAATTTTATTTAAGAATGAAGTTTTAATTTCTAGTGACGTGAAAGCCAACTTACATTAGTGTTTTAAACTTATTCACCATTAGCTGTGTTCATTCCCTGAGGTTTCACTCTGCATTCCTGCCAGGTTATTTTGAACCGAACAAGGACCGTGTCGAAGTTAAAGAAACAAAAAGTCCCTTCTAAGACATAGCTCCAAAACGGTCGGACTCGCCGCTACCTGCACTACAATCCATTAAAGCCTAATGTTTCTTGTGGCCCGGCTGCCTCAGTTACTCCTGAATGGAGGCAGCTCCTCAATGGAACGGGACAGGGAGGCCTAGGGATGAATGGGTCAGGACCGAGGGCTTGGGGCGATACGGCTCCCCTTGACCGGAGTTCGTCGACACCTAGCCCCAAGGTCGTCTCTACTTGTCCAAAAACACTTCACATGCCTCAAGGCTCGCTCTTCCATCTTCTTTTCTTGGCAGAATCCTATCTATCTTAATCGTTAATTGAAATTATTTATTTATAGATAGCCCCTCAATTAGTTAGTGTTTTTTCCGAAAAATTATTAAAGTATTTATTTTTTCTTCATATTTGCACTCTATATTTTTTAAATATTTTACGCCTGAGGGATTATTCTTTTGTATGGGTGCCAACATATGTTATTTCTCTTCCAAACAAACAAAACGAATTTATCTTCTGTAACATTTCACAAGTTGGAAATAATTTAGTCTTTACTAATATATCAATGCTTGATTTTCGCATTGTTTCCTTTTACGAGATTTATTCTTTTTTTTAAAATAAATTCAAGGCTTTATACCGCAGAGCAAGATCGAAGTGGCATAGTACTATATATCCAACAGATAACACTCATTACACCCAAGTAACCAACAAACTAAAACCAGAAATTAGAAAATACAAAATTTACTTAATTTAACTAAAAGGCTCCTGAAATTTAAAGACTGTAATCACCCACTTCTTACCGAAGCTCAAACTTGGTTCAAATCTAACTAAGAAAAATCCCAATTTTTTGCTCAAAACCACATCCTTTAATCCACATTCTGATATCCTTAATCCAAATCAACTTGAATGTATTGATGCAGAACTGGAAATTCCACCCCAAATGACTCCTTCTCCTAAAGCTTTTCATCATTTGGATCATTATCGCCATATTTCCATTCTTGGCAAGTTTTGAACATTTCAGAAAATAAAATAGTCAGTCAACTTCATTCCTATTGTACTGTAAAATGGTGTGTAGATCGTTTGTCAAGTGACAAGATAGTTTAAGTGTTTTGCAAGTTCTGCATTCTATTAAAATGTGTTTCACTGTCAGAGGAGTCCCACAAGTTTGGTATATTGGTGAACAATCATGGGCCATAAGGTATCCATGGGTGAAGCCTGTGTGACCTATACGCAATAAGAATTACTTCCTCTCTGCTCTTATTAAAATTTGACGATGACCAAGAGGTAACGTCACCCTTAATCTCCCTCGATTTATTTTCGGCAACATTCGACCATATCTGTTTCCATTTATTCTTCACTTTCTGTTTAATGGTTATTATAAAATCCTAGACAGGCACTCCCCAATCTTTCCCCCGGTCGGAACGGGTCCCAAACGTCGAGAAACATCTACGAAGTTTTGAATAATGGCAGTATGAGCGACTGGAACACAGGTCCAACTCACTTGGGCCAAGTGTTGCAGGACGTGCTTCCTGAAGCAAAAGCTCTAAAAAAAAATTCTTTAAATTCATTTAAAATCTTAGCGGGATACAGTTGAATCGCGGATTCCAACAGTTCAGGCAAAAACAAAAATACTGGTTTCCATGATTTTCAATTAAGTATTAATAAAAAGCCTGTTTCTACTCAACTAATTTTACAACTTATTATATATCATTAAAAATATTTTTACAGATCTTAAAATAATTTTTTGTGGAGTAATTTTTTGACATGTGTAAAGTAAGTTCGGAAATAAGTTATTTCTTAATAATTTCTCATTTTCGTAGGATATTACTCAACGGATACCGAAATTTCGTTTTTCCATTGGAAAAGTATTCTGTGCCAACGACCGCCTAGGTCTTACTACAAACAATACATTCTTTGAACCCTATGCTAATAATAAATACAAAAATCGGTAATTAGTAATTATCTGAAAAATTCAATCAAGAAAGCTATAAGAAAAATGGGCTTTTAAGATTAAACACTAATCAATGCATTAATAAATTAATATCAAATACAATTTATTCCTTTCGTATTATAAAAAAACGGAGAAAAAGTATAGAAACAAATAAACTGAAAGAAACTGCGAAGGAATAGTTTCAATAGGAATTCAAACAAGTTTTGTGACAATATTGACCCTGGGATATTGTTTTCAGCTCGCTATATTTTGTGTTATCTTTATTTAAATGTCGACTGATTTCCTCTGCTCCTCTTATGAAAGATTTTTTTCAAGTCTGTCTATGTCCTGCTAGTAATAAAGGTAATGAATATCTATAATTGATAAGGTAAATAACCTTATACTATACATTTTCAATTTTACAACTTATTATGTTAAAATATATTTTAACTCTGTATTATATTATACGTTGTCTACACATCTTGATAGACTTTACAACATCTCAATTTTCTATCTAACTATTCTATTCACAATATCTTAATTTTACTGTTTATTTCCATTTCTTATATAACTTCATATTTTTCTGTTTTTACATTTTATTCTAAGATTCCCATTTTAATACTTATGTCAACTTTTTTTTTTTTTTTTTCATTATATTTACTTCATCATTCCACACTTTGTACCGCTTATTATCATTTATCTCTTTGTTCTTGCTATTGTCATTATTCTAACAACTGAATTTTACTTTAATTTTTTTACCTACACTATATATATGTTTCTAATACCTTGTTATCTGGTTCTTTTCTTAGCCCTGATGATGGCCTGAACTTCAGGTCGAAACGTCGGCTAATGTCAAAATAAATAGTATCATTTATTTTTGCCTTCTTATTTGACTGATCACCCCAACTATTCTTCTCTCCATAAAATATATTTTATTTATTGGTAAAATAATTAAAAATAATAACGGTCCTCTTACCAAAATTTTTTTAGTCTATATTAATTCAGAAGTCCTGACATGCTATAAAACATTCCATTTTCAGATATCTCTCCTAAATTAAAAGTCTCGCCGTTTTTATGCCTTTTCCACCACTGTGCCACTGTGCGTCTCACTCACAGCTGTGGAAATAAATTATATTGAACGTTATCACTCTCTAAATAATTCTACAGCT
The DNA here is from genome assembly GCA_928085145.1 of Nezara viridula. NCBI lineage: Eukaryota > Metazoa > Arthropoda > Insecta > Hemiptera > Pentatomidae > Nezara > Nezara viridula. The sequence continues at coordinate 110,876,080 of OV725079.1, read as the reverse complement.
TTAAAGTTCCACGGATGTGAAAAATTACCACGTCCGATTTTTCACCTCTTAATGGACATTCATTTTACAAATTTTCAGAGTATTCAATTTTCCGTTTTAATTTTTTTTTTTTCTTGGCGAAATGTGAAACCAGTTCTGCGTCATATATTGGGCTAAACTTGATTACGTCTATACAATATTTATACTAAAATATACTCTTTACTTTATATTGTAACTGATAGACTTTGTTGTGGATGACATGGATACTACAATGCTTAACGATTTTTTTATATATTAATTTATTATTTAAATGACAAAATAAAAACGAATTATTGGTATTTTAATCAATTCATTATTCGTATTCAAATATTTTTTTAAATCTGTGCCCCGAAGGTAAAGGACACCGTGTCCATTTTTTCATTAAATAATTTAGTAACGAAGAATCAAATTTTAATAGCTCAAAGTTATGGAAAATTGGCTCCCTGAACAAATATAACAATGTGCCATGATGTACTTTACCATGAGGTACAAATTTAGTAACAAAGAAACAAATGTTAATAGTTCGAGGTCGTGGAACATAGTCTCCTCTGAACAAATACTAAAATATGGCGGTGTTTACCTCCGGGATACTAAAATATTTACCATAAAAAAGTTTGAAATTAATAACAATTTAATCTAGTTACACTCCTGAAAAAAGTCATCAATCAATAATAACGAAAAAATAATCCAAAAGAATAGTTGTATACAGACTGTAAATACACGACGCAAAATTTCAAATTATACGATTTGAACATGGTAATAATGCTACAAGATGTGAAGAAATGGTTAGAAATAAGTATGAAACTTAATTTTACAAAAGAAAAATATCAAGAGAATATTGGCAGAAAAAAAACCTTCTCAGTATCGAAGTGAAGATGGATTAGGTGTTGATAAAGGAGGTTTAAACCTGTTCAATAAAAGAACATGGATTTACGGGGAAAGGATTTTCGAGTTAAATGATGTTCCTTCGATTGAATAATACTAAAATTCAGCTGTTCTGTGAGATGTAAGCGGCAAAATCTTTTATTTGGACCACTTCCGAACCTGTTATTTGACGTCAGGAACAAAATCCTTATTTTTTTTTCTTCATCATGTCTTCTTAATGTAGTTCTCTTACTTTATTTTTCTAATTAATTGCATAGTCATTTATTTTTAAAAAAAATTGATGTAACTATCTTTCAGTATATAGCCTAAACAAACCAGGTTTTTATTATGATGTGTTTATAAAATACGTGCATATGTCAATATGAAAATTATTCAAGGAAAGTAAAAGAGAAAAAAATTTCATTTTTGTCTTTCCCTTCCTAGCCCTTCCATCTATTTCCAAGGTTTTGAACAGGTTTTGAATCATTGGGATTTGAACTCGTAATCCACGATTTAACCAGCGTTAACCCGCTCGACCATCCCGCCCCCCATTACTCCAATCTTATTAGATAATCTAAGCAAAATACTGACTACACTTTCAGTCAAGTACACTGTTAAGTCAAGAAAAATTATTTAATCTTCCGTTTGCCAACCGTTATACTGGGAGGCAGCTGGCTTAATTTGTGGCACAAATTATTATAACAAACTTTTACAACAAATTACCACTGAAATGATACTTAAATGATCTGTACAATTATACACCTCTGTTGCCAGTTCCAGTCAAAGACGAATTTAGAAATTGATTTGGTGGCAGAAAAATAATTAATGAGACTGATAAAAACGGCCTTTTGTTATTTACTCAGAATCTAAACCACGGTTACCGAAGTGAAATGATTAAAGTATTAATCCATTTCTCCGGATAAATTCTGTATTTTTTTATTTTGAATAATGTGTTAGAATTATAAAATAACTTAAAACACCTAACTCTATAACCTTCACTTTCGTTCTCTCGGCACATTCTAAATACGTTTGAGCTGTCCATCTAACCTTTTAACAAGTTGGAAGTTTTTAAATTCTTCAGGTTTTTTAAGCCAACTAGTTACATCGACTGTCCTTAAAAAAAACTATCCTCTGACCGGTTAATGTTCCTCATTTGATTTTAAAAAGCAAATTAATAGTTTCTGAAAAAGGTTCCATAATTTATTTGTGGAACAGTTGATAAGTTAATAAATCCCTTTTTTAATATATTCTAACTTCTACTCCTTAGTTGTTTTTTTTTATATATGATGACTTGGTTATGTCTTATAATTTCCTTCTTAATATATGCATATATAAGGCTGGGGTAGACGTGCGGGCTAAGGCGCTTGCATAAGGTAACCAAGTTAAGCAACGCCGAGCTGCTTGTGGTTAGCACTTAAATGGGTGACCGTCCGCCAGGGATCCCCCTTCCCGGTCTATGTGAGGCTGTATGTGAGGGGTATGTGAGGCCCGTCAGCCTACTGGAGGCAACTCACATCGACCGGGCGTAGGACTGATGACCCTACCCCCGTGTACTTAAATCAGGAATCGAGATGTGACCACATCACGCTGTCAAAGACCTTATAAGATCTGTAGCGCCAACCGAAAAAAAAAATGTGTGCGTGTATATATATATATCCCCTATATATATATATATATATATATATATATATATATATATATATATATATATATATATATATATATATATATTGTACTATCGGCTAAAAAGAGAATTTGGATGTTAATTGCATTTCAAAGAAAAAATGTATATATAATACTATAAAATCGGATGGGGACCACATCGGGCAAGATTCATATATCGTCCTTCATAGACCGATAAATACTACATAAAAAAACGTAAACAAATATTTCGGGAAATGTGAATAACTTCTAGGATGTATCAATCTTCCCATTTTGGTTAGGGCGGCCATGTACCTCTCCCTCCCTCCCCCCCCAAAAAAATAGCATTTCGGGAGTTTACACTGTTTTTTATATATTATAAGTGATAATTAACATAGTCAGCATAATTATTGTAAAGCGTACAGTATGAAACTATGTATAAAAACAAGTTTATATATACTCTAAATTTTCTTTTAATTATACATATTTTAGAAAGTATTTTAACAAAGCAATAGAATATATTACATTTTTGTATCTTTATTTAACGATAAACTCTCAATTCTCCGATGCTTCAAATTTCTTGCGGGAAATGTGATAAAATTTTCACATAAAAATGGAAGATTGCACATGAATGAATCATAAAATTCTAGAATATGTTGTTAAATGTAATTATTTTTACTATTATAGTAATTATTATTACTAGGAACATAGTCCGTTGTAAAATACTTGATTACCTACTTCTAGGCTTTAGCTTAGCCATGCAGTCGACGTTTCCTATTTCCTTAATTGATTTAAGTTCACATATTTTATTCATTCACGTAGATTTATTATTCTTGATTTTTATTTTTTTCTGTTCTTAGAAATATTGTCAGGGAAACGGTATTCTTGCAGCCTCTCTATTCTCATTGGATAGGGGGGGGGGAGAGCGATCGCTCTCCTCGTCTCCCCCCGAAATTCGCACAAATGTTATCAGATTGCCGAGTTTGAAGTGTGTCGGTGCAGTCCATAACATGTCGAAGTTCATGTCGGTTTCTGTGTTGGATCTGCCAACTCCTGGTGTGTTATGACATCGATAACAATTTATAAAAGGGGAAAGTCATTTTTTTTATTTAAGCCAGGTTTTAAAGAATCCAGCCCCGCTGTGAGTCGCATGTTCGAATATCTACATTGTTAATCCGGTCAGGTGTCGATCTAACGTCGCCACCTCCATTATGTCATTTGATTGTGGAAAATGTTGAGAACTGCAGTTTCCAGGGGTGGGATATTGACGTTCTTCTAGCGATATCCAGCCAGTTCCAGGAATGAATTGACAGGTCAGACAATAGGATAAATTTATATATTAACTACCGTACCGTGATGAATTAGCCAGCTAAAAGCTTCCTGGTAACAGCGTTGAATATGAATAATTCGTAAGCGGCAATAATCCGCTTTTTCTCGCTCCCTTCGTAATAATTGTTTATTATTAAATTAAATCAATGTTTATTAAGTTAACACTTAGGAACATACAGTAGCATACGACGGTTGTATGGATCAGAGTGGCTTTTTTATTTTATTTTATGTAAAATAGATCCTGATTCGTCAGTTATATAAAGCTTAAATGTCAATAAACTTGTTAAATGGATATCCTTGGAATCCCCTCTCCCCACTAGCTAACGTCATTTCCTCGCATTTAACGATTAGTTTGAATTTCTGTCCATCTAATATTTTATTTTAATTTTTTTTTTTTTTTTTATACCGGAGACCTGGACTATTGCAATAACCGAATTCACACAAGTAATAAATCATTGTTGATACTTTATTACGCTTATTTCCGATATTTATCTATTGCATCATACGGGCTTTATTTATTTAGCCTAGAGCTAAGGTCAAAGGTCGATGGAATGTTGAGACTATTAGGGCAGGGGTCTATTAAGGTAGGAAGTTCTCGTCCTACCTAGCTATTACATAAGGGATATTTAGTTTATTGAATACAACCCAATTTCTGACTCTATCCAATCATTTGGAATATCATACGGTCCTATTTTGAGGTGTAGGGATTAATTATTCGGTTGTAATTTTTTCCTAATCTTAATAATAATTGTCAATTCAATATAATTGAAAATAATATATTAAAGGCTCTCTCATAGCTGTCAGTTGTATTGATTCAATATTAGGTCATTTACGTTCTTCAGAAAAATTAATAGTTACCTTATTTTATTTTTTTTAACAGGAATAGGTTTATTGCATATTACTATAATTTTCTTGCCTACGGTAATGGAAAAATAGGATTATACAATAATATATCTTCCTATTGTATTATAATATATAACTATATTTGATTATAATTCAATCCAATGATAATATAATGTCAATGTTTATTTCCAATTACATTGTTATGATCATGTACATGATCCATACACACACACACGCACAATCGGCTTTTACCAAGAGGCATCCCGAAATATTGTAACGTCCAGGATCTCTGAAGATACTAGATCCGTATATATATATATATATATATATATATATATATATATATATATATATATTAATATCGCTGAATAGATAGACGTTACATGTGTAATTATATTTTCAATAATATTGAAGAAGCTTAATTAAAAATATTTAAAAAACAACTGTCTGTCGACTGGTCCATATATTGGCGACATTCGATATTGACTATGGAGCCTAAACTTGGCAGACATTTATTAATTTTTTTTTTACTATAAAAAAACTGATTTGCGCCTGTCAGCATTTTATTAACAATCAGCATATATGCTGGAAATGCAAGTTATAAATGACATGTCAGTCACGGGGAAGGAAAGTACTCAGCAGTACCTCTTCCCTGACTTGTTTCAATTACTTAGGCTGTTTAAGAAAGGAGATCTCTCATCCAAAGCCTTTTTAGTCTCCTTCCATGTTCTGGGGTATGGCAGATGTGGCCATGTCTCTTATAAATCTGTTGCGATGTCCGTTTAAGTTAGTATAAAACCGTTGCTAAAGAGTCGTTGTATGTTGGTCAACTGTTTTATGGTGGAGGTCAGTATGTTTTTATTAGTCACGTACCATGGTGCTTTTGTTATGAGTCGCAATAATTTTCTATTGGAAGGTTTGAAGTTTTTGTAGGTGGTTCTTTTTAGCGATACCGTATATTTGTGAAGATCATGAAGTCCATATGGATTTAAGAAAGTAATAATAATAATAATAATAATGCTTTATTTATTCTGGGACGAGTCCCTTTAGAATAATATAAAAAGACAATAATATGGGCTGAGGAGCCTTAGAGATACATAAACAGAAATATAGAGTAATTAAATAGTCAAAATAAAAAAAATAATAGAAAAAATTATAACTTACTTACTAATTTAGATCAGTTAAAAATAAAAAACAAAAAATTGAAAATAAACATGAAATAAAAATAATGAGGAACGCTCTAATAATTTATATACATATTTACATCAGTAACTATTTACAATTTTACTTTTCTATACTATTACAATAGTAGGAAGGAATAATTGGGTAGAGAAATCTGGGAGTAAGGAATAAAAGGTTTTAACTAGGTTTCGGATATTGCTATTATGTGGTAAAAATTATCAAGGAAATGTTCCTGAAATTCATTCCAGTGTGCAGTAAGGGATTGTGCATTGATGTGACAGGAATTCAGGATATTAGTCATGACTGGAGGGTTGGGAAGTAGGATTTTGGGAAAAAAAATGATCAAGGATGGAGGATAAGATATAGCATTTTTTTAAGCATAATGTCAAGTTTATAAATATAAAAAAAAACAATGCTTACAATAATAAACTTTGAGATGAAAAAAATAAATTTTCGGTGTTTCGAAATAAATATTCAGTTAAAATTAATTTATAACATAAGAAAATATAAATTTCTCCTTGGTCTAGACAAATTGATAAAAATTGGCAAGTAATCGAATAAAGTTCTAAATAATTTATACAAAAATAAATTAAGAAGCTTAAAATTAAAATAATAATATTTCTGATGAGTGAAAATTGATACAAAAATAAAAAAAACAAGAGAAGCTACATTTATAAAAAAATAAGGAAAGCTGGAAATGAAAAAAATATAATAAATATATTTCTAGCGAGAGAAAGTAAATTAATTGCAAGCTGAAGGTAACTTATATACAAAGTTCAGCTAAAAACGTCCAGATCACTTGGTTTTTCTATAATTACTACTGGACCTCCATCTGATTGTCTGCAACGAATTTTATCCCCACTGAACCAGACGTATCTTATTTTTGCTGTCACCCTCTTCTGCCTGGCTAACCAATAAAAGATTTTTAAAAAATAGAATAAAGTATTTTGAGTCGTTTACGTTTCATTTTTACTGGCACTTCTGTCGAAGGTGAGAGTCCAAGTAACGTGTATGTTTGAAGAATTTGCTTGTTTTCAATATAAACTGGAGGGTAGGTGTTTTTTCTAAGAGTAAAGGTTATATGTTTGGATTTGTTGTGATTAAGTCGAATTTTTTATAGTTTGAACTAATCTTGTGATAAGTAAGTGATGCTGTATAGTTAGTAGGGTTTTGGAGTTTTGTAAGAATTGTTGTGTCGTCTATAAAATTAATTAAATTCATATTTATATGCTATTATATTTATTAACATATCTTTATTATTTGCAGGTAAGTTGGACTAGAAGCAATGCAGAACTAGAATGGTGGACACACTGACTGCCGGGACGCCCGGCGATCTCTACTATGAGTACTACCATTACCAGGACATGCACATGTGCCCCATGACCCAGGAGTATGGTAAGCATCTTTCCCTCTGGAGGACATAAGTCATTCCATCAAATGTATTGAATGTTCTTGTAAACTGAGGAGAAGAGGTCCTTAAAATATGAACTAGTAATCCCAAGCATGGTTTGATTCTAGACATTGGATGCTATTTCTTAAAAAATATCTGATTAGTATATAATTCGTGTTTTGTAAGTACTTATTCCTCGGTTTTATTCAAAGTCGTATCTTTTCTACCATCTCTTAAAAGCAGATTATATGATTGCTCTCTCGCGGACACTGATTTTGGAATCAAAGGTTGTTTGTATGTCTAATAAATACTTCATCAGCAAAATGGAATGGAAATCAATACGAAGCTTTGGTGGTGAATAACGAGGCTTATGCTGTAAAACATTTTATTTTGATTTAATATTTGCTTACCTTCATTTACGAATCTTCCATTGCTTGAAACAGTACTGGAAGTCCTTTGACATCTGCAACTTTCTCTTTCACAGCTTCAACGGACTCAGATCTTGTTTCTTTCTAGGCAGATTGACAAACCGTGGTTTTTGGCTTATGATCCTGAAACGATGGGCAGTCTGGAATAGATCAACTTCACCGAGAGCCACATAAGCTTGATTGAGTAAATCAAAATTCAAAGAAATCATGATTTTTTTTTTCGATTTTCATGGAAATGTGTAACTTCATTGGGTTCATGTTCTTGCTGAAAGAGAAAGCAGAAAGGAAGGAGCTGACAGAAGAAGATTTCCATCACTGTTACACTCGATGGAAGATTCCCATTGTAGGAATAGGAGAGGGGTGTATATTGAAGGTGATAATAAACAAATACGTTTGAAATTAAAATAAAATGTTTTAAAGCACCAGTCTCTTAATTTAATAGTCACTCCTTGTACAATACATTTGTTGAAAACATAAATTATTCAAATATCGTAATATAGTTTATTGGTTAAAAACGAAAACTTATTCATTAAAATGCAAACATTATTAAACTAAATAAAATATTAACATATTTTATCCGATCACGGCGAAACCACTCAGAGGTTTTGAGCGAACAGATTTTCAAGTTTGATAGCTGTAATTATTCAGTGAAATCCCGTGAGTGTTTTGAAACACTCTGGACTTAAAACACTGACAAGTTATTATAAAATAACTTATTATTATAATTATAATTATACAATGTAAAATAAAAGAAATATAATAGACATCCAATAAAAAGTATGTAAGGATTTTTTTCTGCGAATGGACCTATTTTTAAGTTTGTTGGCTCAATATTTTAGTCAGATCCTTTTTTAAAACTATCTGGGTCGAAAACACAAGTTAATGTAAACAAAATATTTAATATGACAGTTAAGAAGTATGTTACGGCTGGTTGAGCGAACGGCTCAACAGATTTTTAATGCAGAAATATTTTATTATTTTTAACTAATATTAATTACTTTTGGCTACCTATTATTGTATATTTACTTTAGTTTATTTTTTTAAATTTAATTATTAAATAATAAAACATTCCTGTCACTTGGACAAAATAGTTGTAGACAGGTAGAACCACATTCACACTATATGTACAAAAAATATAAAATAAATAGAAGCAATATAAAAAATAAATAATAATCATAAAGTACGCACAATAAATAAAATAAAATAACATTAAGATAAGTAAATTTAAAGAAAAATACGTATATACACTATTTACAGTCAGGCGAGAGAAGTTAAAAGCAGGACGCCAGGAGATCCCTGTGCTACTCCCCCAACCGTATCACTGTTACTAAAGTCAGTGGAGATTGATCGATAGCGTTTTAGCCACATACATTTATTCACTCATGTCTTCAGTGGAAAATCTGACCAATTTCAGAACTCCAATATATACAAACTACTAAAAGTCGCGGAGCCACTGCCGTTTTAACCTTCTTGGAGGATTATAGGAATGGGCGGTACAAATAGGGATTGTGTAAGTGGATTTGGATGATTCCTAAGGTTCTGTGGACTTGGAGAATTTTTTTTAGATAAGGTCTAGAACAAATGGGATGTTGAGGTCATGGTATATGGTTTTGTTCCATTTAACGGAGCATCGACTATTGTTCGAAGGACTTATAACTGAAAGGAATTGGATGTGTTTGATGTTAAACATTTTGCTACCTCCCACAGTTCTATTCCGAATGTCCAAATAGGTTTCATGATTGTCTTGTAAATCAGTAATTTGTTTTCATTAAAAAGTTTGAAAGTATATACAGCATATGTACTTTATATAACTTATCAATACTAGAGACGTTAAACAAAAATTAATTAAATATATTTTTAAAAAAGACTTATAGAAATAACACTATTCATACTTAAGAATCTATATGCATATCTACTTAAATATCTCGGTAAATTCTTAGGAAAACTTTATGTTAGTATTGTTCACGTCAACGAATATTTCAACTTCGTCGGTTGCCTTTCACTACACATTATGGCCCCTAAGAATTATATTCCGTCCCTGCATCGGTGCATGTCAACACACGAAAGTTTCTCAAGTTTCGTTCTGAGGTGATACATTTTTCCACTTTATTTTTGCGTTTTATCAAAAAACCTATTTCAAATAGTATCCCTAACATTATCCTAGTGTACATTTGGCTCAAATATTCATCAAAAATCGTTAACTGTCGAAGTTAGCAGTTACTTTATAACGCTTCAACACTATCACGTTTCTGCTTTTTGGCATATTGGTCGAGTCTGGAAACAAAGGGACTGGCTATTTTTATAACTGTTATTTTTCTACTTAAATGAGCTGGGGGTATATAAATAAAGTGTTTCTAATTAGCATGCGTTCTTACTTCAGTCCTAAACTCCATTCTAGAGATTATATTCAAGAAACATTAAATAATGCAAGTATAACTTTATATCTAATTTATTTTTTCATCAAGCTGTGAAAGTGACCGTATGGCAAGGTTTATACTCCAGTTTTAGCCCAATTTTAGGTCAATAAGAGTAAGTTTATTCGCTGTTCTATCACCACCCATATATCAGATACAACCTTCTTTCTATTCACTCCAGTATTGAAAATCATCAACGTACTCAGGGGAACCCGGTCGTTGGGCATGGTACTGATTATCATACTTCGTTATTTATCCACCTAACTTGCAGACTTTTATTAAAAGTTGGATCCTTAATGTACCTGGATCCAATGTTTCTTCCCTACGTCGGTTTTTGTGGAACATAATTTTTTTTGTACTGTTATTAGAAGTTAATTTCACGGTTCTCGAACGTATAACGTATTTATTTTCTATATATTTCTTATGGTATTAATAATGTTGAATATAATAATCGTTCGACAACGATATAATGTCCAACTGTTTCCTACCACCCCTTCCACAGAGCCCTGTTTAAACCTTAATCCACTAGATTAGGTCTGATGCAATCCCACATCTACGTCTCGGTTTATCCTCGGGACGATAAATATCCTTCGGTTCATGGTTAGTCACCTGTTATAATTATTCATCCTTTATCTAGGACAACTTCACATGCCCATTTCAACCATCGCGATGATATCTGTTCTTCTATGCTTGCTTACCGGGTGCATGACCCCATGATTCCGCTTCATGTAGGATTCTTAAGCGTTCAGTTGACTCGTTCTTCTCCGGACAACATTCTGCGCATTAACGTAAGGAAGTGCCCCTCGTTTAACATAAAAAAGTAAGCATCGCATCCAAAACCGTAACAGTTATTATCGAGTAATGTTGGATAATTCAGCATTAGATTTTATAATGTTTAAATTAAATAATTAGGCATTTTTGTAAACTAAGGAATAATTTCATCGATGGAATCCATCAATGATTGATCCAGTAGCATTGGATAGCGATTTATATTGAGTTTAGAAACGGCCTGCTGAATTCCAGTAAATTGACATATAATAATAATAAGATCACATCCAGGGGATCCATCGACCGCAATTGCCGCGGAATCACTGAGTCGTGGTTCAAGGGATGAATAAAAAGATGCACTGAATTTTATGAAAAATTTCCTGACGAGGTTTGGAACGGTATGTTAAATTTCCGATTCCATTGATAATTCACTGCTGGATTTAAAAAATTGCCCATTTATTTACCATTTTTGAAATAATATTTTTCCTTAATTTTTTTAAATGTTTCTCAGTTGATTACTGCAAAGTAGCCGTTAACTGAATTAAAAATCTTCTAATTTTTTACTTTTATTTTCGATTGAATTTTCTTTATTTTTCTCAACCTAATTTTATTTATATATTTGTTTCACCGTTTCTATAAATTTTAATTCATTACGTTTCATTATCCGTGTTTTATAAGAGTATTCATCCCACGTGCACGCTTTTTTATTAATTAGAGATTTTTTTGCCTGAAGAAGAGTTTTTTTAGGAGGAAAGAATCGATCGAAATTTTTTTGTATGTATCGTAAAGGCTACTCTAATAATTGATGAAATTAATTTTTTCCTTAGTATTTTGTTTACACGAAATTTCCTCAGGCATATTTAATGACGAGGAAGAGGGAAAACGAAGGAGAGAAAACTGGCAGGTAAGACTGCTGATACAGCTTCCATTATTAACAGAGCCTCCGCCATGAAAGGAATACATTTTTCAGTGCCTTATAAATAATTCCTGCCAAACTCGACCTGGTCTAAGGAACTCTCGGTAATTACGGAAATAATATTCGATAAGAGACTATCCTCTTTCAATGGACGGGCTTGATTTTATTTTTTATTTTTTTTAATAGGACTTGACGCCTTACTTACTTTCAACTGTGTAATAACTTCGTTCCTAGATGTCACAACGGTCCCCGATTCTTTAGAAGAAAGCTTTAGGGTGGTGACGCAAGATGGGGACTTTTCTTCAACGGTTCTGTAAGCTAAGAAACTATAACCGTAATCTTAAAATTACTTAATACCCGCTGAAGTTCTGCTTTCTATTTCCCATGCTCCGCGTGGTTCGACTTTATTTTCGTATTCCTAGTACAGACGATTGTATCTCTTGGTTTTACTTCTATAATAAGAAATTAGTTTTAGTGTTATCTTAAAGTTATCAAATTATTTAATATTTTAAGACATTTTCTCCCCACAAAAATCGCATCCATAGCTCTCCTAAACCATTTTTATAACTTAGGAAATTGTTCCAAAAATGGAAGATTAAAATAAATGGTAACAAATCAAACCAAGTTAGTTTTTCGCTATGGAAAAATTCATTTCATGCTGTAACAGCTGAAAACCACCCAGTTCTCTTAAAAAATTACGTATGGGATCCCGAACTCTAATTCGTACAGAAAATTCACCTGGAACATACAAAAAAGGATTTAAAAAAATAATCTACATCACTATATATTAAGACCTATTTGGATATATGGAGCAGAACTTCGAGGTTCCACATAAACTAAGTTCAAACCAAAATGCTATGAAAAAGTCGCAAATGGACCTTGATTTATTTCAAATCATATCATAAACAATGATTTCAACATAACAACAGTAAAATCCTATAAACATAACAAATACATCACATGTTACTCTTCAACCATTGATCACCCAAATCCACTAGTATTCTATCTCTCTTTCTCCCTGTTACTCGGTCATCCTGATCGAAGACAAAAAGGGCAGTTGGCCATAGATCTCCTGCCCAATATAAATAATTATCATGTAATATGAAGATATTAATGAACAGCGTATTTGCTTGATACAGTTGGAAATATATTGCAAAATAAATTTTTAAAAATAATGTTTAATTGCACATAATGTTTATTTTACCCTTTTCTTACACAAAGTAACTGATTTCACACACACACACACACACACAGATATATATATATATATATATATATATATATATATATATATATATATATATATATATATATATATATACATCATTATCTTTTACGATTTAGAACATTTAATACTCATATAATACGGTATGCTCCGTTATCTCAAAATTGGAAGTTGTATAGTGGCATCAAGTTTGGGTCTCCTGACATAAAACTAGGTTTGGTCTAGACACGCACTGTTCCTACAACGCTCATATATTATACAAAGATAATTTCAATTTTTGATTTATATTTAGAAATTATAGTTAAAACCTATTACTAAGACTAGGTTTCGAAAAAAGTAGGAAGAGGCCATTTGAGGGCTGCGGTAGAAATATTTTTGAGAGAAGAAAAAAAAGTTATTAGCGAATATATTTTTGTGTGAATATATATATATATTTATGTTATATATTCACACAAAAATTTATGTTATTTATGTTATATATATACATATATATATATTTATATATATATATATGTTTGAATAAAAAACAAATAATAAAAATATATTTATTAAAAAACAAAACAATAACTTCTTCGTCTGATATAAGATTGTTATTGTTTATTATGTTACAATTGGAAAAATTCTAACAGTCCTGTTCCGCTGAATAAAATCCTAGAGCACACATCACTCCATGACACCCAATCGTATATAACGAGTATATATGAGCAACCTCTTAGACTAAAGAGTAACTAAAAAATAATAGACCCCAGAAAATAAAATTGCGTATTGTAAGAACAAAATCTCGTTATTAAGATGTTCAAAAGAAACACCCAATAAAAACTACTCAAGTTTAAAAGAATTTAAAGCAACTGCTAAACATAGTTTTAAACAAAAAAAGAATAGTATTCTAGTAAATTATTTCAATTATAAAATGTTTTATTCAATTCAAAAGCTGGCTACTTTTGTTTAAAAAAATAGTAAAATCATTAATTATCCGAATAATGAAAAAAATATTCAGGTTGAAAGGCTGTTTATTTTATATGAGGATATTTTTAGTTCATTAGGTTGTATCATAATTAAAGAGAATTTCCTCTGTTGAGTCAAAATGTTATTCGGATATTTTGAATTTTCTCTTTATTAATTTCCTTGAATAATAATATATCAAGTGGCCTGTTGCATTAAAATATATTTAGCTTGCAAAGCTACTCCCACGCCTCTGTTGGAGTATGACTTACAATTTTGAAGTCCGTTATTAGTTTCTAAATATAAACCCGCTGTAAATACATGTCTATATTTCTTTGTTGACTTCAGCCAACGCCCCCGAATTCCTTTGTGCCGCACCTAGAATTTTAGGTAGCGGCGACTTCGGCATTTCACAGGTTCAAGTCCACCTCTAGACTAAATTGAGTTTTGTTCTTTCTTTACATATATATATATATATATATATATACAAAAGAAACAAATTATATTATATATTTTATATATATATACAATGTATTTTTTGTAATTCGACCTTTATATATTATAACTTAAGATATGAATAATAGTCGGATAATAAGTCATGAAATTTCATGATATATATATATATATATATATATATATATATATATATATATATTTTTTTTTTTTTTTTTTTTTTTTTTTTTTTTTTTTCCTTTTGTAGTAACTCTACAAAGGAGGCGTATATTTCTCAATGCTTAAGCATATTATATGCATTACATTATTATTATACAACTTTAAAAATAGATTTGTTCAAAATATGTTGGTTTACATAATGGTATTATTTTGAAAAAGTAAAGCTATAGATACCTAACAGAGAAAGTACTTCAAATATATTACAAAAGATAAAATAATGTAAATTAAATAATGAATAAATAACTAAAACCGTAGTTAAATAAATTTTACAGTAATAATTGAATAAAACTATAATAAATAATATATTATCAGATAAATAAACAGTACCAAAATCTACAGTAAAACAGGAAATAAATAAAATAAATATATGAGTAGACAAAAACAAATACAAAAATTATGTATAGAAGACTGAAATTTTTCATATTTACAAACAAATGCCTACAATATAATAAAAGTTTAGACTGTTTCAATGTATACTAAAACGATATATATAAATAATATCTGTTTTCGAACGTTGTAATCAATTGCCTCATTATTTTGCTGCAAAAATTAATTAACAACATACTCTTAATATACAGGCTGTCTCAATTTGTAATGGCCATACTTTGGGGAGAGGGGATTCCAGACAATTCATTTGATGCCCAATTCCAAAAGACCAATTTTGTGTTTTATTAAAGTGGTCACATTTTTAAGGAATAAGAAGGAATTGCTAAAAAATAGTTCAAGGTAATTAATTATAACTACACCATCGTAAAATAGAATTTTTATTTTTTTTGAGAAAATAGTGGTTGAATTTATTAAGGCCAATGATAAAAGTAATTCCAGGTCTTCTACGGCCACTGTACAGAGATATGCTAGTATTATATGATGTACTATAACTGCAGCAGTGCAGCGGCCGTATTTGGCCTCCTTAAAGTCCCTTTTATTATTGACCTTAGTAAATTTAATCACCGATTTCTCAAAATAAAATTATCTTCTTTACGATGATGCACTTAGAATTTGATTATCTTGAGCAGTTTTTGAGCAATTCCTTCTTATTGAATAAAAACCATGACGATCTAAAGAAAAACAAAAAATTAGTCTTGACTCTTTTTCCGTTTTGAACCGGCTTCCTAATGAACTTTTTTGTTGGAAATTTTGTCTAGAATCACCCTGTATATATTGACGATATATGTTGTCAATTTGATTGCAGAGACGCTTCTACAAAATAGTAACGTTACTGCAAATTTAAATATGTTAGTCCTGTGACTCCTTTACTTACTCGATGCTCAATCAATACTTAGTCGCGTTTTTCATTGAGTTTCATAAAAGTATTCTTTTTAGACGGAACCTTCAAATGAAGTTTCAGGACCGATTATTCATATCATCCTAAATGCATTATAATTGCAATCTAATTATGCTTCTTTATTAAAATCTTTTTTTGAAAGAAATGACAAATAAATTAATAAATAATTAATTAATAAAACGAACCGTGGGAATTTTTTTTACTTTGTCTTCTGCTGTCACTGTTAATCATCTCTATGTCAGTTAATGAATTATGCAAACTTGTGTATAATTGAGATTACATCCTTAGTACCTTGTTTCCATATACTTTTCTTAATTTAATGTTTTAATTTTTTTTTTTTTTAATATTCCTCACTACCAGATTGGGATGTATGTTATATCAGTGCGTGAAATTTAAGAAATTGTACTCAGAACAAAAAATGTTGAATCTTATTTGACGTTCTAGACGTCGAAGGTCACATTTGGTTCCCTGTTTGTCCGTCTGTAGTTAAATCAATGGGATGATCACCTACTTTAGTTAATTCGATTTTCATAAAAATTTTCAAGTATTAGTAATAGAATCATTTCAAGTAAAGGTTTTACCGAAATTTGAATTTTAAAAACTTTTATTTAAAAGTGTTGTCGATTTTGCTAAAAAGAAGATCTAAGAAATTACTATATCAGGAGAAAAGGAAAGTTGGCTGAATACAAAAATATTTTAGCCCGCCAAATATTGCCGCATTCAAAATCAACTTTAATACATATTCACCCCCTTCTCTCAAAGGAGTCCCGATTTATGGTAATATAATATATTGATTATAATAATTGTAGTTGGTTGCTTGTGCAGTCTGAGATGAAATTAAATTACCCACAAATAACACTTATTGCATTGTGTGCTGGCGTTTCTTCTCCATGTATCTTTAGGGCTAGAAAAAAAACGAGACAACATACAGTAAGAGAAAGTATATAAAGATAATATAAGTAGAAAAAAATATATAACAAAAGAGTATGAAAATGATAAACATGTATATAAACATTATTTATTATTTACTGTCATCTTATTATTTTATTGTATACTTAGTACTAATGAAGGGATAAAACTTAAGTCGCTAAAATAAGTCATTTGTGTGCAATTTAAGGGCATCTCTTACCGCTCTCTTAACCAATTTCTGCTATTCGATCTATAGTCTATCAATATATTTTCAACATTATTATAATAATTTACTATATTAATTAAAACTCTGAACAGTTTATTTATGTGGACCCAAGTCGTTGAAGTGAAAATTGTCTTAAGGGCGCCTTACACGGTCAATACTTTTGAAGGCAGTATATTTAAGGTGACCTCCTCACACCTGTCAATTTTATTCGGTCGATATTATGTCAGTTACGATCGTGTTTTTTCCAAGAAATAGGTATCTACCTTATTTTTATGAACACGAATAGTGGGTAATTTCATATTAGTATTATTTCTTTGACTGTGGTCTTAATGTCCATTAAAAAATAATTTTATATTACAAAAATATCCTATTTTATTGTTGATTAATCTTAATTAACTAAATTTGATTACAAGTCAATCCATTAATAATAATTTCCATACAACGAGAAATTAATTATTTATATATGAAGGCACCATATATAAATTTATCATTAATTTTTTTCCAATTACATTTTTATGAGGATATATAGATTCCCATAATGTATTTTATATTGTAATCATTCCATAGTCTAACTTTTGTTTGAGTGACCTGTAATGTTCATTTTGTTCGTCGGCATTAAAACGTTACTTCTTTCCTAATTTTTTAATATTTAAGAAACAGTATTGAATAAAAAAAAGTACGAAATATTATATGCAAATGACCTTTTGAAAATATAAAAAATTAATATTAAAACAATTTGGTTGAATAAATATTTTTCCTTAAAATGTTTTCATTAATGTAGGGTAGTGGGAGGAGATCTCACCATCTACAAACACACACACATAGTCCCGCCTCTAACCAATAGGGACCCGAAATTTCGCTCCCAGTTTGATTAACGTCAATATAATCAATGTAGCCTTTACACGGTCAGTATATTGACGAAAGTCTGTGTTGACTTAATAATATTGATCGTGTAAGGGGCCCTTTAGATACCCTTATTGAAAATCCTAATTCTCTAGGTACTATACCATTCATAAATTTTACATTAAAAAATATACGTCGATTGTGCGGCGAAACGTTTTTCTTCCTAGAGCATTTATTCTAGCAAATGAATCATTGCATCACTTTGTATTTTCCTATGTTTTTTCTTCTTAGAACGTCGACATAAATCAGGGCCATTCTTTGATCTGACTCCTTTATAACTCGAGAAACAACAAATAGCACATGCACTATTTACTAAAACTGACGTTCTAGAGTTTAATATATACAGTAAATAAAACATGGCAAGTTTTTTTTTTAACTTTTGTTAATACAATAACGTTTTTATTTATATTAATGAAGCGCAAATTAAATAACCATAGCTATAGAAATAAATAATCAGATATTCATTAATGTCTACTTTTAGTTTATTCCTTTGGTCCAATTTCATTCAAAATTCATCTTTTGTTGTTATATGTAATTACTATTTATCTTTCGTCTATTTATGTTTTACTACGATATGTTACTGTGTTATATAAAACTATCAGATACATAAAAGTCATTAACAGATTAAATTATCAAATGAAGTTTGTTTTTCTATGGACTATACAATAATTTTCTTTTCATCAGTAATGTACTATTTGAAACATATTTTTATATATTATCCTCAGGTAGATTTTAGATATATTTTGGAAATTAATTTATAATTTCATTTCATTTCATTTACATCCTGGATTTTATTTATTATTTTTTTATCAGACCGTATATTACTTATTTTATGTGTGTTTATATATGTAAATGTGTTTGTATATTATTCTTACTTAGATTTTAGATTTATTTTGTAATTTAATTTGTAATTTCTTGCCTCTACATCCTGGATTTTATTTTTTACACCGAATATTACTTATTTAAATTAAAACTAAAATATATATCCTCTATAGTTTTATATAATTTATATAATTTATATATATAGTTGTTATATATATATATATATATATATATATATATATATAAAATTATATATTTTATATAATTATATATATAGTTATAGTTTTCTTTTCTCTTGCAACGGAGAATTATCTCTGGAATCAATTAAAAAATAAAGGTTTATTTCCTACATTTACTAGTGGGTCTCCAGGTCTTACTCGCTCATAATCCTTAAAATGTAATATAATTAATGCATACTTTCGCAGGCGTAATTTCTGTTTATTGTAAGTTCCTGCAATTAATAAATTAATTAATCAACTCGATTAAAATTAATTAATTAAAGTAGGTAATACCAGAATTTTTTTTAAATTATTAAATAACATAAGTTGCAGTGCAGAAGTTAGTGACTGAGTATTTTCTCCTTGTTTTTGTTTGAAAAGAATTTTTTTCACTAATGCTTACATAAAGAAACTTTAAAATCAATTGATCTGTCGAATTTCTCACGCATTTTTTTATTATTATGTCTTCCTTATTGTTTCTGCCAGCATCTAACAGCTTTTTTATTTTAATTTTTCTTAATATTTTCACTTTTGTATTTTTACATTTGTATATTTTTTTTACTTAGATCATTTGTAGCTAACAGTTTTCAACACATCTTGTTATTACCTTTGTTATCAGTAGGTGTAATAAATCTTGTAGTAGAAATATCTTGTTCCCAGCTTGAGGCGTATGGTAAGAAGAGAATTACTTTTTTAATGTTCCTTTCTTTTAATTGTTCTCCCTCAGCTCTATCTTTATTAAGTGTCAAGCATTTATTTATTGCTTCTAATTTTTTTCATAGTTATCTATTTAGGTTAGAGTTATCTGCGTTATTTTTATTAGTTTAAGCATATCTGTATTATGTATGTATCCTCTGGTTGCTTTTTTATCTGAATGTTTTCACGCTCCCATCTTTAATATATGCATTATCTTCATTCTTTTGTTTGATGTCTCATCAAATCTCCACAGATTCATCGGAGATTTTCTTATTTTGTTGAGTATTTTTTGCAATATTTCTTTTGTCATCTCCAGCAATTACCTTCAAGTTAGCTTCATTGTTTCTAGTTCTACATATTCTATGTCTATAGGTTAAAATATTTAAAATAACCTTATGGCAAATTTTTAAGTTTGGTTTTATCTATTTTTTTAGATTTTCGTTAAGGAGTTCTTAATAATTTATTCTCTTAAAGTTATTTACCTCTGCCAATATTAAGAGATCTTGTACTCTAATTAGGTGATAAAACATGAAACATTACCATTACTCCATTTTTAGTAAAATATGAATTAACCATTAGTTTCTGTTTTTGCCGGTTCAGCGTAACCAAGAGAAAAAAAGAGTTTTAAATTCTTGGTGAAAGTATTTAAAAAATATTCACAGAGAAGTAGAAAATAATTGTGGAAGGTACTGAAATCATAACAATAATGAAGGCTTAGCAAAGTTATATATATATATATATATATATATATATATATATATATATATATATATATATATATATATATATAAATACAATATATTCAGAAACCAGAATATATTCATCTCTTCCAGCACCTCTCTGGTAATCTGGAAGATGTAAAGGGAGGAGTGGCTGCAAAAGGAAGAATGATCTTATAGGAGATGATGGCAAGAGAAAATTCTGGTGACCGAAATACAATAATAGTAGACATATATATATATATATATATATATATATATATATATATATATATATATATATATATATATATATATTATATAGATTACCAGTAATATATATATAGATTACCAGAGAGGTGCTGGAAGAGATGAATATATTCTGGTTTCTGACCAGAATACTTCTCTAAAAGTTTACTCAGCTTGTATTCATTTGATCCACGGGCGCATATACGGGGGAGGTTTTCGGGCTGAAGCCTTCCCTCCCCAAAATGGTAAAATATAACCATGTCTTATGAAAAAAAAATTAATAATTACCTCTAAAAGTATAATTGTTCGTGTAATTACATTTAACAGTACTTAAAGAATCACTTGAATTCTATTTCATATAGGTAATTAGTTATTTTTCTTCCTAAGTAATTATCGTTATGTATTTAAAAGAAAAATCTTTCGAGTTGAAGCCCCCTCAAAAATAAATCCTGGATCCGCTCGTGGTCTGATGCAATAACTGATCATCTGGAAAATGGAAGCTGAACGAGAAGTCCTTATGAATCCTCACAACCATAAAGATTTCGGTACGCCTCAACTTACTTCAGAAGCTATTAATATTTGAATATAACTATTCTTGGGTTTGTCGGAACCAGGAAGAAATCAATTGTATTTATTTTTATTTTTTTAGACGATTTATTGTTTTGTAAATACATTATTTTTTATTGATAGTTTATTGAATACAACAGTATAATAGAATAAAACATAAATAAATGAATTAAAAAAAAAATAATGACCCATGAGAATATTAAAGAACTATAATTTTTAAAAAATCATACTACATTCTTTCTTTGTCTATAATTCTAATTAAATGTTTTCTTTAATATGTCATATATGATAGAATTTGACTGAATGTTATTTAATTTAACCTATGTAAGGATTACAAAATTTTACATTCGACCGATAAATAGAGTATAATTATTTATATCTATTTTTCAAAAATACTGCGGTTGCAGTTTTGCTTCAATATTATCATTGCTTTTTTTTTCTTTTTATAGATTTGGTTCGTTTGAAATTGGTTTTTGTTGGGACAGGAGATAGGAGAAAAAAAAATGTTTTTAGTTCAAGTTATTTCTAACACAAAATGTAATTTTCATTTCGAATCCGTAGAAAATATTACATGGAGTATGAACCCCATTAATATTGTTTTGAGGGAATATCTGGGTGAAAAACTCATGTATAGTGAATCGAGCGTTTCGCCTCACTGTGCGTCGATTGGAGTGTCGTATTCGGGCAGATCTTGAAGATTTCGATTTTGGTATGGATTAGGGCTATATTATTTGTATTATATTACTATATAATACTAATAGGTAACATAATATTATTACTTTCCTCTCCTCCACTTCCTCTCTACTAGAAGGAAACCACCTCTTGCTCAATGATAAAAGCCCTTCCCTCCCCACCACTGGTGGTCTGTGAGCGCGAACTCCATGAATTCCTTTCATGATTCGAATTCTTGGTCCAGCGAGATTGTTAATTAGCCCATAGAGGTCACTAGCTATCGATACCACTCGTGGAGATTACTCCTCTCACGGAAAGATTACTTCCAGCTCCATGCGGTCTGGATTTGAAAAGCCTCGCCGCAAAGACCGTCAGGATATCTGATTCGGTTCCTGAAATGGTCTTAAGAGGATTCTATACTAATTTTCGAATATTTCCCATTTAGTTAATTCGTTTTCTGGAAAACGGAGGTGATACAATTATTTGCTTCCCCCAAGGTTAAAGTGGAATTCGTTTGATCTTGTGTACTTATTAATCTGCTCTTAAAAGTCCTACATGTGCACTAACATAACATATAATTTTCATTAAATCTTGAAGGTGAAATACGTAAATCAAACCATTCCCGCTTTATTTTTCTCATTCATAAATAAAAGTTTGCACTGAATTAAGTGACTTATAGTGTATAGTTTCCTTAGTGACTATTTTTATGAAGGCTTTATACATTTTGATGATTTTTTCTGACTCCAGGACACTCGGGATACCAGGAAATGAGGCAGCAGATAAAGCTGCTAAAGAAGATTATATGAATATCCCACATCTCCAAATATACGAGCCGAGTGATGTAAAAACATTTCTAAAAGACTGAGTACGAATAAATTCGGAGGCCGTTTGGAATGAAATTCCACTGACTAATAAATTTAGAAATATTTTTTTAAAATACAAAACAGTAGGTAAGTGCTGCAAGAGGAAACAAGAGAAGAAGTGGTAGTGACAATGATGAGAATTGGTCATACTAACCTGACTCATGTCCATTTAACAACAAAAGTGGACCATATTGCGATACTTGCCAGTCCCCGCGAACCATGAAGCATATGATAGAAGATTGTACATTACTATATCAAGTCTTTGTAAAAAACAAAATACTCTCGTTGTAGAGAACTAGCATTAAAAGATTCAGTAAATTCTGATTTTAAAACAAACACAATTGTACCATAGAATATAATAATTAATTCAGTACATCAAAAGAAACTTTTTTGTTATTATTTGTAACAATCAGAAAGATGTTACAAATAATAACATCATAACTCAAGGGCGTAATAACCAAGTTGTTGATCGCTTAGGACAACCCTTAACCTAACCTAACCTTTATACTTTTTGAAATATAATTTTATTTTTTTTTCGAACAATTTAAGGGTTAATTTGCTTTTCAGGTCTGTGAAAGAATACAAAAAACAATCGAAACTCATTAAAAAAAAAAATAAGATTAAATTTTTTTTTTTTTTTTGTGTTAAGAACTGTTAGTGAAATCCCTTAACTAAAATTCTCAATCCATGCAGCTTTTATCTGAATGCAACAAATAAAAGATTTTTCTTTTTTTTTTTCCATTTCTGTATTAAATAGCTTTAATAATTACCAATATAGCATGTCAGGTATTTGGAAGGAAAATACCAGAGATAGAAAAATGCTACTAAACTTTAGTACTGAGTACAAAGTATTTTGCTTAAATACTGACCTTTCTCGAATACCAAAGAATATAATTACTACTTCAGTTGATGTCAAACCATTTGCTAAAGTAGTGATTGAATTCCCAATGGTGATTCAATTTGAGGAAAATATTTGGTAATTGGGCCTCTGGAAAATACCCAGCAGTATTTCTTCTTGGTCTTATTAAGTATCTAATGAATAACATAATTAAATGATGAACTAAAAGTAAAATAATAAATTAAATTAAATAAAAAATCACAACATATTAGATATTTATAGGCAGTCTGTTAAAAAAATACCTGAAAATTATTTATTAAAACCTTATGGTTAAGTGTGATCTCTGTCAAAACACACAACCGTTACTAAGAAATAGTACTTTCTTGCAAATTATATTTCTTGACTCTTCGTGAGTTGAAATAGTGTAGGTCATGGGCGAAGAACCTGCGCCCTCCAAATGTTTTCGCGCTGTCTTCATTTATTTAGCGATAGAATTAATTAATATTAAACTATTTAATTTACGAAAATTACTTGAATTAAATTGAATATATATGTATGGGTGTTTATTTACTTATTGATAAATAATATCTACAGTGAAATATAAAATTATTGCGGCCCACATTATGCCTGCCTAACCTTAAAGATAAGAGTATCTTTCCCTACTATGGTATATGTTTTTTAAATGAATATATGATATCAGATCTATCATACATGTTTTGTACTATAAAGTTATGCCCAGGGGCATAGTAATATTTTTTTCTTTTTTTATATTCAATTAAATAATGGGTTGCACCCTTGCGAGATCGAGATCCTGAAGTGGGTGGAATAATACCACATAGCTTGATTTTTGGATGAGGTATAAGGTAAAAATAATTCGGTATACAGCTCATAAATAACTCCATAATCCCGAACTGTCATTATGCCTGCCGGTGGAGGTAATAAAATTTATGCTCAGCTTTTTCCAGGCTGGGAGATAATACTGTTTTATGGTTCGCCGATGATGTGGAGTATTTACTGATCTGTGAGGTATGAAATATGAGCGTCTTATTGTTTCGTTTCTTATTTTGGCTACGACGATTTCTTTTCTTACTTTGTCCCAGTTACGATGAGGGGCGTTGCTTAACGTTGAAAGAAATATTACTATCACCAAAACATTATAATACGGAATCGTATGTTTTCAAGAAAAAAAAAAATCAAAATCTTCATGTTTCAGTTCTACTATAATAATAATAATAATATCCTTTATTTCTACACACAATATGAAAACATATAAATGAACATAATATTTTAATTCTAACATTCAAATTTGTACAAAATCAATATTGTAGACGAATTTAAAGTTCGATGATTTTTATCTCTCCTGCAACCTCACCATAAATTTCTTTTTCTGCTCGTAATCTGTTGCGTCGTAGGTAGATCACAATACTTGTCTACTTTTCCACAATATCTTCTCATGTTTTCACTTAAACGTCTTCAGGAACATATATAAATCATTAATTTACTCTAGTTATTTTCTTTTATTATATTGTAGCACTAAAATTGGTTACCTATAAAACTTATTTAGCATTTCTTTTCACTTTTATTTCGTTATTAGTATGTTGTTGTTTTTTGTGCCAATATTATAATATTTTAATCCTTGTACCCATCTGCTTTCATCAATATATCCTCCAAAACTATGTATATACTAATTTTATTACTTAGATTGTAGTTACTCTTTATAGTAATCGGTCATCTGGCCATATTTATTGTCAATTGGTTTAGACAATATTGTTATTCTTAAGGGACCTAGTCCCAGAATAAAGATTATTTTCTACTTCTATTTCTGAATAATGTCCTGATTTAGATTAAACTCAGTGTATCAGTGTATTATTAAGCAGTTTTTAAAACAATGTAGGTTTTATTCTTATTGATGTTCTCTAACGGGGCTTTAATGGCTAATTTTCAATATTAGCTTCCTACCAATTTCACATTAATCTTTAATATCAAAAATAGTTAAATATAAAATATTTGAGAATTTGATAATTAACTAAAGGAGAAATATTATGTACATACATGCGGTTTTCACATATGCTATCGTTGGTATTATTTAATATTTAATTATATATATTACTTTATCTATACTTAATTGTACATATAAGGATAATTAAACAAATACAAATACCCACAATGAAATATAAATAAATATAGCATCTATAATTTTTGCTTTCACTTCCATTTTATCTGAAAATACTTATTTCTGATTAGAAGAGGGTGGTAAGTGAAAGTCGTGTGATGCGCCCACCAGGTTTTTTTTATTCTATTCTTTATTTCACAGCTTATTTATCACCTCCTGTCCAACTTACAATTCGAAGTTAATAATAAATCTTGGTGGTTAAGACCTGAAATGTCCATTAAATAATGATAGGATCGATTACAGCGCTATCTGCATGCATAAATGATAAGCCATCAACAAGTTAACGGTCAATGCTTAACTTATCAGTTTTCCTCAATCGACACTCGCACTCCCAGCAATCACTTTGAACCTCGAATATTTGTCAAGCTTTCGTTCTACAGTCTCCGTTGTGTACTGTTTTTCGGACCTGTAAGTGAACTCTGATCGTACCAATGACTTGTAACGTTGTGATCTTTGTTCTGAGAAGCAGAAGCTACAAGTACATGACACAAGTTAAAATCTGACCAAACTGCTTTTGTCCATTTCAGGATGGTTTCTCTCTGACATCAGTGCTGAGTTTTATCTTGGTTTATATTTTGAGGCTGCACAATGCCTCTACGAGCAACAGGAAAGTATTCGTGATAGTTTGATGTCCACGTTGTCAGCAAATAAAAGAAGTTGCACTTGCCAATTAATAATTGTACCTGTCGTTTGGATATCATTCTGTGGAAGGAAACATGTTTACATAACATTTTGGTACTATGCCGTCTGAAATTTGATTATTATTAGTTTTAGTAGTTCTTTGTAGTAGTTTTTCGTCTTTTGTGCATCATTCCATTTCAAATCACTGATGAAAAATAAATTTTTAACCTACACTTTTCCGATTTCCATAAATTGTGTTAACTTAATTATATCTATTATGTATATTACAAATCTTTTTTTTTAGTGGAAACTTCTTTAGCCCCTCATTTTTTGTGTGTAGTGAATGAGACTGAGCCGTCATGCTCGGCTATGTAACGCTCATTCGGGTATAGTGGGCTCGATTTGAGTAATTATTGCATTGGATTAAAATATCTCAGAAACTAAAAATTCGACATGCATACTGTAAGCTAGGAAAATGTTCAGCGTGTGATGTTTTTGATGCAGAAATGTGATGTTTTGACAAGGAGGTGGCATCTCCATTTTGGAAGCGACTGTATCATTCACTGATCTTAAGTACTTCGAAGTGGTTGGTCCTACGAACTTGTGCAAGTTTGCAGATCCTACTGGCCTTTTTTGATAGAGTATAGGACAGCCTATAATAAACATTAATGAGGCCACAATGCACCTAAGTCGGGAATCAAAAAAAAAAATCTAGGTAGTCGAGCGAGCTTACGTGTTTGCAGTACACACGTTGCCCGATAACCACGAGTTTCATTCCCGGTGTGGGGAATTTAACTCTAGCATTCATTCCTTGCCCTCTCCCCGGACCGGGGAATAAACCCATATACTCTAGAAATATTTCAGACAAGCGGAACAAAACAGAAAAGAAGAGGCGTAGAAGGACTGGAAAGACAACAGAAAACAACTTATTATAAAATAATTATAAGAATACGAATTAAACTTGGTTCAATAAGTGAAATGTTTAAACAGACTTTTTGATCAGAATATTCTGTCCTTAATTGGCAGGATGAGCTATTGGGGTACGGGATTGATGGGCGCCATAAATCGTTTTAACAGTTTTGCCAGACGAGTTCATTACCCAAAAAGTCAAACCAAGGGATAACAGACAGAGAGAAAGAGAGTGAGAGATAGGGACAAAGATAACTCTTGCATTGGTGCAAATATGCCTCGTGCAATCCTCCCATTACCCAAGTTATCAACCGTCGCCCCGTTATGGCGGATTATCAAAATAATTCAACAATTACACTTTTACACTTAAACATCGTTACTAATTCCCTTTGAAAAGAATCGAGACGTGACAGTATGCATAACCTCTTTTGCAACTGAACTGCAACAATTTTTGTTTGCGTTCTATCCTATTATTAGAAATGTATGTTTGGTCTTGTGGATATTATTGAATCGTAGGTTTATTGAACCCGGAGATTTCTCGAATAGGGAATACTTGGAATGAATTGTTGGGATCTATTTCGTTGTACACTACATAAATACTTACGTCCTAGTTGAAAAAAAAATCCAATTTACTTAAAAAAAAAAAAATACTAACCGTTTATTGTAGTTGATAAGTTGTAGAATACATATATGGTGGAGAGAGGAGATTATTAAGGAGTAATAAATATTACCAATTGGGTTTTTTTCAGAATTCCAGATTTCTTGAAAATTTCAATTATTTGTTTGGGAGAGGAGGGAGGAAGAGAAACATCTACTCTAAACCTCTCCATCCCTTAAATCCGCTAGTAGTTCGAGAATTGTTTTTTTTTTTTTTGTCGATTGCAAAGGATCGTTATTGAGAAAAAAATCTAAAAATATACGCACTTTAAATGCATTTTGGATTCGGTTGGTTAAGTTGGTGAGCCACTGTGCTTCTTTGCTCCAGGTCTTGGATTTCAGTATGGCTGTGAAAGGTTATATATTCTCTTTTATCAATCACGATTCGACTATGAGGTCAGGAGACTCTCTTAAGGTACAGGCTCTATAAAGTGGGTAGTCTGAATGGGCGGAATGATTCACTCGTCCCCAAAATATTTATTGCCCGGCAACCTAGTAAACAGAAGGTTGCAAGTTTTAATCGATCGCTCTCTCTCCTGGACCTAAAAAAATCTCGTATTACTGAAGAGGAGGGAATAAAAGTGTGAACTCTTAATTTAATAATTTATCAAGGTGAAAAATCTAGCGGTTAAGTGTTAAATCGGTCAAATCACCTTCTTGCACAACTGGTAACCAAGGCCTAATGTAAATGATAAATCCAGGCCCTCCAAGGAGTGGTGCATGTTTGTAGATAATTTAAATTAATTTCTACTGGCCTAATAACTATTTTATATTTTAATTTTTGCTATATTTTAACTTTAAACTTTAAATTTGTAAAAAATCGTTTGTAATGGGTTAGTTATACATTGGTCAACTGTTGGAAGGTGGAGGTCAACGTGTAGTGTTTTGTTAGTCACGTATCTCTGATACACCTCTGAACATGAGGAGGAGTCTAAAAAGGCATTGGATGAGAGATCTCCTTTCTTAAACCACTTAAGTAATTGAAACAAGTCAGGGAAGAGGTGCTGTTGAGTACTTTCCTTCCCCATGCCTCACATGTCGTTATATCTTGTATTTTCAACACATTAGCGGACTGTCAATAAAAAGTTGACAGGTTCAAATAAATTTATTATCCAAAAAATATTTTCATTATAATTTACCTATATTTTATATTATAATTTTGTTGTTGCCATTTTTTTTTTTTTTTTTTTTTTTTTTTGTTATATAAAGTTATGTGATGTTGAAGTACCACAGGGGAAGTGAAAAATTTCTCAACATTTTAATAACATGAAGGAATGTACAGCATAAAAGATTGTAGGTAAGGTAAATAAATGATATATTTTATATTATTTAGATATGATATTTTTATATTATTATTTATTTAACACGTCCACTGTACTTTATGTATTTTTATGAATTAGGTTAGGAAGAGATAGGAGATAATATGAGAAGTAGGAAAAATGTATAAGGAAAGAGAAGGAAGAGGAAGGAGTATAGAATGATAATAAATGAATGAAAGAAATAGTAAATAAAAATAAAAATAAATAAAAAAAGGAAAAAATATATTTAAAAAATTATAATAATACATATATATAAAAAAAATTGTATACTATGCTCATACATATTGCTAACCCTATATAATTGTATATTAGTTTTAAAAAAATTGTCTGTAGTGATTAATAAGTATGCTGTTTTAGCAACCCAATGTAATTGGGCAGCATCCTTTTATTATAATGAAGTGATTCTCTCTCCTAGAAGTGTATTGCCAGGTAATTTCGTTTAAGTAAATATTTCAAGTGCTATCCAGAAATTTTTCGACTTGTCAAGATTTCATGGAAAAATTTGATTTCTCGTTTTGATTGTAATAACCTTATCTTCATCTACGAACGATATAAAATTCATTCATTTGAAATAAAAGTACCTAATTATATATTTGTTAAATTACCAGATATTGTGGTCACATATTGATTTGAAATGTTATCCAGAAATTGTTCTACTTGTTAACTATGCACTTAAGGCTTTATGGCTTAGAATGTTCCATGTATGTCCTAATTATTTTAGTATTTTTTTTAACTATTCGCGTTTACGCATGAATTAATAAAATAAAATAATTAATATTGCGGAAAAATAAGCAAATTATTTAATACTTATAGCCAAGCAGCTAAAACGGGAACCGAAGTTATGCCTACCAACTACCTACATAGAGTAGGGAAAGGTCCGGGCGGGAGGGGAGGTGAGGAATGCAAACGACTTGGCACAATGACTCAGCTTGACCCCTTAGCCATTCATCTCCCCGGAGATATTTAATGGAGGAGCTATCTCAGGGCTTTTATTATATCAACATTTATTTGATTTTTTTTTAATTACTTAAAAAACTTATGAAGTTGATTTTGCAAACATAATTGTGTTCTTTGTTTCAAATGAATGGAATTTTATCATTCTTCGATGAAAATAATTTTTTTTCTTTTCGTACATCATTATTATTATTTATTTTTTTTTTTTTGTTATTTATGAATTGAAAAGATTCAGTATCACTTTTGGCATAGCACTATGATGCATAAAAAATAATAGGTTGTTGTTTTATCCATTTTCTTTTCTATCTACAAGATTGTATATATTTTAAATATATTTCATTTTTTACATTCCTCTATTTGAATATATATATCTTTTCCTATCTTAATCTCCGTGTTTGTTTATAGTTTACTATACTATTGCGAGTATCTCATTCTGTGATACATAAAAAATAGGAGATTGTTAGTTGTTTTTATGCATTTTCTTTTCTATCCACAAGATGGAATATATATACATATCTATGTATAAAATGTATTTTATTTTTTACATTACTCAATTTTAAACTGAAGCTTAATTTAATAAAAAATTGGCTTTATCTCAACTTTGTAAAAACTGACAAATGACCGTTCTTCAATATGAGGACACTCATATATAGAAAAGATATTTGATAGACTGTATAATATATTCTTGTAAACAATTAATTACCATACAAAAAACTGTTGAAAACATTAAAGCAAATGTTTACATTGCGAGAAACGTTTTTTTTTTTAATGTTTGAGATATATATATATATATATATATATATATATATATATATAGTATATATATATATACTGTTTGTTTATAGTATACAATACCAGTGCAAGCTCTCATTCTAAGTTCCTAAGTAACATATCCAAATAATTTACTTTATTTTAATTAGTTTTTTTTTCTTTTTGTCCCTGCAATTGTTTTCTAATGAATTAAATTTAATGTCCCTTCCTAATTGTATTTATCTATTTGTTCTTATTTTATATCTCTTATGCCTGTATGATGCAATATTGTGATCCCGTTGCTCATCTTCTGTCATTAATATATCTTTTATCTATTTTTATATTTTGAATGTTTTAGCTGTTTATGTTTTAACATAAATAGTCAATACTTTTATAGTTGAGAAGATTTTATTTTATTTTTTTAAGAATAGAATATAAATGAATTTGGTGAGCGCTTCACACGACTTTCACTTACCTACCCTACCCTCTTCTTAGCAGAAATAAGTATTTTCAGACGAAAGGGAAGCGAAAGTAAAAATTACGGACGCTATATTTATTTATATTTCATTGTGGGTATTTGTTTAATTATCCATATATATACAAATTTTAATTTTTATATCGCTGTAATCTACACAATTAGATATTAAATAATACCAACGATAGCTTTTATGAAAACCACATATGTATATGCACATGATATTGACGTATTCTGTATTTCGTTAAGCTCGTGTTACGTATGTATTATGTTAAGCCTGTTTTAATCTTCCGGGCGAGTTAGTATACTTTTGGTTAATCCATTTCAATTATTATCCGTTACAATCTCTTATTTCTCCTTTATTTAACTATCAAACTCTCTCATATTTTATATTTAACTATTTTTTATATTAGAAATCAATGTGAAACGGTAAATTTAAAAAAAAAAAATTAAAGGTACTTTAGAGGAAGCTAATATTGAAAATTAGCCATTTAAGCTCTGTTAGAGAACTTCAATGAGAACAAAACCTACATTATATTAAGAACTATTAAAGAATACACTGATATAGTGAATTTAATCAAAATCGGTAGAGCCTTTTTTGAGAAAATCGTAAGAATATGATACATCGATGATATAAAGTACCGTTTCTGGTTTGCCGATTTTGGCGTAAATGTTGCTGTAACCTACAAGACTTTATAAAAACCTCAAATACGCAGTTTCAGTTTTGTACGAAATTGAGCTATGCTGTTCAAATACATACTGACACTCACAGAGACCATTTTGTGGGACTTGGTTATTTGGACTCAGAGCACCTCTAAACTTGTGTTTCCGTTGAAAACTCAAATTCGAAAATTTTTACGATCTCAATAATTATCCTTACTATATATTAAACCTATAGGCACGTGAAAATAAATAGCTAAATCAAATTTTTCCGTACAGCCTTGAGTAATACGAAAAATTTCTGGATAACATGTGAAATATTTACTTAAACCAAATTCTATACTCTGTATCATTTATTTACATTACCTACAATCACTAATGTTATAAATTCCTTCATGCTATTGTTAGTATACTTTATCCATATTATTTAAATTTTGTCAATATTTCTAAATTGTGCAATCGAACAGGAAATCTTACACTTTCCCTATGTTACTTCATAAGCAATCAGAGATGAGAAGAAACAAAGTGCAATATAATTATATGGTCATTTGAAAGGTAATTACTCCCTAAAAATTTGTAGCACTACAACCCATTGAGGATCTGAAGTCATTACTTATCTTAATAAAGAAGTACTGTCTCTTGTTCAACGTTTGCAAGGATGTGATTTGACCAATATAACGCTCAACCGTCAGGTTTTTCATCTTAATAAATTATTTATTTAAGAGTACCCACTTTACAGAAGCTGTGTGTGCCTCAGGAGAGTCTTCTGACCCCAGAGTCAACCCATGACTAATGAAACTATATATATATATATATATATATATATATATATATATATATATATATATATATATTTTCATTTATTTATTTATTATGTCTATACTATCTCCTAAATGTAACTAACTTTTGAATCTGATCATTTTATATATGTTCAGTATTTTGTTGCTGTTATAAAGTTTTCTAAGTGATTATTTGGTGTTTTATCTTTTTAAATAGTTTTTTTGTTCAAAACTTATTTATTGATAAATATTACAATCTGTCTTAATTAAGTGTTCTGAGAGAACATTCACACTACATTTATAAAAGCATAAACAAATAAAGTAATAAAAATGTAATACACAGAAATAAAATAGCAAAAGGAGAAAAAAATATATAAATAAATTATAATAATTATAATAAGAAAGGGCTTAGCGAACCCGAAGGTTCGATGCCGACACTTCCAATCGCTTATTATACACCTCTCTCCACCGTTCGCCGTCAAAACCCAATCCCTTCAGATCGGCTTTAATGCAATCTTCCCACCTTCGCTTCGCTCTACTCCTTGGACGCTTACCGGCACAGCAATATCAACCTTTTAGGAATTCTCTCGTTAGTAAGCCCAACAACTTTACAAGCCCATTTGATTCGCCGCGATGAAATTACCTCAATTATATTATCTGGATACAGTTCACGCAATTCGGCGTTGTGTAACCGTCTGAATTCTCTGGTTAACTCATTCTTCTTCGGTCCAAATATTCTACGCAATAGTATAAAATAATTATAAAAAATAAAGTAATAAAAAACTGAATAAATGAAATTAAATGTACTTTAGAAAGTAAATTAAACATTTTAGACGTATATTTATACAACATATTACATACATATACATATACAACATATTCACATAACATATACATTACATAAATATACATATACAACATATAACATATACAACATATTCAGTGCATTACTGAATATATTTATACACTTATATACGATCATAGATTGTAAAAAAAAAAAAAATATAATAATAATAAAATAAAATAATGTTATGTATACAATCATTGTTATAGATGTAAGAATTTATGGCGTCATGAGAAATTTCTTCAATATCTTAATAATATATATCTATAGTAAATATCTATTTTTCTTATAACTTTATCTCCATATGTATTCTTTTTTTTTTTCCTTAGATATTTTGATGTGCATTACTGACCGATTTCGTGTTTATTCTATTATATGATGCATTATTTTATTTTTTCAGAAGTATCGTATAAATGTTTTCTTGATAAATTTTCCATTGTACTTTGCCTTTATTGTGATAAAATTATTTACCCTAACGTCATAATTTTATCATAATAAAGGCAAAGTACAATGGAAAATTTATCAAAGCTAATTAATAATTACGTTTACATGATTTAAAATGCATACTAAATATTTGCATTTATAACACATGGTTCGTTATAACTCCCCTCTCAGTACATACTCAAACAAATGCTTAAATTTACATATTTTTTTTCTGAATATTCCACTATTGTCTAGTTTTCGGTAGTAAACTTTAAATATTTTAAGTAGGCCTTGACCCAATATTTGTAATACAAATGACATATTTAACTTGAAAAAACAAACTTTGCTTTATTTATCCTCCCGCATTAAAATTTAATATCATATCACGAAGAGTACATAATCAAGTAAATCTCATCAACTGGATGAAAACCAAAATTCATGCGTAACAAAAATACTAAAGTTAAAACAATTAAAATGATTTAATAGAAAGTGTTAAAATGTTAAGCAATCATACATATACAAATGTTTTTCATGGAAATAAATATGTATATGTTCTTCTCTTAATCTGACTACAATATGCTGAAAAGTTAATCGCTTAATTTTATTAGAAGCAAACAAAATTTATGGAAATCTGTGCTGGCGCAATTACTCACAGTTTTTGACGTTTATGGTTGCTGCTCCAGTCCAACATATTGAAATTACAATGTCTAAAGCCATCTACAATAAACTTGAATCATTCTTAAACAGTGTAGATTTGCAGAGGTAATTTCTAAATTCTGCGCTAAACTCAGCATCGGATCCTTCTCTAAACTGGACGAAACTCGCTGAGTTTAGAAACTTGTCCAAACCGATGTTCACTAATACAGGAAGTTCATTGTTTGTTGTGTAAATTTATCAAATATTAAAATATATATATATATATATATATATATATATATATATATATATATATATATATATATATGGGAGCTGAGTAGCTCAATAGTAGGGCACTGAGCTTCCAATACTCAAGGTCCTAGGTTCAAATCCCGGCTATTGGCAAAAAAATTATTTATTCTGTTTCATGAGCCGTGGAATTACCCTTAGGTAAGGTGGCTCTCATGGGGCACACTCAGTCTCTACATAGTGGGTACTTTACATCTCTGATAGCTTATAAAGTAACATAGGGAAAGTGTAAGATTTCTTGTTCGATTACACAATTTTGAAATATTGACAAAATATAAATAATATGGATAAATTAATTAAAATAATTCATTAAGGGAAAAAACCTGGCAGTTGAGCGTGATCTGGTCTGATCACTGTCTCCCTGCATAACCGTTGACCTTGAAAAAGTACTTTTCACAAGACCCTTCATGGGTTGTAGTGGTACAAATTTATAAACTGTTATATACTGCGTAAATAGTGGGTAATCAGCATCATATAGCTTCTGTGACTGCATTCGCTGATGAAATAGTTGTTACAAACAAACAACAGGATGAATGCCAATAAAGCTGTACAGCAGGCCGAAATAGCTTGCCAAAAAATTGCAGGACAGCTAAAAAGGCTTAACATAGATGTTAATTCCGAAAAAAACAAAATGTATTCTAATTTAATTCCAAAAAGGAAAATAGAAATCTCCGAGTGACTTCAGAATTGACATACAAGCATAAAATTATTGACAAACTTGACATGTCTTGGCATACATTTCGACAGACATTCTGAAAAAAAAAATGAAAACAGTGAGATCAAAGACATCTAGACTCCAAAATTTAATTAGAACAAACAGCCTATCCTTACGTATGAAGCTCCTATACGACCATAATATTGTCGTAATAATTTGGAAAAATTCCAAACCACAGCCTTACGTCTCCAAAATGCAATTAAAAAAAAAAAATTCAACCTTTCCTCAATTCAGGCATCATCAGGACAAAAAGGAACAGCTAATTGAACATCAGTTCATGACATCCTAACATACGTACTCTGCTTATGGAGTATACGTTTGGAGATATATATATATAATAGATTTTAATTTTCCAAACCACTCTTTAGCTTATTAAAAACGAAACAAAGTATTTCCGTACTTTTCGGCTTCAGCTAATTCATGCCTACTTCGCCTAGTTAAACTTAATTATCCGCTCTAATCCTGTCAACATTTTTCCACAACTTTATCGCCGACGTAACGGAATGTGACGGAAACACAATGAGGTTGTGCAACAAATTTAATAGAACGCTGTATGCGACTGGAAAATTCCAATCTGTTGACAGGGGCAGCTTTCTCTGGAGCTATGCGTCATTCTCTAGAGCCGACTTTCCATCATCACACCGTAACGCGAGCTTTTGCTGAGTTTCGTGCTGCCCCTAGTCGAGGAGCTGGAAAACCCCCAGTCACTATCCACTGGGAAAATTCTTCACCGGATCATCTTTAATTTAATCCTGAATAACTTTATTTCATGGATTCGACTAGTGTATTTGTTCGCCCTATAAAGTGTTATTTCGTTATCGATTAAAGACAGTTTTGTTGCTTTATTTTTTCTTCATACCGTAAAACAGATAAAATATACAAAACAATTTTTTTCTCTCTAAACTCTAATTAAAGTATACTACTATCATTCAGTGACATTATACATTTGACAGCTATCTCTTTCCCTAATGGATTTAATGTATAAGTGATATCAGCGATACATGTTTATTCGTACATTACAATGAAGGAAGCAGATTCACTTAGAATTTCACTCAGTTCTAAGTGAAATTCCTAGCTGAACACACCTCCCTGAAGAAGACCTGCAAAGTCGGGTCGAAACGTCGGTTTTTAATAAAACAGTTTTACCACTATTTAGCCTATTTATGACCGCCACCCCGGACCATTTCCTTCCTTTATAATACAACGGTCAACTATTAAATATTCAGTACATCACTATGGTTTATAGTTCTTTAATTTAAAATAGAATAGAATATAAAATAACTTTATTCTGGGGCAAAGACCCTTTAGAGTAACATAATGGTACAACATTAAAAGATGTAATATATATTTTATGCCTAAATAAAAACAAAGAAAGAGAGAAAAGTAAAGATTAGTTAAGCATTTTAAATTCAAAACAAATAAACCTATATACAAAACACTTAAAACTACAAGACACTTAAAACTATGAAAATTTGAGTTCTACCAATGGGTAGTTTCTCTTCATGTTGTACATGTCATGTTACCAATTTCACATTTACTCATTGTATTTTCTATGTAATACAGTTGTAAATTCCATTAAAATAAGAAAAAAATAAAATTAAATTAAAAAAAATAAATAAAAAATAATATACAATCTAAAAAAAACTATGAACTGTGGTAAAACATTATAAATAAACGCTTTTACAAAAACAAAATTAAGAAAAAATAAATTAAATTCTTCTTTAAAGTAAATTCTGTTTTTTTGTAAAGAGAAAAGAAAGTCGAACCTGATAGCATAAAATTCTTGAGTATTTAAATGACGAATAACATGTAAAAACAAAGTTATTGAGAACAGGGGTGCCCATTCCTCCCAAGGTCAATGGCGCAAGAACCTACCCTCCTCCACTCCTCCCAAGATATTTTATTATATCTTCTTTTCTTAAATACAAAGCTAGCTAAGGTAGAATTAGAAAAATCGTAGATCACATACAATTACACTTTTTACGGTCTATTCCATGTTTCACCTTGTCCGTTTGTCCGAAAATTCATAATCATCTCGAAATTTTCCTCCCTCAGAAATTTAAAAATCCGTCAAAATATGTTCCCCTCAAAAATTTTGATAGCGCAATTTGCGCCATGAAACCCCCTTCTGGGTACCTCTGATTGTGAATAATATGTAAATACATCATTAACGGTAAGCAGGCATCTGACAGTTTTTGCAATAGGAGGGTTTTAAATGTAGATATGGAGGGAGGATGCCGAAATTTATTCCAGACAGAGCGAGCAACAGGCTCAGTGAGAAGGGGTGTAAAGTTCAGAAGGTTGAGATCTTGTGGAAAGGGAATGGACTGAGGACTTGATTTGAAGAAAGTTGTAGGCGTGAAACGGACGATGCATGATTGTTAATAATTTGATAGAGGAACGTAGCTAGGAATTATTGTCTTCGGAAGGAAGGGAAGGGCCACTTTAACTCAGTGTAGTGGTGAGAGACATGGGAGTATCTCCGGCTCCGGTTACAAATCTTACGCAGCTCTCTCTCTCTCTCTCTCTCTCTCTCTATATATATATATATATATATATATATATATATATATATATATATATATATATATTTTAAGTTGTTTACATATTATTATTTAAACTTATTATTAGTGGGCGGGGCGGCCGAACGGGATAACGTGTGTGCACAGCTCCGCCGTTGACCAGCAACCTGATCTATGAGACAATGGATTTAAAATAGTCACGAGTTCGCGCACCTGTGCCGAGGGAGTCTTTTAAATTCTCACCCACACACCCTGACCCGGGAAAACCCCGTAAAGCCTTAAAGGCGAGGAAGGGGAGGACCCTAAAAAAAAAGAAAATTACTTATTATTATTAAACATATTATTATTAAGTTAGTCTTTGGGCAAACAGGTAATTTGATCATTATTGTTATTCTGTGTGGACTTGATCCAGAATAAAGTTTATTTTTTCTATTCTATTCTAAATTTATTAAACATATTATTTTTTTTATTATGTCCGAAATATTCAAGAGATCGTAGAGTTTTTTTCCTCAATCTATCTTTTCAATAGAATTTTAGTTCATGGAAGACAAACATAAAAAGAAATATTTTAATTTTCAAATCTTAAACATGTGATAAGTATCCTATGGCAACCATAACAGCTTCGGGCAAAAATTACGATTTAT
The DNA here is from genome assembly GCA_928085145.1 of Nezara viridula. Lineage (NCBI taxonomy): Eukaryota > Metazoa > Arthropoda > Insecta > Hemiptera > Pentatomidae > Nezara > Nezara viridula. The sequence continues at coordinate 110,837,112 of OV725079.1, read as the reverse complement.
TTCGAAAACGGTACATTTGTGGGCTTTGAAACGCAGGACACGACAAAATCTTTGGACTATGGCAGATCTTGATGACGGTCTTAGGTCTTGAAATCTTTAAAGCACAATACATCCCTTCTCGATTCTTTGATTTTGAAACCTCCCAATTTTTTCTGTTTATATTTCAGTTGTTGAGGGAACTCAAAGGTTGACAGTTCCTTATTTTCTCAAAATTAAAATCCATCGTTCCTGAGAGATGGAAAAGAAATCTATATGTTACTATGCCGTATTATATTTAGTTTCGATTGTGTAATTTTTTTTTTCTATAAAAATTTATTTGCTCCTGTCAACTTATTGTTGACAATCAGCAAATGTGTTGTAGATACAGAAAATAATGACATGATAGGCATAGGGGAGGAAGTACTCAGCAGCACCTCTTCCCTAACTTGTTTCAATTACTTGGTTGTTGAAGTCTCCTTCTATTTATTCTTTTATTTACCAGATACGGGCGGGCATTTTTGGTTTCATCGATAAGGTATTTCACAGCGGTGCGGACATTTTTTTCCCAACCTTTAATCAAACAATGGCGGGAACGGGAGTGTAAAATGAAGAAGGAGTATTTGATCTGAATTAGTAATTTCTTTGTGGAACCTAACATCACGGGATTTCATTTAATCATAATGAAAAAAGTCATGGATTCTTATCTCCAAGTTACTAAATAACATACAGTACACTTTTTAGTGAAACAGATTGGCAATGTTTTGGTGATTGAAAATAAGAAAGTAGGTTGTTGGATGCGATGGCGGTTGTACTTTCTCGCGGGTTTAGATGCGAGCCCAACCCCTGGCGGGGAAACGGAGAACTGAGAAAATTCTTTTCACTCGCCCTGTTTTCCACAGTCCCTCGCTAATTCCTTCAGTTCTATCTGGCACATTCTGGATTTGTCTGGATTCCGTGGACAAACCGTCTTGAAATTCTCCATAAACGATTCAAATTTCAAATTAATTTCTTATAAGTTGTTAAGCAAATATTCTTAAATTTCGAAATGGATGAAACAATAAAAATAACAATATCTCCTCCTTTTTATTTTCATATTAATAATCCCAAAATCAGATTAAAACTCTGTTTGATTTTTTTTTTCGTTCATACTCAGTAATAGAGTATGTGTGCATGGGATACTGGATAAATAATTTTCACATAACTTATAATACAGGTATGTTTTGCTGATAATTTCTTTGTATATCTGAATAAAGAATTTTACATATTATACACATACACTCTTTATTCGTATACCAGCATTAAACTGTATTCGAGATCTAATCGCTATCCCTACAAATATTATTTCACTAGCATCTAAATCGGTTTCGTAACCAAATCAAATACCTGTCCAACTCAATGCTAGAAATTGAGTATCATTTGATTCAGAATTACACGGTGGGTTAGCAAATCGTACTGTCAGTTTTTGTTTTTCTTTCAAAAATAAATAACGTCGATTTAAACATTTTACTAAGCCTCAAAAAAGAGGACAGTGATGAGCCGATGATCCGAGATGGGATTCAATTTGGTTTCCTAATACCGAAAATTCATCCTTTCCAAAATAATACACTGGCTCATCTTAATTGTAGTGTTGCTATGGGTGGAGATTATATGTATTATTTCTTGTTAATAAATTTTTAGATGAGATTTTTATGTGATTAGCCTTCTAATTAGGAATTGAAATACTCCTAGATATTTAATTTAATATTACTACTAGATTATTTACTATTTACTAGATTATTTTAACACCTATTTAAAAGAGAATCTCTTCTCCTTTTTTGTCGAAATTTATTGAAGAAAAGAAAAAAAAACATGATAATGATGTTTTTTTTTTTTTTTGTGCATATCTTAAACAGTATTCAATTTTGGCTAATTATAATCACGACGATTAGAAAAATTTCTGAATTTTCTAGACATTTTTTTTTAAATCATTAAATCAGTAATACTATTGAAATTTGGCAATATGTTTCTATAAAGTACGATGCAGTGATCTAATGCCGTATAATGATTAAGTCCTTTATTATTAAAGTTATTTTCTATTACAATCGTAATATTAAAAACTAATATTTAAATTTTTTTTTCTCCTTAGATTTATCTGTACCTGTCAATCTGTAGTGACAATCAGCATGTCTGTATCGTTAAAAGTAAATTAAGTTGTTGTTTTTTTTTGCTGCTCATATTTCCGATAATGATTATTTTAAAGGTGCGTTTAGACATTTCACGAACTATAAAAAAACAAAACAATTATCTAACTCAATTAAACTGCGATATTATTGCTAAACCAAATTATTTGTTATATTTAATTTATTTAATTCATTTCTCATTTTATCCAAAAATAGATCCTATAATTTAACACTTTCTTTTTACAAATCTGTTTTTGTAAGTCACGTTTATGTTCAAATGAGAAAAAAAAGGGAGAAATTTTGTGGAATTGCACACGAAGAATAAAAATAAAACAAATCATTTCATATGTAAGAAAACAAGTAATACCATATATTAGTGTTCTGTATGCGGCTATATTTTAAGGAATTTTTAGTAATAACATTTTTCATATAACTAATTTTTATTTTGTAAAAGAAAAAGAATCTTTGAAAATGGAGCTTGGAGCCGAAACGTTAAAAAATAATAATTTTTAAATATTGTAAAAATGTTTTAAAAATTATAATAAAATACTGTGAGATTAAAAAGGAATTTTATAAAAAAAATAATCATATATAGATTGAATATAATAATTATTAAAAAATCTCACAAAAAAATATGGATAACCTAAAGAAAGTATCACAAACTATTAATTTTATTTCTCTTGATAGCGACAGCAGATGGAAAATATTAGAAACAAGAACCAAAAACACTAGCTTAGTGAAATAACCATTTATATATTTGTTGGTAATTTTAAAAAACATTGAAACTTAAAAAGGGCCAGTTTCGGAGCGAGAACTTATTTACAGATATAAGTGAACAAAGTAACTCGTTTGAAGACAGAGAGGAGCAAAAAAAAAAAGCTACTTTGAGTACTGAGTACCAAGTATTTTACTCAAATAATGACTTTTTTTGAGTGCCAAAAAACTTAATTACAATTTCAGTTGATTTCAAACGATTAACTAAAGTAATGATTGAATTGCCAATAGTGATTCAATTTAAGTAAAATACTGTGTACTCGTTACTCAGTGTAGCATTTGCCCATCTCTGCTTCAAGTTATGCGGGCTGATAATCATGTACGGGGGCGGCATTAGAGATCTAAAGCTTTGATAATTGGAATTTCTAGGATATATATGTCAGATATAGGCTCATGCTATACTCAGTAATTAGCACTGAGCAAATATTGGCACCCCTTTCTGAGTACTGAGGAATTTAATTACTGATTCATTTGATATACAGTGAATATTGATTAAATTCCTAAATGTAATAATTAATTTCAACTATAATATTCTATATTCAGAGGAGTTATAACAGAGGTATATACATGGTCTCCTATCATTATTAAAAAAATGTGATAGTAGTCATCAAGCACTACAAACTGTTAATATAGACAATCAGCAGATTTGATGGGATTGTGATGTTAATGGCATGACAGGCATGAAGAAGGATAATACCCAGAAGAACCTCTTCCTGGTCTTGGTTTGCTATCTTAAATCAGGAAAGGAGATCTCTCATCCAGCTCCTCTTCAGTCTCCTTCTAATGGGCATGTCAACAGTGGCCATGTCAGTTATTAATCTGTTATGATGACCGTTTAGTATAGTATATTAAAGGGTCGTTATATGTTGTTCAATTGTTGGAAGGTGGAGGTCAGTATGTAGAGTTTTATTAGTCACGTACCATGGCGCTTTTGTTATGAGTCGCAATAATTTTGATTGGAAGGTATGAAGTTTTTGTAGGTGGGTCTTTTTAGCGATGCCTTATATTTGTGATGAGTATGCCTAAATGGGTTTAAGTAAGTATGTATATGTATTCCGTTTCCGTCTCAGTTTAAATATTGAAGATTTAGAAAAAAGAGAGTCAAGTATTTTGAGTCGTTTGTTAAGTGTCTTATGTTTCATTTTTACCATATACGTTTGAGGAATTTGATTTTTGTCAATATAAACTGGAGAAAAATGTGATAGTAGTCATCAAGCATAAAAAAAAGTTCATATAGACAATCAGCAGATTTGATGGGATTATAGACGTTCATGGCATGACAGGCATGGAGAAGGGTAATACCCAGAGGAACCTTTTCCTGGTCTTGGTTTGCTACCTTAAATCAGGAAAGGAGATCTCTCATCCAGCTCCTCTTCAGTATCCTCGTAACGGGCCTGTCAACAGTGGCCATGTCAGTAATTAGTCTGTTGTGTAGTTTTACATGAAATCGTGAGTACAGAGTACTTATGTTGTTTATATATCAGAAAGTTGCTGTTATTAGACGTAAAATTTTGGACTGAAATGATTGTAGTTTTTGTGAGTCTATTTACTGAACCTTATATTTGTGAGGGTTTTTTTTTTTTTTTTTTTTAATTATCATCTGGCTAGTATTTTTTTTTATTTGTTTATTTAGAAATATTACATTCTGTCACATCAAGGACATTTATAATAGTGTTCAGAGAAAGCACACTCACACTCTATTTACAATAAAAAAAAAAAATAAAATAATACAGAAACTTAATAATAATAAATACAATAAATAAAATAAAAATAAATACAATAAAATAAAATAAATGTATATAAACAAAAGAACTAACCTAATCATACACACTCGGGCTTGAGTGGAGGATCTGGCCATTGCCAAAACTCCAATAGATGCTTATTTACAAAAGGTCTCTGGGCCACTGCCGCTTCAACCTTCGAGGAGGATTGTAAGGATGGGTGGTGCTGGATAGAGATTGTGCAAGGGGATTTGGATGATAGGTAAGGTTCTGGTGAAATTTGGAGAATTTTTCTGGAATAAGGTCTAGGACAAATGGGATATTAAGGTCATGGTGTAGGATTTTGTTATTTACATAGAACGGAGCATCAACTATTGTTCGAAGGACTTTAGATTGAAAGGATTGAATACGTTTGATGTTAGAAGCTTTTGCTGTACCCCACAGTTCAAGTCCGTATGTCCATATAGGTTTCAGTATTGTCTTGTAGATAAGTAATTTGTTTTCAATAGAAAGTTTGGATTTTCTGTTTAGTAGTCTGTATAGCTGGCCGTATCGTCGGTTGAGTTCTTGTCTTTTGAGTCTAGTATGTGGGTTCCACGTCAGTCTTCGGTCTAAATGAAAGCCAAGATACCGGACTGTGTCTGAGTAAGGAAGCTGGATGGAATTAAAGTGTACTGGTGGACAGGAACTGCGTCGGAGTGTAAAGGTAATGTGTTGGCATTTAGATTCATTAACTTTAATGCGCCAGTTATTACACCAGTGCTCAATCAAGGTGAGGTGGTTTTGGAGATTTAAGGATGCTATGTTGGGATCTGAGTCGGATGATAGAATAGCGGTGTCATCAGCAAAAGTTGCCAGGAAGGTATCGGGATGGACAGGGATATCGGCGGTAAAGAGGATGTAAAGGACGGGACCCAATACGCTACCTTGAGGAACACCTGCCTCAATTGGATAGCAATGCGAAAATTCAGTACCGCAACGAACTCGGAAGGTACGATCTGAGAGGTAGGAACGGAGAACAAGGTACAAGGACTGAGGAAGATAGTTTTTCAGCTTGGAAAGAAGCCCGGCGTGCCATACCCGGTCGAAAGCTTGAGCTATGTCCAGAAATGCACCCGAGCAATATTGCTTGCTTTCCAATGCTGCGGAAATATGATCAACCACTCGGAGTCCTTGTTGGACTGTAGAGTGTTGTGAACGAAATCCGAACTGATGGGAAGGAAGAGTTTGGGATTCTATAAAGGGTAGGATGCGTTTTAGGAGGATCTTTTCAAAGATTTTTGAGAGAATAGGAAGAAGGCTAATTGGTCTGTAGGACGTTGAGGTGTTGGGAGGTTTGCCTGGTTTCGGAAACAGGATAATAGTGGAATGTTTCCACAAAAGAGGAAAGTGGGTGGTTCGTAGGATGCTATTGTATATGTATGTAAGGAATATGACAGCTTTAGGAGGGAGTTGTCTAAGGATCTGAGAGGTAAGCAGGTCGTATCCAGGTGATTTACGGGTAGGTAGTTTTTGTAAAAGGAATTTGACCTCAGAAGGATTAACTGCTTTAGGCGGTAAGGAGAGTGGGATGGGTGAATTAAGGAATTCCTCTACTGCTGACGTGTGGGTGGGATTGGATTCTGGATGAGAGGTGAATGTAAGGGAAAGGTTTTTGGCGAATTCTTCGGCTCTATCTTCGTCAGATGCTGCCCAAGAGCCATCACCTCGACGGAGAGGATGTGATATGTGATGGGGTTTTAGGATATGTTTGGTGGTCTTCCATAGGGAATTGTCATGAGAAGAGAGGGAAGTGAGGTAGGAGTTGAAGGATTGGGAGCTGAAGGTGGCCAATTCTATCTTTAGTTTTTTGCAAAAATAATTATAGGATTGGCGATCGGTGGGGTGTCTAGTACGTTGCCATAATAATCTGGCACGGCGTTTGGTATGGATTAGGTCTATGAGGTGTTGAGGTAACTTATTTTTCTTAGGAGTTCTTGAGGAGTGGTTTGGAAAGGAAGCAGTCCAGATTGCTTGTTGGATAGTGGTGGTAAAAAAGTGTACGGTATTGTCAAGGTCATCTGGGGTTTTCAGGGTCATTCTGAGGTCAATTTTATCGGTAAGGATTTGGTGAAAGAGTTTCCAGTTAACTGGGCCTCTGATGAAGGACGGTGGAGAAGACTTAGGAATAGGAGCTAGAGATAATTGGAGTAATAATGGACTATGATCTGAGGATAGTTCGCCAAGAGGGGTAAGGGAATGATTGAGGGGACCTAAGCCACTGTGGATGAAAAAATCAAGGATATCGGGATTGCGGTTAGGATCTGTGGGCCAGTAGGTAGGTGAGTTGGGTGGAAGGAGACTGAAACGTTGGGTATTGAGTGCAGACAGAAATGTTCTGCCACGAGAATTCGTGGTTCTTGAACCCCAAACTTGATGCTTGGCATTTAAGTCTGCACCCAGGATGAAATGATGACCTAAGGAGTTGAGGAGAGAACTGAACTGGACTTTGGATATGGATCTGTTAGGAGGGCAATATGCTGATGCAAGGGTGACTGGAAAGGAGAAGGCTTTGATTACAATAGCGGTTGACTGTAGGAAATCTTGAGTAGGTAATGGGAGTAAGTGATGGGAGAGGGATTGGTGTACGATGACAGCAGTGCCGGCATGTGCTCTGCCATCAGGGTGGTCAGTACGGTATGTTAAATACTGTGGGATTTTTAAATGCTGTTTTATGGTCAGTCGAGTTTCTGTAATTAGGGCTACGTCAATGTTCTTGTCTTGTAGTAAAGCTGTTAGTTCGTCAACGTGATTTCTAACACCATTCGCATTCCAAAGGAGAATGGACATGGGTTTTGGTATGTGGGTCATTAAGGATTTTTCAAAGGAGGGATGAGGTGAGATACGAGATTTGTAAGGAGTGATAAGAGTGGAGTGACTAGGGATTTGAAATCGGTTAGGAAAGATGCTAACAAACTAGTGAGATCTGTTGCATTTGAAGGAGGAGGAATATGAGGAATTTGAGGTTGTTGATGATTATGTGTGTTAGGATGAACAGAATATTGAGATTGGGGCTGAGGTAGTTGCTGCGGCAGGGCTTCACATGTATTATTGGGGTTCTTACCTCCAAGTAGTTCGGAGTATGATAAATTATTGTTAACAATTCTAGAAGGTTCTCTTCTTGGTCTGGTTGTCTCATCTTGAATCCGGTTCTTCTGGTATCTGGATTTGAGGCTCTTATAGGTTTGGCAGCCTTTGTAGTTGGCCGGGTGTCCCTCCTGGCATAGTGCACACACTGCAGGATCTTGTGTTGGTTTGGTGCACTCCACAGATTTGTGCTGTTCACCGCATTTCACGCAACGCGGCAGATGGTGACAATAAGTTTTCGTGTGGCCATACGCCTGGCAATTGTGGCACTGCACAATTTCCTTCTTGGGGTATGGCTTCTCTATCTTCACGATAGTGTAGTACAATCTCTTGATATCATATATTTTTTCAATGCCAGGTGATGGCTCTAGATCCACGAAAAATAAAGGTAGTGGAACTTTATTACTCACTCCTGGCTGCTCCTTATTCTCCTTCAGAACGTTGGTTACCTGACGCACTTTGAAACCAAGCGTCGCTAGTTCTTCTTTTATCACTTCAGTTGGGGTTGAGGAGTGTAAATTTCTAACCACCACTCGTAGCGATCTCTCCTGTTTCAGCTGGTACGTGTGGAAATTTGCATTAGTTTCTGACAGGTACTTCACAATTTTTCGGTAGGCTTCTGCAGTATCAGGTGTTATTTTTGTGTCGTTAGTCCTGTTGAGGCAAGAATAACTGCCGGAGCAGATTTCGTTTAGCTGTGTACACAGAAGTTGAAAATTTTTGATGTTTTTAACAAATATCGGAGGAGGCCTTGGTTCCCTGGGTACTGCTGCTGACTCCATTACTTCTCTGTCATTATGAAGCACTTGGAACGGGTTTGGAGTGAAGAAAGGAGATTCTTCAACCATTTCTTGCGAAGAAGTACCTGGTTGAGGCTGAGGTTCTGTATCTGAAGTTTTCACTGTGGTTATTGGAGCTATTTCTCGCAGGCAGCGACGAGTTCTTTGTTTCACTGGTGAATCACGAGGGGTACTAACTCCGTCTGACCGAGTCCTCTTAGTGGGCACCTTACTGGACATCACTGGCTGACAATGCCGCATATCATAAGAGAAGAAAAAAAAAAATTAAAAAAAAAAAAAAAAAAAAAAAAAATATTAAAAAAAAATATGTAGCAAACTGTAAATAACAACTGCTCTGGTGTACAGTTCAACTATATTCAGTAAATAATCAAAGAGATTCCGCTGAAAAAATAGGCAACAACTGAGAGAAGATTTCAGAACACGTCCTTCGCATCAGCTCCTGGCTAGTATTAAAATTAATCTATGAACAGTGTACGGTTCATTAATATGGTGAACTTCTAAAATGTGTGAACGGTTATTATAAGCATGGTCACAATTTTTTTTTTTAAGTAAATCATTTTTTTGTTAATTTTGTATATTTGTACTTTGAAGTGGAGTTGGTGAAGTATACTGAAAGCAGACTGTAGCAGACAGATGACGTCTCAGTAAAGCATTAAATGGGTCAAGAACGTTACCGAAAGAATTGAGGACCGTTAAAATTTCGGAGTTTCACGCCGCATCATCAGTCCAGGACAAAAACCCTCAGAAGAAGTTCCAAACAAGTGATATATGTCACATTCTCTTCTTTTTTTTTTTTTTTCATCTTTCGTGAAAATTTTACGGCTGTGAAAGATATCTACTGATTCGGAAGGATTTATTGGATCCGCATTAATCCAATTATCACTAGAGTAAATTTGATTCTACGCTGTTTGACTCGTGAAAATTCAGTTTTATGTAAACGTTAATATTTATATCATCCTACCCAAGAAAACGCCATTCAATTGGAAATCTCTCCAGTTAATATCATCTTCGAAGATCTTCTTAATATCATATAAGCTGACTTAACATATCAAAAAATAGGTTTAGAGATTTATGAGTAAAATCATATGTTTTCTCTCTGCAGAAGGAATATATATATATATATATATTTTTTAATGATATTTACAACTGTATTAGTATGAATACATCAAGTAAATGTGTACACAGGAATATAATCACATGAAACACGCTTGTTGAGAAACTACATATTGGTAGCACTCTAATGATTTGTCTACATGAGGAGATCACGAGGCCATCTTCTTTTCAGACGCCTCGGAGTGTTATCAGGAATCGAAGAGGAAGCCAGGTTAGAAACAAGAGGATTCGGATGGTTATGAAGGAAATTTAAAAATATCTAAACATCTCACGCATCACTCCCTCTCCCTTACCACTTTTTCTTCTCTTTAAGTATGTATCCGCCCCTGTCATGGTATTGACGATCATCAGATGTGTTTTGGTAAAATAACAATTGACATTATAGGCATGAGGAAGGGTAGTACCCAGCAGTACCTCTTCCTGGTCATTATTTACTTCCTAGATTTAGGTGAGGAGATCTATCATCCAGCTCCTTTTTAGTCACCTTCTGATGGGCATGTCAGTCGTGGCCCTGTCGTTTATAAGTCTGTGTGTCCCTGTAGTTTGAGATGAAAACGAGAGTAGAGAGTTCCTATGTGTTGGTCTATCATTGGTTGTCTTAAGTCGTTATGAAAAATTTTGTTGTTGACGTACCAGGTAGCTTCTGTTATAAGTCATAAAATTTTGGATTGAAATAACCTTAAATAACTTTCAAAAGTTGCATTTTACGTCGTTATAATTTTATTTTATTCCTATTGCAGCCAGAAGATATGATTACATATAATCTTAACTAACGGCGTTGATAACCAACAGGTTTTACGCCTTTACTGATGCAACAACCAACCAACTACATCTCAAAATCATAATATTATCTGAAGAAAAGGAAAAATAATCAGCATTCTACTCTTAAACTAAGCTTTATTTATGTTGACATTTTTATTTCACAACATCTTTGAACACGTATAACTTAATTTATCCAGGCTCCTCTCCTGAGCATGCATGGAAGTATTGGCGAATGTTGGCTATTGGTGAAAGCTTTGGCCAATATTGTCGTCCCGCTTGTTGGCCGTTCCCAAGTGGCTTGCTTTCACACGTTAAAAGGATTTATGCTTGTGATGAATCAATTTCCAACTGATTTTAAAACTGTTTTGGTATTTTGGTAACTTCTGGTTGTCAGTTGAGTAAATGCCTGATTTATCCTGCGTTATTATTAATCAGTTATTGATTATTAGCTACATTTTGAGCTCAACTTTCGGTCTGTTAATTTCACGAAGTACTTCCGTCAAATAAAAATTGAATAAAAGACGTTGTAATTCTTTGAATATTTTTTTAATATTCAAAGAATGACATGAATCCTCAGACGAGTCACCGTATGTTTTTGTTATCATTTTGTTGAAACTAGACGGATTGATAACATGAAAAAAAAATTAACTAGGGTATGTGCTTTAGACCACACGATAGAAGTGAGAACATCAACCAGGTGAGATTAATAATATGAAAAATAAATTAAAAATTAGATTCCTTTGTAGAGAAGCTGAAATGCTGAACAATTCCCTCGCTTACAGTATGCAGGTCCGATTTTTAGTTTCTGCGATGTTTTAATACATAACTTCAAAAAAACTCGTTATAATTTGGTTTTAGACATTATTTTTTTCCCTTTTGGCCTCTCGAACACGGCGTCGCGTTTAGATACAATTTTGAATAATTGCCCATTACAGAGAGAGTGAAATGTTGAACGATTCCCTAGCTTACTGAATGCATGCAGGCCTGATTTTTAGTTTCTGAGATATTTCAATCCATATTTTAAAATATTTCAATTAGTCGACTCTGCTTTACTTTACCCGAAGGTTAAATCTTTTTATCTGACGGATCAATCTAATTCCCTCTCCACAAAAAAGTGCAAAACGCGCCTAAGGACGTCTCCTCTTCAAAAAACATAGAACAACAAATTATTTTCTTGGATAGAATGTAGAGGATGTTTTACTTTCTCGAAATGGAACTAAAAAATGTTACTATTTTTTTCTTTAATTAGTATTTCTGTTAAAGGAGGTATATTTTTTTTGAAAACCGATTTTTTTTTATGTAGACCTCTATCTTCAGCTAACAATGTTTCTCAAATGAAATGTCATATTAGTCCAAGCACAGGAAAGAATATTTGACTGACAACTCGGCACGGGTGTGGGTACGGCGCGAAGCTTTGAAAACGAAAGGAGAACTTGAAACCCGCATTACATTAAGGCTTTGAATACTTAGTATCTTTATAAGCATTTGATGTTAGAAACTCGTTCGTGGCCTTGGTTTGGAATGGTTCTAACAAATTAAGGCGAATCGAGTTTCACCCACTGCAATGTTAGCTATGTTCCAAATGAATTTTAGTGCCCTCAGTTGAAAAATAATGAAAACTATCAGTGTTACGTAGTTTTAACTGCCGACAACTGTTGAAAGTAATTGGTTTGAGTATGCTCTAACTGGAATACGCTTATATACTGGAATAAGTGGTACTTCATTTATATTTATTTCCATGAGCGTTAAACATGAAATCATTTATATTATTAGCAAAAATCTATTATTTTTGCATAGCATATTTGAATCGATTATTTCAGAAATGATGTGTGATATTTTCATTATTTTTCGAGAAAAAAAAACATATTACACTAAAATTTCATAATTTTATATTATTTATATTTGTTTTTACTAATGCATATATAATTAGATGATCATGTTTTTTTTTTTTAAATTTTACTCTGATGTTTTTGTAAAAAAAAACAACATATATCTGCCCTTTTTTTATTTTTTTATTTAATTATAACTACATGGACTTGATTTAAAAGTAGAATATTGTTACAAGAATAAGTAGCCTTTATTCAATTACTTTAAAATAACTTTAAAAGGTTAAAATAATTTAATAAATCCAATTTGTTAAAAAAAAACTAAACTAAAAAGTTTTGATTCTTTCTCAAACTTTGTCTAACCACAAAAATGCATTCTGAAATGACAAAGTTCTAACTAAAAAATTTCAACATTCAAAATAATATTAATAAGTGGTACAAATAATAAGTGATGTACATAGAAGATGGGCAGAAATAAAGGAATAATAGCTAAATGCAGATAAAACTAATCCTATTCTTATCGGGTCCAGATATCTCATTAGCTCCCTTCCTTACTCTACTTCAATAACCTTCCCATCCGTTTTTCCTTCAGTCGAAAACCTAGGATTAACCTTTGACTAGAACCTCTCGTGGAATAACTATATCCATAACTGTCCTTAAACAACTCCTAAGATTCCGTGATTGTATTTCTCTAAAAAACAGCTCCTCGAAACCTCCCTTATATTCCCTCTTTTCGACTACGGCTGTTTAGTGTATGGAGGATTATCTGCCAGGCTAGAAATGAGACTGAAGAAACTCATGAACTGTTTCATTAGATACATCTTTCAAGATAGCTTGCTATAATATATATTATTGTTTTATATATAAGCTATTAGCTCACCGGTATTGCATTTTTTTTTCCTTTTTATTTCTTTTAACGTCTTCCTAACTATTTCTGGCATACGGAAAGCTGTGAGGTTACCCTAAATCTATTTTACCTTGAGTGAGATTGTCATGAATCCTTATACACGCCTCGGAATAAATTTAAACCTGATCAGGCTGGATTCGAACCCTAGCCTCTAGACTCGAGGTTGCCAACGTTATGAAGCCCCAACAATCTCAGCCGTCATAGCCTCAACTTCTTTTGGGCTTTTTTGTTTGTCTCCCTTCCCTTGCCTTTTAGGCAACAAGGATTTTTTCCCGGATTGGGGAAGAGGGCGGAGGAATGATACCGATTTAAAAGTCCCACCGAACAACGGAATTCGAACTTGTAATTATTTCGGTTATCAGATTACTGAACATTGTGCACACGCGTTAGCCCGCTCGGCCATCCTGCCCCCTACTTCTTTTGGAATTATGATTATCCCTTCCACTGCCATTAAAATAACTGAAGTTATAGTTTCATTACCATTGAAATAATGTTACTCAAACTTACCCTCCCCCACGCAAGAAACAATTTTATGTATATTCTAATTCATCGATAATCATTTCCTGTTGTAATGCCGATCGTTTTGTCGTGAACATTCTTTTAAAACCTTTGCTTTCGCATTTGGCTAGTTGGTAGTCTGCTTGTATGTTGCCGTGGGTACGAGGGCAATGGTTGTATTTGGGTCGAATTTTTATTAGGTGATTCATCTTGTGGGATTTCTTATTCGTCACCTCAGTCTTCGTCTAACTACTTGCTCGCTTGCTTTGTTTCTCAGTTGTATCTTAATACAATATATTTTATTGTTTTAAAACATTATATAAATTTATCTCTTTGAAGAAAGGGAACATAATTGTTGATAAGGAGTAATGATTCTCGTTGTCTGCTCTTTATACAATTATACAGTCACGGTCATATAAATTGCATCACCTATTTCATTTGATTCTTATGTTGATAACGTTATTCCATTGAATGTTTTTCTTTTTCTTTACTCATTAAGCTCACAAGAAAACAATGTTCCTCAGTTCAGTTCTAACTAATTAGCAGTTAACGATTTACACCCTGAAACACTCTGTATATAATGATTAAAATGTTTACATAAGTTTGCATAGTTAGTAGTATGTTAGCACACTAGCCTTCTTCGCACAGTAATTTGTCTTAAAATCATAATAACAGTCACTAAAATAACAGTGTAAAAATATATATAATAAGCAGTCGACTGATCAATTATAAGGTTAAAACCTAATTTTCAGTTAAGATTTTGCACTTTCAAGGAAGGTTTTGTACAAGAATAAATATTATTCACAGAATTTTTAAATAAAACGTATCATTTTTATCGAAGTGGGTGTCAATGACAATTGCAATGATCCTGTTTATTTGACTGGATTTACTGAAATGAAATTCTTGATCTCATCTACGTAATCTCATCTAATCAAAGATGCACTCACATCAAAAAATGAATATCCGCGTCATAGCTTTACGACCTTTTATTTGATGAGAAGTAGTTGGTCTATCAAATAATACTATTTTTTTTAAAAGTATTTTAAACGTTTAATTAAAAGACTATATGTCTATCAATTACTTCAAATGACTTAGCAGTCTATCAACTGCTTCCTGCAGTGCCCGATACGACGCCCTGATGAAGACCTACAAAGTGGGGTCGAAACGTCGGAATTTGACCGCACTCCCCGACCAACTCCTCACATTATATCACGGTCAACGATCTCTACACCATTGTGGACCTTTTAGTTCGTATAGAAACTTAATTTGCATATATATTTAATATTTATTGTGTTTTTTTATTATTAGTCATACCATTATAATTTGTTTTTAATTGGTGTACAATATAAGAAATATATCATGAATAATTGAATGTCAGTCAATATTTTTATTTAATATTACCCAAACTCATGGGCCCTCTTCAGTAAAAATTCGTCAAAATACTCTTGGAAGCTGTGGAAGAAATTCAAGAGTATCTCGACGAATTTTTTTTTTATTTCTGCATTCCTATCCATTTACCTGCCTTGAGTTATTTCTTATTTCATATTCAACCATTCCTTCCATATCCTCTCCCTGCCACCGCTCCTCCTCACTCTTCTTGGATAGCATGGAATCATCCTCTAATCCACACTCTGTTGCAGGGCCGATGACAGTTCCGATGGTGTCTACCAACAGCTCGCCCCCGATAGCGATGCCGGTACAGGTACCGCACGGTCACGTGGTCCAGCAGATCGTGGATGAGAGCGGCACCCTCCGCCATGTCATCCTGTCTCCGCAGCACCCGCCCCTCCTACCTCTTCCACAGCACTTCGTGAGTACATCTATATCATTTATAGTATAATATAATACATATAATATAGTATAATATAAAATATGAAGAGAATTTTTGTTTTTTCCTTTTGTGGTTACAACTATTTACTAGTGGTGGTCATCAGGTCATCAAAATTCACATTAGAGTGAAAATACTCATTAAAATGACACACAGCAGGTAGAAACATATAGAGTACATCTCCCTACATTCATTAGTCTCCTCCTGATATTATTCATTGTAAACAAGGATACAAGCATTTGAACAAGTAATAATCAAAAGACCTCTTGACATATTGATTGGCCAGCAGGTTTCATGGTACGTTAGTAACATTATTTTACATAGAGACATACAGATGTCAATAGTTAACTACCGCATACGAACCCACATTATAAAAGATTTCACAATAAGTGAACATAACACATAACATACCAACTCACTGATTCGATGCATGACCACAACTAACATGCACGATAATCCCCGTAGGAGAATCAAACGAAGCTGGATGAGAGATCTCCTCCACCAACTGCAAATATTAAAATCAAGACAGGAAAGGATACCGCTAGGAACTCTTCTCCCTAACGCCTACCAAATACTTCTTCCAATTTCTACTTCTCGCTATAACACTCGCTGGTGGTCGGAGCTTGCATATATGTAGATGGAAAAATAAAGTTGAAAAAATAAATATTCGAATAAATGATTCTGGGCTATAGTTCACTTTTAATTTATTATTTCGTTTGTCATCGACCAAAACCATTTGCGTAATAAATAAAGGTTGCTATTCAAGGCTGTCACGGAAAAACTTCAATTTTGGGAATGATATAACATTATCATCAATGGTCCAACTTCACCTTTTTTATCAGGTTCAATAGATTTTGTTCGATTTATCCTAGTCACTAAATTCTAATTGTAAAATTCTTTTCGTGCTGAATTCTCCAAATCAAGTATGATTACCAGAAATTCGGTCGATTCTTGGACCTCGTTGGACATGATTTACACCGAAAATTTTCTTTTGGGATGCGAAGTTCCTCCAGGATGACCAGGCAAATGTTCTTCCAGTTCTGCGGTTCCTCTCCATCAAGCACCGTGGCGAAGTCGTGACCGCTAGGCTGACCTTTCTTCCATGACCTATTTTAACTGGAGCCTCCAGACCTTAATGTTCTTTTTAATAAGGCCGTTTTTATGAATGGGCTTTCTTTCTTTTTATTTTAATCGCTACTATGGTGGTATTGTAAGTATTATTTAGCTACTGGAATATTTTTTTTTTCAATATGGAAATAAATAATGCGTACGAGAAAATATAAGCACGAAAAGAAGTTAACAGATTGATTAACAATTGACTCGATTTGGATGCTATAATATAGTAAATGATCTTATATCTACATACATTTACACACACTAAACAAAATTAATACGAGATTAGATAAGAAATTAGTCACATCTCAGGACAATAACAATAGTGATAAAAGAGTAGGTCATTCACATTGTGTAAAATAAATAATAACACTAAAATTAAATGTATATAAAATAAAAGACTAAATGAATCAAAATAACTACTTAAATACACGCATGCTTATATCCACATATATACAATCTGCATTTAATTACTTTTATTTGTCATTAATAATTTGAAGTATAATTAAACTCTCTATCAAGTGAAAAAAAAACGTTTAAGTACAGATTAAGTATTATTAACATTTGCATGTAATTAGCATTTGTATAATTGAAATTTCTTGGAACACATTTTTAAAATGTATTTGTTGAGTGTTCTGCGTAGGCTCCTCATTTTGCCCCGTTCAATATTATTTATTTTCTCAGGAAATTTGAATTATAAATATCTCCCTGAACAATCCAAACACTTCTTGGAAAAAATTATTCAATTTTGTTAAAAGTTCTACTTGAAAAATGTAAAATGAAATAATATAATAAGTAATGAAATCTTCATCGAACGAATATATATTTTTTACAGCTAAATATATATATATATTATATATATATATATATATATATATATATATATTTTTTTTTTTTTTTTTTTACTTAGCATGGAAAGAGGTATAATTGCATACACCGGATATTTTTTTTATGATTATTAGTAAAATAAAAAAAAATCCTTTAACACAGTACCAGTAAGAAAAAAACATGATTCCTACTTATTTCTCTTTAATAGAATATATCGATAGCCACACTGCAGGAGCCTGTATGGATAATTTCTATGGAAAATGACGTTTTGAGCTTTCCTAATCAATTTTGTCCTTGCACATATTCTGCTTTAACAAAATGAAATCTACGGTGTTTCATTTCTTCTCTATGGCCTTTTGTAAAAACCTGTGACTTAAAAGAAGCAAATTGTGATGTAAAAAACTAAGTTTAAGTGAAGGTTATATAGATTGTGTCGTTACCGAAAAAACGTGATGAAATGCTCAGTGAAAGGTGGTCATGTAAATATAGAATTTTTCGCTTAGATTGCAGTACCGATTAGCTTTATTAATTGGCTAAAATTAATTTTTCTCATACGCTTTGTGTTATTTTTTTAAATTTCTAATAAGTGTATAGGTCTTCCCCTCTCCCTAGGTTATTAGGTTAAATGCCTGGGTTCCTCTGCCCTGAGACGATGCAAAGTAGAGAGTGGTAAGTTGGAATATAATATTGAACGGCCTTTAAAACAATCAAAGCCAATTGGAATCTGCAAAATGAGTTTGTTCGAAACCATGTCGCCGAATTTCAGATAGTAAGAGACAAAGAATGGATTTCATTAATTGCAAAACTTAACACTAGGCGAAAAAATAACTCTAGTTTCATCTTCTCAATACAATGAATCTTTGAAATTGCAAGATCAGAAACGAAGTGATCTACATATCAGCAGATTACCTAAAATTTACCAAGCATTCGTGAATCAAACCATACAATTGAAATAATATTCAGAAAAATAAGCATGTTTAATCCAGGCGAAATAAGTGAAACTAGTTGGCTTAGGAGAATAATCAGCATAGTATATTGATCGGTGAGCAAATGGCATTGTAATATAGAAATAAGAAAATGCGATGTATTATTAGAGGAAGAGATTCATTTTCTTTTCTTCGGTTGATGAGAATCATTAATACAAAAAAATCTAGTATCACTCTACTTTCACTAACCCCAGCATAATTCAAGTAAAAATAGGCCTTTGCATCATTTGATCTTTTAGATTCAAAACATTTACATCGTTAGCGTCCGTATTAAAGCAATATTACTATTAAATTATTTAGCTGGTGATAACTGTAATTAAAAATCATAGATGATACAACATATTATTTAAAACAATTAATTAATATGTTTTTCTCGTCTAATATTTTAAATTTATGCGTTTTTCATCTCAAGCTACTTCCTTTTACTGTATATTTTAATTATTTATTTAATCATAATTAAAAATTAAGTGCCACAAATTCTTTTTTAGTCCGACAAGAATGCCAGTAAGGTCAGATATTCATTGATATTTCTTTGTGAGAATATTTGTTTGTTAAAAACGAAACTTTCATAGACTACTGCAAAATGGTGCGTACGCCCTCCTTTAGTGATCAAATACTCGCTTTTGAGTCATATGTTTTACAAATTTTTATTAGAAGTATTGTTTTTCTGCATTTTTAAAACTGGCTTTGTTCCTGTCATGATTTGATCATTATTAACAAAGTTATGGGTGTTGCTACAACAAATTTGATTGATTTCACCCAATTAATACCCGCTTTCAAAGTAATTAAAAAGCTATAATCTAGAAGTAATGGATCTAAATGATTATTTAGCAGAAATACGATCAAAAAGTTACATTAAGCATTACATCTTTGTTTTAAGCCTGCAAACAAATTTTTAACCGAAAATACAATGCTCATAGAACAAAAACTACACAGTTTTTTCCGTATCCTGAAAATTTTCTGTTTTTGTTCTAACAGGCTTTTGCAGTGTATCTGTTGGTATAATTAAATAATGAAATGCAAATAGATATGGTACTCATATAATAGTTTTGGTATATATAGTAATAGTAAAAGATCCTACATTAAACCTAATGTGTTTAATTTACAGCATTTTTCATATTCTCTTGATGTAAAATTTTATATTTATTCTTTCCGGTGAATGCTCTTTGTAGATACCGTTTGATTGTATTAGCTGTTAATAAAATGAAAATTAAAACAATATTATTTTATAAATTAATGAACTAGCTATTAGAAGTTCTGATTTAGAACAGATTTTAAAAAAAAATTAGCTTTTGCTGATTTTCCTCACATTCTTAAATAACCAATTTACCCAAGCTACCGATTATCTCCTTTCGAAGCCTCAGAATATTTTGTAATATCTTGTTCGTTTTTGTAGATTATTCCGATCAATACTAAGTATTTCACAACCAGACACAATGTATAACATGTGAAGTATTTATTTCCTCCAATATCTCAGTGTTTCCGTAATACGTGGTCATTCATTAATATTTTTAAAATTATTATTCGAAACTATACTAACCACTTTGGCCGTATTATACTGATGTTTGTTTTTGTTTATTTCCACGAAAGATATAGCGTACTTAATTCAGAAGCAGCATGCGAGTTTGAGAATTTATACGTGCGTAATTACATTCAGAAAGAAATGATTTCATTAACCTCTCACGTAAAGTACACTTCATTCATGGTATTTTGTTAGTATATAGGTCGTGAAATTTCCACGAAAATAAAATATGATTTGCCTTAGTTTATAAGGTTTAATCCTTTGTTTATATATATATATACATATATACAGGGTGTTTCAGGTTTAAGTTGCCAAACTGAAAATATGAATTTAGAGCCTCAAAACAAGAAAAAATTTCTTCTTGAGGTATGTCCGCAAACGCTTTGTTTAGGAGATATTCACTCCTAAAGATTTTCGTTGTTGTGAATTATTTACATTATATTAAGTAAATAAAACATATTTGTTCCAACTACTTTATTAATTAAACGTATACATTAAATCCATATTAAATGTTGCTCAAAGAGATTTCCTTGAGCAGTAATTTCCTTGACAGGCTTGGCATCTTTCTTCAACAGCAGCAGTGGCAGAACGGCACTGGATATGTGTTATTGTTTCACAAGATTCAATTATCCTTCTTCGTAAGGAATTAAGTTCATTAACCGGACATGAATAGACTCTTTTTTATAATGTCACCCCAAACAAAAAAATCCGTATACAAACGACATATTCATCATTAGTATAAATGGAAGGCATAATGATGAGTACTCTGCGAAAGCCTCTTTTAAACTGATAAATGTTATTGAAGGTTATGCGAATTCCAAATAGTATTGATCTTTATGTTGCTAATAGTTTTTATATAGTTAGGGATAAAAGGCCATATTAGTATTATATCTGATCCATCTCCTAAACAAAGCATTTGCGAACATACCGTCACTTTGATGGATCAGACAGAATACTAATGGCTAAAAACTATTGGCAACATAAGGATTAATACTGTTTGCAATTAGCATTGGGAACTCTCAATAACATTTATCATTTTGTAAGAGGCTTTCTCACAGTATTCTTTATTATGACTTCCATTTATTCTAATGGTGAATATGCCGATATGGATCACCTGGTATTTGTATATGGTTTTCGCAACGGTAATACTAATGCTGCCCGTCGTGAATATGCCAAGTGATTTCCGAATAGAAGATTGGTTGATTTGAAATTAACTTGGTTTAATTATAATTAATAATAATTGGAATGAAAAATATTTTAATATCACAATTAAGTAACTAACCTAATAAAAGGTATTAATTATATAAAAATGTATTTAAGAATCTGTAGTAATAAGTCGTAACGTTACTAGCTCGTAGTAGTAATAAATAATGTTATAGATAGGGTCGAACCAAAATAGCCAGTGGTTCAAGACTGAATCAGAGGCAGCCAATATTATTTTTCAAACTCCCCTCCTCCCCTAAACCGTTTCCTCCTCTCAGGACGTTATATCAACCCCGACGTTTTGATAGGATATTCATCCCGACCTCTTGACAGTCAAATAGGATCGCCTTAACTCGGCTTAAGGGAAGCTCATAATAGGTCCAGGGTAAACTCATTCCGAGGTAGGAAAATTGATAATTTTTGCCGATCAATCTCCCGATCCTATTATATTCTCACCTCTTTCTAATTAACCTTCAGCCGAGGGCCACACCGTCTGCCTTGATGGAAGTACTGAACGGATTTAGGAAAGTTGATTTTCCAACCGTTTCGAACTCCTTTTATACAGACAGGAATAGATATATCTATATAAAAAAATAAAAATAAAATAAACCCTATATAACGTCTCGATAGTTTTCAAATACAGGTAAATAATATATTTATACACAATGCTTATATATAAAATGTAGCCATGGGTATCTGTTCCAATTATTTTTAGTTAAGATTGTTGATGTTGAAAACTATAAATATATTTACAATTAGAAATTATAATAATGATAATATATATAGAAATACATTGAATAGACGCTTGTTAGAGTTTTCAGTCAATGAAATACAACGTAAAAATAAATAAATTATATTTATTTTTATTTCCTTTGTGTCGAACTTTCAATCTAAGTTTCAAGTCTTCATCTGGAGGTTCGTTCGAAAGATTTCTAGGTTAAGTTGAATAAAAGGATAAACAGGTAGCTATTTTTTTTTTCATAACGTCTTTATTGTTCTTTGTGAGTGATATTAAATCTTGCTTCCATTTTTCCCCTTTTTCTGCAGTGGTACTGCATTTTAAGGTATTTTTGATTTCTATTGTGAAACAGTGTTTTCTTTATCCTGTTTCCTTTATTTTAAAGTAATAGAGCGTACTTTATTTTTGTCCTGCGAAGGGTCTAAAAACCTAAAAACTAAAGCTATTTTTTATAAACAATCGTGTTATTAAATGGCTTAAGGTACTATTTCTCCGAAACTGCTCACTGGGGTTGTTATAACCTGCCTATAACCTTCGAACATTTCGTCCTCCCTTCAAAGATAAAAAAAATGGACTTATTATCTCTTACCACCGCTTTTTTATTCCTTTATATTTTTATTTTTATTCATTTATTTATTTAATATCGTTTGGATTTATATATATTTGATTTTTTCTGTAAAATACTGTTGCTTGGATAAATAAATAAATAATCATGTTACTTCAACCTTAAAAAAAAATTTACTATTGCGTTGTTTAACTTTTAAACAATATTTATTATAATTTTGCCAGACTTGAAAGAAACAATGGAAAAAAAAATGTACAACAACAAAACAATGCTCCGATATGATGACACGACCTACAACCGCCTAACCGCCAACAGCTCCACTGCTTCAGGAGCGGTCAGATAGAAGCAGCTTAGAGATGACGTCATACCTAGACTGCCGAACAGGGCCAGCGAAATAGGTTCCTTTCTATTCCACTAAAGCAGTGGTCAACCGCTGGGCCGTGGGCCGCGCCAGCAAAATAGTACCTTAACAGTGAATTAATTAGTTTCCAGTACCGCTTGCTGCCAACGTACTGGTGTTGAGGACGGAGTAAGGACACTGAAAAGGGATTTGTTGTATTGTATATTTCACAGCATTGAAAAATTGTATGCCGTGGCGTTTTATGAATTCCGGCAGCTCGAAGAACATAAATTTATGGATATAGATGCACTTATTTAAAAGATTGTGTCAACTCGCTTTCACGAGTTTGGAATTTTCGACAGAACGGCACTTAAATACGTTGGACACTTTTTTATTAAGAAATTTATTGTAAGATTCTGCTTTTAGCGCTTTCAATTGCTAGAATCACCAAGTCGCAATATCTGTGGATACATTGACAGCTAAGCAGATTATTAAGCAGTAGATTTTATTTGCTATTTGTTTTATACTTAAAATACATACCTCAACAAAGCACGTGTGACTTCTAGGTACTTGGTAAAAATCTATTGTTTCTTATATATGGTGTCTTCAAGGAATATACAAGCCCTTATACTTTTTTTTTTATTCTACTTCAAACGACGTTTCGAGCTGATTAGCTCATCAGTCTCAAGTCATCAAAACTTTTTTGTATCTACTAAAATATATTTCTATATTAAGATTTCATTGAACAACCATTTGTAGTACACCAAATGCAAAAATAACTATATTTCCTGTCTCCTTGTTTTCGCATTTATTGATGCTTGTCATTCCCGAAAACTCGGTACTACCTCCTCCCTCTATTGTTTCTTGAAAGTTTGTCCGAGGATCATACATAATCTGGCTATTGAAAGATCTGGAAGGCTCTTTAAGCAGGTGTGATGAAATAGCAGAGTGAACAATCTAGCACCCTTTTTTAAAATATTATTTAAAAAAATGGAATAAGAAAATGTCCAGGACCAATTGCAATTAAGTATTCATGAAGATGTTTCCCGAGAAACTTGCTTTGAAGAAAAGTTGGGCAAAGAGGCGAGAATTCGTTACAGTTCTGCATCAAAAGGATTCACAAAAAATTAATAATTATAAACGTTCTGAAAAATCAAATTAAAATATTATGTAACATACATTTTGGAAACGTTTATGTCCACAATATCAATCATACATGTGATACTATTTTGATGTTAAATGATAGTTAATCAGGATTCTCATTCATATTTATTTTGTATATTAGGCATTCAAAATATCAAAAAAAAAAAAAATAAAGAAATTAAAATCTTGATTTTTTTTTTATCATCCAAGATAATATTCAATTGTGATTCATCAAATGATTTTTCAGAAACTGTATTTTTTTATTATGGTTATACTCTGCAAACAGTTCTGTAAAGTCGGTTATATTTAGAGTTGAGAGCTCTATTAATTTCTATAGAGTAGAGATGATTTTTTACTTTTTCGATAATTATATCTTTATTAGTAAGTAAGTAATTTGGTTTAAGCTCTTCATAAAGGTCGTCATCAGTATAATTATTTGCTGCTATTTTTTTAATTTGTGAGATCCAGTTAAAACCTGAGTCTCTCTCTTTTGTATCTCAATTAATGAGTCTGACAAGGCATTTGCCTAGCATTGAATAGGAGTTCGTCCATATTCTAAGCGAACAATATAATTTGGGGCCAGAAACGTAAATACTTCAAAAATTTAGTCTGAATCGACTCTAAGCCTTCCAGGTAATTCAAACTCCAAATCTCGTCTCCACAAAGAAGTGTCGATGAAACCATGGAATCAAATAGGGTCATTCTTGCTTCCCAGGAATCGGTTTTACCCGGCTGAGTATTTTCCTCACCTTTGCACCTGCCACGAGTGATCTTTGAGTGAAATGATCGAAAGCTTTGACAAATTTTCCAGAGGATGAAAAAGGTATTCCTAGGTAAGTGTAGGATTTGGGAATGCATCTAATTATTCAAACCCAGAATTTTTCGCAAAATCATCCGTACTACTTTGTTACAAATAAAATTGTCAATATTGGCTTTGGTGCCCCGTATGTAACCGATATAGCCCAATTAAGATACATATCCTTCCATAATAAACTTCAAAAACTATGCCTAACCTCTCGTTTCTAACATTGCTTCCTCTTAGATCCCTGATAACCCTCCGAGCCGTCTGTAAAGAAGAATTGTTCGTGATCGTCTAATGCTAAGTCTTTTCATGTCATTATCTTTCTTTGTTCATATTTACTAGATGTATTTTAATACATTTGTAAATATCATTAAAAAAAAATAAATAATAATAAATTAAAACAGAACCATCATAATCCTCTCGTTTCTAAACTTGCTTCCTATTCGATCCCTGATACCTATATCTATACCTAGGACTCCACCTGGACAAATGTCTCACTTGGAATCGTCACACAAGACTGAAACGACTAGAAACTGCTCTCTTACTCCAACACTTACTTGACAAACGATCTAAACTTCCAATGAATTACAAAAGACTCATATACTTGACTATAATAAGACCTATTAGAACGTAGTTGAGATATGGGGCTCCACTAAACCATCAAATCCCTCTCGTATCCAATCCTTCCAATCAGAAATACTTTGTAATATCCTCAATGTTCCTTACTTTGTCCCAAATAAAATAATTCATTAAGACCTTAATGTTCCATATACTTCTCATTTGACCCAAACCAGATACCTATCCTTCCATAATGAACTTCATAACCATCCGAACTCTGTTGTTTCAAACCTTGCTTCCTATTCGAATCCTGATAATCCCCTGTAGTGTTTGAAAAGAAGATGGCCTCGTGATCTCCTATTATAGATACTTTAGTAGAATGCTACCAATGGGTAGATTCTTTACAATTATTTTCATGTTATTGAATCTCTCTGTACACATTTAGTAGATGTATATTTAATTTATACAGTTGTTTATTTCATGAATAAATCATTAAAAAATAATAAAATAAATAGTTTTTAATAAGTCTTCTTATTGTTGCCTGTGTTATGTTAGATTGAGATTGTTTTATTTCTTTTAACTTTAATGTATAATATCACAAAATAATAAGTGTCACGCTCAGTTAAATAAAAAGTTACATTAAAGCTTAGAAGCTATTTACCATCTATCCATAAATACAAATTTTAAATTGTATGAGTATCATTTTACCTATATAGAATAAATTAATATTCGAAACTATCTTTTTTTTTTTTTTTTTTGTTTTTTGAAAATCAATAATATGAAAAAGAAGGCAAAGGAATGGAAAACCATTTCAGAAACTTAGTTTGTACCATCTGGGCGCAAGAAGATACTTCAGTAGAACTTAGAAAGGCGCCTCAGTTTGCGCCCCCCCTACTGTTATTTCCATACTTAAAAATACTCTTCCTCTAGTTCTTCGAAATCAGTTTATCTCTCAGGCCATGGTAACTTTCAATAGACATTATCTCTGTTTTAAAGAAATTCTATGATAAATCATCGGTGTTATCAGTTAGTATTACCGATAATTAGCACGATGTGGGACCATTAGGATTGAATTATCATCTAGATCTTTCGGAGGTTATCTTTAATCTATCCCAGGAATTGGTTATTTTTTTCTTGACTCACAGTGATAAGGAGATATTTGGTTCATAATGGATCAAAATTCTTCAGATTATTTTCCTATATCGTGTGCAGTATTAAAATAACGAACAGTGGCTTAATTTTTTTTAATCATCATTTTTTCCCTAGATATAATTATCTCGTTTTTTCTTTAAATACTTTGTAATCGAATGTTTCAAAGTCATTTATCCTGATATTTATATAATTATTTATATATGATATATAATTTTGGTTATTGGTTTCAGTTGTTTTAAACCGAATTAATTTCTTTCATCAAGAGAAAAAAGGACTGCCTTTTACCTTGCTTAAATTCATCTTTATTGTAGATTACAATTGTCCTGACTAAAATTTTAAAATATCTCAGAAAGTTCTCATAGACATCAGTGTTATGTTTAATGAGCTAAATTTTATTTTTCTAATTATTCAAATTCATACAACTTGGTTTCTTATTTCCATTTCGAAATGTGAAAATTCTAATTTAATTGGTCCCTATTATTACGCATCCAATCCTTCCAGTCCAAAGTCCTTCGAACAATAGTTTATGCTCCTTTCTGAGCAACCAACGAAACCCTACACCTTGACTTCAATATCCCTTCTGTCCTAGACCTTATCCCAGAAAAATTCTCCAAATTTCACCAGAATCTTACCTATCATCCGAATCATAATAGTATATATAGGTATTTATGTGTTTTATTTATTTTTAAGATGTTTTATTCTTATTTAATGTACGTAGGGTGTGAATGTGATCTCTGAACACTATTATAAATGTCCTTTGAGACATTGTAATATTTCTCTATAAACAAGTTCTAAAAAAAAAAAATTATAACAAATTGGTCTCACAACAATTGTAGCTGTAAGCTTTAAATCAATATTAATAACTGGCATTTTCACTTTTTGTTGCGAACTTTGTTTAAGAACGCTTAAATTGAAATTTTAACAAATTGAAATCAAATACAGAAGTGAACTCAATAATGAGTGGCTTTAAATTAATTTAAAATTGGTTAGGAAAAAATTTTTAAAAAATTTAAGAGAAGGGTAAATTAAGTCGACTATTGAATTATTAGTATGAGACAGAATTGTCAGGAATTTCAGTAAAAATTTCTTTTATGACAGCCGACGTTTCGACCTAGTCATGTAGGTCATCATAAGTGCCGTCGTTTGGAAGTCTATACAATAACTCATTAAACATATATTGACTGAAATCCCTGACAATTATGTTTCATCCAGAAAAAAGTATATACAATCTAGCCAAGAACCTTATTTAAGGTTGACACTTTTATGTATCATATAATATATATTATGTGTCGCCTGGAAATGACTTTGACCCGGTAAGGATGGATCAATGAAATCACAGACGGTGAATGAGATAAAATATTGTCAAGCAAGGAATGAAATTAAAAAATTCCTACAAAAGCAAACGTTTAATGAGCAGACAATTGTTGCTTTAGGTAAACAATGGGCCGTGTTACTTGAAGAAGATGCATTCCAATTGATAAACCGCCTAAAAACTCAGTTGATGAATTCAGGATAATCACCGGCTATGATTATTTAATAAAACATTTACATAAAATGGGTGTAGAGGAATTTCATGACTGTAATCTCTTCAACAACGCGTTCTCCTTGGGTACGGCGCACGATTGAGTTATGTTCTGGTTTTTTGGATGTTCACCAAATGAACACCAAATTCCTCAAAACCAAACATTCTCTGCGCTGCTAGAACTCTTAGCCCTGGAGCCAGGGCCCAAAAATCGACCTGATCGCAGGCGAAGGTTTGATTGTAAATTACGAAAGTGTATGTTATTCTGAGTAAAAAAAACCTTGTCTGCCGTTCCGGAGCCGCTGCTTTCAAAATTGGCGGCTGATTTAAAGAATATTAGGCCAATAGTTTGAGGATCGAAACGGGAAATCCATTGCGAAAAATGTGAGAAAAGTTTCTATTTTTTTAAGATGTATATATGGGCTTAGACATGTAAAAAACAAAATTGCTAACGCAGGCCACCAAGGGAAAACTTTTTGCAGCCAAAAAAGTCAGATTTTTTCGATATTTTTTGGGTTTTTCATCTATAACTCCTAAACAATGCATCAAAGCGAAAAATATGTTCTTTAATAAATTAAAGAACGTTAAATTTTGGGTCAAACGAGTCAAAAATACTTTAAAATTTGGTTTCGCGGTAAGGTATAAAACCACGGTCAACCAACTCTGAGTTTTACCAAATTTGCCAAAAACTGGAACAAATTACTATAAATGGCTCTGTAACTTGGAAATGAGTTCCCTAAGAGGAAAACCCCATAGAATCAAAGTTGTAGAGCATCAAATTTCGCGTATACTCAGTATCAACTAATTTAATGTAGGTCACTTGCTGCGAACGAAATCGGTAATGTCCCGATAGCTAGAAATTGGTAATGAAGGTAAACGTGATTTTCAATATTCCAACAGTATGGGTGTCTATTCTACTGAGTTAGCTTTGTTTAAAGTCTGTTACATGCTGTATAAGCCTCTCTTCCACCTCTCAATAGCAAAAGATTTTGGTAAACGATGTGCCGAAATATACCGAATTTATAAAGGAATAACGAATAAAAATGTCAAGAGGCCAACAATAAAAATGTCAGTACTCAGTATACGCAAAATTTGATGCTCTACAACTTTGACTCTATGGGTTTTTCCTCTTAGGGAACTCATTTTCAAGTTACAGGGCCATTTATAGTAATTTGTCACAGTTTTTGGCAAATTTGGGAAAACTCGGAGTTGGTTGACCGTGGTTTTATACCTTACCGCGAAACCAAATTTTAAAGTATATGTACTCGTTTGACGCAAAATTTAACGCTTTTTAATTTATTAAAGAACACATTATTCGCTTTGATGCATTGTTTAGGAGTTATAGATGAAAAACCCAAAAAATATCGAAAAAATCTGACTTTTTTGGCTGTAAAAACTTTTCCCTTGGTGGCCTGCGTTAGCAATTTTGTTTTTTACATGTCTAAACCCATATATACAAGTTAAAAAAATAGAAACTATTCTCACATTTTTCGCAATGGATTTCCCGTTTCGATACTCAAACTATTGGCCTAATATTCTTTAAATCAGCCGTCATTTTTTAAAGCAGCGGCTCTGGAACGGCAGACAAGGTTCTTTTTACTCAGAATAACATACACTTTCGTAATTTACAATCAAACCTTTGCCTGCCATCAGATCGATCGCCCTGGCTCCAGGGCTATTGGTTTCTATCTCTAGAAGGTAGAAACCAAAAGTCAAGAGGTAGGATAAAAAAACAAAAAACAGATATAGTAACAAATATTCTATTATATTAGGTAATGTTGTTCTTTCTTGTTATTTTTGGATGATTATTCTCAATATTCAAACTTTGAAATCGATCAAGGTGGAAAAAAAGTTAACCCATGATTAACAGTATCCATCCTCCACAGAAAAAGTGCAAAACGCGCTTAAAGAAATTTTCAATTAAATAATTTCAATCCTGCAATCTAGCGATTGTAATTATAGTTAAATATTTTAATGAGTGGATACAAATATCAGCTGAAATATATGTAAATACAACTGGACTGACAGTTATATTGTTGGTTACAAGTTGTTTGTAAATGCATAAGTGATAACTTGTAATTTAATTAATT
Source organism: Nezara viridula (assembly GCA_928085145.1). NCBI lineage: Eukaryota > Metazoa > Arthropoda > Insecta > Hemiptera > Pentatomidae > Nezara > Nezara viridula. The sequence goes on along the minus strand of OV725079.1, from coordinate 110,807,056 downwards.
CTTATAGGTTTGTTTTCGTTTATTTAGATTGTTGTTATTAATGTATTTTGTTATATAATACCATTGTAATTCTTGTAGATTAATAAAATCAGTTATCAATAAATCAAGTTAAAACTTAATTATATAGTATTGAGTAAAGAAGGAAAGTGCAAACAATGAATGGAACAAACGGATAAAAAAGTACTTTTTTTTTTTTATTATTTATTTAGATATATGATATTCTGTCTCGTGGACAATAATTATAGTGATAAATAAACACATTCGCACCATATATACAGAAAATACAAAATTAAAATAATAACTAAATAATAATAAAAAAGAACTATGTACAATAAAAAAAAATCAAATAAACTAAAGATAAGTAAATTGAAAACATAAAAACACAAGTCATACCTATATACAATCAGGCTGGAAACCCAAAGCCAGGCTTCTCCCTCCAACTATAGAAGGAAAACCAAGCCTCTAAGATATCCCTGCGCTACTTACTCAACCACGTCACTGATGCTAAAGCCAGTGGAGTTTGACCGAGAGTGCTTTAACTAATTATGAACTAGTGGAAATTTTCACAAACCTATAAGAATCCATTAAATTACACGTTATTGCTCATGCGTTCACAAACATAACAACTTGTAACCAACAATATAATTGTCTGTCCAATTACAGATACTAGAGTATTGATTTTCAGATTCGATAGTTAGCATTTGTAGCGACGATAAATTCAAGAATCACGAATATAAATATAGGACTGTTTTCGAATGGTCACATCCAATTCCAGATGGTTGGCGTTCGACCGATTGTTTTAGACATGGCGCTTTTGATTCGGCCGTGCATGTCCCGAACTGATCCATTCCGGCCGACTGATCCCTTTCACCCAGCCCTGCCGTCAGCAATGTCCAGCTCTCGCTACCTTTGCCCTTTGAATTCCACCCCTTGGGCTCCAACCTCCCTCCTCTGCAGTTAGATCTTATTCTTTTGCGGATGTCACCGGGGTTCTAGGCCTGATGAGGAAAACTCGAAAGAAATTATCCTGAAGCCGAAGCAATTTAAACACGAGTCTTTGGTATAAAAGGGTTGGCAATTACCGGTTTTCTTTGAATGTAATATCTTTCTTGTTATTTTTATTTCGTTGAAATGTTGTTTATTGCCAAAGGAGAAATTTCCTTATAATTATCAGCACAGGTTTAACCTTATAATGATATATTATTTTCTTCTTTGTACAATCTTTAATACAAAAAATACTTAAAGTACATTTTCCAAAGAAAACAAAAGAGAAAAATATAAAAAACAAGACAATAAAGAAATAAGAAAACATCATTAAAAAATGGCATGAACACCTGAATGGTTTTTTGGGCATATTAGCCAGTATAACAACTCATACAAATGAAGTGCTTAACAGTTATATTTGATATGATAAGGCTAGATAAGGCGTGAATAATTCTTGCTCGGTGAGTTAATGTAAGGATATTAGGAACTGAAAGAAGAGGGATATTGTTTCTGATGAGAGAATGGTTGAAGGAACACGGTCTGTGAATGTATTTGGACAAGAAAGGAGAACATGGTATTCATAGACTATTGAATGGTCGCAGAATCAATATGGAGAGTCCAAGATGTTTATTATAAAGAGATGGGAAGGTAGGCTATTGTGGTTGAGGTGAAGACGTGATATGGAAGTTAGGAATTTTCTGGAAGCTATGTAGGGTCCGAAACGACGAAATCGTGGGTTTTAAGGTTGGACAACTCTATAATAACTCCCTTTCACGCTGATAGTGTACTCATTTTGCCATTGCTGTAACCAGTATTTATTTAGATGAGACTTTGTATCGCTCGTTGATACGTACGGTCAGAGGTGCTCACAAGGGGGTTTCATGGCGCAAGTTACCTCATTTCATTTTTGAAGGGGGCACATTTCGACGGAATTTTGAATTTTCGGATTGAATAGTTGCAAAGGAAGTGACGAAGAGAATACATGGAACAAACCTCGGCAAGTGTAGCTGTATACAATTTACGGATCTTTTATTTCTAATGTTTTTAAGAAGAGGAGAGCAATAAAATATCTTGGGGAGGGGAGGGAGGGAAATTGATGCGCCATCGACCTTGGAGAGGATGGACACCCCTGCATCGGTTGCCGGTAAAAGCCACTTCTCTAGTAAGCGATATTTCTTGAATTATTCCATTTCTGAAGAGCGATGAATTTGCTCTTAAGTCTGTCAAGAAGGACCCAGCTCTCAATTCCACCTAGTAGGGTGGGAAGATAAATTGCATTAAAAATATTAATTTTTACCATTTTCTCATCTTCACGTTTTCAGCTGTTGCAGATTTGGTAATAATTGCTATTTGGTTTTTTAATCCTGTCGGATTTTTTTTGTTGAATTTCATCATTTCTGCTGGTAACTGTACCTTCTGATAACTATAATGTAGGTATAGTCTTCTGCTGCATTGAGGATTTTTCCACTACACGATTTACCTGTTCAAGTTCAATGGTCGAGTTTTACTTGTATTTATAATCATGCCTTCTCTTTTATTATTACCATTGCCTACTCCGCCTTGGAGGCCGCATGAGGCCTCTGTGGTGTAGTTGCGGCCTCCAAACTTTTTTGAGCTATATTTATTAATCTAGTGCTAGAATTAATTAATATTTAATTATTTAAGTAACGAAAATTTGAAAATTAATAGAATTAAGTTGAGTATATGTATGTGGGTGTGTGTATATTGTAATAAATAAAATTAGGAACGATAAAATATAAAGAATTATTGCGGCCTCCATCAGCAATATGGCTTATCATAAATATTTTTTCTTGATTCTAAAATATATAAATATTTTTAAAAATTTAGGGGATGTGAAGATCTTATTTGAGGAGTTGAATGTTATGGATCATTATTGAAGACTTCTTAGATATTATGATTCTCCTTCTCCTAAAGAGTGGATTATTGTTTAAGCCTTGATGATGATTTAAGGAGACGTCGCAGGACTTGGATGATAAATGATAAAATAAATGATGGTGGAAGGATCGCGTGTTTGCGAAGCGGGCATTGAACCTGTGGTCCCTGTTCTATTATTGGCAACGGATTGCGCGAGATCTGCTCCACTCCCATAGCTATGTAGAAATACCATTTAAGTTTATCTTCTATATTATCGTTATAATTTTTATTTCAATATGACGTAAAGTTAGTAAACCACCAGAGAATACAGCAATCGGTTCCTATAAATCTCCTATTCGAACTTATTAATCCCATAATCGATTAAAATGGTTAAACGCGATTTCTTTCTCAAACAGCTGAAGATTACGAGGATTTGAGTATTTTTTATTAATTCAAGCGTCACTATTTTTTCGTGTTAAATAATCGTTTCTTCCTACGCCCATTTGAACTAACATATTATGCCTGATAGTGTGGTTAACAATGCACTCCGACCTCCCGGTTTATCGTCTAAGTAATGCAAATTATTTTTTTTTACGTTTGAGTGGAAAAAACCTTTCAAATCACGGTTCCCATTCAGACAAATACTTCACAAATTTTCTTTCCGCAGAAAAAAAAGTAATTTGCCAATGCAGGGTTTGAAACATGGTCAGTATTGAAAGTCACCTCCTATCAGCTCTGCCGCCTTGCATAAAGAGATAAAAAAATTACAAATAATTGCAATATCTTAACAGATTGAAAAAAAATTATTTTTATAGTCCCTTTTTAAAAATATTTTTTTTTTACTCCTTTATTGCTAAGAAGCATTGTAATGTAGTTAAAAAGAAAAAAAAAATGTCATTTAATATTATTTACTTGTTTATAACAATACAAACTTCAACATTGGGATATTGAAAACCTTACCACAAATAGTCTTTCCAGCGTTTGGCAATAATGTAACTGTAACTGTATTATTTTCACACCTACATAACAGTTAACAGTTATATTTTCACTTTATATCTGAAATTGGATTCGCCGGGTTGAACTAGGAAGCAGAATGGGTCACAGGATTATCAAGTTACGGCTTCAGCCTTCAAAAAAAAAAAGTCTTCTAAAAAACATGCTGCAATGGTGGCGGTACTTTCTCCGTGACATTTCGACTTGTTGCTATAGTAGTATAAGCATTGCGTAGGTGTTTAATCTTTTTTAATTTTTTTTTATGACACACTATATATATATAAAGGTGTTTTTTACGCCATAACTTCGTCAATTCTTCATCAAATCTAATGATTAACCCCCTCATTTTGAAGATATTCTTCTCCTTCACATGCGAAAAATCGTCCTACCCCCAAAATTTTTGGGAAAAAAGTTATGAAGGAAAAGAAACTTTATTTGCGAATAACTCAGAAAGACTACTAAATTACCTACAAAACAAAAAAAATCGGACAATTATTAACAAAGACACTGTCCATTAATTTTGGTATACTTAATATTGTCCTCCTCTTTAAAGATATTGCATTTAGAAATAGAATAGTCTAATACACTTTTTTCCCTGGCTGTTGTATTAGATTTATTTTTTGTTAAGGGTATTTGTTTTGCATTTTATTTTTTTCAATAATTCAGAAAATCCCATGATCGGGGCATTATTTTGTCTTTATTACTTTTATTATCTTTCCAGTCAGCGTTTAAAAATATGTCGTAGCAAAGCACTTTGTACAAATATTTTGGTCTATTATGTTAAATGGAATATTGTAATCGACCAAGGAAAACATATTAGCTCCTTCCTTACATAATACATAAGAACTACTTATTTCCATATTGTTTTGCTATTTCTTCACTAAACAAAATTTTCTGTGAATTATTCACACGGGCCAACTAGTATATATATTTTGTCATAGCTCTGGAATATTTGTATAAGCGATTTTAGTGTTTTATATATATGTATATATATATATATATATATATATTTTTTTTTTTTTTTTTTTTTTTTTTTTTTTTTTTTTTTTTTTGAGATCGTACATGTCTATAATTTAATTAGCTTATTTCAATCTCTGGAAACTATATTGTGCCGGATTGGCCACTGCCTATTCACGCACAGGTACCTTCTTAGAGGTCTAGAAACACACCCACATTCCAAAAGTGTGACAACAGACCACAATCTGAAAACCCCTATTAGTTGAGTGTCATCAGTTTAAACAAATCCGACAAAAAATAAAATTAGTAACGACAATGAAGATAAAGTAGATACTCTGTTGAAATACTTAATTGCAGAGGCGCTTACAAATAAATAAATAAAAAAAAAAAAAAAATATATATATATATATATATATATATATATTTAAACACTGTACATTTGTTCTTTATTTATATATTTGTTTATTCCTCATATTTATGTTTGCTATGAGATAATATTTATTTATCTTAATTATATTCACATAGATATGGTTTCCATATGTTTTTTTTTCTTATTGCGCAGTAATTATATGTTTATCAAAACTGTTAATGACATGGTTTGTTGGTTTGTTAATCTGATGGTTGTTAGTTATTTACCAATTCTATTTGTATGAGAAAATCCCTGAAAACAAACAAACTAATTATTATTATTAATATTATCATTAATTTGCAACTTGCATTGCATTTCAGTAAAATGTAATTATTAACATTAAAAAAGAAATCACAGCCTAAGATTTTGTATACTTTTTTTTGTATCATATTACAATTTTACACGTGTTATAATCAGCTACTGCTCTGTCAAAAATGTTAAGCTTATATCAGGAAATCAACAATCGAATATAGCGCCTAGTTTACGCATCAAAATCACGCCACTTTGTAAATTATCTTAATATAAATAACAGATACTCACTCCTATTAAAACAGTCATAAATCATACAAATTATTCTTCTATTCTATAAAGAAATTAAGTCTGTGAAATCGTTATACTGAATATTGCATCTTCCTGGGCTTCTACAATGTTTAATTTATTTTGTTTTTTTCAAAATCAGTCTTATTCCTTTCTTCTCGCTCTAAACTGACCAAAACATGGCATAATCTTTCTTGGCCCATTTTAGCCTTCAAATACGAAGATATTAATTTTAACATACTGAAAAATCGTTCACAACTTGGGATGGATAATGCGATTGTGCGCACAATTTGTGTGAAAATGCGCAGATTCGGAAAGACGCTTTATTATACCACATAATAAATTTAAGTAGCTCTCCAGATTTATTTATGTCAACTTTTTTTCTTGCTCATATTAGCTTTCAATCACCAATATTTCTTTATATAAGTGTTCTCTATTAGCATCGTATAGAAATTCTTAACATTTCTTTTTTTAGTTGCCAGTGGCGTAATACAGTTTTTTAACATCGCGAAGAAATCCTAATCTGACGTCAGTTTCATTGAAACTTCTAAGCAACATCGATTTGTAGGGTATGGCGTAGATATATACAATTTCCTACCTGCTCTGACCTTTTTCCAGCGTCCTTCTTCATCGATATGAGACTTTTCCATGAATAATTTGTCCACTGCATAATTGAGTACAATTCATCGTGTAACCTCACATTCCTATATATTTCTTCTCATTCCCTCACCCAATGTCACATAAAGGAGTAAATACTGGGGATGTCTACTACACACCATTGGCTGTTTCATGAAACCAATCCTTATTCTTCGTTTGACTATATCTTCAAAAATGTTTCAATCGAACCGCGCCGGATATGTAGGCGATCGGAATTTTAATCATCAAAGCGAGGGAAACAGTTTTCATTTAATCGCTTATTTAAAGCGAAGATCAATTGGCAAAATTCCACGGACCTGACTGCGCTACCAAATCTGCCTAACCCATCGGCTTTCTTGTCCTTTCTATTTCATATTAAACTTCAGTTCATATTTCTGATTGACTGTCACTCATCTAACTAAGGGTTTAGTTTAAAAACCACACCCAAACACCTATTTTAAATGTGAACCGAGCTTACTTAATGTGAGCCTTTCTTGTGTGCTTAAGGCTGTCATCTAACTACTATTTTTCCAGTTTATATAAACAACAATCAAATTCTTTTAAGCAACACAATCTTAGATTTATAATCGAGAGATTGCGACACAACTACAATTTTTTAATAAAATAACAATATAAACTAATAAAGAAAATTCACTGTATGCCAAATAAGATTGAAATATGTCCAGAGAAGTTAAGAAAAATAATTGTGTTATTTACGGAATTAGACCTAAGGAAAAGGAACGAGATGAGCACTAAATAACACTTGAAGACAAAATTACAAGAAAAAGTAATTCGCTGAAGAAAGTAATTGAGTTGTATTGAATCCTTAATAGTTGACCGTTGTATTATAAAGGAAGGAGATGGTCCGGGGTGGCGGTCATAAATAGGCTAAATAGTGGCTAAAATATTTTATTAAAATCAAATGTTTCTCAGTTCTAAGTGAAACTTGCTGAACACTCCTCCCTGAAGAAGACCTGCAAAGTCGTGTCGAAACGTTGGCTTTTAATACAATAGTCTTGCCACTATTTAGTATATTTATGATCGACACCCCGGACCATCTCCTTCCTTAATTGAGTTTTAATTTATCTATTTCAAATTTTGACACTTCACATCAATAATTGTCTTTTCTATTCCTACTAAACATGGTATGATTTCATCTTTATATATAATTATCTTATGCAAAATTTGGCCTGGACATGAGAGGAGAACAAATGAATATCTGAAGACAAAAAATAGAAGAAAAAATCATTATTTATTTTTTTGGTATTATTTTAATGGAATTTACAACTGTATTACATAGAAAATACAATAAGTAAATGTGAAATTGGTAACATGACATGTACAACATGCAGAGAAACTACACATTGTTAGAACTCAAATGTATATATTAAAATATTTAAGTAAGAAAGTAATTGGAATTTTTAATTTACCTGTTGCAAATGTTGAAACATTACAACAATACAAATTAATATCTCCCTATCATATAAAAACATGTTTAGTGACTTTAATATTTTATATTATTTTAGTATTAGGAGAGTAGGAGATTACAGGAACTCTGCGATTATTTTAGAAATTATACAGCTGTTCATTTAATTACTTATGGGTTAAGCCCATGTTACCTCCTACTCTCCCATTTCAAAATAAAGATTTTAGACTAAAAATTTCTGCGGGAAATGTTTTTTTTTTTTATGCTGATATAAAATAATACAATTTGAGCAACGAGTAGTGCAATTAAATGAACAGTTGTATAATATGTAAAATTGAGATTGGTGTATTATAAAATATTAAAGAATAACAATATAAATGAAAGACCATACACCAATAATTTAAATGCCTGATAATAATCAAATATATATAAATGAGTTGACTGAAGGATACTTGACAACAATAATTGTATTTTCTATTCATACAAATCATTTTATTGATAAAATCTCAATTTGATTACTAAAGAGTATTGGTTTTAAATTGTAGTTACTCTTCGGGTTAAATGCTGTACCTCAATTCTAGCAGTTAAAGTTGGTTCCATCTCATTTTTTTCTCTGCTTGTTCTGTCCTTTAAGCTATCTCCTAATTATGAATTATAGGCCTCCTCTCTTCTGATTGGCGTTCCTTGATTGGAACAGTTCTCCTGCCAATAATCCCGCTCCCGGTTTTGATATCGCGAAGTTGGAACTCGAAGCCGATCGAGGTCTGAACCGCTCTGGAGAAGCAACTTGAAAATCCGGTTCTTGCCGTAGTTATCTCGACAGAGCTATTATGGCAGAGGGCCTGCGACCGCTGGTATCACGATAAAGACAACCCCTTTCCACCAGGCGGATTTGCTGAAGGTCGATGGATCAACTCTTTGATAGGCCCATTTGCTTATTTAGCTTTCCTAAACCTTATTTATGATCAAGGCATCGAAGTAGAAGAAATCTCACGAGGACTCAATCCCATGAAACTCTTTCGAATTCAAAGTAAAAAAAAAAAAAAAAAATACAAGTCAACATGAAATTCAATCTTAGAAGTAGACGCGAAAACCATTTAGCCTTTTTCTTTCCAAATTACTAAACTCAGTTTGATAAAAAATCATGAAGTCATTTATCATTAAAAAGGGACGTCAAAATCACAGTAATTATTAAGAAAAAAATATAACCTTTACCGATTTTTTTTTCATAGTACTCTTTTACGTATTTTTAGCTGCAAGGATGCCCAGAAGGTTGTTTTATGGCACAAGTTACGCCATTAAAAAATTTGAAGGGTACATTTTGAAATTTAGAGGGGGGCACATTTTGACGGAGTTATGAATTTTCGAAATGAAAAGTTTCAAATCAGGTAACAAGGAGAATGCATGGACGAGACCACAGCAAGTGTAATTATATATGATCTACGAATTTTCTAATTCTATATTTGCTTACACAGTTTTTTAGAAGAGAGAAGAATTTCTTGGGATGGGGAGTGCGAAATTCCTGCCCCATAGACCTTAAAGGGATGGGCACCGCTGTGAAGCTCTACATATGTCTATTTGTACTTTGAGCAGGTTGTCATATATGTTATTTCTGCCAATTTTTATGATTAATATTGACCTTTAGATAATGGTGTTCACCATTTATTTCGGTTTTACTTCAAAACCGAAATAAAACCTAAAATTTAATTTGCAAAAAAAAATTACAAAGTTAATTTAATAAAGGATTTGTTCCATTTTTTACAGTGTCATATAATTTGGCATCCTTTAGGTTACGAAATCCTTTATTCTTGATGTTTAGGTTTTTGCAAAGACATTCCTTTCAATACCTTTCTCACTACTCCATTTTGGAACGATTGTAGTCGTTTTTCCGTAGGCTGTGTGATCATCGAAAACAAATGGGGTATCCATAAAAAAGATTTCGACTTATTATCGTTTTATAGATTAAAATCTTTGAGCGCATCGATACTTTTCTGAAGAATAATTTATTATATAGTTAAACGTTTTTTATTTTTTTTTATAGAAGTATGCCGGATACATTAAACTTTGGTCCAATGTAACTCCTAGATAAATACTCTATTTTGAAAAATAAATTTCCCAGTTTGCTATTTTAAATTTTAGTGGTAGTTTGTTCTTCCTTTTCTGGAACGAACAAAAAAAACTACCCATTGTTTTATCGGGATTGGCCTCAATATTTAATTTACTCAATTTTATATATTCAATTTGGAATACTTTGGTTTGTAATCGAAGAAGCTTCTAATCGGTTCTATCGAGTAATGCCGTTGTTTTTCATTCATTAATATTTACCATTGTGTTGTACGATGTTGGTAAAAGTGTTTCACAAAGGCAGGAAGTCCTCCGACCAAACGGCATTGCGAAGGTAAGCCCCAAGGACTTCGGCTGGGGAAGCCCCCGTTATTCATTGCAGTGGAACTTATCGTCGTATATCCTTTGTTCATTTCTTAACCAGATGAAGGTATTTTCTTTTTGTACAAAAAATCGGGAACGGTGCTTTCATTTTTTCTGTTATTCAAATTTATACTTAATTTAATTTATACTTTTTTAACTTGATAAAAATTGTTTTATTAATCAAATTTGTGGTATTTATACTAACTAATGCTTTACAGTTCGACATAGTTGATTACATTAGATAAGTCCATATCTAGATGTCCATGTAATGTTATATTTAAAAACTAACACTGATAGTTAATTTTTTTAATAATTCTATTGCATAAAAAATATATTAGTAGATGAACAAATAAAATAATTATTATATATATATATATATATATATATATATTTATATATTAGAGATAAAAATATATAACGTTTCAAATATATTAACCTGTTGTGTTAATATATTTTAATAATTACTTGTATTACAACTATTTTATAAAACGCCTCAAGTCGGACAATTTTTACTATTGTTAAAAACTAAAATTAATAGTCCGTGGTACAGATCCCTTCTTATCAAATTATTAAAATCTGCCCGAAACTTCGTAATTAGCTTCATCTCATCGTAACCTAGAAATAAATATTTACGAAAATTATCTATTAGATTTTGGGATGTTTTCAATCTGGAGATCGGCAAAATTTGTCTATTAGATTACGTGACCTATATCCCCAAATTGTCAAAATAATGAGGCTATATATAGGTCGAACTGCCCAATGTTTTTGTAGGCCACCTTCTTACTATATGTGGAAAGAAAATGGATATTTTTTATGGATGATATTTAGGTTTTCAGTACCTAATTAAATAGACAAATTGTGCCGACCTCCAGATTGAAAACGCCCCAATTCCGAAACTTTTCGTAAATAAAATATTTGTAGGTTACGATGAAATGAAGCTAAATACGAAATTTCTGGCGGATGTAAATGATTTGATAAAAAGGGGTCTGTATCACGGACTATAACTAAAACTTTTGAGTTGACACTATTTTATTGATTTGTATAACATTCTTTGAAAATAGAGAAAAATGTCACCAAAACTCTTTTCCTAAAAAGATTCACAGAAGCTGTAAAAATGGAACTTTTTAAAAAAAAAATCTGGAAACTCATCTACAATAGTAGAACAATCCCTCATCAGATAATCTTATTTATCATTAATCTAAATTCCAGGCATAATGATGAATATTCTACGAAAGTGTCAAACAAATTCAATATTTGCCAATAAAACCAATATGACCAAAAAAGTGTGTTTGATGCAATTGCTGTTACAGCGATTACTTGCCCTTCCGTTATCAGATGCGTGAATTTGGAAAGTATATGTTTTATATTTTGCTGTGCAACTTGTTGCGAATACACACAATCATTGAATAGTAACTTTGTCAGAGATTCCTGTGGCATACTCTAACCAAACCTCATCATCGGGGATGACATCTATTAAGGCAAGACCTCCTGGTCTGGTTCAGTGACCGGGGGCGACCAAGGCCGGCTGGTCAAGGCAGTCCGGGGAGAAGCCGACTTGTTACCGAGCCGCGGTAGTTATAACTAGTTAGGGCTCTTCCACAACCTAGCCAACGCAACGGAATATTCCAAACCCACTTTATAGCAAAACAATAACATTCGTCATCGGGAATTCAATACCAGACGAGATAAGGTGATAATTAACCTCTGAAATCAACTTCTACGATAGCTTTTTACCGAGAAAAAGGCGATTACGAAAACAAACTCAAAACAAACAACCTATTTTTTATTATTTTCAACTTTCAATAAAGATATTCAAAGTCCGAAAGCAGATTTCCAACTGTTCATAACCTATTGTCAAATTTCACAACATATCTTGGATACAAATGCTAACTATCAAACATAAAAAAATGCGATTTTCATTCATGCGCTTCTGAAACTGCATACTGTGGCAAAGTCTCGGACCCGAATTGCTTTTGCTAAGGACAGAAACAGGAATTGCAATGCATTGAAAATGTGGTTTGTTTACTGATTTTCTTTGACTAAGTATTGAATACAATTTTCACCATTCTACAATAAAAATTTTTAACATCCATTTAGATCAAAATGTTCCAAAATATTGAATGTGTCATATTCATTACTTTGATCTGTTTTGTATCTGCACAGAAGATCGTTGTATTTATTCTATTCATTGCAAAACATCGAATACTTGATTTACGATTGTTTGACGTGGTTTTATTTTTTTAGTTTTATAATGCAATTTTGTAGCAAACTCTTGATATTCTTTACTTTTCATTGACAATTATTTACGGATTTGTCTTAAATTATGAAATGCAAATTAGCAAATATGCCATATTCACACCAGTACGCATTGCAAAAAGAGAAAAATTTCGGTTCGATCTGGAGATACATAATGGTATATAATTCTGGAAGAAAAAATTATATAAATTGCACTTTATGGAATAAAAATTTCGTTTACAATAATCCTACAATGAGATTAATATATTTTTCATTTTCACCAGAGTAAAACTGTTAAAAAAGCTTTTAATGAATTATTTTTTTAAAGCATACTGAAGAAATTTAACTTACATAAAATGCATTGAAAACAAAAAAGCCGACTTTAGAAATGAACTTATTTTTTTTTTTTATTATTATTTATTTATTCCTTTTTTGGATTTATTATTATGCGTTTTTACGTGGAATTTAAGTTACATTACATCGATTGGGGTTGAACATAGAAATAAGCGACTCATTAATTATTTTTACAAATCTAGAATATAGATGGCACAACATTTTTATTTAGCCAATGTGGTTTCCTCAGAATAGAACATATATATTTGTTTCGCTTTTCAAAGAAAATAGCGTCAAAGAAAAGAACAGAATGGCGATATGAAAATATTTTCATACTTTTTTAATTCAGAATATTAATTTGCATTCGTTTACTAATGTTATATATACATATATACATATGCATGTACAAATAAAGTACATTATTTAAACTCTGATGATGAAGGAGATCTCTTAAACGTCGATTTGTAATTTTTTTTTTGATAAAAATGTATTATAATGGAACCAATGTTTCATTGCGTAATTATATATATATCTGAGTATATTAAAATATACTTCCGATAATGATGCCTTATAAACCATTTTTACTTTCACTTACGTATATATGTAATATATAGTAAGTGTAAGTATTGCGATCGAGAAAATTTTTGAATCTGAGTTTTCAACGGAAATAGACGTTTTGAGGTATCCTGAGTCGAAATGACCAAGTCCCGAAAAATGGTCTGTGTGTTTGTATGTTAGCAGTCTTGCTCAAAAACGAAAAGTCCTACGAAACTGATATTACGTATTTAAGATAGGTATATGCCTTAGATGTGATGGCAACTTTTTCCTTAAAATCGGCTAACCGGAAGAGCCACTTTATATCAACGCTGAAACACATTTTCTCAAAAACGGCTCAAACGATTTGATTAAACTCGGTGTATCATTGTATAATTAAGTGGTCTTTAATATCAATTAGGTCTTATCCCCATTGATGTCACTTTACAGGGCTTAAATGCCCAATGTTCATATACGTCTTCCTCTAAAGTACCTTAAATATGGTTTATTTTAAAAAGTTAATCATTTCAAATTATTTAAAGTAATGAAAAAATGCTAAATATAACTTTTGAAAGAATTTGATAAGTTAATAGAGAAAAAAAATAGCAGAAAAACCTACGTTGCTACAGACTGTAGCGCCTAAATGGATGTACAGATTTCAATGAAACTTCGCTATAGTCATTTTCTAGAAAACCTTTAAATTTATCTATATAACATACTTCAACGAAAAGAAGCTGGAAAAAAGTTACGAGCGACGGTAAAATTAAATTCCAAATAACTCAAAAAGTATACACTTTTTTGGTGATATTGTATATGGTTTTTTTTAAAGTTTATGGAATTTTCTAAAAAATTGTTAAGATCGGACAACTAGGAGGAAAGATATGGTCTCTAGTTTTTTTCCCTGAAGAGGCAAAAATTTGGATAAATTAAAAATATACTATTTTAATTGTTGAGACTAAAAAAAACTTTTTTTCTACAGATATTTAATAAAGTATCTTTCCTAAAAACATTTTTCATAAGAAATAAGTACCTAAATTTATACCTTTATTTTCTGTTCTATTTGAGATATAGAAAATAAAATAAAATAATATATTTAATTTTATTGTTATTTTGCCGCCAACTCTATTCTTACGGAGAGGGAGGAAAACAATTCTGCAAATTAATTATTATTCCTTCAACAAAGCGTTATTCCTAAAAATCGATACTGTAATTAATTCAATTGTTAACAGGAAATTACAGATTCCGAGAACACATCATCCCTTCCACTTCAACTGTATTTCCAGAATACATTTTCAAATACAATTAACTTGGAGTTAAGCAATTAACAAAAACCTTCACTTCTGTGGTATTTATTTTAATTGTTTCAATTTAAAATGCCATGATTCCAGAAGACTGTCGAACAAATATATCATATATCTTTTTTTTTGTACTATCTTGTATAATTGGTTATATTTCATTTATCTTTTAATAAATTTGGAAAATGAAATTTTCCTTTGGTAAATTTCTGATTTTAATGCTTTGTCTTAACTTATAGCAAAATCTAGTCGCTATAATGATGCAATCGTCGGAAATCTACAACGAAAAAACAAACATATTGTTAACAGTTTCACAATAGTTTTTTGGAATTATTGTTCCATTCTGTGCCAGAGGTCCAATTAACCAGAGGTCCACACTACTTTTATACTGTTTGGATGGTTGGTACAAAAATAATAATAAAAAAAATTAAAAAAATATATAAATAAAAGGATTGAAAGAATAAAATAAATAAATAAAAATAATAATAGACACTTATAGATAATAAGATACAATATATAAATAAATAAGCTTTAATAAAATAGCAATAAAATCAATAAATAAATTGAAATTAATAAACAAATGAACTTTTAAAATAAAAAAATAAAAAATAATAATAATAAATCTGCAAAGGATCATTAGTCATAAACCTGGTATATACGTTGTTTAAGTCTTTCATTATCTAGGAACTTGATAACAGTGGTAAGGATTTCTTCTTGATTTCTCAGGGGTGCTGATATATTCTGGTGTATTCCGGGATCTTTTAACCTTGCGGTGTAAAAAGAGCACTCTTCCAAAACATGTTTTATGGTTAATGACTGGTCACACTTTTGACATTTGGGAATAAGATCTTTTGTTATGAGGTGGAGGTGTGTCGGTCTCCTCAGCCGCGTGAGGACCACGAGAGCTATTTGTTACTGATAAAGTTCATAATTTTTTTTTCTTCGTTTTTACTCATATTCCACCATTTTTGCCATCACCATATTCTAACAAGAATGGAAATTTCCTTGATTCGTATTTATGTTCATGATGCAAGCCCCAAAGAAATACATTTAAGATTAAAAATGAACTAGAGATGTTAATAAGTAGAAATAAGTATCATATTCAAAAACCAATTATTTTATGAAACAATAGAAGAGATGAAGAATACATACATGAATAAAACTAAAAAAAAAAAATAATACTTAGTTTTTCATAAATTCGTTTAAAATCATATGATGGTTACCATGACTTTATTCTCACAATCTTACAAGAAATACACCTACATATATATTTATGTGTGCGTGCGTGCGTGCGTGCGTGCGTGCGTGCGTGCATGCGTGCGTGCGTGCGTGCGTATGTGTGTATTTGCATATATATACATATTGGTATAATGGCATATTGGTGTGTTGAGTACCCACTGGTAGCACTCTAAAAATGTATTTACAAATGAGATCTCGAGGCCATCTTCTTTTCAGACGCCTCGAAGGGTAATAACAAATGTAATTTGATTATTAATAGTGGATTATAAGTAGGATTCTCTGTAACCCTAACCTTTGTACCTCGACCTCTGGAGATTATTAGTATACATACACAGTCCATGTATAAATATATAGATGGTATAATTTTTAGCGTACATAAAAAAAAATATGAATAAATTAATAAATATCTTAAATAGAAAAAAAAGCTATATAATTTACATAAGAAATAGAAGTATGAAATTTATACATTCTCGGTTTTTAGCAAGAACTCTTTTTAAGTGACATTTCATAGCCTTAAATCACTAAGAACTACGAGATGAATATTCTCTCTGTGAAATGAAAACACTATACACTTTTTATAGTTATATTTGATATATTGCGTCATTTTTGTGCACTTATTTTGTGTATTTTTTGTCGAAAAATAAGGTCGAAATCCACAAAAAAAAGTTCTTAAAAGTCCAGCTCTATAAAAATGTGCTTATTTATTATTTTTTTTTTTTGCAATAAAGCGCACATATAGAACTTATAAATAATCAAATAGAGTTCAATAGATAGTTTATTGCAAGCCTGACCTTTTAAGTATTAAACCATTTGCCCTATTTGTGCTTATTCAACAGCCATCGTCCCACGCTCAGCTGTGTTTCTTGCCGGGCAAATATCTTTTAAGTCCATATTGCATTTGCTATTGTTGAGAGGATCCCTTATGGTATATTCATGGAGGCCTTTTGCAAGGAACTACCGTTAATATGGTTAATACCAGCTGATATGAGACTACCACCCACATGTTCGGGCGCCAGCGTGGGCGTTTTGATGAATGGCCCACACATGCACAGATGCCTATATGTTTAGTACACCAATCTCTTCACGTCCGCTCACAGATTCATCAACTCTCGGTATTAAGGATTCATGGATCTTTAATGCAAGCGTGAAACTGGGACACGATGATTTTATCGCCTAGAAAGCAGCCTTAATTATCTATCTGGTAATGGTCACAACCATAAATTAAAAACATGGATTTTTTTTCTGTAGCATTGATATTAATGGATTCCTTTTTAATTGCGTTATTTCTTCCTTAATTTCTAATTATACTTAGTTCAGAAATGCATAAGCTTTTTAAAACGCGTACTATTGCTTCTCCTATTATTTCTATGTGTTGTTGGCGCTTGTTTTAAAAATATATACATATCTACCTACATAAAAAAGAAGTTTATTACAATTATTTATATATAATACTAAGTATAACCTATTTGCTAACCTTTAATTCCACTAACTCAAAATTATTTCAGCCTTTAAGAAAATCGATACTATAGCTAGATCTTTTTTTTTTCTACAACGGAAATCATGGTAGTAGGTATCAATATTAAACAAATGTAACCATTCACTACATACATTGGGTAAACATATTAAAATGAATAAATAATATAATTACAAAATAATATATATTTGTTTATTTAGAAATATTACATTCTGTCACATCAAGGACATTTATAATAGTGATCAGAGAAAGCACACTCACACTCTATTTAAAATAAAAAAAAATAAATAATACAGAAACTTAACAATAATAAATACAATAAAATAAAATAAAAATAAATACAATAAAATAAAATAAAACAAAATAATAATGAAATACAAAATAAAGAAAAAAATATTACACAATCCATTATGAGGTTTCTGAAAATGCTTTTGTTTGGTCAAATTTTCAAAATCTGATTTGAGGTATCGGAGAATTGGGAGTTCATCTCGCTGCCTCAAACCTTTAAGAAAAAAAAATATATATATTTTATATATTAATAAATTACGTTCTTAACATATTTCAAATATAAACAAAAAAAAGTAATATAAATTTATTTGTATGTTTATATTGTATGTTCGTTTTAAAATAATTATGTTGATTATATTAATTATAACTCATAATTTATAACATAAACTCCCGAAACTTTTTCATCTCCCCCCTTTCCCTCCACCAACCAGAATGGAAAGTCTGTACTTAGAATAGAAAATCATCTTTATAAAAACAACAGTATTGTTCATATGAATTAACAATAAATCTGCCCAAAAGACCTATTACAATAAGGAACAACTAAAATACGAGTAATAAATTAAGTATAATAACTCTTAGGATATATTAAGGAAACAGTTGGGTAATAGGGTTGCAATACTACAATATTGGAGCTAAAACAATAACATAATAATCACTAAATGAAATTAGAAAGGAACGCTAAATCAATTTTATAAGCAAAGCATTTTAGTGATGGAATATAAAAATTAAAAAAAAAAATAACTGTTGATGTATAAAAAGATAAATTGTAAAAAAAAAAAAAATGATTCACGTAAAATGTTTAAGTGTCTATACGTAAAGATTAGAAGAAGGAAAACAATAAAATAAAGTATACATATAATACACATAGAGAGGAGTGTGTCGAAGATAAGTAGAAAATAAGATACACTTCAGAGAAATGCTATCTCATGAATAGAAAAAATAGAGGTTAAGAAAAACAAATTTTACATACTCACAATGCTTTGTGGGTGGTGATGGAAATTCACGTTGAACACAGAATAAAAAATAAGAGAAAACAAATGTATATAGAAAATTAACGCCTTATTA
Organism: Nezara viridula; assembly: GCA_928085145.1. Lineage (NCBI taxonomy): Eukaryota > Metazoa > Arthropoda > Insecta > Hemiptera > Pentatomidae > Nezara > Nezara viridula. The sequence goes on along the minus strand of OV725079.1, from coordinate 110,788,349 downwards.
CATAATATATATTTAGCCAGGGTTTTAAATTACTTATGCTTAGGTTTCATTATTTTATTACTAGTTATCAATAAAATTTCAAATTTTCTAATTTCTCATTTCTTTATCTATTATTTTGGCTTATTTATTTTCACTTTTTGTGGATAAGCCTTAATGCGCTTAATACTGCATCAGCTATTCTAAAATTATTAGTAAAAGAGCATAAGCCCCATGATTGTTACTTTATTATAATATGAAGTATTAATATAATATATTATTATAAATTAGCAGTTCCATTTAAATACGTTTCATATTTACACACTTTTTCTTTTCTCCCTCCCCACCCGGTTTTATTTACAAAATCATATTTTAAACCAATAATTTCACACTCCAAATAATTCAAACTCGTCTATTGTACTTGCTCTATAGAGTATGAAAATAGCGCCTACACAAGTGAGATACTTTTTCGCTTATCAATTTATTATAGGATTTTTCACTATTTAGTTTTTCACTATTGCCTTTAGACCAATTATTGGATGCAGGCACCCAATAATTGGTCTAAAGGCATGATGATGCTCTGGATATTGTATACTATAATTTGTTAAAACATGAATTTAGGATCTGACAATGGAGCACATTAGACTTAAGACATGAATCGACAAAGAAATATGGGATTGTAGTTCTGAAGATGGGAGTAAATATTCCCGAAACGTAAACATGTAAATATGGAAATACAACAAATAAATCAACTGTTGTTTAATTGGAAGTTATTATTGCCAAAAACAGAGAATAACATACAATTTCCCAGCAAAAAGAAAAAAAATATATATGTACATTTGAAATAGATGTAATCTTATATATTTTTTTTAGCACATCCGAACCGCTCCCTCTCCCATTTTAATTCATTATTTTTATCTTATAGACCATTTTGTTTCAAAATTAAAGTTTTTTTTTGTTTCTGAACCTTTAACGGCTATTTCTTGATCCAGACAAGAGATTGGCCAAAAGACGCCAGCCATTCCGCCAAGAACCAATTGGAGTCTAAATATACTTAACCTTGACGAGAGCCGGACTTATTATCTCAGCTGTATAGAAATCTTTTATTAATCTTATGAGAGAGGATTCGTTCTCTCCCTTGGTAAAAACGAACACCTACCTATTTAATTGCAGTTAATTATATAAAAAGATTTGATACGATTTTTCGTAATTCAAATGGTTTAATGTAACTCACACATTTTAAGAAATTTTTCTTTTATATCCTTTCTCCTGAGTACGCAAGTTATTTCAATTCATTGTCCTCAGGTTCAGAAGAGATACCGAAGAGTTGACTAAGAGACAGATTCAACTATAATAAATTCCATTTTTTATTTTATTTATCCTTTAAAATAAGAAACTTTGATAAAATTTCTATATTGATAATTAGTTAAATAAATAAATCGAATGATGGTGAATAAAGCGGCTTCATAGAGACCTAGGGCAAGGGATGTAAATATAGAAAGACAATATCGATATACATATCGTGTCGATATATTCCGAATATATCGAAATGTCAATAATTTAGCAATTAACAGAACAAATTTTAATAGGTAAAAAATATGGAATACTGCCGTGGCCCGTGTGAATAATTCGCAGAAAATTTTGTTTAGTGAAGAAATAGAAAAACAATATGAAAATAAGTAAATCCTATGTATTATGCGAGGAAGGCATTAATATTTTTTCCTTGGTCGATTACAATATTCCATTTGACATAATAGACCAAAATATTTGAACAAATTGCTTTGCCAAGACCTATTTTTAAACGTTGACTGGAAAGATAATAAAACCAAATACTACCCCGATCATGAGATTTTCTAAATTATTAAAAAAATAAAATGTAAAAACAAAGAAATACCTTTAAAAAATAATAAAGTGAAATATTACTATTAAACTAAAATTTTCAATGGTAATTCCCCTGTAAATTCAAAATAAGTTTCAATTGTTATGAACTCTTAAATGATTAAAAAAAATATTAATTATTTTTAAAATTTCATTTGCATTATTTTTCGTTCGTTACATATGATTTCGAATATGTAAAAATTAGCAAAACGCTATTCTCCATTTTAATACTCGTTCCATCATAACATTACAAAAGTTTAATACTTCTTATGAAATAGAAATATATAAGTTATTAATATGCATTATAGTCATACTTATCGTAAACTCCTACCAGGATTATTTAAAATATAATGGTGGAAATAAAATATTTTTGAGTAAAGCAGCAGATAGATAATGTTATAACAGTAATTTTATAATCTTTCTTAAATGTTTTAACGTTTTTATCTTATTCCATCTATTATTTTCCTTATTGTTTTAATAATGATTTTTTTTTTTTAAAATACTATTAATATATAATTATTTTATTTTAATAATGGTTATAATTACTAAGTAACACTGTTGTAGATATTTCAACAAACAATATTAATTGAGATGCAAAATTAACATTATTGATATTAATGATTCCACCTATAATGTTTCGAAACTCCTCCTTGCGTTTAGGAATTTTTGTATTAGGTATCTATTTTAATGGGGTATTCATCACAGCTTCATTAAACCAAGTTCTCGCTCAATCTTTGATATTTCTGGCCTTCATATTTTTTTTCCTTCTATTTTTTATACTCTGAATATTAATTTAAAATCTCGTTTGATATTTTAAATGAAATTGAATGGAAATATAAAATGTCAGTATTTATCCGGGAACCTTGAACCACTCTAAAGGTCAGACTCCCACTTAGCCAACACAGGATTCCCGATAGAGATAAGTTTTTTCAACTTCATAACAGAACAATACATCATATCATATAGTCTATTATTATCAATTTATTATTATTTTACTAGACCACATGTTTCTTTGTATCAATCCTCTTTCAAAATTATAGATACCGAGTTTATTTGTTAGAACGCATCCTTTATTGTTCGAATGTCACCTAAAAAATGAGTGAAAACGATAAAAATGATTTTTGAATAATAATAAAAAATAAAAAAATAAATATAATATCCTTTATTTGCTCTGTAATATCATCATTTGAATATCAGCTGTTTTCAATTAATATTGTGGACTGCTTTCATTAGTTGATTTGAAATAGTGTTGAAGTAAACTTCATTATACAGACAATGTTATAAATTTTTTTTTAATGGTTTTTTAACCTCGCTTTGACTGCCCCTGGGTATTATAATATAATAATAGGAATTATATCTATGACCATTAGCGACGATTGGTCATAGATATAATTCTTTATAAATTTGTTGTTATATTTATAATTTTCTATAAAAAAAATATTTGTTTTCGTTTATTTTCTATAAAAATATTTAATGATAGCATACTTAATAAAATAAAAATTCAATTTTTTTTTTTTTAAATTGGATAAAACTCTAATATATTTTTCAAAACACTATAACTACAGAACTATGCTATTAGGTATGTAAATATAATTTAGAATTGTGGGTATTTGTCGGCTAATCCTTTGCCTTTAAATTCATCTTGTTTCTTAAATTACATGTTATTCTGTTTTGTTTATTTTATTTATATTTTTTTATAGTTCAGAATCTAAATCAGACTACAGACAGACAAACGCCGAACCAAATTTGATCCTTGACGCGTGGAACGTAAAACGCGAGTGGAAATTTTCTATTTTTTTCCTTGCAGTATTATCTATTGATTGATGAGTATGCTGTGTTATTTAACAATTCAACATAGTTGTGTAGCCATGCAATGTTTTTATGTTTCTCTCTACTAACGAAATAATAAAGATTAATATTTTTTAGTCTAGCGACGCGGTGTCGTATTATCATTGTCATTGTAATGTATTACTCTCTGGTGGAGTATTATTCTCGTAGCAGATTTCCATCGAACCTAGATTCTCCGATACCTCGCCACAGCCACCGCGACCCATCACCCAGATCGCCGAGCGGATGGACCTGGGGTCAGCGATCACTATCCCTAATAACCGGCGGAGCATTGAAGCTCCCGAACGAATCCTCGCTGGAAACAAAGGCTTGAGCGTATTGTCATCTGGCATGGCCAATGCTGGTGTGAATGTCCTCATTGTCTCCTTTATCTTTGTCGTTTTTTTTTTTTCACTCTGCGTTCCATATACAATGGTCTCCTCACCGCAGAGTGCAGCCAGAACGCAACACTCAAAAAAAGTTTGTAAACAAAATTCCTTCCTCTTGTTTAATATCTTAATCATCATAATTTACGTTCGCGATTAAAGCATTTTATATGGGACAATATTTGGCCCACATCGAAATATGTTTTAGGCTTGAAATTTCGAGTTTGAAAACTATTTACGAAAATTATCCATTAACTATCGAAGAAGAAAGAATTTTTACATCTAAGGGGAAGTTCAATTTCTCGGTACGAAAAACGAATATTACCTCTGTTTTTCTCTAAAGAAATATTTAAGGTGATCCGGATGTCTATGTAGGATATAAGATGGGCGTGCGGAGAGGAGGGATCTTTGCCCCCCTTAAATAATTTGAAAGAAAATAAAACATAATATAATAATAATGATGCTTTATTTATTCTGGGACGAGTCCCTTTAGAATAATATAGAAAGACAAATATGTGGGCTAAGGACTCTCAGAGATACATAAACAAGAATATAGTTTGATTGAATAGTCAAAATAATAAAAGAAATTATAAGTTATTTTCTAGTTTAAACCAGTTAATAATGAAAAATAAAAATTGAAAATAAACATGAAGTAAAAATAATGAAGCATGTAAATCTAATAATTTACATATTCACAGTAGTGACTATTTACAATTTTATGAGGACTGGATGGATAAGAAATGATTAAACAGTCGGGATTTAAAGGTAGGAAGGGTTATAATACAAAAGGTTTGCAGAAAAGTTGAGGATTTTTATGTTTCAAAATCTTAATCGATACCTGTCGACGACTGATAGCAATCAGCAGATGGTCTGATTAAAGTAATGAAACTGACATGTCAGGCATTCAAACCTCTTCCCTGGTTGGAATCAATTACCATGGTTTGTTAAGGAAGGAGGCATCTCATACAACGCCTTTTCAGTCTCCTCCTCGTATTGATGGGTATGTCAGCTGAAGCTATATCTCTGATTAGTATATTACTATGTCCGTGTTAATTATTGTTAAATCGTTTGTAAAGAGTTCTTATGTTCTGTATGACTTGATCAACTGTAGGCAGGAGGAAACCTGAATGTAAGGTTTTGTTTTTCACGTACCAAGGTGCTTTAGAAATAAATCGTAATATTTCTTATTGGAAAGTGTGAATTTTGTGTAAGTGAGTCTTTTTAGCTATGTCATATATCTGTGAGGAGTAAGTCCATATTGGTTAAGTAAGTAATTAAGGATATTTATTTTTCTGTTCTATTTCTATTGTAATAATAATAAACATTTTTCGTTTTGTTACCACGTAATATGAATACTGTCCTTGGTGTATAATATGTATTATGTCCGGACGACATGTCAAGTTTTGTGCGTGTAATCTTACTTTCGATACTCTTCCGGTTTTAAAAAAAATTATATTTGCCATAAAACTATGGCATGAGTAAAATCTTGATTTGTATAGACCGAAGAAGCAAAATTGGTTCAAATATTACTTTATGGAAAAACAAATCTGAGATTTATATTTCAACCATTAAATACATTTTCATAGTAATCAAAAAATAAAAATTTGTTCTATTTTTTATTGGACCAATTGTTTGTGGAGTCTTCGATTTGTTTTCGGCAATCATAAAAAATGTGATAACTTCATCCTTACTCCAGCTAACCACAGCAACATTATCGATTATTTATAAGGTTTATAAAGAGGGATTTATAAAATCCTTTAAGCTCCATGATATAATACAAACCAGACTACCGTTAAGAAATCAGAAATGAAGCTATTAAATAAAAAAGTCTTTGAAGCTTTTCTTTATTTATTCCTTATAGAGGCATAAAATCTAAAAGCTATTCATATGGTTCATTTTATGGCTCTTATATCGTGAATAGGCCTGAATATTGTATATCTAGTTATTGGGCTCATTTACCTATACATTATGTATATATATATAATGTACGTACATATATATATATATATATATATATATATATATATATATATATATATATGTATATATATATATATATATATGTATATATATATATATATATATATATGTATATATATATATGTATATATATATATATATGTATATATATGTGTATATATATATTTATATACGTAATTTATTTCCTAAAAATTATTCTAATTACAAACATAAATAAAATTGAAAAAAAAAGATAATACACATATACTTATATTTATCATCTACTTTGAATGCAAATTCATTTCTGTTCAAATTTGGCTACTTAAACTTTGGAAGAAAATTTACTTAACACATGAAGAATAAAAAATGTTTAAAGAAATATCTGCATACTGAGTTGTTGAAATTAAAAACAGATGAAAATAGAACAAGTTCCTAATCTATTCGATGTCATAGTTTTGCCAATTTATGGACGGTTTTATCGATGAACTCAGCACTCAGTTTAAATTGAGTGTGTGAATTTCTTTAATCAGCTCCTGTTCATGTTCAGTTTATACATTTAAAAAACTGAACTAAGCAGTATAGTAGTTTTAGTCTGTTTTTATCTTTATGAAGCTCACTGCATAAAATCGTCTCGTTAAAAATGATATGTTCTTTTACATAATATATTATTTATATGTAAACTTTTAAGATTTATTTATGTAGGGTCTCTGTTTCACAAATTAATTTTCTTTTTTTTTTCTAACTTAACCGGAACCGCCTAATGTAAACAGTTTGACTCAGTAAAGAGAATAAGAAACATCATGAAAGGCCAGCCCTTCAACCGAGCTGGATTTGTTTAATTATAAAAGCGATCAAAGAGCCTTTAAAGAAACTGAGGATAAACTTATTCTTGGGTTAGCGGGAGGAAGTGGAATACAGTTTAATCTCGAGCCTAGACTGTTTGTGTAGTTTGGTTACACAGATCCTGTAAATTGCAACGCCTGTTTAAATACAAATGCTTTTAAGTTAAGAAATATTTTACATAGATCTGCCGTAGTTGGGTGTGTTTATTGGATTCAAAGAAAAATTGTTGAGGAAAATGTATATGCGAAACTGCTTTGTCTGAATAGTTGAATTATGAGTGTTATAACTTTAATATCAATTTTGAATATATAGTCCGTGGATACAGATCTCCGTTTATTAAATTATTGACATCCGCCTGAAACGTCGTAATGAATGCTGTCTCCAGTTCGTTTTGCAATAGTTATGTTGGTTTTTTAGACATAATATAAACTACCGAATTTTTTTAAATTTTATTATATATATATTTATTTTATTTTTTGTTCGACCGACCTCCCCCTAATAAAAATGGAATGCCTGGGCTTATGGCTACAATAATCGATTTTATAAAGTACAAGATATGATAGTTAGATAGTCGATTTATAATCATTTCTGCCTAGAACAAGGTAATATTTCTTCCAAATGCTCATAGCCCCATCACCCAAAAAAAAATAATAATAAAATAAACAAAAAAAAAAATAAAATAAATAAATAAAAAAAATAAAAACGAACAAAACTAATTCTATATCTGGACAAGTTAATTATAGTCAGCAAGTAAATTTAACCAATACTGAGAGTGAGTTGCTGATCGTCGCTCATAGCTCTTCAAGTAAATTTTATTCATAGAACTTCCGAATAATTTTACGCCTTTGAAACTTTCCGCTTTACTGTATTTATCTATTGAATCTTTATTTCTGGATATATATAGTCTGAGGATATAATATATATATATATATGTATTCTTTTGAAATTGATTAACCTTATCGCTTGCTGTCGTATTTTTGTTGGAAAACTTAATGAATGAATTTACTGAAATATTGTTTTCCCTGTACATTTATAATTATAAGAGTAAACAGTTATAATTTTCAATTTTTTTCTTACCTTTAAACTAATTAATTGTTTCGTCTTTAACTTTTTGGTTTATTATTTTCAATAATCAAGCATTGTGATCGACCGAAAAATTCAAAAACTTAATCTCCTCTCAAAATTTAAGGTTTCACGTTTCAGGATACGTCGAATCCGAAAAACGAATACAAATTTTTTTTTTGTCCGTCCGCCATCCGCGCATTTTCTCCGAAACTACTGGACCGATTTTTTTCAATTTTGAATATGAAATCAGAGGTCGCCCGAGGATGATCCTCCTTCATCGACATTATTATCCGCCTTTTACTTTCAAAATGACGGCCGAAAAACCTTCGTTGCTATAGACTGTAGCTCCTAAACGAATGTACCGATTTCAATGAAACTTCGCTAAAGTTATTTTCTTTAAATTTGTCTACATAACATACTTCAACGATAATATTTAATTTCGAATAACTTAAAAAGCATATACTTTTTTGTCGACATTGTATGGTTTTTTTTAGAAGTTTACGGAATTTCCAAAAAAAAAAAAAATCGTTAAAATCGGAGCAAAGATATGGTCTCCTGTTTTGTTTTTTTTATATGTTCTACTCCCAATATTATGTCCTTTGTTTGATTTTTAAATTTTGAATGGGTTACTGAAGTAATGCTATTTTTTTAGCACATTACTAATGATTAAAAAAAAAAAGTTTAGTCCAATAATTGGAATCACCTTTTATTTATTTTTCTTTATAACTAGGAAGGTAATGTTACTTTAGATGTATAATTGTTTGGAAATAATAAATCATTGTGGAATAATTTGCAGCGTTTTTTTTTTGTTGGTAATAAAATTTACAAAAAGTTACACAGAGCTACATAAGGCCTTCTATCCTCTGATATAAATGTGTACATTATCTCTCCATTCTGATATTTTTCTTATCTAGGCCCTTCCCGTTTAACTCTTTGTTCATTCTCTTGATATTTTTGCCGCAATGCGATTTCTTTGTCTTTTCTCCCGCCCAACTTGTAAATGTTATTTCTTCAATACCTCACCCATTCATGGCATTCAAGACATTAAACTTATTTGTTGGAAGATGTTTTAAAAACGCACTAAAAAATAAAAATGATGCTCACCCATAAATTTCATCTCAGCAATAAAAATTAATGTCACCCGTTTGATTGCTATAATAAGAATCATGTTCCAAGGAAGTGAGTTACCTAAGGAATTGAGAGGAGGAAACGATGTTTTTAATGACTAATCTAAGCAGACAACATTTTTTTGATATCTATGCGTTTAAATGGATTTAAATTATTTCGAAGTATAAGCGTGTAAATAATGATAATCCGTTTATTTTTTAGTAAGCAAATGCAGTGGATAGGATTTGATTAAATTTATATAAAAGGATCTATATCCAAATCTGCTCTATCCCTGAAAATTTTATAGAAAAACGTTGAGTGACATGCCCGTCACGCAAATTCGACAAAAGAATCAATTTGTTCTTTGATGTCATAGACGTTAAATATTTCACAAAATGTAAACACGAAGATTACTTGAAAGCTAATAAACTTTTAATATGTTTATAAATTCATATAGTCCGTGGTACATACCCCTTTTTATCAAATTATTAACATCCGCCTGAAACTTCGTCAATAGTTTCATCTCATCGTAACCTACAACTATTTTATTTACGAAAACTCATGTAATTGGAGCGTTTTCAATCTGGGGGGAGGGAGGGAAACTTTGTCTATTTAATTAGCTACTAAAAACTCGTTAATGCTCATTTGCTTTCTTCTTGGATCGTAAGATAATTTGATCACAAAACCGAGAAAAAAGGTGGCCTATTATTTGATAAAATCTAAGCAGACAACATTTACATGGTTGAGAATGTAAATTAGAAATTAGGTTTTAGGAAAATTAATAAATGTGTGTGTTGATAGAAAATTAGCCTCTCCCAGAATTGTTTCAATCTTTAATAAATCATTTTATTAATGTTATCAATCTACTTAAAAGCCTTGTGACTTTGTAAAACATTTATTCATATGTCCTGTGATATTATGAAAAATTAATAATTTAGTCTTATTATTATTTTTAATTATTATTAGTCTTAATCTTATTTTTAATTTTAACCCTTTGCACTCTGCTGTCCTCTGTGACGGGACATGAAAGTTTATTAGCGATTACGGAGAATGAACCTATTTCAGCGCAATTTTTTAAGAAACGCGTTTTTTCCTGTAGTTTTCTAATCAAATGGAACAAAAACTTTTTAAAAGTTTATCATGATTAAAAAAAAGCATAAGTTATAATATACATTATCTCTTTAGAGGCTAAAATAAGAATTCCTATTGCTCGAACAAAAAATTATTGAATTTTATAATAAGATGTCTCACGTTATCTATCATAGTGTCATTTATTTATTAATTTTCATATATTATTCCTGATAATATTTGTATTCATTATCACACAGATAATGGATTATATTTAGTATTGATGCTATAAAACAAAGAAAGAAGAAAATGTTATGAAAAAAAATTACAGAATTATGACCAAAAATATGGGGTTTGCAACCGCTTTGCGTCGAGTTGCTTGCAGGCAACGTCCGAAACGGTGCAAATGGTTAATCGGATTTGTTAACTTTTCTTGTAATTTTTAGCATTTAATTTTTTAACTTTCCTTTTTGTTAATTTTTCTTACTTCTAATTTTCATAGCTTTAACTACTAAATAATTGATTTTAATAGTAAAAGCCCTTCCTTGCACAAGGCCTCGAAACAGCACTTTCGCTAAGATAGTACTTAACCCAAGACCTTTCATGGATTGTAGTGGTACAGCTTTAACTTAATTTAATTTTACTTATTATATTTAACAGTAAATATTTTTCAAATTCCTAAATTTATGTACACAATTGTAAAATCGGCATTTGTTATATGTAGTTTTGTTATTTGAGTATTAGTTGTAGTTGATTTCATAATTGTAATATTAGGCGAAAATAACCCAGGTGGTCGAAAAGTCCAAAACAGTTATTAAATAAATAAACAATCCGCACATTGCTTTTCTACCTTTTTAATAAAATGGTAAATATTAAAAAAAACAATTAAAAATTGTAATATTATTAATATCGAATATTGCAACTGCACATGGGATCTGGTAATGGGGTTGGTACTTAACCCCCCCGGGGAAACTCGGAGATCGTTAACTAGGTCACGGGGGCAGCACTTCCCTCATTCGTAATAATTCAATTGGGGCACTAGTGCGCCGGCGGGCAGGGGCGGTACCTAGGCCATTTGGGGTCCTCAAGGGGTGAATGTTCGAGTCTCTTAAACAAACAAAAAATACTACTTTTTAAAAAACAAAACTGTTTTTTTTTTCAACAAAAACAAAAACTTCTGCCTCTCCTTTCCCCCCTTAGAAATACTCCTAGTATAGGTACTTGATGTCGTAAGAATTAACTGGTTACTTCGTAATAACCGATCGAGTTATATCTAGGGACCGGATTGCGACGTTATCCCACATTTTATTTACTTGCGTGTAAAAACCTCTAATCCGATTACCTACCTGTTTCACGACCTGTAGAATAACATATTGAATCTTATATTGCTGGAAATTTTATATATTTTTATTTTTGTAGCATGGCATTGCATATTTTGATCTTGTAGGGCTAAGTTCCGACTGTGAAAGCATAAAACTAAATGTTTGAATCGAATTTCATTTATTACATAAGTGGGTATGTAAATATTTATTTTTTTTTTATTATTCATTTGGTTAGATTGTTGTTTTGATGTTTTAGGCGCAAAACATCTAGGTCATCAGCGGCTTGTCCATAAAAATATTATTATTAAAATATGTAGGCGGTTAGTTTAATGGAGAAAAATAAAATAAAAAAATTATAAATGAAAGCAAATTAAATTAAAGAATAGGATAAATAATTTTATTATTTTAACTCTTTTACTAAATTTATCCTTATTAAAAATGTTATTATTTTATGAGATCTATTGCTGTCGTTTCCCAACGCTATTGATATGTTCTGCTATATCTAAATAATTTAATTTACGACTATAAAATGGGCAATCTTGGAAAATTTGAGTTATGAACAGGACACTATTCCAATACCAGCATCTAGGTGGTGCAATTTTAATAATGAAAAAAAATATATAAAAATAAATTTTTTTTATATTAGACCTATAATTCAGAACAGGGGTGTTCTGTCTACTATGTAACAGTCACTAAATAATCCGCCGAAGTTTGAAAATTGGCACGCGGCCTGAGAGTTTTAAACTTTTTTGTTCTTATTTTTTTATTCACATTAACTTTTTCAAGTTATCTTTCTATAATGAGAAGAATCGATTTATTTGATATAGGTAACCAAATACATACAGTTTATTTAGCCCTGGGGCCAGGACCCAAATTCTGAGTAAAAAGTACCTTGTCTGCCGTTCCAGACTTTAAAAAATAACGACTGATTTAAAGAAAATTAGGGCAGTAGTTTGAAGATCGAATCGGGAAATCCATTTCGAAAAATATGAGAAAATTTTTATTTTTTTAACTTGTATATATGGGTTTAGACATGTTAACAACTAAATTGCTAATGCGGACGACCAAAGGAAAACTTTTTACAGCCAAAAAAGTCAGATTTTTTTCTTATTTTTTTACTTTTCACCTATAACTCCTAAACAATGCTTCAAATCGAAAAATTCACTCTTTAATAAATTAATGAATGTTAAATTGTGCGTCTTACGAGTACATAAAATTTATAATTTGGTTATTAACTAACCCCCCAAAAAAAGAAAATTAATCGTTAGACCAATGAAAAAAAAAACAACCAATCCGTACATATATTTCCGTACATATATTATTACAGTGAGGCTCGAAATCGGCTTTGTACCAAATATAAGCTCCTCTTATGCTCAAATACCATGAATGGGGTACCGTTGGATTCAGAATTTAACGGGGGGTTAGATAATCGTATTCTCCACTTTTGTTTTTCATTCTAAAATAAATAAAGTCGATACAAACATTTTGCTAGGCTTCAATACCTGAACAGTGGTAGGTCTGTAGATCGATACGGGACAAATTGGATCTAGAAGATTTTGATGCGTACAGCAAGACCCGGATAGTTCCTCCGGAACTATCGGATCCTGCGTTTTTAGACCCAAAACGTACTATTTTCTAGATAACGCAAGGCATAGGGTTCGCATACACACAACCTTACATTAGTTGTAGTACTGTCATTGAATACATATCTCCTTTCGCCGACTTAAGGTCTCTATGATCGAGAGAGGAGGAGTTTATATTATTTATCGGTGGTGTTTTTAATCGGCGAGTCATATCATCGTCAATTTTTCACCAAATCTCAAGATTGAGCCACCAATTTCGAAGGCTTCCTTCTCCTTCAGGCGGACAAAATAGTTCAATTAATTTGCGAATAACTAAAAAATTACACATTTTTTCCTTGGTTATGCCCGTGATTATATAAAAGATTACTTACTTCCCTACAAAAGGAAAAAAAAAATCATTGAAATTGGACAATTTTTAGCAAAGATACAGCTTATTGAAATTTGTAAACAGTTGGTTCCAAACAAAAATGAAGATTTAAATTAATTTTTGTTTTCTTTGTCGATTATATTTATCGATAAAGTAACATTTGATTTCTTTATCTTTTTATACGTTGCATTATTTTATTTTCTTATTAATCTGGCATTTGATAACAATATGCTGTGCGAATTTGTCGCACGGGCCTACTAGTAATACAATCATTTCTTTCCGATTGAAACGATACATTATTTTTTGAAAACTGCTTTAAAAAAAAAATGATATTTTTGAATAATCTTTGGACACTACCACATTGGTTCTAAAACTGCAGAAGCCGTTCTCCCTAAAATTTAATAACATCAAGTTGGGATCGATGGGTGGAGCTCCTTAACCCTTACCCCCCCTCCTCCCCCCCTCCCAATCCTCCTCCCCCGGCTATCACTACCTCCTCACCCTCCCAGTTCCTGAGGCTTCCCCTCTTCGTTTAATTAGATTGCGATAAGCTTTCGGATCACTTTGTATTGTATATTTTTTTTTTTTCATAAAACAATAAATCTAGTTATAAAAAAAAATTTTAACTATAAATTATTATAATTATTACAATTGACAACTTGAAAACATAAATAGAGCCCAAATGGATTAGTAAGCAACTGCATTAAAAATGAATAACGAATTTATTAATTTGGTTCTGAAAAAAAAATCAAATCGTTTGAAATATTTTTATGATAATAATACGATCTTTCTTCATCAACAGATGTGACAGGAGCAAATGCCTTCTAAAAAAATATAGACTTGTTTGCACTCTTAATCTGTTTTGAATAATATACACAAAAAACGGATTTTCCATGATTTTCAAAATTATTCACCACGGTATTCCATAGATAGATCAAGTATTTAAATCTGGAAGAAACCGATGCATTTACTTTTGGCACTTAAAATATTAATGAATATTATGCTTGTAAAGGAAGTTAGAAATTAAAATTGAAACTACGTTAGTGTTTATTAAAAAGGACTTGGATGGATGGAAAGTCGGGAAATTTAAAAATCTATGATCTTGAAAGGTAGTTATTTCATTAATATGTTTTTTGTTAGTTAAAAAAAAACTTCTGATTTTAACATCTTATTCTTTCTTCAATGTTGCATTTTAGTTATTCATTTCATTTTTTTTAATGCATTTAAGGTAACCAAAATGTGCAACTTCATGCATTTATCGTCAAATATGCAAAATAAAAATTGCTCAAATCCGCCTCAGTATACTTATTCCATAGTTCAACATATCTACTTGCAAAGAAAATATGAAATTTATTTATTTTATTTCTATATTTGTTTATTCTCATGTTTTATTCTATTCGCATCTGAGCATATTTTCTGTCCTCAAATTCTGTTTTATTTTATTCTGAAGGGAATTCTCCCGGAATAAATTTAGCATAAACATTTCTTTGTTGAGTAATATTACATTTTGTCACTACTAAGAACATTATTTATATAGACAATAGTGATACATGGAGTTCATTCACACTCTATGTACAATAAATTAATTAAAACAACAGCTAAATAATAATACCAAAAATAAATATATGTAAACAAAAAAAAACTTAAACCTTTTTTTTTTTTTGTTCTTCTCTACCTCGCCTTTTAGGCCATACCTTTCAATAAGTTTTAAGCTTCGAATACTAGCGTAAATATTTCAATTTCTGTATAGTATGACTTGTACAACGAAGTTTTCCAAAAGGTTACGGCTCTAGGTTAATATTTTTACACGCAGATCACGGAACAATACCATAATAACGACATTTTGTTTGTAAATATGTCCCTTTAATTTATCTCACTACAAGTAGAGATAAGGTGTGACAGCAGCGACATCTCTCAGGTGTAAGACGCACCAATCGCCAGTCGCCACGTTACCCCGTTCGTCCGAGTTTCCCATTGCCGTATTCTGTATCAGCTTATTTTTATCTGTATCCCTCTTTATTTATTTCGTTTTTATATTCCAGTTTCAACAATGGAACACGATGAAGAGGTGAGTAGGTTAATCATTCGAATCTTTGTTTATAAACAATAATTTAGAGAATAAAAACATATGTTCATTGAAAATGCATTAGCATTAATGTTTATTTGTGTTTTTTCGTGAATTTTTAAATGTTATGTATCAGTTTTGAGTTAATATTAATCTAAAATTTTCGGATTTATTTTTAATTCTGTTGATAGCATTTTAAAGGTGGAATTGTCAAACTAGTTATCACCTATTATCATGTTCATTGATACTTAAGTATCGTTATTTTTCAGTTTATTGATATAATGCTGGTTAATTTCAATTATTTCAGGTAATACACTTCATCTTTCAATTGTTGTTTACTTCCATCTGTCGCCATCCATTTTTATGTCGCCTTTTATTTACTATTTAATATAATTTTTAACCGTTTTAATATTGCTGAAATATTTTTGATAGGTTAACTGAACTTTTTAAGCTTTGTAATTTCACTATTAACTTTATATTTAACTTCGTGAATTCTGATGTATCATAACAATTCGTGTATGAAGGTCACTTGGCACAACGGGTTGATGGTACTTCGACAAGGATAGCATGTAGGATAGCATGTTTGTTTTATTTCAAGGAAATTATCAACATTTTTTTTTTGTTATTACATCATCTGGCTCCATTATTTTACTTTTTTACATAAAAAGAACCTTGGTTATTATGACGTCATTTTAAGTTCATTATTAGCATTAATAACGTAATCGAAAGTTAAGTTTTATCACGAAATAAAGTAACAAAATTTATTTTTGTAATAATATTTTCATTTAGCTAATATTATGTTAAACGTTCATATTTTGTATTATAACGTTTATATGTATGTATATATATGCGTTTGTGTATATATATATATATATATATATATATATATATATATATTTACATATTTACTATGGTCAATTATTCTAGCATAGATTCGTGTTTTGTTGTTTTGCCTTGCTGTCAGTTTAAGGCGCAGGGACAAACTTTTAAGCATATTGGCGTCGACTTTAGAGTATACCGCTCCCCCCCCCTCCCTCGGTTCATATCAGGTTGCAGAGAAAACCGTTTAGTATTTATTTATTCCACAAAACTAATAAGAACTAAAAATGTCGTTTACGCTGAAGTTTATCAAAAGTAAGTTGCCTTCAAATGGTTTGCAAACAGAATCGGGAACAATCTCGGAATGATTGCCTCTCTTAATATTGAAATTTTTCTTTTAAAAGAAAAAAATATCGCTGGAGTAGTCGATTAGATAATTTCCAGAATCTTTTCTATAAAGGAGAACCCAAGAACGAAGAACATGGACCTCATTGATGACCTTTACCCAAAAGAGGTAAGAAACCAAATACTGGATGTGAAAATAGGCTTAAATCAAGAAAACTCCCAGGAATGGACGATTTACTATCAGAGTTGTTTAAAGATGCAAGATGACCAGAGAATCCCGAAAATATGGGCGGAGGAAAGGAAAGACTTGGAAGACGGACTTAATCTACCCTATCGTAAAGATGGTTCCGGTAGAACATTATGTGATTGTAGTAATTACAGAGAGTAATTACATCCGTATAACGAAAATATAATAGGCGGCCACCGAGCTGGACTCAGAAGAAGAAGAAGGACGCTAGACAGTTCTTCATCCTAAAACAGATGCTCGAAAATCTATGGCTCAGGATGTGAATCACTCATTTGTCGATTTTACAGCAGCCTATGATTCAAAGGACAGAAACTGTCTTTGGATAATCATGACAGAAATGGTAGTACTCGAGAAGTTGGTGAGATTGACGAAGGCGCATAAGAAATATCGAGTCCTAATACAAGAAAATTTCTGAAGCCTTCTAAGTTCGAACCGGCTTGCGGTCAGGATGCTGTTCAACCTAGCACTGAAAAGTTAATTAGAACAACATTACGTAAATATGTAGGGATGTAGGTCGGAATGAACCATAATAACCTTTGATATGTGGTATAATATAGCTGTATTTGAATCCAGAGAATATAAAGATACTCACTAATATTCTGACAGGAGAATTAGAGCAAATCGGCTTAAGTACATCATGACAAAAAATATATGATAGTGAGCCGGAAATCCCACCCAACTATAGAATCTGCGTAGAAGGGAATCCCCGATAATTTAGGGAATATCCGGTTCCCGATAATTGAGAAATTCAATATCTTGGATCAATAGTCTCAATGAATGGTCAAGTTCAGGACTAAACCAGCGTACAGCAAGCACAAGCAGAGGAACAACTATCAATACCCTTAAGTCCACTGCTATGATAAAGCCAGTTTAGATTGACTCATTCAGGATTTCAATCTTAACATTTTTTTAAACAGAGAACTACGTGTCATGTATTAATTCTAGAATTTTAATATCCTGAAATCTGAAAGCTGGGATATACTAACATAAGTCACTTGCGGATCCAAGAGGGTGTTCAGTTCAAAGCCTTTTCTCCCCACTACAATAGATTTTTTTTTCCAATGCCCCGTATTTGTTTCTATGAGTGATCTCAACCAAATAGTTAGCAATGGTAATACTACAATACTGGAGTAAAGTATTTCAATTCCTTTAAATCTCTTTATGGATTTGAAATGTGGCTGCGTATCTTAACCGAAACAAATATCTTGAGTCTTCGAATGTTAAGTATTGCTGGAATCTTTTTTATTAACTCACACCTGTCAGAAGTTTCGACAATCAGCGAGTGTGATGTCAAGATGTAGAAGATAAATAGGTCATGGAATAGGCGTGAGGGAGAGGAGTGCCCAGCGGCGTCCTTCCTGTCTTGAATATTTATATCTAGTGGAGGAGATCCCTCATCCAGCTTCTTTTATCTTGGACTTCAATATTGAACTTTGTCTGTCTGAGGAATTTAGATTTTGTCAAGATAAAAAGCAGGGCAAGTTTCACGCCGAAGGGTAAAAGTGATATGTAGTGATTTGTCTTGGTTGAGTCGAATTTTCCAGAGTTTCCACCAGTCCTAGAATTTGTTTAGGTGATAGATAGATAGATAGATAGATAGAAAAAAAAACTTTATTCTGGGACTAAGTCGCTTTAGAATAACAATATTGTACAAAATAATAGAATATTACTGGCCTAAAAGTTTGAAACAAAAAAAAAATTGATAAAATAAAATAAAAAGTAAAGAAAACCTTAGGTGCACAAACTATATACAAAACAGATAAAACTATGTACAGAGCATTTAAAACTATGAACAAAACAATTAAAACTATGAACGAATCACTTGAACTATGAACAAAACTATATATAAGGGTTGAACAACATAAACATACACTTTGAGAAATGAAGAACGAAAAAGAGATAGAATGAGTTCATTTCATAAAAAAAAACTTTACTTGATATATATATATATATATAATATTATATATAATATATATATATAATATATAAACAGTTAATTATAATTGAATAAAAAAAAATGTATGTATTGTAATTCCTACGTCGATAGTAGGAAATGCATGTACTATCTCTTACCAAGTATTATGATTATATGATTGCTACACAATACATATATAGTATTAATAGTTAGCTGGTATCTAACTGTTTTTGGAACAGGAATTGGAATAGGAGGTTTTTGAATGTGTATAGGGAAGGGGCATGTCGAATTTTGATCGGGAGGGAATTCCAAAAGTTGACAGAGCGGGCTATAAAGGAGTTTTGGAATGAGGCAGATCTATGAGAAGGGATGTATAGGTCAGAGGGTCGAGATCTTGTAGTGAGGGAATGGATTGAGGAATCAGTGTGATATTATAGAGTCTGTGAGGCGTATGTTGAATGTTTATGTCTTGTCAAGATTGTTGTATCGTCTGCGTAAATCGCAGGATCTAGTATCGATAGGATCTGGAATATCGTATGTGTAAATGATATACAGGAGAGGAGATAGTACTTTATCCGAAAAAAAGGATAACTACAATAGAAAATTAAGGTTGATAAACTGTACGAAATAGCGTGAACTGTACTCCGAAAATATAATTAAAGCTATTGCACTGTGGCTACTGAAATAAGCGCTTGAAAGTTGTTGGCCTTGACGAAGAAAGAATGAATAAATTGATTATTTATGAAAAAATATTAAAAATTAATAAAGAATGAATTAGTGCTGAACCTACTTGTATAGCGTCATCGCCATAGAACCTACGGAGTCGTTTGACATTATTATTTTTATCAGCCAAGGCAAGTCTCAAAACTCAATTATAAGCTCAATCGATGGCATCGGAAATCCATTACACAGTTCCTAAACTCATCGATGTAATTCAGCGTGTTTCTTTATTTGTCAATTGAATTACATTAGACGCTGTTGGGATTGATGAATACCCTAGATATAGCCTCTGTATTTTTATTTCTCAATTTACTTTACTTATTTAAATTGATTTTACTTTCTATCTATATTTATTTCTGTTTTGAAACTCAACAATTTGGTAGACAGTTATTTTCTAATATATTTTTTCATTTATTCTGTTACCTTCCAGGAGTGTTGAACGTCAGTTGGAAACCAACATGTTGTTCCTCAATACACCATTAATTGCTATCCATCGGCAATGGATTTCATCGATCGATAGATCCACTGATGGAGTTAGCACCGAGTTTAGAAACTTGCTCCATAATAATAACAAATTCTTCTTCTTCAAGGATTCATTGTAGGATTGTGTTATAACTTATGTTAGTACTAGTATGCGAATCGCCAAGGAGGTCATTGTGTTTTAAATTGATCCGGTCAAATTAGCATTATGGATTTATTGAGTTAAAATTTATCCCAGACAGCAGCTGTCACTCGAGCCTATTTGTGCCTATTACTGTCTATGCGTCGGCATCTGCTTGCAAACTATAACTCATACTCTTGTCAAAACGAAAAATATAAAGTGCACAGCTATTCAGGATCCAAGCAATAAAACTATATTTTTTTCTGTCTCAATTTCAATTGAATGAAGAGGAATGTTATAATAATAGATTAATTTTAACTATAAAAATAAAATTAGAAATTTGATGCGTGGATCACTCAAATTTCACTGTTTACCATGGTTTAATCAGAAATTAAATTCTGCTCAAATATGTTTTTTTTTTAGTATTTAAATCTATTATCCGTTCTAAAATTAAAGTAAATTTATTAATGCTTATAATTAAATATCAGATTTTCGTTCAATGAAAACCAAAAAACATGCAGTAATAAACTCAAAATTTGCTTAATAGTGCAGTTAAAACTCCAAAATATTTAAAATTGTGTAATTAGTATCTAAAAACCTACAAAAACTTAATTTGTTTATTTTTTTTATATTAATTAGAGACCGGATTTCCATATTATTGGACATTTTATTCGGTTTGATCAGATTTCGAAGTATTATTGTAATAGATTTAAAAAATAGATGATTTTGCTTATACTTCAAAAACGTCTCATTCGATTTGTCTAAAATTTGAATGAATTTTGGGGAATTATGTAATTATAATTATATCTTCCATTTAACAGTTCTCTTTTTAATTACAAGGCATATTCTTGTGGCATCTATCAAATTTAAGTACTTGTCGAGTAAAAAGATATATATTTTATCCTTAAAATCATTATTGTTCTTGTAATAACTTGATCCAAAAAAAAGAAAGAAACTGGAACCAATCCCCCTCACCCAAAAAAAAAATTCAATCCTGAAAAGTAACTGCGGAATGTGGTAGGTAGTGGATATATAAAGAGAGATTGTATTTATATACTAGCTATATGCGGTTATAAGATTTTATACTATATTCAAAAATTTAATTTAATTCTTCTTTTTTACTTTTTCTCTTCCTCGCCTTTTCGGCTATACGGGCTTTTCCCGGGCTTGGGGGACGGGGTATTATAAATGTCAGAGTTAAAAGCACTCCCGCCATCGGGATTTCAACTCTTAATCTTTGGTTTATCAGATTTTTCGTATATTAACTCTATTGTAAAATTTGTGGGATTGTGTGTTGATAGAAATCTAGGGATATGGTCCAATATCGGGTTTATTTAATTCCATCTACTTCTTTCACTTATGCGCACTAGCGGATCCAGGATTCAATTTTGGGGGGGGGGCTTCAGCCCGAAACCTTTTTTTTTATAAAAACAACGATAATTACTTTGGAAAAACAGAAAGAAACTAACTACCTATATGAAATGGTGTTTAAGTTATTCCTTAAGTACTTTTAAATGTAATTACACGAACAATAATACTTTAAGAGGTATTTTTTAAATTTTTTTCCCATAAAACATGGTTTTGCGGGGGGTTATATTTTTCCATTTTGGGGGGGGGCTTCAGCCCGAAACCCCTCCCCTCCCCCCCCCCCCCCGTAGATCCGCCCGTGCTTATGCGTGCAATTTTCCTTGACAAGACCATACTTCACAAACTGCTTCTCTTGTAGATTTTATTTCAAAACAATATATAATATATCTGAAAGTATAGGAAATTAAGTAACTAATATAAATAGTCAGTAAATTATACTGACTTTGTTTGGAAGATGCACTTAAAACTAATTTAAATATTATTTTAAAAAAATGTGTTTACAAATTAATTTTTTTACAATATATGAAGGAACAATTATTCTTCTGTACAAAATAAAATATCCATCTGCGAAGAGGAAAAAGGCGAGCTATTGATTCTTTGACGTAAGTGAAATTCTATCGACGCAAAACTGTTGTTTACAATAGTTTCTGTTTAGACTCAGATTGCTCTCCTGGTAATGTGTTGTGTAAAATATTGGACATTTTTAGCTTCCTCACCTGTCATGGATTTAACATTACTTAAGATCATAAGCTTCTGGTGTATAGAGGCCATCTACTAGAGGGTACGCCTAATTATAATGTAATAACTAATTATAATATTCAATCAGTTATTTTGTTTATTGAGTAACCAAAATATTCATCTAGTAAATGTAAAAATAATATTAACGAAATTATGATAAAAACTGCAACACTCGATGTAAGATTCCTTAACGTAATTACAAGTAGGAAACGAAAACACAAAGGAATCTATGACATCTAAATTTAATAAAAATGTTCTACAAAAATATGAAATCAGAAACAGCTGCTTCCACATGAGGCTTAACAGCTCAAAAAAGTGAATGAATAACCATTATATAGAAAGAACGAAATTTTTATAAAGAAAAAGATAAATATATGAATGTTTCTTTTATACAAATCTTTATCTCCATTTAATAAATATATATATATATATATATATATATATATATATATATATATATATACATTTTTTAATTTAACAATTGACCTTTGATTGAAGCTTTTATTTTCTTTAACGTTTGAAATCAATGAAAACTAAATGAATAAATAAAATTTAATTCTCTCAACATTTAAAATCTTACGTTTCAATATATCTTGAGTTTACTACACATTTTTCCAAAAACCGACGATATGCAGAATTCTGTCCCTTGGTTTTCTCCGAATCTACTGGGCCGATTTATTTTTTTATTTGCCCTCCCAAAATTATCCACGGCAATGGTGAATCCTAAGGGAAAGGGCGAAAGAAGAAAAAAAATTTAACTTTTGTAATTATTTGATGTTATATTGTCGGTTTTTTACAAAAAGTCTCTGAGTATATTTCAAATAGAGCTGGGGGTGGGATGGCCGAGCTTGTTAAAGGTTGCCCTAGTAAAATTAAAATAATTACAAATTCGTGTTTTTTTTTCTTTCCCTTCGCCTTTTTACGGGTCCTCTTCACGCACTTCAATGTTCACCCTATACACGATGGTTTTCTTTGGCCAGAGGGCGAGAGCGGGGAATTTAAAAGACCCTCAGTTACTGGGACGCGAACTCGTAATTTTATTGTCTCCAAACTTTGGTTATCAGGTTGCCAAGCAACGCGCCGTGCTGTTCACACACGTCAGTCCGCTCGGCCACCCGCCTTTTAACTCCGACATTAATCCTTCGCCCTGTCTTTTAGTTCATTGGGGAAAATCCCTTTTTAGCCGAAAGTACAATTCAGAGGAGGTCACATTTCTCCAAAATGGAAACACGAATGAATCCCACATGACTCGAAGAAATAGTTCAAATATAGGACCGCACAAGTTATGCGTGGTTCACATTCACTTCGATCACATTTGTTCATTCAGTATCGAATTCATCCGGGTTTATCCGAAAGACTATTTTCGGGGTTTAGTGATCGAGTGTAACCAAAATGAACTACCCATAACTCGTGCGTTCCTCATCTAAATAATTACCCTCATTTCATATCGTTGACCGTAGATTGTATTATTCAATTATTCTACCCACTCCAACCCCTCCTTCTCCCTTTATCACTTTTTACTAGATTAGTAAGTGAATTATTTAAAAAAAAAAGCTAGTAAATCTTTACGTAATTATTTTTTTTCATATATTTCATTAGTTTATATGATAAAACGTATGGGGTAACCTTATATGACCTATACCGTATGTATTTTCGGATCCTTAACAACCGTTAATTAAGTTTTGTTGCTTTAACATCTTGAACTATTATTCGGTCAAAAAGCTTGACAACGGGCAAAGATTCAACGTCTTTTGGACTATGTTGATAGAATAATCACGTGCACTTCATAGATTATTGAATTGTAGAGAGTATTTGAGAGAGGCAAGAGATGCCATGGTCAGCTGTGATGCACATCCGAGCTGCTGGAAGCGTTCAAGGACGGACTCTCTGAACCCGTTAAAAGTCGTTGTGTTTTTTTCCGCAGCGTCGGCCATTATCTGCAGGAGTCTTTCTTTCTTTCCTTTTTCAGATTGTTTTTAAAATTGTCTTTCTCTTGCTTGAATATTGTAAAGTCATCGAAGGTTCTCTTCCAAATATTCGTCGAAAGTCAGTTGCCTATGGTTGTTTATTGAATTGACCCTGATATGAGGCGTTTTAACTAAGAAAACCGTGGGTTGGATTATTGTTTCTACAGATATGGACTAAAATAAACAGTCGACTTTTTAAAAAATATATTCTCCAAGGTTGTCTACTGGAACGAATTAAGCGTTAAGCGAACTAAGAGGCTGCGTGGTTTTCCGCGTCTTAAAATAGGTATCGTAACTTAAAAACTGAATATGTAGAACTCTCAAACTGTTTGAGTTTACTTAAACTTTTTTTTTTCGGTAAAGCTTCGAAATGTTTACAGTTCAGTGATAATTGCCATGATCTGTTCCTTCTTGCAACTATTTTTATATTGATATGAGTGACAGAATAGTTCATTCATACATTATGTAAAAAATAAATAAAGCAATAGCAAAATAATAATCCTGAAAATAAATACATGTAAACAAAAAGAAAATTAAACTAATAAAAATAATAACTTAAATACAGGCAAACTTATATACAATGCATCTATTTAATGTTCTTAAGAACGCCCGTATTTTCAGTTTATTAAACACTTACTTACTTAGTGTAGTTTACTTATCTGTTCCACGAATGTTAATAATCCTCTTATTTTATTCTTCTTCTACGTTTCTTGAGTAGCCATTTTAAGTCTTTATTTCTCAAAAAGAATTCTTTAAAAGAAACATTAACATTTCTACTACATTTTTTGTTTAATTATATTTGTCTAAGTCATTTAATCTGTAACTGTTTGTAATATAAAGCTGCGCTTTTCACAAAGTATGAATATGTATTACTCTTTCAGTCACGAGATAAAAATTAATGTTTTCATCAAAGAGTTATGTATGTCCAACCAGTTTTAGAAACATAGTATCCTGTGACATCATTTAAGTTAGATTTTGTTTCTTTCAAATCTCGCGAGTTCTTCTTTGCTTCGACCTCTTTGACTAATATGGAATACCTGTGAAGTTAATGGGAAGCCTGTAATTAATTAATATGAGCGGTTCTTTTAAAATAGTGGGTTTGTTGGATTTAATTTTTTCCTATTTTTCCATTGTTTTGTTTTCCTATCATTATTCTTTTCATCTCTTCTTACTATTGTTACTATTAGTATTTTTTTGGTAATATTTGTTAAAGATGTTCAAATAAACGATTATTTGAGGGTAAATGGATTTCTCATTCTAAACCTAAATATTACAAGAGATATTGCTGAGAGATAGAGAGATAGTTACCAATTGTAAATAATTTGGGTGAATTAATAAGAAATGTATTGGTGTGGAGTTGGTTGACTCAAATTATAATTTGGGGAGTTGGTGGGGTTGGGTGAGGTCCAATTAAATACTATATATTATAATAGTATTTTATTGGTCACGCCGACATTTCGGCCCACTTTGTAGGCCTTCATCAGGGCTAAAAAAAATACAAACTATAAATATAAATCGGTACAAGGTAAAAAAAATTAAAATATAAATTAATGATCAGTAAATATTAAACAAGTACAAGTTGTCCAATAAAGAAATTAATAAACTTAAAAAAGATGACATCAGTGATTAACTTATAATTAAGTTCTATTATAATTTAATTTGATCACACTCCTGGCCAGCTACTCCACAAATAATAAGAAATGTGTTTTTATTTTTTTTAATTTCCATACTTTATTGATTTGTATACCAATTTTAGGTTATGAATTTGTATCTTATCTACAGTAAATGAGGAAAAAGTTTAAATTGAACCAAAACAGAACTTTTAGTTAAGTACTAGTTGCTTTCATCATGATTACATATCAGCTTCCATTAAAAAAATAAACCATAATTTCTGTTGAACAATTTATCTGAGAAAAGAATGTGAACAGTCTACTGTAAAAGGCACATTAGAAAGTAAAGTAATAAAAATAACAATGGTGGAAGGTAGTCTTTGACAAAATTATGAAATTATCGATAATTCATAAGTAATTGAATCTCTTATTTCAGAAACAAAACACTTGCAATTTTCATCGATTTTGATTTGGGACTTGTTGTGGGTATATTATTCATAGTGACATCTTTAATTGACATCCAAAAAAAAATAATAATAACTTTGAATAACCAGAGTGAAGACTGATTGTTTACATTGTATATATTTGAAGACTATTATTTGAAAATTTTAGTTTTAGATAGTTTTTTCCATGGACTTCAAAATTGTATAAATTCCACATATGTGTCATTGCTAAATTAACGGATGCAATTATGTCACACTATAAAAACATCTCTACATCACTTTTACCTCATATTATTTATACCTGATTATTTATTACTTGAGATACCAGCTGATGGTATCTCAAGTAATAAATAATCAGAATTTAGCCATATTCATCATTTTTAATGTACTTCAGGACTAAAAATAAAATCAGAAATACAAGAAAGCTATAAATAATAAACATATCTTATTTTGATTAATTACTTGTTAATACATTGATTTTTTTTTTTAAATCAGTGCTATTGAAAAAATAACTATTCATACATTTGTTTGTATCAATTCATATCACAATCCTAATTGTATCTCTAATTTTATATTTAGATCTGCAGATGATCCTTATTTTTAACTTGAGACGTTGGCTTCTACAATAGAGTTATCACCATAACTGAGTCTTGACTATTTATTATAAAAATTAATCTGAGTTAATATTGTAGTTTCATCCGAAGTTAATATTGTTGTTTCATCACAACTTTATACATAATACCTACCTGAAACAATTCTTATTTATTTAACTTTATCAATTCCAAGGAATTTAAATCCCTTATGTAATCCAACTCTGTAGCGATCAATATTTATCATTAACATTTTATTTTAAATACATGCATTGCAACGTATCAAACGAATGTGTTGTCTTTGGTCCTGTCTTCTTTTATCTTTATAATATTTATATTGTGAGCAAATCTTTAGGCCATTGGCTTTTTAATCTTCTTTAAGGCTCACCAGTTAACACGGAGGAAGAAAGAGATAGGATCAGGAAATTTGAATGATTAATAGTTGAAGAGTGCAATATATTTTTTGTGTATGTAGGATTTTGCTGTTGATATATTGATGTTGTGTATGGTGTGATTTGAAATAAACCTGGATGCATTTACAATTCTTTGAAGTATTTTGAACTGTGCGGTTTGAATTTTGGTTATGTGGACGTGTTTTGTGGAACTTCAAAGTTCTGCTCCATATGTCCGGATAGGTCTTAGTATATAGTGGTGTAGATTAGACGCTTGTTTTCTAAGTTGAGTGGAGATCTGTACTCTAACTTATTACATCAATACCTTTTCTTTTATCAATATCATGTCACAATCCTTCTTGTATCTCTGATTTTATATATAGACCTGAAGATTACAATAAATAACTTTAATTTAATTTTAGTTTGCTAATTAAAATTTAATTTTCTATTTATTTTATTTTTCAGGGCGCTGGCAACCCAAGTGGCTCCTCCCAACCGCAGAGCTATTACCCCGGTGCAATGCCTCATGGGTTTCCTGCATTCAGCCCAATGCAACCCGGTGGTGTCCTTGGCCATGTGCCGCCGCAGGGTGAGTACTTGACTATATATAGTCCCCTTAGCCCACATTTTTGTCTTTCTGTATCATTCTAAATGGACTCGTCCCAAAATAAATGAAGCATTATTATTATTATTATTACTATATAGAGCTATATTTCTTAAACTTCTATCAATAGTTGCATATCCATTGTTGAACATAGCAGTTCTTAAAATTGATTATCATTAACTTAAAGTAATGATTAATCTGTCTATTATATTGTCATTTTTTGTGAAATATTTTTTTGGTCATATGTTGTTTCTCAATAAAATAAAATTTATAAAATGAATTTTGTAATCAATCCGTATTAATTTAGTGTAGTGTAGTAACTTTTACAATTTAAAGAAGTTACGAAGTATTAAAAAAAGTAAATCAATAAAAAAATACTCAGAGCATAGCTCTAGAAATCAATATTACATTAATACACTTAATTATTTTATCTCTAGAATTATCCTTTATAATCCTTCAGAAATTCTCAATATTCAGAGATTATCATTTTCGAATCAAAGAATGTTTAATAAAAGTATTGGTGAACATGAACACTGCTTCCAAATTATAGGTTTAATTTTTTTGTCAACATAAAAAATAAGTTTTTCTTTAAAATTATTGTTTTTTTTTTTTTGTTCCTCGTACAATATATATGTACTTCTCACCACAGGCGGATTTACGGGAGGGGGGGTGGGGAGGGAGGGGGCTTTCCGGCTGAAGCCCCTTCCCCAAAATGGTAAAATATAACCACGTTTTATAGAGAAAAATATTAAAAACATCTCTTAAAGTAATATTGTTCATGTAATTACATTTAATAGGACTTCAAGAATCACTTAAACACCATTTTATATAGGTGGTTCATTTCTTTCTTCTTTTTTTTTTTCAAATTAATTATCGTTATACATATGAAAAAAAATCTTTCGGGCTGAAGCCCCTCCCCTCCCCCCCCCAAAATTAAATCCTGGATCCACTAGTGCTTCTTACATAGATTTTGATTAACTAAATCAACATGTTTCCACTAAAAAATAGAGATTTAAAAACATACCATTAATATTTTGTAATTACTTGTAGGTCATTCACCTCCACCTCATAATTACCATAAAGACGAAAGGACTCAGCGGCAATATAATAAGCTGAAGAAAAAACTTGAGCAAAAGCAACTCAGGGAACATCCACTGAATACTACTCCTCCTCTTTCTCCTAGAAAAGGTAACCTTTTTTTAAATTCTTTCAATTGGATTTAATGTATCTTGTTGTTTTCTCCTTTAAATTGTGATTGATCTCGATTTTTGTTCACAGAAATAAATGGAAATAGCAGAAAAGGAGTTGGAAGCGTTGGAACGTCTGAAGATGGGGAAGAGAGTTCTAGTGTTCAGGATGAGGAAGAAGATACTGGCATTGCAGATGTCCTTGGAAATATTAAAGCACCAGAGGTAGTTTTCCAGATTAGATAATATTAATTTTTAAATATTTTCTCATTTTTTAAAATTCCTCTCAGCACAACTGGATCATTACAAGATATGGACTAATTGCTTATCACCCGTTATGCCTGTTTTGTCTTATATACCCCTTAAGATCTCATAGCATTAACTCAATATTTAGTCACTAGATACCTAAATTGTTTTTTCCATTACAAAATAATTCTAATTTTAAGAATAAACTTTTTATTCTTAAAACAGAGAAAAAATGTCAAGTATTATTTTAAAAGATTTGTAGTATTGAAAAAAATAAGTCCCAGCGATGGTTTCATGTTTATTTTTGGTAAATTTGGTTCGACTTAATAAACTTTAAATCCATTATCCTGAAAAGTCACAGTTTTTAAGATATGATGATGTAGGAACATTTGAGTCTGACATGCCATGGTCACCACCTGTCACGGGATTGGAATTTTGGAACTTCTTGATCTTATCTTCCTTTTTAACTATTAAAATTATTGAATAACATTATTGGGTCTACTTGCTATGGATGGTAATTACTTTTTTCTAGTCTGAGGACATTTCAAAACTAATTTCAAATTATTCATCCCCAAAGAATAAAATTTATCATTATCTCTTTCATATTTTGGGTATTTATGAGCAAAATAAAAATGGTTGTTACAATATATAGAAGATATATTGTGTTCAACTATGCACCAATTTTCTCAATCCTTTAGCTGCTGAAACGTTAATTCTGTGTTTAATCAGATCTTAACCGTCTGCACAAATATCATTACGCAATCATTGAAGATTATTGTGGGCAATCCTATTCTCTGTTCAAATAGGCCAGTTGTAGCCTTTACGAATTTTTATTTACTATTTGGAATCAATTAATTTGCTGAGCATAGGATAAATGATGCAGTCACAACCAAAATGAAAATACCTCGACCTTGCTAAAACATCTCACCTGCATATTTTGTGGTTGGTGGTTTCATCCTCCATACCACAGAACCTGCAGTTCGATGCCTCAGTTAATCTCAGGTTATAGAGATTTTTATTTAGTCGTTAGTGATCCGTATAGAGTCCTATCATATTACGCCATTAAAAAAAAAAAAAAAAATGATCCTCCTCTCAAAGACCCGATTTAAAAACTAATAATTTTTCCTAATAGTAGGCCCAGGGTTAGTAGAGATTAGGGCAGTTGGAAAAATATTGAAATGCCTGGTTTTTATAAATATATTTTTTTTATATATATATATATATATATATATATATATATATATATATATATATATATATTATTTTGATATCTCCGATAGTAGTATTTTGATATCCCAATAAAAAAAAAACTATATTTTCTGAAGAAAATAAAAAATAAACAGATAAAAAAATTCTACAAGCAGAGCAACTCACTCTGGTTAACACATCAAAACGAAAATATTTTTAAACACAATATCTGGGAAATATTGGATTAATTTTTTTTTTTAAGTTCTCGGTAATGTGTTTTTCTTTTTAGTTTGAGATTTACTATTAAAGTGTTAAATATATGTTGTTAAAAGGATAGGTTTCAGTTATTATTAGTTCTTTTTTTTTTCTTGCTCTATGTAATTGATTTATCTCTTGTTTTTAGTAATAAGTCTTTTTTATAATAAATGTTAATATTTTTGTAGGTTTTTAATAATTTATTCAGTATTGATTTTGTTGTCTAATTTCTAATATATATATTTTTTTTAATTGACCAATTGTAATAAATTGATACATTATTTTGTAATAAGCAATGCATAAATATTTGGGATAATACAAAAATGGTAAAATTAGTGCGATCAAAGCTATTACAAATTTAAAAATTCAATTCAGTATTAACTCTCATTCTATTCTTTTGATTATTAAATGTAATTGGAGGCCAAAATATCTTAAAACACTATCATGTCCTAATATATTGAAATGTCAAATTTTTTTTGCTCTATAGGATTATTATTATGATATATATATGAAAAATATCAATACAAATATATAAATTTTTGTTTTCTATATTTCTCTATTAGAGATAAATAAGTGCTCAGTCTTGAAAGTTCATTAATATCGTTTGAAATATAATTTTTTTTTTCCAGGTTAGTGATGTTACTAGTCGAACAGCTCTTGTTCAGTGGAGTCCTCCCCAGATAGAAAATCCCCAAGACGTTAGCTATGATGTTTTGTTGAGTGACAGGGGGAAAGAAGGAAAATACAAATCCATATATACCGGTGAAGCACTTTCTTGCAGGTAACCTAAAAGATCGTTTGACTATTATTATTCAAGTTATTTTATATAATTGTCTTTCAAATATTTTTCAATTTATTATTATTTTAATTTTATATAAATAATTATTATCTAACAGGATTGAAGATCTGAAACCTGGTACTGAATACTCAGTTCGAGTTAGCGCACGTTTAGAAACTTTGGTCGGGTGTGCAAGTGAGGCAACCCTTTTAGTAACTCCTCCTTGTAAGCCTGATGCTCCGCTGGCGCCTAAGCTTTCATCGAGAAGTCGAAATTCCATCACTTTAAAGTGAGTTAATTAGATAAATCAGGTTTTATGAAATATGACTATGTTTACTTGCATCAAATTTAATGTAACAGTGTATAATACACTTATAAACATTATAACTATGTTTGTTTGTATAATATTTTTTATTATGGTATTTAAAAAATATTTTAGTTCGAATGAACAAGCACAAAAATGCTGCAGTAGTGTAGATTAGATTATTTAAATAATTTTTATGAAGGCCATGAAGAAAAACCTAGGGCTTCGGCGGTAATTTTCCTAAGCCCTTGTTAAATATGAAATTTACTACTAAAACCCAACCAAAGCCTTTTATAAAGTATGCAAAAAAATTATTATATAAATATATTTAATTATTATATAAATATATTTAATTATTATATAATATATGTTATGTTATCTATATTTTATTTGGGTGTATACTTAGGAGTTAGAAAAAAATTTTAAAGATCAGGCCGAGCTCCCTTCAAAGTCTGTCTGCCCCTTATCTTTTTAGACTGTTTTAATATTTTTTCATTTATATATCTTTAAAATACATATACATTTCCTCCATTTCATATTCTATTTATGATTAATTATATTTCTTTCTGACATAAAACTAAAAATTTAAAGATAGATCATTGTATTACTATACGTACGTTGAAAAAGTGTAATTAAATAAAACATTGTTATGGAAGAAAAAGATTATTCGATACCTTATATACGTTAATTGATTACCTTCTATAGAACATAGATTAGTATTATATCTTCCTAGAATAGAAGAAGTTATTATATAATTTTTAATACTTTTTCATAGATGGTCTGCAGCTTTGGATAATGGTGGACATATAGACCACTACGTTGTTGAATGGGAACAAAACGGTTCATGGAGTGAAGCAGCAAAAAGCAAAAGTAAACAAGCCCACATTCCTAAGTTGCAACCAGCGACTTCATATTGTTTTAGGATCGCCGCAGTTAATCAATATGGAAAGAGGTAACTAAATCTGTAATTTACATATTTTTGCCATAACAAATTTTCATGTACTTGTAACACACAAAACGTCAGTTTTGGATCAACATTAATGAAATAAGAATGGATGAAATTGTAATTTAGTTTCAAGTACTGTTTAGTAACTATAGAAATAGAATTTAGAGCAGAATTTTAATTTTCAAGGACAGCGTTGGGCCAATTCTCTTGTATCATTAATAATGATTAAACTTTTTTAAATTAACATTACTAAATCTATCTAGGCTTAAATTTTTAACTATTTCATTAACCACTAGACTGATCATGTTGTTATCTATTTTTTTAAAAAAATATGATTTCCTGAAAAGCATTTTTTTTTCTTTCTTTTTTTTTTTGCACGACATAGTGCTTGCAAATGACTTTCATAATTGTATTCCCTTTATCAAAGATCGTACAAAAAATACATTGATCCTTAGAATTGTGTATTCTAGATAGAATCCAAGATGAATATTTTCATTTCCATACGTATTACTTTGATTTCTTCATATTTCATTATTGTTATTCAGAAAAACTTAAATTTCATCTCGCCCCACTAAAACAATAGTTTATCATCTAAAATTTCTTCCATCAGCTGTGTCCTTGTCAATTTAATCAACTTTTATTTCTGTTTTATGTTGGCTATTATCTGTATGAAAATACTTAATTACAGTTCTTTCATCTGTAGCATTGACATGAGAACCACCATAATTTATTTAATGGTTAAAGTCATAATGATGAATCTTTATTGTTAGTTATTAAATTTGTAAAGATGGTTTTCTTATTGTTCAATAAAATAACTCATTGATGAGTCGGTTTAATGTGAAATTTTATTGTTATTGCTTAAAATACTGTCTCCTGTTTGCAATAAAACTGAATTATTTAATAGTGAAATAAAAACTGAAGTAAATAATAAGAATTACATTTTATGTTTTTTCTGGCCAATGTTCTTCAATTAAGGAAAACTATTAAAATTTGGATTGTAATTATCTGAATTCTTTAATTATAATTGTATTTCTTCCATATGATGACAGTTACTTACACATCTACAGGGGATTAACATACCTCTGGTAGAAAAAAAAAAATGAAGAGCTATATGAGCTTTATAAAAATGACAATATTGTTGGCACGGTCAAAATACAACGCCTCAGATGGCTTGGCCATGTAGAGAGGATGGAGGAGAATAGAGTGCCAGGAAAACTTCTCCTTAGAGGAAGACTCCGGCTGTGATGGATCAATGACATAAAAGAAGACCTCAGCCGTATGGATATAAGAAGATGGGGAAGAATAGCTGCCGATAGGGAAGCCTGGCAGAGGCTTGTTTTTGAGGCCTAGGTCCGTTAAGGACTGTAAAGCATATTAATAGTATGGGTGATAAATATTCGGGATGCAGTATTTTTTTTTAATTTAATTTTGTATTTATTCCAACGTTTTCAGGGTGTGATTTGAGCACTGAGGGTGTTCAAATTCGAGTACTTGAACACCCTCAGTGCTCAAGCCACACCCTTATGGTGACCCACATGTTTGGGTTGAAACGTTGGCATAAATAAAAATTAAATTTTTTTTTAAAAAAAGACTGCGTCCTGAACTACAGAACAGTTGACTAACTTCCAACTAACTAAATCCTTCCATATTAATAATAATTAAAATTTAGATTGTAATTATCTGAATCCTTCAATTTTAATTGTATTTCTTCCATATGACGACAATGACTTACATAGCTACAGGGGATTAACATACTTCTGGTTTCCTGAGTTACACTATACAAACACACTCATAGAACAGTACATAATTCATCATACTGACACCACATCACATACATTACACTCTCTGGTGTCACCTCTCCTTGAAAGCTGCATCAGACATGGGAGCAAGTCAAGATGCTCTAAGGAGCAGTCCCTCTCCTTGACTCCTTGAAGAGCAGGGGTCTGATAATCTGCTCCCATTAAATAACTTATTATAAGACATAACCAACCTAGAAGATCTGATGGACTGGCTAAGGGCTTATAAAAAAGAAATATCACACTATTTATTACAGCTGCCCCCGTATGAACCACTCCTTATGGTTCTGTTTTATTGTCGACGATGAATGAGAGAGCAGGTTTTTATATTCAGTCCTATTAATGAATGTTTGTATGCCCTCCACATTGAATGAACTTTAGTATAATATAATTTTAATCTTATTAGTTGCCTTTTGCTTATGAAGCTTTAAGTGATGAGGAAAAGGATGTTTTTTTTAACAAATTGGAAAGAAGTTTTGATCTCTGTTGTAGAAGGAAGATTTAAATTATGATGGGCAATTCCCTAATGTAAAAATAAGAAACGATTGAGCCTACAGACTTACCACTGGCTTTCGTAGCCTTCACAAGGACAGTAATGACAACAGGAAGAAGGACTGTTATTGATTTTACCCCATCGAGGAATATGGTAGTTGGAAGCACTCTCTTTCCCAGATGCTATATTTACAAAACTGCATGGAGATCTCCAGGGAGCATCACAGCTGCAGAACATTCAGAGTAGTCAACGTTGGCTCTAATCATCTCAAAACAAAATATAGACCTTTAAAAATGGTATATTGCTAAACTCAAGATCCTGATAGCTGCAGAGACTTTCAAGAGATAACTGACGAGAAAGTGAGGAAGGCTCTTAAATCAGCTAATCCCATGAAATTATCCAGGATGCTCTTGAGTTTTCAGTGGGCAATTGAGGGATATGCTGGGGATACATTTGGCAAAAATGAGTCATGAAGATCTTATGAATGTTCTGATGAGGAATGCAAGGAGGCTAACAATGCAAAGATTAAAGCTTACAGTAGGTATTGTAGCAGGAGAGCCACCTAGGACTATCGGAAAAGTAGTCCTCATGAAAAAAAAATTGGCAAGAAGAGATGCTTATTACCAAGGAGGATATCTGTAATTGGTGGGTTAGACATTTCAAATCCTTTGGAGTTACAAGTATGATTTTTGTTGTCAATATTCTTTTGTGTTTACCTATAATTTTTTTTTTTTCAAGTTATTGTAAGTCTTTGTCATATACCTGGATAATATAATTTGTGCGATCAGGACAATATAAAATTGTTTGTAGTTCTTAAAATCCTTAAATATTACCTTAACTAGATGAAAAATTAAATATTTGTTCATGTTGATATAAATATATACCCAATCACCTCTCTGCTCAAGTGTTGGCTTTGTAGCAGTTCTCTTTCATGGATTGTAGTAGTACAGATTTATATACATAGTATGTATCTTTGCAGTGACTACAGCGGTGTGGCTACATTCACCACTTGTGACAGCCCTCCTCCACAACCATTGCCACCTAACTTGACCTTAGCAACACCTTCATCGCTGAGCCTCGCATGGTCAATTAGACCCCAAGATGATGAATTCATGCTTCAGATGGAAGATCCTGAGTCCAAGCATGGTTTCCTCCCTGTCTACAGTGGAAAGGAATGCTCTTATATCTGCTCAAGTTTAAGAAAGAACACTACTTACAAATTTAGGGTAAGAAGATTTTTTCTTGTTTATATTTTTAAATAGACTGGCCCATAACTTATAAAGATAAATACTTCATGACTGTAACTATTTGATGTATGTTTAGCACACTTCACTGTGTCTCATTTCATTACTATTTTCTGATTGGTGTTACCTATCATAAATATTGTAACACATACTATTTATAAAATTTAAAAATCGATCCTATTAAATGTGGCTAGATCAGATCGCTACCCTATAATCTGTATGTTATCTGTCCATCCCCTTCCTTTTTGGACAGATAACATACAGATTATAGGGTAACATAAAGACATCAAACTAAACAAATAACGATTGAAATAATGAATTGAGAAATTATTTACATTACAAAAAGTAATCTTTTCTAAATGCAAATGAACATATAGTACCAACACTTTTTTGTGTCACAACAGGTGATTTCTTTAACTTTGATTTTCAACATTGTAATAAACATGATTATTTGTTACTTTTATAGTTGAAATCCCAAAATGATGATGGCTGGTCACGTTGGTCCGATGAGGCGAGGTATAGTACCCTACCAGGGCGACCTGGCCCTCCATCGAGGCCTCAGCTCAAAGGCAAGATACACCTGCATTTCTTCAGGCTGAAGTGGGACCCTCCTGTTGACACCGGTGGCGCACCTGTCACCAGCTATACCGTCCAGATTGTCAAATACAATAAAGACGGAGGTAACATTTTTATTCATTGAGTATTACTTTTGATTTATCGAAATAATGGTTCTACATTATAAATCTGCTCTTCACTGTTATAGAATATCAAGTGGTGTACAACGGACCCAATCTGTCATGTACCATCGAGAAGCTGGAACCTGGTACAGCTTATCAGGTACGAGTATGCTGTGAAGGGCCAGGAGGTACCAGCGACTTCTCCGAGACAGCTTTACTCGCTACAGAGCCAGTTTGCCCCGGTGCTTGCTCTCCTCCTAGACTCCATGGCAGGGTCAGGTCTCATTCTATTCCCATCAAGTGGGGTAAGAACCTATTTTATATGTATTAATTTATTTTTTATAGTACATATCTATCAAAATCAATTATATATATTATTTTATATTTATGTATCTTTTAAATCAGAATTTAATTTAAATAAGAACTTAATTTTTGTTTTTAATAATGGGCAATCCCTTTGAAAACAAACTTATTTTTCTAGCTAGATTATTATTAGGGAGTTTTTACATAGATAATTTAACGGCATTTAGTAGAATGTAACAATCCACAAAATATGTGGAAATGGGTTTGGGATGGTTTAGAATGGGATTAGTACTTCGTATTTTCTTTTAAAAAAAATCATCTCTTGTTCAGATGTATTTATTGGAAAATTGAAGTAGAAAAAAAAAATTGAAAATAGAATGTGACATTTATATTAAAAAAAGAACCAAACCACTTTGATGTTAGTTTTTGATCAATGAATTGATTCAGTTGACGTATTTTGGGATGGCTAAACTTTAAAATAAAATTAGGTTTGTGACGAAAAAGAAAATATTCTTATTCAAAAGCTTTCGAATTTTTATTCAATAAAATGCCGTCCGATTAATATGGCTTCTTGTATACTCATTAATCGATACTCCGGAAAATATTTTTAGCACTTATCTATGATGTATGTTGCGTATTGGCAGACTAATGAACAGGAAATTTTATCTTTTTAAAATACTTTGATGCCGTTCCATGAAAAGTTTACTGATTATGATAAAGATAAATAAAGATCGTATAAAGATGAATTTGAGAATCTAAGGAGCTTGTAACACTTTGAGTTTTTTTTTGCCCATTTTTCGGATTTTTACTGCACAAAAATTCTGGTCTCTATAAATTACATTACTGTCCTATATTTCCATCTAATAAACTATTTTATCTAAAGCTGTAACTATTCACATAATCTGGTTAAATGACAGATCAGAAATAAACTATTTGAAATGACATAACTATTGATAAAGTGGTATTAAACCTTATGTTTTTAAGAAGAAAAGAGTACTCAATTCTTCTTAGACATTCATTCAATTAAAAGACCAATAATTTTTTCATTAGAAAATTAATAGGAGATTCAGTTGCTGGGTGGCTCAATCTTTTGTACTATAAGTGAAAACTGTCATTGTAATATAATGTAAATTTATATTACAATATGTTGCACTTCAAATAATTATCAAAAGTTATGAACTTATGAAAATGAAGTACATTTTTAAAAAATATGAAAATAATAATCACTTAAACAACTTAAAAAAACAACATTCAGAGCGGTTTTTAAAAAGACTCACCCTATTTTGGTCCGAAGCGGCACATGTTATCAGCTCCATGTTAAAGTAACGAATGTGCAATGTTGACCAGGTTAAAATTTGTTACTGTAACTTGGTGTAGATGATGTCAGCAGTAGTTTCAGAAATAAAGTCAGGCGATCACTCAACATAACATGTTCGAACTCTGTTAACCATTACCTTCTCTGAATCCTCTTCTAGCTCTACATCGAACTTTTTAACATAATGGATAAACACAACTTAAATCTTAACCTATTTTTAAAAAAATCTATTTTAAACAATTATCTTTTTAAACAATTACATTTTCAATTAATATAGGTTATAAAAAAGAATTAATGGATACAAGATTAAAAAAAAAATAATTGTTTAGATTTCTGTGCAAGTTTCAAATTAACAAATTAGCTTTAGGGTGGTAACATAATGAATGCTATCTCTGTAATTTGTTTAAATGGTATCAAACAATTTCAATTAAACATCAACTCAATTCAATATTCCCTACAACATGAAATTAACAGAGGTCAATAAACAGAAACATTTTTTCTTTAACGGTCACTCCAAGAATCTGGATAGTGCCTCTTTATATAAAAATAAGCCTTTATTTGTTCAAAAAAATCGATTTGTCATTGAGGATTGAGTTTAATTAATGAATAAGAAGATATATTAGTAATATATATTTATGACACTCGATTTTTTATGTTAAAAACCAAAGATTAAAAAAGGAGCCAACAAAAAATATTATGTATATATCTTCTTATTTATTAGATAAACTTACTCCTCTATGACAAAGATTTTTTTGCTATGTATATTTTATAATTTTGTTTGATATATAGGTAGAGTAGGAGTTTTAGGGTGATAAATTTTAGAATTATTACGCCCTCATTTGATATATAATTAAGTAGGAGTCATGAAATGGATTCTTTAAATATCTTCAGAAACATTTAAAAAATTTACATTACCAAAAATATTTCATTAAGTTTATTTTTATTGAATAACTTATTTTAAATGTCTTTATTCTGTCTTTAAGGATATCCTGAAAATGATGGAGGCTCTTCTGTTACCGAAATGGAGGTTGGAGTAAGATCTGCTGAAGAGACGGAACTGAGAACTGCCTATAAGGGGAAAGAGACTGAGTGTGTTGTTAATGATCTGAGACCTTCTCAACTTTACACCTTTGTAGTCAGAGCTGCTAACAAGGTAATTTCATTGCATAAAACTTTAATAATTTATTTTTATTTTTATCTATCTGTTTGGTCAGGTCAGGAGGGATATTTTGTCAAGTTGATTAATAAATAATTGCCTTTACAGGTTGGCCCCGGCCCCTGGTCTGAAGCTCTGGAAGTGATGTCAGGTTGTGCGGCACCCGGTATCCCTCCCCCACCTACCTTGGGTCTTGGCCCAGGATCTGTGACCTGTTCTTGGGTCGCACCCCCTCACCACGGCTCGCCAATCACCTCTTACACCCTTCAGATGGCTACTCCTCCTGGTGATAATTATAATCAGGTTTACATCGGCCCTGCAACTCATTGTGAAGTAAAACCAGTTCCTCCTGCCACCCTCTGTCTCTTCAGGCTTCAGGTAAGGTTATAAATATTATATAATAAGGTTCCTATTTATTCAGGTCTTTATTCAGAAAAGTTTTGTTCTTTTAGAATAATATATCTATACAAACTGAATCTTAAAAAATATATACAGTCCAATAAACATCAATTGGTCCAATTATCAAGGAAATACACCGTATCATTTGGGAAATGTGAAATTGGGAGAATATTTTTTTTTATTAACGTAATTTACAACTGTAATTAATAATAAATACAACAAGTATATATGAACAAGTAATATGACATGTACAACATGAAGAGAAACTACCCATTGGTAGCATTCCAATTATATTTCTATATTAGAAGGTCCCGACTTCTTTTCTTCTTCAGACGCCTCGGAGGGTTATCAGGAATAGAAGAGGAAGCAAGGTTGGAAACGAGAGGGTTTGGATGGTTCAGAAGTTTATTATGAAAGGACAGGTATCTGGATTGAGCTAAATTGGAAACATATGGTACATTAGGTCATTATGGATGATTTTATTTGTGACAAAGTAGGGAGCATTAGGATTTACGAAGGATTTTGGATTGTAGGGATTGGATACGAGAGGAATTTGATGGTTTAGTAGAGCCCCAAAGCTCGATCCCGTAAGTCCAAATAGGCCTTATTATAGTAACATATGTAAGTCTTTTGTAAATAGTTGGCAGTTTAGAGAGTTTGTCTAGTAAGTGCTGGAGTAGTCAGAAATGTCGGGCGGTTTCTAGTCGTTTCAGTCTGGTATGGGGGTTCCAAGTGAGTCGTTTGTCAAGGTGGAGTCCTAGGTATATCGGATTTGGTCAACAGGAATAAGTGGAGTATTGTTAAAGGATACTGTAGGACAGGAAGTCATAGGTTTACGACGAAGAGTAAAGGTAATTTGATGGGATTTATTGGAGTTTATGGCAGAATATATAAACTGATAACGAAATAAATAGGGGCTGATTTTAAATAGATATAATCCTCTAGATAATAGATCCTGAGTCTATATTTAGTAGGTATTAATGAAAACGGTACTAATAGTAGTATAGTAGTAGAATCAGCTGCTCTATTAAGGAAATACAGTGTCAAACTGTAAAACCCTTCATCCATTCTCACAATTATTAAGTTTTGTCAACTTTTCAACACCATAGTAGATCAGGCATCACAGTAACTGTTAGGCCATTGATCTAAGACAGCAGCAAACGTCCTTTTAATTCCCAATGTTTTTTGCTGAAATATTTTTTTTTTTTTTTTTTTATGTGCGACTTGTATTTCCTTTTGGTGATCTTAATAGTATTAACTTACTCCATTGTAATAATTGGAACATTAATAAACTGTCCGAATCCTGAAATGAACCTTTGTAAGTAAAGTAGTATTTTATAAAAACCTTTGTCGTATATCTTTCTTTCCTATCATCTATCCAACATACAGTTTTCCGCAAGGACAAAGTAATTTTTATATAAGTCTCGCTTAGTTCTCTTCTGTTGGATCTAATCTTTGTTATTTTTCATGTGCATGATCCTGAAAATTTTTTTAATAGTGTGACTTCTTTTTTGGGACTTAATTTTACCATTTATTCCATATCTTATAGAAATTG
Organism: Nezara viridula; assembly: GCA_928085145.1. NCBI lineage: Eukaryota > Metazoa > Arthropoda > Insecta > Hemiptera > Pentatomidae > Nezara > Nezara viridula. Next base: position 110,746,702 of record OV725079.1, on the reverse strand, counting down.
AGTTTCTCTTCTACCATTGAAATCATTAAATCTAATTTTTTTTTACTTAAATCTTTTTATTTTATTATAATAAATTATGGTTACTGCTTTAATAAAACGATAGGATTTTGTTTTACTATAATACTGATTTATTTTTAAAAGTATTAAAAAATACACAATTCTTAACAGATCAATTGATACTATAAATATTCCTGATAATCAATTTGTCTGTTTGATAGGCTTCTAACAGTATAGGAGTGAGCGAGTGGTCTGAAGTAAGGACTATCGTGACCAGTGCGGGACCACCTGGAGCTGTTCCTGGATTGAAGGCCTCTGTTGTCAGCCCTACTTCCATTTCCTTGACCTGGGGTGCACCTCAGTCGAATGGCGACTTGGTCACTTATTACACTGTTGAAGCCGGTGACTTCTCCACAACTGTTACGGAAACCAATTGCGTTCTTGATGCTCTTGCTCCCGCTACTACCTACAGGTAAGAATGTTTCCAATTTAGTAATTGCATGATTAAAAATAGTTTCTGCGGTGTCCATGAGTTCATGATTGATTTCAAAACGAATGTTTGCTAAATTATGGCATATCTCGAGGTAATTAAAGAGCTACTTTTATTCAGTTAAAATATTTATATAATGAATTACTGAAAAGAAAAATGACATACTAAATAAAATAATGTTTTAATCGGAATGGTATGATTGTGTGATTAACATTTAACCAAATAACTAAAGTTTTGTCGATACCACAGGATTCGAGTTAGAGGTGTGAACAGCATCGGTCCCGGTGCAGTATCCTCCCTTAAGGTGTCAACACTTCCACTGCCACCTGAACCACCTCAGCTAACCTGTGCCACATCCGGTCACAACTTCCTCAAGCTGCGGTGGGGAGCTCCAAACTCAAATGTTAACAATCATGTATTCACTGTTGTCATGTCATTACATTCCAAGTAAGTTAATGCTTCCAGAGATATTTCTAAATGGATGTTACTGTTGTATATAATTGTTTAATGTAATCATTTGTAATTCTAGTAGACGAATGTTAGTTTACGAGGGGACCAGTACCAGCTGCAAGGTCTCTAGATTGCAAGAGCAGACCTCTTATAATTTTACAATAACAGCTTCTAATTCTACTGGAAAAGGACCGGAGAGTGAAACATATACCTTCCCTACAGTTATTGCACCACCACCTCTTGTCAAAGGCTAGTTCATAATATATCTTTGATTTCTTGATATGTAGTATGATTTTTAATCTTTAATATTTTTAATTGTGTAATACTTTTTCTTATTTTGGGTTGTTATATTACTTTGTTTTCCTCATGATATATATGCCCTTTATTCCTTCCCATCACCTTACATCATTTAATATTTTATTTTGAAGGCCTTAAATAAAGAAAAACAAATAATTAAAACTTTAAAAAAGCTTGAATGTTAGTTAACAGGAAATGTTTAACTAATTTCAATCAGAATTCAGAAACCATTTTGAACAGATTAGTTGTCTTTTTAATGCCCTGTTTTTCTGTAGATATAAACCATTTCAATATTTGATAAATTATCAAAATAAAAACATTATTTATATTAATGTTTATGTTTTTCTACTACTAATAAGTCTTTTCTTTAAAAGTTTGAAAACTCATTTCAGAAATTTCAATTTAGGTATCTAAGTTACAATTTGAAAGCTTCATCTTAATATTTTTAAAATTTGATGTTAATTATGTTTATGTCAATATGGAAATTTATTTCATATTAGTAGTGAAATAATTCATTTCCATAATTTTCTCTTTAAATTATTTTAAAAAGAGTGTCAACCTACTATCGAGCAAATATGGTACTTGTTGTCAGAAAACAAATAACAATGTTGTCAAATTCCTTTACGCCCAATTTAATTAAAAAAGCAAAGAAATTATTTTTTATTTTTTTATTATAGGTTTGAAGGTTAATGAAATTAGCAACAGAAGCTGTCATGTTGAATGGTCAGCATTGAAACCACAGGGTAACGACCGAGTTGACTATACCATTCAGTGTGCTCGCCTGCGGGAGCAAACCTATAGACAAGTAAATTTTTATTTTTATGGATAAAGCATTTAATAAGTGATTTGATTATTGAATCATCTAACATTCATATTGTTTAATTTATTATTTGCTAGGTATATCGTGGAAGTGAGAACAAGTGCGAGATATCAGACCTAGAAGCAGGAGCAGATTACCTTGTGCGTGCTTGCGCCATTCGTCTAAGCCCCAAGGGTCCGATTGAAGGCCAGTTCTGTAACCCTGTATCTCTTTCGACCCCACCCGTCCACCACGAGCCCCCTCAGCACCCCATCGTCAGACAGCACCATCACCAGGTAAACTTTTCATTGTTTGCTTTATTAAAGGTTAAGTTGTTAAGATTATATTATTATAATTAGAAAAATATTTTTCTCCCCTATTTATATTGCTTTTTTATTTAGGCTTTTAGGAAAAAGAGATGTGCCACTAAAAATAGCAATGTGACAAATTTTCATTTTTATAGACAATTCTCAAGAGTTTTTCCTTTAAGATAAATGAGCATAGTTTCTTTTTAATGTGTAATATCCTTATTAGTTAACAATTGACTTTTTTTTTTTAAGTGTTGGAACTACTTACCAGCTTTTATACAGTTTAGTAGTGATAATATGAAGTGGTAATTTAGTTCTTTGCAATTGTATTTACCTTATTAATTAACTTTTTCCTATTTGTTGATGAAGGGAAACGGAAGGAGGCCACTCACGGACCAGCAGTGGGCAGGAATCATCTTATCAGGGTTCATCGTCCTTGCCGTGCTGTTCGCAATGCTCATCGCGCACATCATCTACTGAATGGAAGGATCGTGGCTGGATCTCTCCGACTTACCTTTAGCGCCAGCTATTTGACCACTAGTACATTTCCAAAGCCCGATTCCCTAAAGCACAAAGTTGTGCACAGGAAAACGAGATTTAGAGTTATTTTTATAAGAAGCTGTTCATATTTCTCCTTACAGTATTTGGTCATACAAAATCAGTGTTTTAACACTATAAAAAAGTATATATGATTATGCAATTATATGTATTATATATTAGAAATTTATTTACAAATGGGTTTATGAATTTATTGAATTCTTGTATGTGTAAATATATAAATATCGTAATCTCTCTTATTTTTTAAGTGTTCATCATATGTATATATACTCTTGATATATATAGGTATGAATTACTCATGGTTTACATTTATAAATTGTATATTATTAAATTAAACGAAATGAATTTATCGTAACTTTTCGAAATATACATATTTAATTAATTTATTTTGTTATCGACAAATGTTTGGAAGATTTTTTGTACATTCAGATATATTGCTCAGCCAAATAACGTGTCAATTTAATTGCAGTTATGTAGTGATGTAGGAACGATTAAGAAACGAAATAGGAAAAGACTGCAGATGTTAGTATCTTGAGATTAATGGCGCAAGCTTAAGAGCATTATATTGAAATGACATGTTAAACGTTTTATAATTTTATACAATTATTTTGCCTAATTACATTTTTAACATTTATTACAGTTGTATCATTGTTACTTATTATTTTTAACAGTGGTGTGTAAGATTGACTTAAAGCAATTGTTATAAAAATCTAAAAAAGGCCCTAAAAATATTGTTATTTAAAAAAAAAAAAACTTCACTAATCTTTGGACTAATACATGCTCTTAACTGACAGCGCAACGAGCGGTACTACTGACGGTTAGGTTTATGTAACGAAAGGTTCACGCATAACTACAAGAGACCTAATAAAACCCCCATTTATATTTACACCACTTATTGATGGTATGCTTAGAGTTTGTTAATGTAATGGTGAAGACTGTGCAATATAAACGGTGCTTGATACTATGATAGTTACCTATGGTCACTTCCAGATGTGTGTTTGGTGTACCAAAATTTATGTCCAAAATTGAAAGGTGCATAAGTGCTATTTTTGTTATTCTTTGGTAAATGTGTATTTTTATTATTTAAATTTGTAAATATTCATATGAAGTTTTACATTAATTATGAAATTGTTTTAATATTTATTTTATTCTGTATTTTTTTAATTTTTAAACACTTTTACGATGGAGGTTTAAATTGATAAAAGTGTGTTGTTATTTCTTACATGGGGTGCATCAAAAGCACTAATTGTTGCACCTTTCAATGCTGTTTCCATTATTAATTAAATGTTACATCATAGATTAATGTCTTTACGTATAGATGTATCAATGTCAGTTCCATTATAGTGTACAGACGTCTTTAATGTTCCATTCCTTTTCAAGAGACCTCTTAACACTTATTGTGACTGTTGGTGCATTTCTTCTTTTTATAAAGTTAACCTATTAGATTATTAATTGTTACTGTTAAAATATGCTATATCAAGTATAATTAACAAGAATTGTTAAAATTTTAGGTGCAGTCATAAAAGGTTATATATTAAAATTCTATAGGATTTAATTAAATAATTATATGCATATATATGAAAATGATTACATGCTATATTTTATGTATGTCGATTATCTATATTATTAAAATTTCCACTGAAAATGTCAAAATTATTGTTCCTTATTCCCTATCATATCCTTGAACGTATGGAAATATCTTATTTTTTACTTGAAAATCCCTTGTTTATATTTATAAATTTCATATCATTATAAAGTTGATTCTAGTAATTTATTTATATTAAAATAAAAATGAAATAGTGGAAAACCTCTGCAAATAATCCAGTGTCCAAGTTATTATGACTTCAGGGAAGGGTACATAGCTGGGAGAGTGAGAAGGCCAAAGCTGCTTAGGAAGTGATACAATCAAACTTAATGTTAACAAGTGAATGATAACTTCCACAATAGAGATATGCAGAAAGTGTTGAATAAAGACAGTAATTGAGTTGTGGAGCAGTGGTCGATCAAGGCATGTTCTGAGGGAGAAGCGCACTTGTGAAATTAGTGAATTTCATACACCCAAGGTTATTTACACTATACACACACATGTAGATGTGTGTATGTATGAATATAAAAAGAAATATGTATTTCAGTATTTTTATTTCATCTAGTATTGTGCCATAAAAAGCATTGGATAATTGACATCTATGAACCTAAAACGCAACATTTTTCCTTTGATTCAAATAAAAATAATTTCCAAGGGATAAGAACACTTCAACTACTTTTAGCTGCAATATTTAGCTATTTTGCCAATAAATGGAGAATTTTTGGTGTAAATTCTCAATTTTTTAAAATTATTGGTTGTTTTTTAGTATAAAGCATAAATAAAAGTTATTTGTTTAATATAATTCACTTTTCAATTAAAATAATAATAATAATAGTGCCAATTGTCTAGTTAATTTTTTCAAGATAAATTTTTTTCTCATCTTCAAGGGGAAGAGGGGCACCCCTCCGCTGGATATGCTAGCGTATTAAAATGAATTCTGTCTCCTGGTAAAATAAAATTTACCAACAATTTCTATAGTTGGAACAAAATTTACCGTAACAGGAATCTAAAAATTTTGATGTATTTATTTCAATAAAGAAATATTTTAATTTTACCATCTTGTTTAAATTTGAACCTACACCAGTAGAAAATCCACGATTTTATTTATTTATTTTTTTGGGGGGGAGGTGCTTTTTTTTTTTTTTTTTTTATGTTAATTCGTAATATAGATGCTTTGGAAGATAAAATGTATCTATATGAAATGATATTAATGTGATCCTTGAAGGAAAAAAAAAATGTTATTGCAGGAAAAATAATACATTTAGAGAGTAATTTCTTATATTATTTCTTGTCATGTTCCTACATTTAGTATTTGCATTATAGTTTAAAGAGAAAATATATTGTGATTGCTTACATATTTAGATAAATCAGATTAAAAACTTGGACCAATAAAAAAAAATATATTTATTCATTTTAAGGGCAGGTTGACTACAGGCCGAAAGTCTCCCCTTGGAGATCTGCAACTATCCAACACTGTTTGTCTAATTGATGAAAAGGCCTGATACTATATATTTTGAGAACTATTCAGTAATGAAATTAACCAGAATGAAATTGTACTAATCATAGTTTATGTAATCATTCTAAATGGTTGTTATGTCTTATGAATTATTTCATATTTAAAATCTTGATATTTGGCAATCATACTTTTACAAAGTTTAGTATTCATCCTAGCCACATGGCCTACCTAGCGGAGTCGACCAATCTTAATAAATCTAACGAAATTATTCTTCTGGAAAAGTTCCTGCAGTTATGCATTGGTTCTTGAATAAATATCTGCTGTAATGTTTATTGGATATCCTTAAGTTCGTCTTATAATATAGATCTTCTTCAGGGCTAAAAAGAATTAGAAGATACAGAAAAAAATAATAATAATAATTAGAACAAAGCATATAAATAAAAGTCGACCCCTCTTCGTCGAGCTGGTGTATGGCAGGATATGACAATAATTGAATTGCTGATTAATGTTTTTAAAAATAATTTCTAAACATTCAGCATTAGTGGAAATGAGGCGGTATTAAATCCAATCAATCTTAGACATTCTCTCTGAAGACTAATCTCTCATTACCGAAAATCATTATTTACATTTGAACACATTTTTAAGCCTTATTTGCTAACAAATAGTTCATGCTGCTCTTAATTGAGCTACCTCGAGAATGAAGAATGGGTAAGCTCAAGGACTAAATAATATAATGGCAGAATTTGTGAAGTATGGTGGACTAAAAGCTCTCTGTCAAAAACCCTTTACCTACTTAGAGGAACAGTTATAGACAGATCTGGAAAAATGGACTCGGAAATTTATTCATTCATTTCATTGCTGGGCTCTACAATCCTTGAAGAACCATGGCCTCTGCTAACAACGTCTTCGACATATCTCTGTCAGCAACGAAGCGCCTCCACCACTTTACACCCATCTCCTCCACTTCGTCCAACCATCTGAGCCGTGGCTTTTCACGCCTTCTTCTATCTCCTGGCTTTCCATAGAGAAGTTTTCTTATAGGCCCCATCCTCTCCACATGCTCCAACTATCGCAATCTGTTGAGTTGAATGACTCTAGCAATATCATGTTCACCATAAAGCTCTTTTAGCTCTAGGTTAGACCGAATTCTCCATTAAGCCTCTACTTTGATTGGCCCATAAATTTTCTGGAGTACTTTTCTTTCACATACATGGAGCATCCTTTTGCTTTCTTTAGTAATAGACCACGTCACGCTTCTATATGTCACAACAGGACACAGAATCGTTTTATATAATATAGTTTTTGTGCTTCTTGACATATTTTTTCTATTCAGCAGCCTCTGTACACTGTACAGACATCGATTTCTTGCAGCTATGGGCTTTGATATCTTTTCCTATTTGTTTCTTGCAGGTGATCGTGCTTCTGTGGTACTTAAATTCATCACAGCTCTTGAATCTCCAGTTCCCTATTCTCAGTTTCTCTCCTGTCAATTGGTCTCTTTTAAAGGTCCTCATATGCATGCTCTTGTCTGTATTAATTTCTAGACCTAGTTCTCCAGGTTTCCTCAGGAATTCTTCAAGAGCGCCTGAAAGTGCTGCTACAGTCCGTACTGTTATGAGAACATCGTCTGCATATGCTAAATGCTGTGTCATGTGATTATAAATTGTACCTCCACTATTCGTTTTTATTTTTCTTATGGCTGCTTCCAATCCAGGTTAAAAAGCATTGTAGATAATGGATCTCCCTGTCTGAGACCTGTTCCAAATTTGAATTTTCGTCAGTCTCCCATTGAAAGGCACTCTACTGGATGTATCTGCCAGTGTCATACTGACCAGCCTTATTAATTTCTTTGGAGTTCCTAGTCTCTCCAGTCACTTGTACATTTTTTCCTTTTTTACTGAATCATATGCCTGTCTGAAGTCCATAAACAAATGATGTAATGTAATACCGTACTCATAGGCTTTCTCCAGCATTTGTCTTACTGAAAAAATCTGGTCTGTAGTTGATCTACCCGGTCTAAACCCACACTGGTAATCACCCAGAACCGCTTTCGCCCATTTCGTTAGTCTTCTGCTGATTGCGATTGATAATATTTTGTATAAAGTATTTACAAATGAAATTTCTCTGTAATTTCTGCACTCTGTTCTATTTCTTTTTTTATATATTGGACATATTAGAGATTCAGACCATTCTTTGGGCATTTTCTCCAATCTCTATATATCGAAAATGACATTCTAAATGTCTTCCCATACTTCTCCTGCATTTTGAATCATTTCATTTTGTATTTCTTCCAGGCCTGGTGATTTGTTGTTTTTGAGCTGGGAGATGATTTCTTAATCTCCTCCATATCTGGAGGAATATTTATCCCATCGAAGTTTTCCACTTCATTTAGTGCATTGTTTATCAGTGTTCTCTTATTAGCCAGCTCCTCCACCTCTTAACCATCATCCATGATCTCCTGAAAATGATCAGTCGATCTCTCTAATATCTCTGTGTCGTCACCTAGGAGGTTTCCGTTCTTGTCTTTGATGACAATTTTTCTTGGATGGAAACCTGCTCTTATTTTCTTAATGTTCCGAAAGAATTTTCGGCTATCATTTTCGTTGAACTAATCTTGTATTCTCCAGTCTTTCTATCTCTTGTAACCTTTTCTTTTTTCGGAATAGTTTCTTTGCCAATTTTCGTTTTTCTCGATACGAATCTATTGCTTGTCTTGTTGTTCTTTGCAGGTTTCTCATCCGAGCTTCATTTTTCTACTTTACCCCTACCTCGCATTCATGACCATACCAGTCTTTACTGTTTTTCTTGGTTCTCGTTCCTAGTACTTCCTCCGTAGCCTCTTCAAGATGCTTTTTACCTTTCATTAATTATCTTCCATTGTTGCCTTCTCAGCCTTACTTACCTTCCTTTGTTCATCCAATATTTCCTGGTAACTCTTCCTTACACCGTCTATTTTTAGTTTTTCTGCAGCTTAGATTGATCTCTTTTCAGCCTTTTTTCGAGGTTTTCCAGCCAATATCTGCCTGTACTTGGTCAATACCAAGTAGTGGACACTATTGCTACATGCTCCTCTGTAGCTTCGCAGTTCTAAGATATGTGATGCGTGTCTCGTATATCTACCAGTATATGGTCTATCTGATTTTCAGATGTTTGGTCAAGAGACCTCCATGTGCTGATTTGTACGAGAAGTACGTACTCATCACTCTTAGTCCTTTATCCATTGCAAAACTGATTGCCCTCAATCTATTATAGTTTGACTCTTCATGCTTAATATGATATCCTATGGTGGACCTAAATGCTTCTTCTCATCATATATTCTTGTTTAAGTCCCCTAAAATCATTTTACATCCTACCTTGAGAGTGTGTCATATACCATCTCAAGGCGTCCATAAAATTCGTCTTTTCTTGTTCTCCTTTTTCTTCTGTAGGTGCATGTAAGCTGTAATGATTGACAAAATTAGCAAATTTATCTTTTAACCTAATAGTACAAATTCGTTTATTTCCTGCTTCATAGTTCATCAGTGACTGCTTGTGGCTCTTTTTAATCATGAAAACTGTCAATAGTTTGTTTTGTTTATTAACACTGTTAATTAAGATGTGTTAAATAAGATTTCAAAAGATCCAGCTCACCCCATCTGATTTATTGCAAGGCTGCCACGTCCACTTTATACTTATCCAACTATTTTTCAAGTTCTCGGCTTGCTCCTGCTTTTAGTAAGCTTCTAACATTCCAAGTTCCGACTCTCATGTTTATTTTTAACATTCTCCTCTCTAATTCTGCCGTTCGTCCTCAAAGGCATTGTTTGGGCCTCTCCGAAACCGAATAAGTCCCCATGGGAATTCATTTTACCATTGCCATACAAAAAACATTAGCAGTTTCTTTGGCAGTCTTTTTATGAGATGGCTTCGTCAGACTCACCTCAATTTTCCTCCTCAAATAAGCTGTTTGCACTGGCGGACTTGAAAATATCTGACCGAATAAGCAATGCAAAAACGTTGCAGTATACTACCAAATTTGCAACAATGCCATGGGAAAGTGAGAGGTAACTAAGCATGTCAAGCTCCGTGTATTCAAATCTGCGTACCTGCCCATACTTTTTTACGGGGCTGAAAAATGGACATTACGAATAGGCACGAGAGCAGAGTCAATGCTGCTATAATGAAATTTCTACGAAAAGCCGGAAAGACTAGGAGAGACGTGTATGCAACGATAGGACACAACAGGAACTTGAGGTCGCCCAATTGAAGGAGGTTTTGCAAAACCGCCAATTGAAATAGTTCGTCCATGTCGTTAGGATAGAGGAATATTGACGACCCATTGAAGACGATGGACTACGTTACGGATGGTAGAAGACCTCGAGGCCGCCCGAGAATGTCAATGTTGTAATATATAAATAGATTTTGCAGAGGAAGAGGCAAAGATCTATCAAAGAAGAGGCCAGGCTAGGAATCTAGAGGAGAGGAGAGGAATGGAATTCGTGGCTATGCACTCTCCTACACTGAGAGGAACAAAAGAGAGAAGCGAAAAAAGAATTTTTTAACTGATAAAAAATGAATTCTAGCTCCATCCAATGGCATAATTCGATTTTAAGAAAGATCATATTCGGAATAGATAGAAGGATTATAACAAATAAAATTAACATTGAAGTTTAATTCCCTACTATACTATTAAAATAGAAAAATGGTTGTTAGCAACATTTTTGTCACAATCGAGGTAAAGATCGCTCATTTAAATTACTCAATTTTTGTCGGATACATCTTGTGTAATATCCAAATATAATTATCTCACTTTTGGTTTCCTCTTGAAAATTCTTTTCTGTGGAGCTCAGATTTTAAAAAATACAATACAGCAAAAATACAAAATACACTTATCTCCAATGTTATTTCGAGTTTTAATTGTGATGTTTAACAGTTGACTTATATTCATCATTCGTTTTCCTTACGTCTAGACGCCCCTAAAATAGTTAAATTTCATTCATAAAGCAAGAAAAATCGCCTTATTTTGCTTATTATAAAGTAATAATGAATATTGTATTCAAGGTAGTATTTTCTATATTCCAAACTAATCTATGTTATTGGTATGTAACACGATTTAAAAAAAAAAATCGTTGTCTTATTTAGCAATGAAAACTTTTTTTAAATCGAGTTTCAAGTGATTCGACTTCGGAGAATTAGTAAAGTTCCAATCTATCAGGCTCAGGTTGTCTAGTTGTTTGGACACGTCAGATGTGTGAGTTTGAACTGTGAAATGGCAACGAAATCGTGGAGAGGAGATGTATGTATTAAAAAAATATAAAAAATTAATTCTTCTGTTACTTTTTTTGGAACTGTGTTCATCGAAATTTTAAATAAATCATAATTTCTCATAAATTTCTTCATCATAATATAATACCTACCTTATAAGAACCGCTGTATTTGTATTTTTAGGAAAAGCCGGTGAAAATTAATAAATGGGATGGTTCTGCCGTAAAAAATGCATTAGATGATGCTGTAAGAGATGTGAGTATGAAGGTTGGTTTGAAAAATATATCATGCTTTATTAAATTCTAACTCCAACTCCTTAACAGGTGCTGACCAAGAAATATAATTATGTTGAAAACTTCTCCCTCATAGATGGAAGATTATTCATGTGTGGTTTTTCAGTAGCAGTTGCGATGTTTGCTCTACTTTGGGATTGGTTATATCCTTTTCCACAGTCGAGGTACTTTACAGCATATTGACTCTTATCATGGTGATATCCAATGTTTTTAACCACTTATTTTTCTGATTTTAGGCCCGTTCTTATAGTATGTGTTAGTACCTACTTTGTCATGATGGCTTTGTTGACACTATACACAACCTATAAGGAAAGAGGCATATTTGTCATAGCTATTCAGAAAGATCCAGCTGGTTTTATTCCTGACAATACCTGGGAAGCTAGCTCTGCTATTAAAAAGTAAGTACAGTCTATGTCTATTTTTTAGAAGAATTAATATATTTTTATATCAAAACATTGTTACATAGAGGGTTCGCTATTTAATGTTATTAAATATTATGGTTCATATCTTATCATTCAAACATTACTTCCAGGTTTTCTTTTATCTTGTTTAAAAACGTTTGTAAGCTTTAAGTTTTTGTTATATTATTGTGACATGTATTAATTGATAACAGAAATATATACGTTAATTGTACTTCTTGATTGGTTGTTGTATTGTTGAATTCAAAGAATATTTCTTATATTTTTGAGTAACTGTCTTGGGTTGCTACTAATATTTTTCAGGTATGTTAATTGTTAGTTCCTTAGTAAAACGGTTTTCTTTAACTGCTCATCATTTAGATAAGAATTTATCTTCTCATTTTCAAAATCACATTTCAAACATTTGTAAAACTCATAGTTTTAAAGTTTCTTCCGGCCATTAGCTTTTTTATTTTTACTTCTACAAGACTTTCATTACATATACATTATGGAACTCTTGTACTTTAATGCAATCCTTCAATTCTAATCCTCTGTTCATTCCCGTAATACCTGCTCTCAGTCTTCAGATTTATATATAAGAGCCTACTGAACCGTTGCTTTCGACAGATCGTTCTTTATTCGATCGTCATCCCTATGGAACTCCATCCGCTTCTCCAATACCCTCTCTACCTTTAAATCCCACCTGTTTAATCATTTCTTATCCATCCAGTCCCCATAACATTGTAAGTAGATATTACAATAAATATGTATATAAATTATTAGATCGTTCTTAATTATTTTTACTTCATTTTTTTTTTAATTAATTGATTAAAGGTAGAAAGTAACTTCTTCTTTTTTATGACTGTTTACTTTTTGATCATTTTTTATGTATCTCTGAGGATCCTTAGCCCACATTTCTTTTCTTTTTGTATTATTCTAAAGGGACTTGTCCCAGACTAAATAAAGTATTATTATTAATACTGTAAGGAATAAATTTTTATTCCTTATTTAGTTTCTTGACTATCCTTATCTTATTATTCCAATAGATGAAACACACCATATATTGTAAGGTTCATGAACCATTTTTTTAATTCAAAGTTTGTTTCCCCACGTTGTAATGATTGTATTATGCCTCCTCTGAATTTAAAATGCTAGAGTTAAATAGTTAAGACAAACTTATTTTCTTAAACTATTCTAAAATAAAATTATTTATTAATCATTTATAATTGTGAACTTATCAGCTTTCAAGTTGCAGTTACAAATCTAGGCTGTTCCGTTTTTTCTTACATATATTTCATTATTGTACTGAATTCATTGTAATTCCAATTCAGTTAAATCAATCTTTTTCCTAATCCGATTTCTGGAATTCAGAGATTTGCTTATTTACGTCTGACTGATTAGTTTAGTTGTGCAGAATTTTTGTGTGCTTGATCTCTATTAATTTGTTATATATTGTGATTAGGCTCTGCAAATTGTGTATTTTTCATATATTTGATAGATTTTGATCTACCCAATTTCTGTCTTCTTGGAAACAGAAGGATTTCAACTGCTCATTTAGAAACATCAGTTTCTTTCAGAAGGTTCAATCCGAGTTTTTATATTCCTGATCAATGGAGATTGAGTGCATTTTATGAATATTTAATTACTAGTTAACTTAAGCGATATATGGTGTAAAATGACTTATTATTTTGGAAATTACTGTATTATTTTTAATAACAGAAACCATGGTTTAAAGTCTTAATGGGTTATAAATGATTCCTTTTAAATTACCAATTTAATTTTACTACTTGTTTAAAATTCAGTAGTCCATAAAGGTAATTATCGTTGTTTTTATTTATTTTAATTTTAGTCTTATTATTTATCATGTCTATAATCTCCGGTGTAATAACTAGTTCAGTCGAAAAATGGTCTTCACTAGTTCTGTAAATTGAGATCATCTTCGAAGTTTTCTAAACACCATAAAGAAGTTGGTAACTCACAGAACCTAAAATTTACGGAGATCTAGACGAGAACTGTGAATTTACTAATTTCTTCATGGTGTTTAGAAGCCTTGGATGGTAATCTCAGTTTACAGAACTCATGAGGACCATGTTTTGACTGACTAGTTATGGCTAGGGACCATAGATATACAGTCGTTTTATTTATGAAATTTAATGGTAGACAAAGTTTAAAGTTATGATTATATTTTAATAGTCATATCTCTATTAAACTATTTTCTTTCACACGAGGATGACCTTCATTTTCTTTCATAAACAAATCTTTTTATATTTCTATCAGTTTATCTTAAAACTGGGATTTTCTTTTATCTCTGTTTTTGTTCAACCTCACGTTTTATTTTAGTGTATTCTAATTACTAATTTCTATCACATATACTTTAATTGATGCATAATCAAATAATGTTTGATTTAATTTTTAAAAATAATTGAAAAAAAATCTGATGTATCCACTCACACAACTTTCCTACCTATTTCAAAAAGTTTTTATATCTTTACATATGTTCATGAAGAAACAAAAAAGAATTGAACTAGATACATTTTCCTGAAAATTGATAAAACATAAGATTTGAGTACGATTTATTTGATAAACTAAAGCAATGTAAACCGGCTTAAGATAGATCAGTGTAAAAATTTCAATACTTCCTGATATTGCTGATCAAAAACGTTTTGGCACAGCTTAGTATTGACAAACAATAATTTCTGTTGAAAGTATAGGAAATAGTGAAGGTTGCTTGATGTGGGCAACATATTTTCTTACTTTCACTTAGTCATCTTTATTCTCTCATTCACCCCTTTCTGACCTTTACCGTATAATATATACTTAGGGAGTTAGGCCCTATAACATTTTTCTTTTCTTTATAACTTTGTTTCCTGAATTTTTTGGGGAATTTAGTCTATATACGAACAGTGATTAGAACATTATAGGAAAGTTTCATCAAAATCGTTAGAGCAGTTTTTGTGCTACAGTCTATAGAAAAAGATGTTTTTCATTTATTGCGCGCAAGCTATTGCGCATGGAGCACCGAATTTCTGTCACAGCCATCAGTAGTCAAAACCTTACAAAATAAAAAAAGAAGCAACAAAATCGGTTCAGTAGTTCCCAAGAAAATCTTGGCACAGACAGACCAATGGCTAAAAATGTGTCGAAAACCGCATGTCGGAAATTTGACCCGATTGCAATACTTTCCTTACCTAGTATAGGTAGGAAAGTAAAAATAAATTCTCTTACTTTTTATATCAGATCCACTCAATAGTATTTTCCATAGTGTTTTTTTTTTTTTTTCCTTTGAGTTTACTTTTTTTTTAAAAACATCTTGGGTTTATTGCAAAAATTCATTAAGTATATTTTGATATAGGATAGTTATCAAATAGGTTTTTGTGAATTTCAATCTTATTTATTTGTACAAAAATACTGAATGCGCATAATAGTGACACAAACTCTATTATTATGTATAGTTAAACTAACTGTGCAATATTCTGATTTCACAAAGGGAAAATTATTTGGATTTCTTAATTATATAAGGTTATAAAATGTCATTTGATGACTTTTCCCATAAACCGGTGATATTTTGTAAGAAATATAAGAGTGTAGTTTTCTTCCTTCCTTGCTTCTATTATTATTCACAATCTGCTTTTAGTTGAGTGGACCTTAGAGTTATTTGTTGGATCACAGCTTACACTTATCCCAATGGTGGATTATAAGTGTAAGGTAGGATGAAATTCTTCGAACATAAGGATCTTAATTTAGTTTTTTATTATGTCTCATTTTTTACTTTCACTTATCTATATATGCAATATATAGTAAGGGTTAGTATTCAGATTGTGAAAAATTTCAAATCTGAGTTTTCAATGGAAATACATATTTTGAGTTCTTCTGAGTCCAAATAACCAAGTCCCGCCAAATGATTTGTATGTGTATGTGATCAGTCTAGCTCAAAAACAGATTGAAGCGAAATTGCATATTTAAGGTTTTAACAAGCCTTCAATGTAACAGCAACATTTTTGTCTTGGCAAACCAGAAGTGGTACTTTATATAATTGATTTAACACATTTTTATGATTTTCTCGAAAACAGCTGTAACAATTTTGATTAAACTCTGTATATCAGTTATTAAGCAGTTTTTAATAGGTTTTATTATCATTAATGTTCGCTAACAGGGGTTAAATGGCTAATTTTCAATATTAGCTTCCTCTAAAGTACCTTTAATTTTTTTTTAATTGAATTTATTAACCATTTCACAATAATCTTTGATATAAAAATGAGTTAAATATAAACTATGAGAGAATTCGGTAATTAACTAAAGCAGAAATAAAACATCATAACAGATAATAATTGTAATGTAGGAATCAAAATACTACGAGTGCACCCGAGCTCGTTCGAAATATTACAACAGGCTTCTATACGTAACATGAGCTTAATATAATACGAACTCCGACAATATTATGAACATGTATACATGCGGATTTCATAAATGCTATTGTTGGTATTATTTAATATTTAATTGTATAGAATACAGCCATATAAAAATTTGTATGTACAAGGGTATTTAAACAAATAGAAATACTCACATTGAAATGTAAATAAATATAGCATCTATATTTTTTACTTACTTTACTCTTTTGTCTGAAAATACTTATTTCTGCTAAGAGGAGGGTGGTAAGTGAAAGTCGTGTGATGCGTGCACCAGATTTTAAATTTTAGAAAAGATTTTCTCAATTTATATACATTAAATAAATTGTCTTAAGCCAATATTGTAATATATAGCAATCCAGTTCCGGAAATTGTAGTCATATGAAAATGTGTTACATTTGGATTAATGAAAGAAATATTACTGTTAAATTAAACCTTGATCCTAAGCTTTTTAGAGAGATTAAGAGGTATCTTTATGGAAAAGGGTACTGACTCAAGATTTCCTTATGAAAATATTATCTAATAAATATAATTAAAGTTTTTTTGTTTTGTTTTTTAATGCCACAGCTGTTATTCATGAAAAATTATTAACTCTATCTTTTTTCATTGAGTTTGAATCTATTAAAGATGTTTACATTTTTATGATAAAGTTGATCTGCCTGAAAATTATTTATTACCATATTTTGCTAAATTTCCTTTATTTGAAATCTTGCTGTTCTTCTTTCTGTTTATAATATTCAATGGCTTCCTGCATTTTTAAAGATTAAATTCTCATATTTATGATTGGTAATTGGTTGACTGTCATGGATAATGAAGAGAAGAATAGTTGGGGTGGTCAGTCAAAAAGGAAGGCAAAAATAAATGATAATATTTATTTTTTACATATGCCGACGTTTCGATCTGAAATTCAGGCCTTCATCAGGGCTAAGAAAATAATCAGATAACAAGGTATGAGAAACATAAGTAGTGATGGTAATAAAAAATTAGAAAAATAAAATAAATAAATATAAAGTAAAATGAAATTGTTAGAATAATGACTAAGAACTAAGAGATAAATAATAATAATTATATTATATATATATAATAATGATATTTATTTATTTTACTTTTCTAATTTTTTTTATTTTTTATTATATTTTTTTACCATCACTACTTATGTTTCTCATACCTTGTTATCTGGTTATTTTCTTAGCCCTGATGAAGGCCTGAACTTCAGGTCGAAACGTCGGCATATGTAAAAAATAAATATTATCATTTATTTTTGACCAACTATTTTTCTCTTCTCATATTTATGATTTGTTAATAATTAGTTTTTTGTTTACAGATACGATGACAAGTATAATCTGACATTGACAATTAGAGATGGAAAGGCTAAAGTTATGAGATACGCTACAATTTCTAAATCAGTTGCGAATTTCATTGATGAAAATGGCGTTGTCATTCATGATCTAGTGGAACCTGATGTTTCAAAACTACACAATAGCCTACTAAATGATCGAAAAGACAAGTGAATGAATAAATAATAACATTATTTATTTATTTATTATATTAATCTAAAAAAATTTCAATTTTTTTAATTCGTTTTATCATCTTATTGTATATTGTTTGTTAAAGTGTACTGTGTACACATAAAATATTGAAATAGTGAAATTGGTATTATTTGTAAATTTTATTAAAATTTTTTTTCGATTTAATTTTTTTGTTTTCATTCCTTTACTTCTTATTTTATTTTGAAATATATTTTCTATGTAAATGTGGTATGTTGATTATCTCTCTGTTGTATAAAAAAGTTTTTAGTGACTGATATTTTATTTTATTGTAGTACTAGGAGAGTAGGAGCTTAACTTTTTAGTGATACTCCTATGATGATTATTTTACAAATCATACAGCTGTTCATTTAATTACTTCTATATTGAGATCCTGTTATCTCCTACTTTTCTAATACAAAATAAAGATTTTAGGCTAAAAATTTGTACGGAAAATGGTATTTTACCTAGCAGTTATTTTTTGATCTAGATATTTCTCTCCTTGAATACAATACTTGCTCTATAATACTGTCAATACTTGCATTCGCTGATGATGTTATATTTTCGGACAGTGACATGAATCTTCAGTAAAATATTAATAAATTAAAAGAAGAATTGCAGAAGATTAATATGATTATCAACCCTGTAAAAATGAAAGTAATGTGGGTTGGGAAGAAGCATAGGAGAAATATGCGCGTCAGAGTCGAAGACAAAGTCCTTGAGCAGGTAGAAACTTCAAATACTTGGTCGCACACCTTAATGAAAATGGATACATCGATTCAGAGGTGACTGAGCCAATCGCTGCTGTGAGCAGAATGTTTGAAGCAGTTAAGAAGGGTTTTCTAAACAGGCGTGAGGTGGAAAAGAAAAGAAAAGTAGCTGTTTTCAGATCGACATTTCTTCCCATTTTAACGTACTCTTCAGAATCATGGTCGCTGACAAAGAAACAATCAAGAATACAAGCATCAGAAATGCGATTCCTCTGAAAGATTGAGGGGAAAACGAGAAGAGACAGAATATGCAACACCATCAGGTCGAACCTCAATATTAAGCCGGCCAATGATGTGATTGAGGAGAATCAACTGAGTGTCCAGGACATCTGCGGATGGAACCATACAGAATAGCTAGCGGAACCTATCAAGATAAAGTAGACGGCCTAGAAGGAAATGGGAAGATAAGGTATAGAGCTATTTCCAGAGAAGAGGTCTTCAATGGAATGATAGGAGACGTCTTGTGGAGTCCCAGCAGAGCTGGGGAAGGCTCTATAAACTTCCTCCTCACACTGCTTAATGCGGTCCAAGAGGATGGATTATGATGATGATGAATATAATATGTTAATTAGTATATTGTGATGTGGTTATGATTATTATGAAATAGAAAAGGAAGCATAATGTAACCTACAATTTAAATAAAAGGCACAAAAATTATTGCTGGGCAAGTTGAATATATATTATGTGTACATATTGGCAATAACAATAACTATAATTATATTATATAAATTGGCAATAAAGCGCAATGTATAATATAGATTTAGAAAAAATTAAATATTCGTTCGAACTCTGATTTTATTCAGTTTATTTGATGTTGATACAAAATAATACAGTTTGAACTATAGGAGACATGTAAATTACAGTTTTACAATTTGAGCAACAAGTATTAAAATTAAATGAAGAGTTATTTAATTTGTAAATGGGGTTTGTCCGCCATCAGGCAAGGATACCCCCTAGTTTTTATAAAAAAATTTTGGGAAACTGCTATAGTTAGTAATGCTCTACTTAGTATGACATAATAAAGTATATTCCAGATGAGTTTAGGAATTGAAAGAAATCCTCTTTTTTTTGTTAATTGTTTGAAGCTATTAGGTCTATGTCAAGGAGAATAATTTCTCATAGCTTGTCAGTAAGCATAAGTTTATAATAAATAAAGTCTTCATGAAAGGTTTGTTCTGGAAGGAGGCAATGTATAGATCTCATTTTAAAAAAAGTTAAAGGTAGTTGCTTGGACAAAAGAAAATTGGAAGAAATAGAATTAATAATAAAACAAGTAATTTTTGTATCTTGGAACTCCAATGTCCAAAACAGAGTGCTTGCCTGATCTGAAATACCTGTAAAAGTCAGAATTTTACTAGATGTGGGACCCTACCACAATTTACGAATTATGATTCAAATTCATTTATGGGCTCAATGAGTTTATACTATATAGTGATATCCAAAGTAATTTGTGTAATGCAAATAGCTTTTCTCTTTCAAAAGTATTGAAATTCCAAAAAATCTAGACATTTCAAATTAAGGGTGTAGAGTGCTATGATCAAATCAGTTCTGTTACGCGACTCCTAGACCTGGACTGTAAATAGCACTTTTGAAAGAAAGATTATATAGTATTAGTATTAAAGAGTATTGAATTTTGAGAGGAAAATAAAGATGGGGGAACATGTACCTTCATAGTATTCCATCAGGCCACAACAGAGAATGGCAGAAGCCAACACACAACAGAAAATGCCTCAATAGTAGACAGGAGAGTACCTGGTGACCTAAAAACCAGATGCATTGATCTAATTAACAATTAAAGCATTAGGTACAGAAGAAGGCTATTAAAAAATCTATAAGGTCTGTAAAGCCAGCAGAAAAAAAAGTACTACATAACAAAGTAACTAATTATCAGTTGTAGGAACTTTACCAAAAAGGATTGTGAAGCTAAGTTGAATTGATAGGGTGTAGGACAAAGTTGAACATCACTACATTGAAATCTCCAAGGTCTTTGAGCCGACCAACAAAAAAAAAACTTAAATATATGTACATGTGTGACATGTCATGCTGTGTTATTAGACTTTTCATGATAAAAAATAATTATTTTCTTAAAAGATTTTTTTTTTTTATGCCAATAAAGGTAATATATGTGTTGAAAAAGAATTATCCCAAAAGAATGTTTTAGCTTTATTAAGTAAGAATAAAAGTCAGTACTGTAAATGATGATTCTGTAATTTTTTAGCATCAAAGAGGTTGGTGGTTTGATTTTAAATTATTGTCCTGAGAAGGCAATTGAATTTTTGTTACATATATTACAAATTAAAAAAAAAAAATCCTTTTTTTAGAAGGCCTTTAGTATTGTGGATAAAAATATTTAAAATGTGAAATGCTGTATTAATTATGTAAAATGGTTATTAATAAAGATATTTTTTGTCCACTTACAACATACTTTGATGATCAGAAATGTTTCCAAACACGAAATGGAAAAGTCAGTATATATCATAAAAAAGTTCTGGTAGACATCTTAAAAACTACGAAATTTAAGTGAAATGTACAAAAGAAATTAGATTAGGATATTCATTCATTGTTAAATGGGTCACATTCTTTCCATAATTAGCTATTGAGACTTATATTTATTGGAAGCAGTGTCCCTCTTAATTAATCTGTATCCTTCCCTGATTTTATTTCTACAAGCCATTCAATTTTAATTACCTCAGTTCTAGGATGGTTTATTCTAAATTTTTTCTCTTTTAGAATTCTGTCGTTCCACAAGACACATTAATACTTATAATAAATAATTGTCTATTTACTGATCAATATTACAATTTAAGAAAAACTTCATCCAATACATTGTTTTATTTGAGTTTTTCCTTTTTCCTTTCACTTACCTATATATAGTAATGGAAAGTATTGTGATCGTGAAAATTTTCGAATCTGAGTTTTCAACGGAAATACACATTTTGAGGTCCCGTGAGTCCAAATAACCAAGTCCCCCAAATGGTCTGTGTATGTGTGTATGTGAACAGTCTAGCTCAAAACGAAAATTTGAAAAACTGATATTATATATTTAAGGTTTGTATATGGTTCAGACGCGACAGCAACTTTTTCCTTACAATTGGCTAACCAGAAGTGCCACTTTATATTAATGGTGACACACACATTATTAAAATTTTCTCAAAAACGATTTTGATTAAATTTGGTGTATCATTGTATATTTAAGTGATCTTTTAATATCATTTAGGTCTTATCCCCATTAATGTCACTTTACATGGATTAAATGCACAATGTTCATATAATTCTTCCTCTAAAGTACCTTTAATTTAGTTTATTTTAAATAATTATCTATTTCTCATTGTTAGGAGTTATGAAAAAAAGGCTAAATATAACTTTTGAAAGAATTTGATAATTGAATAAAGGAGAAAGTATTGGAGTGTGACGAAAAATTAAAAATAATAATTTTTGAAAACTAATATTATTTAACAGAAATCACCTCATTTCAAGGAAATTAAATGATATTTTCTTACTAAGTAAATGGAAACTTTTAATTTTTTTAAGTTTGAAAAAAAAGTATTTAAAATCCCTGGAATCAAGGCAATAGCATTGTTTAAGATACTAGTTCATCCTACTTGTGTGAAAGAAGAACTGAAATATAAAAATATGGATATGTTTATAACCTTGAATACACTAAGGGAACCAGGATTTAATTTGGGGGGGAGCTTCAGCCAGAAGGCTTTTTCTTCATGTATGTAACAATAATTATTTTGGAGAAAAAGAAAGATATTAACTATCTACATGAAATGGGTCTTAAATGATTCTTCAAGTTCTAATAAATGTAATTACACTCACAATAATACTTTGATACATAATTTTTCAATATTTTTTTCCGTACAACATGGTTACATTTTACCACTTTGGAAGGTGGGGCTTAGCCTGAAAGATCCCCTCTCCCCCTCCATTGATCCACCTGTGCTTGAATATATTTACTGTAGTTTAATAACTCTAGATCTAATATTATATTTTAATAATTAGGAATCTATCGTCCACTTATTCCGTAAGAACATCATGTAACCTTTTAGAAAATTAACTTAGTGAATTATTTGATGAATTTTTCCTTTGTGATATCCCATCAATAGACACTTGCAATTAGTGTGACAACTTTTGTCCTGTCAGTGACAGATAATGCAAATCTCGTTATTCCATTTTAGTAAACTTTGCAATGGAAAATAACAGATTTTTTTTTTCACCTACAACTTCTAAACGATGCATCGAAGCAAAAATGTAATGTTTAAAAAATTACATTGTTCGTCGAACGAGTGCATAAACATAATAATTGGGTTACATGGTAAGGTATAAAACGGTCAACCAACACTGATTTTTAGCTGATTTGTCAAAAACTGAGACAAATTACTTTAAATGGCTCTGTAACTTGGAAACAAGTTCTCTAAGTGGAAAAACCCATAGTATCAAAGTTGTTGAGCATCAAATTTTGCGTCCACTGAGTACTGACGTTTTTATTTTAGGCCAATTATATATCTCGAATCGGGATTCGTTATTTCTTAATGAAATTCGGTATCTTTCGATACATCGTTTATCAAAACCCTTCCTTCGTTGCTGAGCTGTAGATACTTATACTGCATATAACAGACTCTAAACAAAAATTACTCAGTAGAAAAGACCCCTATACTGTTGAAATATTGAAAATCACGTATATCTTCATTACCAATTTCTAACCATCGGGAGATTACCGATTTTGTTCGGAGCAAATGACCTAAATTAAAATAGCTTTCGGCGGACGCAAAATTTGATGCTTTATAATTTTTATTCTATCGGTCTTACTTTTGAGGAACGCATTTTCAAGTTACAGGGAGGGCCTTTTATAGTAATTTGTCTCAGTTTTAGACAAATTTGGTAAAAAAACAGTGTTGGTTGAATGTGGTTGCATACCTTACCACGTAACCAAATTATTAATTTTATGTGCTCGTTAGACGCACAACTTAACGTCATTTAATTCATTTAAGAGCATATTTTTCGCTTTGATGCATCCTTTAGGAGTTATAGGTGAAAACACAAAAAAAATCTTACATTTTTGGCTGTAAAAATTTTTCCCTTGGTGCTTCGCGTTAGCAAGTTTTTTTTTTTTATGTGTATGAATCTATATATACATGTTTAAAAAATAAAAACTTTTCTTATATTTTTCGCAAGTTACTGGCCCAATATTCTTTAAATTGGAAGCTATTTTTTAAAGCAGCGGATCTGGAACGGCAGATAAGGTTCATTTTACTCAGAATAACATACACTTTTGTAATTTACATTTAAAACTTCGTCTGGGATCAGGTCGATTTTTGGGCTCTGGGGCTCCGGGGCTACAAATTAGTCGTTCAATCCATAATCAACCAGTGATAGAATAAATAGGAGTTTTGTTGTTTTAGTGGTATTTATAATTTGTTAGCTGTAAGCTTTAAGCTTAGCTCGGTTAAAAATGCAATTCAAAAATTTATAATTGCCCAAAATGGCCAAAAAATAATTTCTATTCAAAATTGAGCGGTAAGTGAAAGTTGTGTGTTGCGCTCATCATATATAGAAAGATAGAAAAAAAAACTTTATTCTGGGACTAAGTCCCTTCAGAATAACAATAATGTACAAATAATAGAACAATACTGGCCTAAACGTTTGAAACAATAAATAAAATTGATAAAATAAAATAAAAAGTAAAGAAAACCTTAGGTGCACAAGCTATATACAATACAGATAAAACTATGCACAGAGCATTTAAAATTATGAACAAAACAATTAAAACTATGAACGAATCACTTGAATTATGAACAAAACTATATATAAGGGTTGAACAACATAATCTCATGCCAAATATTATGATTGCTACACCATACATATATAGTATTAATAGTTAGCTGATATCTGACTGTTTTTGGAACAGGAATTGGAATAGGAGGTTTTAGGGAAGGGGTATTTCGAATTTTGATCGGGAGGGAATTCCAAAAGTTGAAAGAGCGGGCTATAAAGGAATTTCGGAATGAGGCAGATCTATGAGAAGGGATGTATAGGTCAGAGAGTCGAGATGAATGATGAATGAATCTTGTCATGAGGGAATGGGTTGAGGATTTAAATTGGAGAAGGTTGTAGACATAAGAAGGACGATGATCGGTAATGATTTGATAAAGGAAAGTGCCTAGGAAATATTGTCTTCTTAAGGAGGGGAAGAGCCACCCTAACTCAGTGTAGTGGTGAATATTTAATATATATATATATATATATATATATATATATATAATATTTTATACTATGCTCATACATATTGTTAAAGCTATATAATTGTATATTAGTTTTAAAAAATTGTCTGTAATGATTAATAAATATGCTGTTTTTTTAGCAACCCAATGTAATTGGGCTGCATCCTTTTATGATAATAAAGCGATTCTCTCTCCTTTCAAGTCTAATTTTGGTTCAGTTTAGGGCTAACAACTACATGAATGCAACTAACTTAGAAGTTCCCCATCTGCCTAAATTAGAGAAATTATTGTTGTCTTTATACTTTTATCATTTACGAGTAATTTTTTTCCCTTTTAATTTGTTCTATTTTCAACTTGAAGAAAATTTATTTGTATGAGTATAACTATTTTTGAAAATCAGTACTTATTATAGAGGCAGTATTTTGATAATTAGACTTTTGATAATTTGATAGTTGAGTGCAAGACAAGTCTGCCCAGTGTATCTTCAGAGTACCTTATTCATTATAGGCAATATCTGAAAATAGGTCTTTTGAACTGCTAATGCTCTTTTCCTAGCTATATTATCGATTGTAATTAGATAGTTTCACGGGCGGATCTACGGGGGTAGAAGAGGGGGAGGGGCTTTCGGGCTGAAGCCCCCCCAAAATGGAAAAATATAACCATGTTTTATGGGAAAAAAAATTAATAAATACCTCTTAAAGTATTATTGTTCGTGTAATTACATTTAAAAGTACTTAAGGAATAACTTAAAACACCATTTCATATAGGTAGTTAGTTTCTTTCTGTTTTTCCAAAGTAATTATCGTTATTTTTATGAAAAAAAAAGGTTTCGGGCTGAAGCCCTCCCCAAAATTAAATCCTGGATCCGCTAGTGGTTAGTTTTACAAATAGAAAAGATTGTGATCATTTGGTTGGAAATGTAACAATTAAGTGTATATCGACATTCATTTGCTAGAAATAATTGAATTTTTGGGGAGACTACAGTTGATGACAATTTTCCATCCTTAAATACCACATAATATAAAGAAAAAAATAAAATAAAATCTTGATTGCTTTTAATCTGATTAGGCGTCGCCGGAACGTTGGGGCTTTACCCAATTTAAAGACATTACCACTATCTTTCGGCGAGGAGGTAAACAAAACTATCGAAGATGGTTTAATCCCTAGCGAATTCTGGCGGCGAGAGGTTAAAGCTGAGATGGGCGTGGGCATCTTTCCCCCACTCCTTCCCTCCCCCCAGGCCGGGAGCAGGACCCATCCATTCCGCTCTAGGGCCGTCTACAATCGATGTTGGTCTCTCTCGGGGGCGCTAAAATGGCGTCTCTCATACAATTGTGAATTCGACAGTTCTCCCGCGGCTTTAGTTTATGTTGTTTTACTACTGTTAGTTACCTTTATAGCTAAGGTATCAGTTTTTATGTTCCTTTGTGTGTTGACGTAAATAGACAGTTTGTGTGGGGATCTGACACTGTTTGGTTTGGCACGGGGGTGACAGGAGGCGTACCTCGAAACGGATGCTATTCAGTGGAATAACTTATTCAGATAAAGAAAAAAGGTGAAACAACAGCAAACATGAGGTAAGAAACCTTAGTATTGTTACTGATAAGAGTGATGATTGTCCCTGTTACCTTTACCGTTGTTTCCATGCTTCTGTTAATCGAATGGTATACCATTGTTAATTACCATAACATCGCAAGATCACATTATTATTAGTTTTCCATTTGCCATTTTAGAGATTCAATTAATGCACTTTTTCCTATGAGTCGTGTTGATTTATTTTTTAGTATTTATAATGTGATTTTCTAACATTGGATCATTATTGACATACTGCATCAAATGCTCTTAAATTCTCATCCATATGAAATCTAATTATTTATTCTGTTGGTGATTAGCTATGTATTTAACAGTTTCATGCTTATTATTTGTGAAATTAAATGTTTCCCATAAGCTTATGTCTAGTAGATTTTAATACAATCTTTTATTTTCTTTGTTATTTCACTATCATTTTTGTATGGTACTTTTCTAATCTATAATCACTTCATTTCATCACATTATTATTGATTTATTTGAGTGTTTAGTAGCTCTGTCAAATGTCATTGATTATTACTAATTCATAAAATCACCCAGTCAAATAAATATCGAGATGATTATTAATTAATGCAGTTTTTGTTGATCTCCACATTGAAACTAAAGTCCATGTTAATGCTTCCTTGTAATTATTATGTATTAAGATATTTGGAATAATTTTGTTTTAAACCATTTTTACAAGAAACAGACTTTTAATTTATAAAGTTTGTTTAAAAATTCTATGAGCTGTATCATTTTGGCTATAAAAATTATGGTTTTGATTAATGGTAATTATATAGTCTTTTAAGTTTTGTAGTTTGTAGTTTTTCTTTTAATTCTGATTAGTTAGTATGTAGGTGGTTGAGGATATATTAAAGCTGTTTAAAATGTAGATTTTTTGAATGATGAATGGTACTACTATTTTTCCAATTGAATGTGCATTAAAGTGTAGTTTTAATTAATTAAGGTTTTATTGTATCCTTCATATGTGCAAAACACTGTTTATTTTACCTGGTAACATCTTATGTATTAGATTATGTTGTCTTTGGATTGGCATCATAACATAAAACGGTTATTGTCCAGCAGTGTAGTATTCTTTTATTTATATGTGCTCTCATTGAGAATTTCACAGGCAGATCTACGCACGGGGGAGGAAGGATGGAGGCTTTTGGGCTGAAGCCTAATTTATTTAGATTTTTCGTGTATTATTTATGAAACAAGAAACTATAATTCATGCCTCATTTAGTTGCTTGAACCAAATTATTAGTACAATATTCGTAAGTACCCGAAAATGAGTTGGACGTGGGACTTCCTCAAATGAAGAAATTGTATTCAAATTATGTTTAATAATTTCAATATGTAAATTTAATATTGTAGTCAAGGGAACAAACAGAAGAGATCAATTTATTCCTGTTAACTACCAACTTGTTTCTTGGCTTTATTTGAGTTTATTGATGCTTCATATAATTGATGATGCCCATGTAAATGGATTTTAAACATTTATTTCCTTTCGAAAACTGAGATTTATGGTTTGGTAAAATTTATTGTGCAATAATAGTAGTAATGTAGTATAGGAAAACTTACAAGTCATAAGCTGCCAATTTTCTGATATAGTAATTAACACCAGAATTGGAAATTATTTTTGACTAAAAATGTCTGAAATATTTTGGATCATATTCTTGTCTCTGAGATTACTTTGAAACTTGTGGCTCACTGTTAAATAAATTTCTACTCAGTTTTGGTCTGGATCAAAATGAATTATGTCACAAAATGAGCGAAATGGACATAATTCGATTTCTGCTCCTCAAAAAATTTAAAATATTTAAGCTGTGCGAGTAGCTCAAGAAATGAATATTTGAAAGTAGAAGCATTTATTAAGTGTCCATTGTATGTCAGAGGAAGTAGTCTGGCTGCATTTGAAATCTTGTTTTTTTCTATTGAAACCACTTGAATTTTTTATCTTCATCATACGAAGTAATTGCAAATAAAATAGCTGCATCTAATGACAATACTAAATAAATATCATATCTAAATAGTATTATTTAGCATTTTTATAAAGATTCGTATCCATCCATGATTTAATTTAGTTTAAAATTAATTGAGGAAACTGCTTAGAGATATATTTACTATCTGAAAATTTCTTTTAATTTTTTTTTTTTATCTTAGAACATTTTTTTATTTTATTTCAATGTCTTGTTTTTACTTTTCAAGAAAAATAATAGGAATGAGGAATTTTATCTGAATTTAATAAAAATTTGGTTATGTATGATTAGCTAAAATACTGTACAATATTTCTATAAATATGAGTATTATCCTGCTCCTTTGGGTATAGTGCTCAATATTGAAAAGAATGATGTCATTGATTTTTAAATTATCTCATTGCGTATTATGATGTATCTTATGCTCTAGCATTAATCATTGTTGAAGTAATGCAGCTATAAAGGTATGAATCATTCATGTGTATTTTATATATATGTAATTTTTTTTTTTCTTTTCAAAAATATCTATTCTTGCATACCAATATTTCCTAGTTGAGCAATCTTGAAAAGTTATACCAAATCTCACTTAATTGTCACTCCTCATTGATTTTTGATTTATTTTAATATCAGGTGACAAGTATTTTAGGATTCCTTCGTCATCTCCTACCCATGTATGATGTTATAATCTTTTTTATTTCACAGTTGAGAAAATATGCAACTATCATTATAACCATTTGCTGAAATAGATACAGTTGACTTTTCTATAATAATGTTTAAGAAGGAGTTGGTCAGGGGGTGCGTTCAAATAAATATTAAATTTATAAAAAATAGCATTTTTAATTGTTACGCCGACGTTTCGACCCACCTTCAGGTTTTCATCAGGGCTACAAAAGAAACAAAATATGAAAGGTACATGGTGAAAATAAAATGAATGAATTATAAGTAGATATTAAATAAGAAACAGTAGTATGGCAAAGACATAATTAGATGGCATCAGAGATATAGTGGGTGACAGTGTAGTTAAAATATCAAGTATTGTATTAATAAAGTAATTTAGTATTTATTTGACTGCACCTCCCCCGGCCAACTCCTTCTCATATTATATTGTGGTCAACCATCTTTACATCATTATAATAATATTTGTTTGTTTTCTATTATAATAGTTTGTTGTGTCCTCAGTTGTTTTTACAATGTTGTTGAACACCAATAGGTCTCCAATCAGGTTTTGGTAATTTTGAATCCTGCATTATAAGTACATTCAGTAGTAATGAGATCACAGTTAATAATCTTGTTACAGTGGATGAAATATTATTTATTTTTCTATTAAACCAGGGTGACATTGGCAATGCCATCATACTTTTCCTTGCAGCCCAACAAAGAGAGGATTTTCTTCAGCAGTCATTCTCGATGATAATGAATAATTTTTTATGTTGTCTTTGACAGTTCATGTGTCTAGATGATGATTAAAGATGGATTTATAAAGTTAACTCTATGTTTAATGAATTCAACTATTAATGTTTTAATATTTTTGGAAATTTCTATTTGATTTATTTTACAAGTTGAACTCAACCCCCTTCCCTTCTTGTCTGGCAGCAGTTCATTCATTGATGCCTGAAGGACAAGATTTCAATTGTTACCACGCCTGAAAGGCTTGTCCCCTCATTTATTTTATTTATTACTTCTTTTTTTTCCCTAGAAAATAGTCAAAACGATTCACTTTCCCGATTATTCAATTCAATATATATACTTTCTCTATATTCGTATAATCAATGGAATGGAAGGCTTTTCAGTACTTATATCGTTTATAAAACGAAATTATTTTAATAAAGTCATATTTTTCTAAGGCAATAAAATCTTTCAAATTTATTATTTTCTTGAATAATGTTAGGGCCTATTGTCATATTTTCTGGTTTACATTATGCTAAGCAATAGATACTATCGCAGCTCTACAATAATAAGATATAATGGAAAAATGAAAATAAAACACATTATAATATAATAAATGGAAATTTTATATTTAAAAAAAAATACTTGTGCATTATGACGAAGAAACTGAACATTAAATTTGAGAAGCATAAATTAATTAATGATAATCATATCAAGTTTGGAAATATAATGAAATCAAAATCAAATATTAACTAGAAAATGAGACATCAGGCTCGAAGCGCTGTTGAAGACGTAATAATAAGCAGAATAAATTTGAAGATTTAAATTTCTTGGAAAAAGTTAGCTGTATTATGAAAATGAAATCATTGAACATAACGAAATATGAAACATAATCATTATATATATATATATTTAAAGTAACGCTTATTTTAATTTTTTTTTTTACGTCCTATTTGAATGGAAGAGTTGATTGTAATTTTTATAATATAGACTGAATTTTCATGGATAACTACATGATATATTAAAAAAAAAATAAAGTAATACAAAAAATATATTTTGACACAAAAATAAAAAAAATATTCTCTTTAGTTTCCTATGAGGTTAGTTAAATATTGAATTGGAGTAAAAATCCACAGTTTCCGGCACCCACTGTAGTTTTTAAAGAATATTGATACTGAATTTTTGTTTTTGTTTTATTGAGTATTAATACAGTCTGCCACACTGAAGGGCATTGGTACTAGGGCTATAGTATTCATTCACACAATATGTATATAAGAAAGAAAAAAAAAAAAATATATATATATAATATATATATATATATATATATATTATATATAAAGAGTAATATACAAGATAATTAATATAACAGATTAGTCGAAAAATAACAAAATAAATAAAACACATTCACACCTATGTACAATATTTACATTGGCCCAGGGGATTCCGAATCAAGCTTGGTCCCCCAACTGTAGAAGCCAATGCAGGACTCCAGGAGATCCCAGTGTTTCTCTCTCAGCCGCGTCACTGGTATAGTAAACCAGTGGAGGCTGAAGAATATTAAGCGTTGAGAATTGTCTAGAGCTGGCGAAAGGCTCTCGTTTGAAGCGGGAATTCCTTCTGCGCTCGCGTATTCTAGCATATCTCACAATTTATTTAGTTTTATAGGTCGAAAAAATCGCTGAAGAGATTAGAAACCCGGTGGGTGTCGTCCAGGAAGGACATGTCTTACATTTTTGGCAAGAAACGCTCATTCCATATCGAGGTTTCGAAAACTGGAGCATATTTTTTCGTTTTACTATTAAAAAATAAATAAAAGACACTGTTTCACATATATATTTTGAAATTAGAGAGAAAGTCAGTTAAGATACTGACTTAACAGAATCTAAATTGTTGAACCAAGTACTCACGCGGTTAAAAACTGAACAAACACATTCTTAAGTTTCCTTAAGAGTGCAGAAAACTGGGCGTTTTACAGTAGTGTTGTGACTTGCTGTTGTATTTACTATTAAGTTATTTCACCAAGAATAGATGATTTAAAACATGAGTATAAAATTGAAGCTAATGAACTTCCTTCATCGAAAGAAAGAGTCTTTCAAGTGTGGGAAGATATAGGTGCATAATCTCGGTCATCTACCCTTGCAGTGAAGCGTAGGTGCTTTCAAGCGTTCAGGCTCCCGCTCAGTTTTTGTCATTAGATTAATATCCGCTTTCAGATTCTAGATATATTCTCTTCTAGTTGTATTTAAGAATGAGATACAGGATATAAAATTGATCCAACATAGTATTTTTTAATTGCTCCATTCCGTTTTATAAGTAAGAGAACAACCTGAATATTACTTCATGATGAAAAAGTCAACAGATTAGCGATGATGGTACTGCCTATCGATGGCAATACATATTAACTATAATAATAAAATATGAGTTATATATTATACTTTCAAAATAAATGTACCAACGAGACAGAATTCGCAATACTACAATCCGGGCCAATCTCGACGCCAAAGCGGTCGAAACCGATAGATGAACACAAGTTGAGATGGTTTGGGCACATTCTCCGTATGGACCGGAACAGAGTCGCACGGAAGACATATGAGACACGCGTGTAGGGTAGGAGACCAAGAGGAAGACCCAGAATCTCCTGGGAAGAAGGCGTGCGAGATGCATTCCAGAAGCGAGGTTTGGAATGGAACAGGAGACGACAGCTGGTACTGGAAAGGTCCACCTGGTCCAAGCTCTACAAGAAGCAACCTCACACTGCATAGGCGGTAAAGAGGAATAGGATTATGATGATGAATAAATGTACCAAGATGGTAGTTATATTTAATAGTAGTTTTTCGCGCTAAAATTTAATGTAAAAAAAAAAACTTCTGAATACTGCTATATCTATATTTTTGTTAATATTGTTTTCTCTATATCTTTTTAAATTTCCCATTTTGTCTTTCTGATTTTTCCTATTAAAAATCCGTTCCGCCCAAATATATGTAACAAAATAATACGTAATACTACATGTAACTACGCCCTATATTTTAGTTACATTGTTAAAAAAAAAAAATAGATTATACTGTTGCCTCATATTACGCTTTGATTCATAAAAATTATTTACCTTTTTCTCTCTCCCAACCTTAAGATTTCTCTAAAAAGGAAACTTTTCCACCAAAGTGGAAACCCTGTCTAGCACCACCCTAGGCATCGATTTTCTTGGTATGGGGTATTATTATTGAGTTTGTCCTTAGTCTTGATGACTTTTCAAATTGGTTCTCTACCAAATCGTATGGAAATTTAACTTGTAAAATATGATTGATTCTTACACCAAAGAGCAAATATTTCGTACATAAAAAAAAAAGCTTAGGTCTGTTCTCCGTTATTTAAGCTTTTCTGGCATTGTATACTTCACACACCTTCTGCTTAAGTAAAGGATCTATTGTCATTTTGGGTTGTGAAATGTATTCTAGCCGTAATTTAAAGTACATTAAATGTTAAATACTATGTGTGGTCGTTATGAAATAACAAAATTGATGCTGTAAAGCATTTTACCTTAAATTCATAAATATTTACTTTTTTTCATCTTAAATATACATTCCTCTTCTATCCCTATAAGACTTCCTGCGAACCTTGCATTGTCTGAAACAGTGATTGTAAGTCTTCTTCTGCTAGCTGCTTCAGAACGCGTGTCGCTTTCTTTTTCAGCAAGAACGTGAATTTAGTAATGCGGATTAATAGTTTGACCTTCAGGAACCCACTAAAGATGTACAATCCCTAGAATATAGAAAAATAATATCATTACTTTTTTTGTGCTGCTTGTAATTAAACTATTCCAGTGCGTGGATTCGCGGGCCGTTTCAGGATCACAAGTAAAATATCACGATTCGTCAACCTGCATTATAAGGAACAAGATTTGAGTCCATTGAAGCTGTGAAAAAGAAAGCGGCATGCGCCCTGTAGGAGCTGTTAGAAGGTGACTTTCAGGACTGTTTCAGGCAATGGAGTTGCATGGATCGTTGTAGGGGTAGAGGAAAATGTATTTTAAAGGTGATAATATGTGTGAAATCAAAATGAAATGTTTTAAAGCATCAGATTTGTTTTTAAAAATTTCTTAATCTACTGCTTAAGTAATCGTTTTTAAGAGCACGTCAAATTACAATTGTAATTTAGTCGTGGGAGAGGAGCTCCATTTATTGGTGATCAGAACAGTGCTATCTATCGACGGGAAAAAGAAAATCTCAACTAGCCCTCTCTGGTGTCCTGAAACCAGAGGGGTCGAAGTACAATTCAGCCTAAAGAGGGTCTATAAAATGGTCTCCGTGACCAAGTTTACCCAAGAAATGTCTAGCTACACCAATCTAAAGAATGGCCAGAAAGATGCTGCATGGAAGTCAGCATTCTAGCACATCACATTCTCAGCACATAGCACTTACTCTTGTGTACCGAAGCAGCAGCAGTGCCTCGATGGGGATTAAGACCTCCGTCTCATCATGCTACTAGCCAGCGTCTGCATCCATCTGGTCAGCCCATTGATTGCAAATACATTATGATACTAACATATTAACCTCCTATGTATATATTTTTTCCGGGTAATATAATTGAGGTAATTTCATCGCGGCGAATCAAATGAGTTTTTAAAATTGTTGGGCTTAGTAACGAGAGAATTCCTAAAAGGTTAATGTTTGCTGTACCGAATGGTAAACGTCCGAGGGATAGACCGAAGCGAAGATGGGAAGATTGCATTAAAGCCGATCTGAAGGGACTGGGTTTGGACGGCGAACGGTGGAGGGAGGTGTGTAATAAGCGATTGGTGGTGTCGGCATCGAACCTTCGGGTTCGCTAAGCCTTTTATTATTATTATGTATATATTTTGGCACCCCGCTCGGAGACTATTGTATATTTAATTTCATTTTCACTTATTTTGTAATATATTTTATGATGACCTTCATTTGATTTTCTAAAGTTATGAACACTCCCTTCTTATCAATTTTTTTTTAGCTTCCAGGTTTTATTTCCCCTAATTCAGGATTAGGGAAAGCCTGATGCCCCAAACAATCGTGAAAGACTTAAAAACATTTATGACAAGCTTATAATTAATGATCCTTTGCAGATTTATTATTATTTTTTTATTTATTTTTATTTTTTCATTTGTTTCACTTGTTCATTTCAAGTTCATTTGTTTATTAATCTCAATTCATTTACTGATTTCACTGCTATTTTTTAAATGTTTATTTATTTATCTATTCTATCTTATTATCTATAAATTTCTATTATTATCCTTATTTGTTTATTTTATTCTATCAATCCATTTCTTAATTTTTTTTTTTTTTTTTGTATCAACCATCCAAATAGAATTAAGCGGCGTTATTTAGTTTATCGGGCGCTTATGACCTGGATGTTTTGTGCCTAGACACCCTAACAAAAAACAACAAACGTCCGTCATATTTGATAAATACACTACCGTTATCAATATGCGTTATTATAAGCACTTTATGTGCTCTTTCATATTATATTATATTATGTGATATTATGTATTATACCTACATATATAGATAAATATATACCACATCTCGCTGTCAAAGATCTACAGAATATATATATAATTTAATCTATAGAAATATATATATATATATTATATTAATTATGGAATTGTATCATATACAACCTTAAATAGATTATAAATATTCATACATTTTTTAAAGGACCGTAGAGGGGAGTCGAGGGTTGTGAGGGGAGATGAGATGTTGGGGCTTTTAGAAAATTTATATTTTAAAGTGGATTGACCTGTTATCCAGATTATTTCTCTTTTTATTCAATCAATTGCTTTTAGTTGAAATTTACATTTTTAATTAGTATTTATTTAAAAGGGGATATTTCCTCAATATATAGTAGAATTCCTAATATATTGAATATTTCGAGAACGTCTATGTATAGAATAAAATATTCCCATTTTTAAAATTTAATCATATTTTTAAGTATGATTCGTAAAAAATATTTATTAAGGCTCGTTTATATAGATTATGCACAGTTGTAAAGAATATCCGAGAAAGGTTGAACTTTAGGCGATTTTACTTGATACTTTTTCTACTGACAATAGCCAGTCCAGGATTTTATTTTGCGGGGACTATGTTTTTATTTATTTTTTTAATAATGGTAATTACTCTAGAAGAAGAAAAAAATACCTGAATGAAATCGTGTTTAAGTGGTCCTTGAAAGCAAAAAAAAAACATAAAAGTATAAAATTATATTTAAAAAATGGGAGAATAGTTACATAAACAGAAACAATAATGCTTTTATGGATAAATTCTTTATGTTTTTTATCGACACGTGCTTATATTTAGCATTTAGCTACTTACCTTTATTGTCTAGAACGTATTGTGAATGTTTTAGTATTTATCTTAGAAAACTTATATAAACAAATATAGACCAATGGAAAAAATAAATTAATATTTTTTCATGTTGAAGGTGGGCTTCAGTTCAATCGCACCTTAAGAAAAAATCTACGACTAAACCAGTGAAATTATTCCAAACGACATAACTGACTGAAGATATTTATATCTTACGTCCTCTAAGATATTTTTGTATCATAATTAAACATAGGATAGACTTGGTACTTCGCAACATTTGTTTACAGTTTTTTTTTCCATATTTAATATAACAATGATTTGTTTTAAAAATCTTGTTGGGTTAACAGAAATTTTATTCGATTTATAAAATGTTTTTATAATGCAACACAATCTTCATACACGTACTTGCAATACAAAATCAGAACTAACCTATGCCGCTGTAGCAACACAATCTTAATAACAATGTCTTAACATTATAACACACTTCTAAAACAACACAATTATGTAATGAAATTATAGTATTTTTAATCAAGTGCCTCTAACCTTCGTAATTGTACACGGCACTCAAATATAACCAAATGAATAAATAAAATGTTTTTACTGACAACAATTCAAGGTTGTTGAAAAAAAATGTCTATTTTTTAAACTAATGTATTTCTGTTTATATGTTACAAGTTAACGATAGTATTCTTCTTGATGTAATAATTTAAAGATATTACTAAATAATTAAAATTAAAAAATACTTTAATGTGATAAAGTAAAAAAAAGATACACCAACTTTCATATTTTTAAAAAACTAATTATTATATAAATATCCTTAAATTAAAAATTTGTTTTTCTTTTATTATTGCTTGAGGCGAAGCTGTTTTCATTACTAAGCTTTTTGGTATTGATTGGTGATGGCACGGAATTACCCATTCCCACTCCCTCCATCTGTTACAAAATCTTCTTTCTTTTTACTTCTGAGTGTAGTTTTAGTTTTTAGATAGCTTATATTTACCATTTTTGGAGCTGATAAACGTTTTAATATGGATGAGAATGTTTCTGTAGTACTCTGTTAATTAATTAATAATTGTTTTTGAAGAAGGAAGGTTTATGAATTAGGGAGCTGTTTATTATAGGGAGTTATCTTTTGGAGGACAGGTATAAACTAAATTGATTTTGATTTCTTTTTTATAAGAAAATGAAATTCATACTTTCGGCATCTAACTTGGACAATCTTGGCTGGAGTACCCTAAGGTATAATAATGGACACTCTTATTATGCGCAAAATAAAGTATTGCGTAGAATATTCGGACCGAAGAAGGATGAGTTAACCGGAGAGTTCAGACGGTTACACAACGCCAAATTGCGTGAACTGTATCCGGGTAATATAATTGAGGTAATTTCATCGCGGCGAATCAAATGGGCTTGTAAAGTTGTTGGACTTAATAACGAGAGAATTCCTAAAAGGTTTACCACGCTTACCAAGGTTAAGACGCTTACCATTTGCTCTGCTGAATGGTAAGCGTCCGAGGGGCAGACCGAAGCCAAGGTGGGAAGATTGCGTTAAAGCCGTTCTGAAGGAACTGGGTCTGGAAGGCGAACGGTGGAAGGAGGTGTGTAATAAGCGATTGGTGGTGTCGGCATCGAACCTTCGGGTTCGCTAAGCCTTTCTATTATTATTATTATATTATGTGCCGCGTATATTTAGAACACCTGCTAACAAAAACATTGGCTGCTTCTTACTCTAACGATATGGCAATGTTTGAGATTCACCCAGTTTCACTTGTTATATATATATATACTGATTATTGCAGTAAATATAATATATGCAATTGTGAATATACTCCTACAGATCTACA
This sequence comes from Nezara viridula, assembly GCA_928085145.1. Lineage (NCBI taxonomy): Eukaryota > Metazoa > Arthropoda > Insecta > Hemiptera > Pentatomidae > Nezara > Nezara viridula. Next base: position 110,708,797 of record OV725079.1, on the reverse strand, counting down.
GCAGGGATTAGAAGAAAAGGAGAAAGTATATAATATGAAATAATGGACATAAAGAGATGTGGAGAAAGAAAAGGAAAAAGAAAACCAAAAGTTTAGTTGGCTTTTAATAAAATAGTTTGCCATTATTTAGTCTATTTATGACAGTCACTCCGGACCATCTCCTTCGTTAACAATAATAATAATAATAATAAGGCTTAGCGAACCCGAAGGTTCGATGCCGACACCACCAATCGCTTGTTACACACCTCCCTCCACCGTTCGCCGTCCAAACCCAGTCCCTTCAGATCGGCTTTAATGCAATCTTCCCACCTTCGCTTCGGTCTACCCCTCGGACGCTTACCATTCGGCACAGCAAATATTAACCTTTTAGGAATTCTCTCGTTACTAAACCCAACAACTTTACAAGCCCATTTGATTCGCCGCGCTGAAATTACCTCAATTATATTACCCGGATACAGCTCACGCAATTCGGCGTTGTGTAACCGTCTGAACTCTCCGGTTAACTCATCCTTCTTCGGTCCGAATATTCTACGCAATACTTTATTTTCAAAAACCTTAAGACGCTGCTCATCCCTTAATGTAAGCGGCCAAGTTTCGCATCCATAAAGAACTGTAGGCAAGATAATTGTTTTATAGATTCTAATTTTTAAGTTTCGGGACAAGAGGCGCGAACTAAGTAGTTTTGTCACAGAAAAATAACAAGCATTCCCCGCCTTCAGTCTAACCTTAATCTCTTCTTCAATTTCGTTTTTTCTAGTTATCGTAGAACCTAGATACCTAAATTTATCTACCTGTTCAAACATATTACCATCTATATCGATATCACCAGTAGTATCGCCATTTTTGCAGCTAACCATATATTTTGTTTTATCCACGTTTATTTCGAGTCCTAGTTTTTTACCGGCTTTCATTAACGTTGTCGTATTTAGTTTTATAGTTTCAACGTCTTCGCTTAACAGTACCAGATCATCCGCATAGCCCAGCACGGATGTTGTCCCGCCCAGATCCAACCCTTTCTCGGTTCGCATTACCTCCCTAATGGCATGTTCTAATGCCAAATTGAACAGGACAGGCGAAAGAGAATCCCCCTGTTTTAAGCCCGAACGAACCTCAAATTTTTCGGACAAATTATTACCGATTCTAACTTTATTGAGTGTCTCCGTCAAGCACATCCTGACTAGATTTACTAGTTTTTTTGGAATCCCCTCCTCGATTAGAATATTATACAGTTTCTGGCGGTCAATAGCATCGTAAGCCTTTTTAAAACTATATACAGCTGGTGAACAATACCGTTATACTCTATTTTTTTCTCTAATATTTGCCGTAAAGAAAATATTTGATCAATTGTCGAACGATTCCGTCTAAATCCGCATTGGTAGTCTCCGATAATTTCCTCTGCGTATTCCGTGATTCGACTGGTTAAGATTAAAGTGAATATTTTATAACATACCGGAAGGAGTGAAATTCCTCGATAGTTATTACAATCCGTCCTCGGACCCTTTTTGTGAATCGGAATAAGAATAGATTCTTTCCATTCTTCAGGTAATTTCTCGTTCACCCAGATCTTTTTAACCAACCGATGTATTTTAGAAACTCCAGCTTCCCCGCATGCCTTAATTAGTTCAGTAGGAATATTATCGATTCCCGCTGCTTTATATGATTTTAATTTTCCGATAGCTACTTCAACTTCCTCTTTACTTGGTCCTTCTATTAACGGTTCAGCACTCTGGTACTCAGAAGGAGGACACAGATCATAATTTCCCGTATTTAAAATATTGTCAAAGTGGTCCTTAAACTTATTCAATATGTCAACCGGATCGGTCAGAATATTGTTATTATCATCCCTAATTCCAGACGTTACGGGCCCTACATATTTACGTGATCTGTTTATACCTTTGTACATGTCTCTTATTTTATTTTCGATTCTATTAGTTTCTATTTCAATTATTTTATTTTTAAGATACTCCCTTTTTTTATTTTTGAGCAATTTTGTCGTTTCGTTCTTTGAGGTTCGAAAGTATTCCAGATTATCTTCGCTAGGATTATTTAGAGCTTTTAATTTAGCGGCTTTTCTTTTTTCGCACATGTTTAAGCAATCTTCATCAAACCACGGTTTGTTATTCTTATTTTCCTTTTTTCCTAGACACGAGTTACCGACCGCTTTAATATTATCCCTGATCTCTACCCATAACTTGTCAATATCCTCGTGGTCCTCGTCAGGAAGCTCTAAAGCTTCAAACCTATTCTTAACATCTAGCTCGAATTGGTTTCTAATTGATGGATTTTTTAATTTTTCCAAATTAAAATTCTCAAAATCGAAACGGTTTTCTTTTCTCTTTTTTATATTAAGTTTTTGTCGAAGTTTCGCGATTACTAATTCATGATCTGACCCACATTCTGCGCCGCGATAAGACCGTACATTAATTATACTGCTTTGCCAACTGTGTTGTATCAAGACATGATCGATTTGATTTCGTGTTTGCGAATCCGGTGATGTTCAAGTATATTTATGAATATCCTTATGTTTAAACGTCGTACTTTTAATTATCAGGTTTTTCGAGATGGCAAAGTTTATCAGACGGATCCCATTATCATTACTATATTCGTGCAAACTTTCTTTACCAATCGTCGGAATATAAACTTCTTCCCTTCCTACCTTTGCGTTGGCGTCACCTACAATTATTTTCATGTAGTTTCGCGGTAGTTTATCATAAACCCATTCGAGTTTATCGTAAAATTCACTTTTAACTTCATCGTCACTGTCTTCGGTCGGACAATGTATGTTTATTAATGCGATTTTAAACCAACGTCCCTGAAATGTAGCTACCGAAATTCTATCACTAAAGAATTGTACGTCCCTCAAAGCGGATAGTAGTCTACTCCTAATTAGAAACTCGGTACCCAAACAATGATTCCCGCTTCCTCCGTACCAAATAGTGTACTTTCCTTCCCTCATCGAGCCCTCCCCTGGCCAGCGAACCTCTTGCAGAGCCACGACATCCAAATTGTACCCATTTACCTCATTCGCTACCGATTTTAGTCCCCCCCGCTGTGTTTAAACTCCTTACGTTCCACGTACCAATATTTAAATCCCTATATTTCAACTTGCACCATGAATCCCCTAAAGCAGTCCCCACCCGGAGACCCGAACGGGGGACTAGTTTACCTCCGGATAATGAGCGTTTTACCTTAGGGAAATCTATGACTTTTTGTGGTGTTTGGTGAACTAAAGATATGTGAGTAGGGCGTTCAATCCTACGTCACACCCTCCAGCAAGTCTGGTGGGCCCCTACCTCCAGCAAGTCTGGAGGTCCCCTCCCTCCAGCAAGTCTGGAGGGCCCCTCTCATTGTTGGTCAGCGAGTCCATCGGACTTAGCCGAGAGGAACTTCCAAGGAATTTCCACCGACCATCCCCACATCCGCCACCCGTGGGACGCTCCCCATACACGGTAAGGAGCCCGCGCGAGGTCGTTAATAATATAACGGTCAACTATTGAGTGTTTAATGAAAATGTTTAGGTTTGTTTTTACAACGGAATCGATACTTATCTCAATTTCAATAAAAATTTATTAGGGTTCTGTTAAGGCACTTTTCTATTTTATTAAAGATCAAGGCAAATAACTGTAATGAGTTCAACTTAGGCTGTTTACACAAAACAGGTTCACTTTGGAAATAAGTTAATCTATTAATACAACTTTTGGATAGTATAGAAGATCTTGAAGAAAATTATGCCGAGTCAAGTGTGCCGAAAGCTTAAGAAAAATCTAGCGGGATTTTAACAACACAGATTTCAGAAGAAGTTAGTGGGGGGTGCGATCAATATATAAAATATTATATTACACAATAGTATTGTTTTCGAATTATCCAACGTTTTAGGACTTCTTCAGGGCATTCCATGTGGCACTGCAGGAAGCAGTATGGAATCTGACCAATTCGGACGGAGCATCTCCGTACAGTGCCAGATGGAATGCCCTGAAGAAGACCTACAACGTAGGTCGAAACTTTGGATAATTCAATAAAAATACTATTGTGTAATATATTATTTTAAAAATTGGTCGCACCCCCGATTAATTTCTTCTGAAATTAGAATATACGGTCTTCCGTCTCCATTCCATTATGAACCCAGATTTTACTTATTGTTATGCAAGTAAGGTTTCAAATATGATTTGGGTAAGTACGAATACCCTTTATTATCTTATACCAATAGAACAATAACATTATTGTCAAATTAATAAAGTTGTTGGATGCTAAATAGACATAATAAAGTCCGTTGTCAGGAAACACAGTATATCTGTTTCGTGGGGTTAGCTCTGCTGGCTGCTAGCTAACTTGTAATTAGGACGAGTTTAATTAGAGTTTATGTCGGCTCTGAATTTGTTCCTTGCTGTCAGTTGTCATATCAACTGAGGAAACGGATAATTGCTGAGTTATAGTTTAATATTAGTAATGGCTACGTAGCAGTTTCATATTTCATTAGAACAGTCCGTTTTGTTGTTTCACTTACTTATGTTTTGCCTTTTTCGTTTGTCGAAAATATCAGTTAAATAATACTTATTTATTCATGGCCTAACCTATTTTTAGTGAGATCGAAGGTGCTTTAAAAAAAAAACAATGTATTCGAAAAATTGTAATTTCTCATCATTGACGCATATATTTATATAATATTTTTTCGAACCGTTTACAGTTTAACATTTTTTTTTTCCTAACCTCATAGGATGTGGCGTTGAGAACGGAGGGTAGGACGAGGCCTAAACATGGCCTCTTGTATTGCACAGGGTACATGTTAAGATATGGATGGAGAATTGGTAGCACTATGACCATTCATAGTTATGTCGTGTCTTAGTCTAGTGATGGAATTCATTAGTATTCTGTTAATGTCAATTAATTTTTTCAGTCTGGTAATAGGTTTACAATGTATGTCTACCGCCTCATGGGTTTGTGAGTAAGTGTTTTAAGGCTATCAAAGAACTGGATATGCCTACGCGTAATAAATGCCTCCACTTTCGGTAATTCGAGGGTGGTGAGTAGTAGATTCGTACGTGTTTTTTGTAAAATCGAATACTATTTTTCTCAGTACGTCGTTCTGAAACTGAAACATTAATATAAAATCTGTTTCCATTTATTGTAAGGGTCTACGTCAGTGAGGAAATTCGAGAATGTATCGGGAATTTCTTATGGCCAATAAGTGCCAACAGTCACAAATCCATTGTAAATTTTGTGGAAGTCTTCATGACCTTAATATATACCTTTTATTTAAAATGTAGATTAATTTTAGCTGAATAAAAATAGATACATTGCTTTCAGTAAAAAAATAGGTGAGTTCCAACCGGAATTTTTTGTTATTGTTGTAACTTTTATAACAATAGATTTCAGGTAATCGTAACGTTGACGTCGGAAAGATGTTGATTCCAAACCCAAATTTAAAAAAAACCAAACGGTTATCTTCTGATTTATTTTTTAAATTCTTCATACCTTTAATATATTCCTTTTATTTAAACTTTCGATTTATTTTGGATGTTAAAAAATAGTCTTAGTTGAATAAAAATAGATACATTGCTTCAGTAAAAAAAAAAAAAAAAAAAATCGGCCAGTTCCAACGGGATTTTTTTTTATTGTTATAATTTTTATAACAATAGATTTCAGGTAATCATAACGTTGACGTCGGAATGATGTTGATTCCAAACCCAAATTTAAAAAAAAACCAAACGGTTATCTTCTGATTTATTTTTTTAAATTATAAGTCTTCATGGCTTTAATATATTCCTTTTATTTAAACTGTCGAATAATTTTGGCTGTTAAAAAATAGCTTAGTTGAATAAAAATAGATACATTGCTTTCAGTAAAAAAATCGATAAGTTCCAACCGGAATTTTTTTTTTATTGTTATAATTTTTATAACAATAGATTGCAGGTAATCACAACGTTGACGTCGGAAAGATGTTGATTCCAAACCCAAATTTAAAAAAAACCAAACAGTTATCTTTTGATTAATTTTTTTAATTTTAAATAATGTGACGATTTCTTTTCTTGAAAAAATATTTAAAATTGAATGCAGTTGTTAATGTTAAAGAAAATATATGTGTCATTTCCATTTTATTTTAATATTATTGGTTTATAGTAAATAATTTAAATTCAGGAAACCGCTGCCCGCATATATTTAACAGGAGCAATATCCGATTCAGGCCAGCTATCAATCTAAGGTGGCCTTCACCTTCTGTTGCAATGCGCATTATATTCCTTTGAAAGTTATATTTAGTCCTAAGTGGAAAAAATGTTTTATTGTAGTATATTTATTATTATTATATTATAGTTCTTTGGTCATAACCAGTTGTTCGGAAAATATTCGGATGTTTCGAAACTATTTCTGCACAGATTAACTGGAGTTTCAATCTCGGTCTTACAATTTAAATCGATCGTAAATTAAATGAGATACATCTTAAAGGACTTTCCAGAAAATTCAGTATATGTATTTATGTTCCAAAATAGACGTTATTAATAATTTAGTGGATCTAATTTCAAGCAACTTTCTTCTATTATATAGAAAGAAAGAAAATAAATTTTATTCTGGGATGTTTTGTCTTCTAAGAATAAAAAACATGAGCTATGGCAATTACATTAGAACATAGATTTGCCTGACACATAATAATTATATTACAACGTTGTGTATCATAAAATACTAGCCTATATATAAATAAAACATGGTGGAATTATAGGTAAATAGATGTCCGTTTGTTTACATATTTGCACGGTTGGCAATATAAATAATAACAGTAGCATAAAATTGGTGACATATTTAATTCTTATAAAAATTCGGAAGATTGATTGCTGAGGAAGAAAAAAAATTGTTTTTTTAAATGAAGTTAATGATGAGATTTCGCATATAGGGTTGGCTAAGGAATTACAAAACTAGATAGCATTATAAAAGATTTTTCAAAATCTTTTTAGGTTTGTGGGCTGGAATTTATGTTGAAGGAATGGATCAGAGGAACGAGGAGTAAACAAATCATATTTACATGTATAAAATGAAAAAAGAAAGAAATTGTCTGGAATTGAATATAAGAAGTTCCATTGCTTAATAGTGTTCCAAAAAAAAAAAAAAAAAACTTCCGTTTTCAGATCAGGAATTGTGTTATAACTTGGAGGAAATTTAGAGAACAGTATAGAAATTACTTAGTATCTATTTCATTGAATTATATTTAGTAATTAAAATTAATATAAATAATTGTTAACAATATAATGGCTGCGAAATGTTGAAGGCACTGATCATATGGAGCGGGAGTAAGGTGTTCACAATATTATTATGGGGGTTATAAAAATTTAGGTTTTATTGAAAAAATTAATTGATACTGTATTGTTTGGCCGATGCCAAACGTTACTGGCATGGCACTTACTGCCGTTACTTAGACGCCGTGTTATTTTCAATACATTTAATGTAATTTATACTCCGAGTTTGTAGAAAAAACAACGTCTTATTTGTGATTTTGTTTATTTCCATTGAAGTTCAACCAGTTCGTCTTGGTCTCGATTTTCTCCTTAAATATCGAAGTTATGTTAACTTCACCCATATTTTTCTTTTTCTAGCATAAAGCGTTTTGTTCTGACTGAAGAAAAGTATTGGTCATGTTAACTCCGAACAAACAACAAGTTGCTATGGATTTTCTAGTTCCATCCATTTCACGAGTTAAAACATACCTGTTAAGTATATATCACTACTATTGGTGCAAAAGGTCGTCTGTGAAAATGTTCAACTTTTATTCTATTTCTGCTAAAAGAGACATTTTGTAGTCTGCAACTGATATAAATAGTGTGCTACTATGGAAAATAGCAGATGACAATAAAATATGAAATTATACTAATAAAGCATAAAGAAATAATGAGTTTTTATGCACTCTTGCAAAATAATCAATTTTTACATACGACCTTTTGCAATAACAGTAGTGAAATGCATGTTTAGTATGCATTTTTTTGGTTTTTTTAATTAAAGATAAAATATGGAATCTTCAAATAACGGCACTCTTTTGCATTTTAATATTAGCTGATATACGAAATTCGTGTATGTCAAACTCGCGAATGTTGAAAGGTAACTGTATTTCCGAGTTGGCTTCTCCCAGAGATTTTCTTCTCATTCGAAAAATTGTATATTTTGTAATATTTTAATCAATGAAAATAGTGAGGAAGCTATACTGACCTTACTTGGCAGGCTTTTTTTAAAAATTTAACGGGAAAAGGAGTTATAAACTATTTTCAGTGTTTTGTCATTTATCTTTTGTTATTGTTTAATTTTAATTTTAAAATCAAATTCATCTTACTTAAGGTTCATAGGATTTTTCAGGGGGGGAAAAATACATGAAAATCTTGTATAGTTTTTAGAGGCCAAAATCAAAATTTCTTATATTTTTATGTAAAGTCACAATAAAAATATTTAAATTTCATGTCGTGATTAAACTTTAGTTAAATTTATGTAGCAAGGAATTCAAATTTAGTATGTTTCTTAATTTTTTTTTTTTCTTCAAAATTTTATAAAGAGCTTTGGCACATCTACTTTTCTCTATTATGAATCGAATGTGAATTAATCGGTTAATTTAATTTCTAGCCTTCTTCCCCACAAATATATCGAAATTAATTATTCACCCCTCCGAGTCGTCTTAAAAGAAGATGGCCTCGGGATCTATAGAATATAGAACTTTAATTTGAGTTCTACCAATGGGTAGTTTCTTTTCATGTTGTACCTGTCATGTTACCAATTTCACATTTACATATTGTATTTTCTATGTAATACAGTTGTAAATTCCATTAAAATAAAAAAAAAATTATTCATCAACAAGATGAATCCATTTTATTTCAAGCATTGAAGTATATTTTATATATGATCCGTTTTTTGTTTTCAGGTGAGTACTAAAATGGTCTATACGCAATGTATGTAAGTATATTATTTAATAATATAAACAGTTTATTATTAGTTGAATTATATTATATATTAGCAAATAATGCAGTATTTTATCAGACAAAACCGCCGTTCGATGATTTCATGCAGCAATCATTATCAAATTAAACCACATCTTGGTTTTGGTCAATGGTCCAATAATTATATCACTTTGTAAAATAAAATGTTTATGATAATTTAAAAAAAAAATTATTGTGGTTTTATAATATTACAAATAAGTGTATACAATTTGTTTGATCCATATTGAGTTTGATGTGTACTTGAAATGTTTTTTAATAAAACAGTTTTATCAAAATTTTCAGTAGAGATAAAAAATTTCTATGTTTTTAACATATTTTCGGATCATCCACTTGTGTCAAAAATCTATAATGCTTTTTAAGAGGTTATAAACGTATAAATAAAAAAAAGTATCTAAATCGAATTACGTAGTGGGTCAGGAAGAACGTACAAATAACGGATAAATATTTTTCAATATCGTTTAATTGATAACAACGGAATCTGTTTATTTACATCACATTTATCTGTGATATTGTAGTGCTCTCAATTTTAGCATTTGTTGTATTGTTTTCGTTTCAATAGTCATTTTATCTTTGACGACAAATATAGCTACGCATGCAAATAAAATGCGATTTTATTTAGCAGTTTACAATTGTTGAAAATCCATGCTTCTTTCATTTTTCCCCTAAATATATTTAATCTTGTTGAAAAAAATACTGTATGTAGAGAAAAAAAATAACAACAAAAATGAAACAGTATTTATTTTTATAAATAATACCATAAATGAAAAAATCAGAACTACGTAGACACGAGTCTCCAACATACTTAGTCTCTTTCTAGGTTTGTGCTTATTTTAGTTATAAGTAATATTAAAGCTTAAATAATTTAAGTTGTTTAACTTTTATATATATATATATATATATATATATATATAAAATGGGCAAGTTAAATTTATATAGATATATGTATCCAAATCCAATGAAGTTGATAACAATTATTTTTTAAAAGGTATTTAAACTTTTCATTTTTGTATGGTCAAATATTTAATTATTTTTGTCATAAAAAACTTTGCCTCACTTTCTACACGTGAACTGCTCTTAGCAATATCCGTTACTTGAGTATTTCTGAAAACAAAATAACAATTCCTAAAAAAAAAAAATCTTTCGTCATTGGAAATCATTCAGTAATCGGTTACTCATTGATAGAAATATCGCTTGGTCATTTCTTGTGTAACAGTGACAATTACTTTTCTTTTCTTTTTTTTCCATTTGCGAGGTAAGTCTTTAACCTAGATAATGGCTAGAAGATAGATAGCACTTTTCAAAGATGTTTATTCGTTTTTTTTTTTTTATAATAATGTTAAAATCTCATTAATTTTTATTTATAAAAAAGTCTGTTGTATTTTTCAAAATATAAATAGGTGTTTAAAAATTGTAGCCTACATAGATCTTAGTTATGATTATTTTTTCTTATGGTAATTAGAGAACTAATTGTTCCTATCTCACTATCCTAATTCCAAATGAATTTTCCTGAAGAAAAAAAATCAATAAAAAAATGGATTAAATTTTTTCAATTAATTAATAATAATTAGATATTTATTTAACTTAGTTTACGCAGTTACTTTAGATCAGGTTTATTTTTTTTATTCTTATGGCATTATGATTTTCCTTTGCATAATTATGACTATTTCTGAAATCAAATGTCCCATTCCGTGTAAATATTTGTAAAGCATGCAGCCATCAACATCTCACATTGTAACCTGTTAAAAAATATATATGGTTGTATATAAGATATGAAAGAATTTGATAAATGAGAAATGATGGAGAAAATGAGAAATGAGGGATCGTAATAGAGAACCGAAGAAACCCGAACGCGCTCTTGCCGAAGGTCAAGATATGCTTCCATATGTAACACGTGCTTAATAAAATACGGGCTTCGGTAATACTATTTACATATACGGTTTTCCTAAATGTTGTTGTTGTTTAATTTTTTTTTTATAGATTACAGGAATATAAAAATTAAAATTTGTTTATAAACCAATGCTTAAACGAATAAAAGCACCTACAATGAAATAGAAATAAATATAGTGGCCTTCTTTACCAATGGAACTCATGTAAAAATATTTTGTAGCACTCAATTATTTATTATAATGAAATAAAAAAATAGAGTTTGTTCTTGAAAGGAAATTGTTAGTGACAAAAAAAAAAAAAAAATAAATAAATATGATGAATTAGACAACTATGAGAAACCTATGACAGTTAATTGTTTTAAATCGTATTTTGTACCATCTGTAATTTTTACTTTCTCCTCTTTTCTTTCTCAGATAATACCTATTTCTGCTATTTAAAAAAAGCGTGGTATGTGAAAGTTGTCTGATGCGCGCACCGCATCATATTATATTTTGTTCTTAAGTAATCAAAGCCTGTTAATTAAATTTTGTACTGTTAACTCCTTTTACTACAACTTTTTAGTACAGAATGAAGAGTTAAAACGACTTCAACGATTTTGTTGAACCTAGAAGACTTTCCCGTAGAGCCCTTTTACTTATAAGTAAGGGTGAACCTCTGGGAAGTAGACAACACGATTTATTTCGCTCAACTTAAAAAGTACACAATAATTAAAAAATACCTGCATCTGTCAAGACATTTCAGATGATTGATTAAAAGGTTATTAAATTGCATAGAAAGCTTGACTAAATAAAGAAGATTTGGTCGTTTGGATATTTTCCTATATATACCAGATATTTTCGTCTTTAAATATTTGTAAGTTATGCGGAAACGAATTGGGTGGCATACAAAATATTTGCCAGGTATTGTTTTATAGTCTAGTCCTCTGTGGCGTATTTTACAGTACAAATATTTGAGGTCTGGTTGTTAAGGCGACAATTTTACATTTGCATTGTTCTTTGTGGAATGTGATAGTGGTTCATTTTATCAACCTGATAAGGTTCCAACATCCTCGGTGTTGCTATCTTTCGTTACTATTTTTATATACTCCGACTATCGTCATGTTGTATTTTGATTTTTTTTTAAAGTGAAAACTTATTTAGGCACGTTTTACTTTTTTTTGGGGCTAGTGAATGAGACTGATCCGCGTCATCTAGCTCGAACATTGTAACGCTCATTTGGGTAAATCGAGTCGAGTGATTGAAGTAGTTTTGTATTTGGTTTAAAGTATTTCTGAAACTAATAATCGGACCTGCACAATGTAATGTCCAGAGGTTAGGAAAACATTCAGCATTTCATTCTCTTTGTAATGAGGAATTATTCAAAATTGTATCCTAACGAGACGGCGTGTTAGTAAGGTAGTATCAAAAATCAAATGGTAACGTGTTTTGTTGGACATGTGTATTAAATTAATAACAGGATGAGCTATTATTCAACATTGTATCTTAACGCGACGCCGTGTTAGAGAAGTAAGAACGGAAAAAGATAGTGTCGAAAACCAAATAGATAACAAGTTTTGTTGAAAATTTGAATATAAATATCTCACAAAGTAAATAACATGAAGAGTTCAGAAAAACAATTACGGAAGTCAATATACATTTTTTAAAAAAATTATTTATAAAAATAAGAAATTATGTATTTTTATTCGATTTTCGGTTGCCCTCGTTTGAGTGCGACAAATTACTGACACACGTTATTGACGTTATGTTAAAAAATTAAGGAGTTTTCTTAGAGTTTAGCAAATAGATTAGTTATTATAAACCTATTGTATGATTTTTATAGTATAATACAAGAAAAGATCAGTCAGAGCAAAGTTTACTAGAGTAATTTATATACAATTTTAATTGTATATATTGTAAATTTTATTACTGTTGTAGATGTTTTCACTTCTATCGTGTGGTCTGAACCACATACATGCCGTAGTTGTTTTGTTTTTTTATTTGAGGTAAACTAATTTAATAGCCCATTATTTTGTATTTCGTAATGCGGGAGAAAGGAAGTTGAAAGAAATCAGATTTATTGTTCAAATATTGAATTGCATTGGTTGTATTAGACTGGATGAACAGCGCTGTCTATTTAAAGAAATATTAAAACTATTCATTTCAGTGTAAATTGTTTAAATCCATTCCCTCTTAATTAATAATTATCAATATTATTTTACTGATATAATTAACCAGAAGAATCCATTATTAATGATTTAATTCGATGACATGTGGTAAATTTCCAATATGTTTCATCAGTTAAAAGTCCCTTTTCTGCTTAAAATTGATGACTTAAAAAATTGCAAACACAGCGGAAATTAATCATTAACTGATGATTAAATTTCCTAACAGATAGGACTATTAACTGATTATCATTTTATATATATATATATATATATATATATATATATATATATATATATATCATTAATTTAGATAAGTAAATTAATTAAGTAAAATCATAGTAAGTAAAATCATTAAGGGCATTTTTAGATTGACCTTGCATTGATGTCTATATTTTATATAATAGAACTTGATTATTAACTTTAAAAATGTCTTATTAAATAAAATTAAACTAATTAACCCTAACTACAATACGCCTAGAATACATGGAATAGTAAAGTTACATAAAACTCCACTTAGTTCTATCATCAGTAATATCAATGGGGGAAATGAAAAATTTGGCTAAATATTTCAATTCCACACTCAATAACCTAAAATAAAGTAGTAACAATGATGTAAAAAACTCAATGGAGGTGGATCAAATGCTTGAAACATTAAATAAAATAGACAATAGGCAAATATTGTTAGATCTGTTTTGATGTAGAATTTTTTTTTACCAATATAAACTGAAAAGAGTAATAAAAATAATTGAAAAATACTGGGATACAAATGAACCTCATATCCAAATTAAAAGTTTTTATGGTAGATATGGATTAAAATATCTCAGAAGCTAAAAATCGGACCTGCATACTGTAAGCGTTCAGCATTTTATCCTTATTCTAATAAAATATTATTTGTAATTTATATTTGATATTATTAATCTTGCCTTGTTGCCATTTTCACATCAATCGTATGGTGTAATGCACACACCTTAGTTTTTTTTTTTTAATATCATTGATTTTACACCATTTTTTAAATTTTGTCAACTTAATGACATCTAATACACATCTAATTACGAGTTTCGGCTCATTGAGCCATTTTCAAGTCTAAATGTTTTTTTCAATTTACATTCATATTCAAACATTACACACTTAAAAAAATATAAAGATTCTTTTTATATATCTAAATTATATGAATTGCTTAATATTTTATTATCCGGAAACATTGGGTTGTAAATTTGTATTACTCAATAAGTTCAAAGCATTAGAAAGACATCTGAGCTACTTGGTTTTTATCCGACTGCGTTAGGACCGCACCTTGAGATGGTTTATGTGTTAGTATTTTCCGTTAAAAGAAACGTAACTATTTTTTGAGCGATCGGCTGAACCTAGTTTTCAATTTTTTGGTTCAAATTATTCACTCTCGTGAGTGTTGTGAATCAATTTGGACTCAATTCCCGAAATTTTGTTGTATAAAATGTGTTTTAATCAATTCTCTATAAAATATTTGACGAGTTTATGAGCGAACGGCTTGATCTTTTTCTAAGTTTGATAGTCGAAATTCTGCCGTGAGTGGTTAGAACCAATTTGACCTCAAAATACCGACAAATTATTTTACTATAAAATAGATGGGGGGAGGGGATTAAATGATTATTTCTTCGGTTGATAATAAGAGACACATTTTAGAATAGGCTAACCTTTTTTTTATATGACCCGGTTATGTTCGGTTTGTTTCATCTTAATAGAAAAATAAGAAAAGTTGAAATTCAAAAGAAAAATTAGAAAAATACATCCGAATTATGGCTGTGAGTGTAAGTGGAGCTAACAAGGAAGAACATTCCCGCGGAGCTACGGTCATTATAAACTCGTTAAGCGGATGATAAGTCTCTCAAGAATCTTCAACATTTTCAACTGGATCTATAGCCTCTTAACTATTTTCAGTTTTAAACCTTCTCTGATTATATTACCCTCGTCAAGAGGTTAGTTTGCCCTCTCTACCTGGGCTTAATTAATTGTTATAGCGAAAAAGATACAAAACTATTATCAAGTAAGTCGATTAACTTGATGAAAAAAAAAATCAAAGTACTGAAAATTAAGTAATATCCTCGATTACTTTTTTATAACATGCCGATTTCCCTGGAAAGCGTGGATTCTGAGCGGATCTTTTGTAAACTCAAATATTGATTCATTTGAGCTGATGTGTGATTATAAGAGAGTGGGAGTAGCAAATTTTTGTCTCGCTCTACATATGTATGTATATATATATATTTTAACCAGTTTAATTTTGTTGAATATTTGTGACATAAGAGTCAGAACGTATTTTTGTTTTGAACGAAAAAAAAAAAAGAAGCAGAAACAACATTTTTGAACCTTCATACATATAGTCCAAGCTATATGTATGATTAATCTTTTAATAACAACTTTTTTCGCATAATTTTTTTTGTTTCGGTGAAGACGTTATTCACTAAAATATTTTTATTTTATTCTGTGCCTACGTTTCGACCTAAGTTGCAGGGTTTCGTCACTGCTGAAAAAAGATAACAATCAAAATTACTAAAAACTATTGTAAAAGGATATGAGAATAGAAAATATGTTGTCTAATTTTAAGAAGTGAATAACAATTTATGAATAGTATATGTAATGGTAAGGTATGAAAATATAATTAAGTGAAGGGTAACTAGGTAACTGTAATAAGATAATGAAATAAACATAATAATAAACAATTAAATGATGTTGAAATTAAATCTAACATTAAGCAATATAAATACATAATAGACATAAAAAACTTACTCATGTCTCTTATGTATTAGATTACTTCCCAAACATTGTTTTTAGTTATTTTCGTTGTATGGTTGTTAATGTATTTTTATTTTACAAAGATTATTTCTAAATCTTCAACTAAACCTTCATTCTATATTTAATTTTTCAATACCTAGAGACATCATCCTCTTTTCGTGGAATAAAAAAAAAAAAATTACATAATATAAATGAATGTATTTAGAAAGAAGTAATATCTTTTATTACTTTTCTAAGTAATGTAACATGAAGAAAATTCCAGTTTATTATATATATATCGGGCCGATATACCTGGAAAGCGTGGGTTCTAGGCGGATCTTCCATGAACTCAAATATTGACTCATTTGAG
Organism: Nezara viridula; assembly: GCA_928085145.1. Taxonomy (NCBI): domain Eukaryota; kingdom Metazoa; phylum Arthropoda; class Insecta; order Hemiptera; family Pentatomidae; genus Nezara; species Nezara viridula. The sequence goes on along the minus strand of OV725079.1, from coordinate 110,692,683 downwards.
CTGGTACCTGTTATCAGTGAGCTGGTTCGGAAATCCCTACTTGCATCACTGCCACTCCTTTTGATAAGCCACCTTCTCTCTACTCACTCTTTCTCCCTCTCTCGTCTCTAACTCGTTTTTCTGAGGAAACCGACTCAACGCAAAACTCTATAATCCTCGTCATTTTAATTTATAAGTAAGTTAATGTATTTGTATTGGTCCGAATGTAATTCTGGTTTTTAAACTAACAGATATTCATCTAGAATATTTGATTTTGATTTATAATCATGAATTTAATACTCCAGTAGTTATTTTTTTATTTTTGTTTCTTCTGCAGGGCCGTACAGACCTTCGAATTAAACTCTGTTATAGAATTTCACCGCTTTTAAGAATGCTAATGTTTTTTCTTACTGCTCTTTCGCTCTCTTTTAAATTTTCTTAAGAGTTTGTGCTATATACAAATTTTCCCTGATATTTTTCAGTGTAGGGCAGTTTTGTAAAAGGTGTTTTACTGTCTTTTGGATATTACAGCTCTCGCAGGTCTGAGGCTCAAATCCTCTTAGTTGGTAGGTTTGCGAGAACTCACGATGTCTCAACGAGGTCAACGAATAGGTCTTGAGTGGGTACAATAATAAAATAGTATAGGTTCAGGGATAGCTGTGTTTTATTTCTTTTAGGGAAAAATTCTTATATTTTTTCTTGGCAGTGCCTGTTTGTAGTAGTTGATGTATGATGTTTTTTTATTTAGAAAGAGAAGATAGTGTGATTGTTATGTATGTGGCTCTTTTTTTTTCTTTTTTTCTTTTCTTCTTTTTCTTTTCCCCGGGCCAGGGATTGTGGGCGGGGATTAACAAACTCCTCCGGGCACCGGGACGCGAACTCGTGATTATAACAAATATGGATTTATGAAATTAAAAAAAAAATTTTGGAGGATCCAGTCCGCAACCCCCCTCCACCGTTGAATCCACCGTTCCTTGTAAGGTATTAAAACTGTTTAGCTTTCATTGTTACAATATCGTCGCTTGTTTAAAAATGATAGAAAATTCTTATAAAATAAGGCTGTTTATTTTTTCACCATATTTATTTTAATTTTCATAGCTACGTTTCGGCCATACGGTAAGCCATACTCAAGCCGTTTTATTTAACCATGCGTTTTGCATGTAGTCCAAAGTCTAATTGAATACATGCAAAAAGCATGGTTGAATAAAACGTCTTGAGGATGGCTTACCGGCCGAAACGTAGATATGAAAATAAAAATAAATTTGTTGAAAAAATAAACAGAGCCTTATTTTATAATATTCTTTTAAATTAGCTTTAGTTAATAAAGATTCGTTTACTTAAAGCATTCCCAAACTCTTAATTATGACGAATGCTGCTATCCACGTGCATGATGATTGAGCGTACTCAGCTACCACAGCTGTTATGAGTGCTCTGACTCACACGAGGCACGTCCTGTATCCACAGCCACCGTTATCGTCCTTGATACTTACGAAACAAAGAAAATTTTTTTATCGCTAGACTCTTCCGATTTAAGAGGCGTTTGAACAGGTGATAGCCCGAATAGGTGGCGTTGTTATCCGCTGACTCACCGGTGCAGATCGTTGACTCAGCGGAGTCATACTTCACGAACCGTCGCAGTTTCCTTATCAGCTATCTTCGTGGATGTACTTATGCTCTCATGCAAGTACTTGCGATATAGTCCTTGCGATGAACTTTGCCAATTTAGTAAGGTACTAAAAACTCATGAACATACATTTGCTTTCCACAAGAATCGTAAGATAATTTGATCACAACATTGAGAAAAAAGGTCTCCTAAAAATATATTTGGTTTTACCATCGCTCTCAACATGGTGCGGGAAGATATCCGAGTGTTTTTGTTTACCTAATTTTTTTGATATTTTGCGAGCAAATTATCTCACGATTCAAGCGGAAATTAAATTCAGGTATTTTTAGTTTTTCTTGCCTCACTAAATTATTTAATTTAATTAAAAAACGCCCATTTCTGAGGTTTTTCATTAAAAAAAAAAAAAAAAATTGAAGGTTATGATAAAATGAAACCACTCACGAAGATTTTAGTAAGTACTGATAATTTGATACAAAGGTGTCTACCGCGGCTATGAATGACGATGATGATAAGAAATAGGTTGGTTATTTTAAAGTGGACTTTGTTTTTGTTTTTTTTTGTTTTTTTGGAAATTGAGAGAAATGTAAATTAATATGTGAAAACATCTAATGACTCTTTTGAAACGAACAAGTATTTAAATAAGTTTTGTGAATTTTTTTTTTTCAAAATCGGCCTTTCAAGGTTATAATACTTGGATTTATTAAGTATTAAAAAAAAAAAAAAAATCATCAAAAGCATTTTAAACCTTTTTACCTTAATCAGCATTAAAAATATATTTATTTTATTGTACTATTATTGTAAAAAAAAAATACTGAATTCAGTACAACAAATTGAACATGTCCTCATTTGTATAAGCGCAAATAAAATGGAAATTAAGAAATATTTATATTTAATTAATTTACATGAAACCTCATTCAGAAGGAAAATTGTGACTACCTTTTATAATTGGTACTGGTTTCCAATTAAGTAATAATTACATCTCTATATATAACATAAAACAATTTAGGAATTCAATTGATTCAATTGAACTAAAAAACTTGTTTTTTTTTTATGTTTCAATTTAAATATGCCTTTATTATTATTTAAATTTGACATGGTATTGCTCTTGTAGTTGTAAGTGTATTTATGAGGAAAATTTCACGTGGTTACAAATAAAAAAATTCTGCGTTCAACAAAGCAATTTTGTGTTAAATTTTTGCTACCTTAAATTTAATATTGATTCATTAATGTTCAGTTAAGTTTTGATGTAGATGAAACTCGGCTGAATAATTCTATTCGTGGTTCTCCCACCGAGGACTCTCATTTTTGATGTACAGCGTAATATACATCTATTTTTTTATCTTTATCTGTCCAACGTACCGGACTCTTTGTCCATCTTCAAACATATCTTTTCACTTCTTAATGTTTTTCCTTTATCTTCTGTTCTTGTAATGCATATTATTAACATTCGTCTTTTTATTTTATTTTATTTAACAATTTTATACCACACTTAGTTAATTTTCATCATCACATCGCTTCATTTAAGTTTTCATGCTTTATACTTTATACTTCCTACTTCCCGACGGCAATTCCTAGCTGGGTGTTTTTCTTTTTCAAGTCCTCAGAAGCAAAAACCCTCCCTACATCTTAGAATTCCTTACTTTACGCTCCTTTATCCAGTCTCTCATCACCAGATCCCAACCTATAGATTTATATATCCCCTCCCGTAAAACCACTTCCTTCAGTAAATCCTTCGTCATTTGTGCTACCTCCTTATGGAACTCCTTACCCATCTCCCATATATATATTTACAATTTCCTAAGTATTATTGTATATATTTGTTTGTAGTGTTGCCCAAATCCAAACCGAGAGGAGTCTTGGTCTTGCAAACTCAGTTTTGGTCATGGTCTTGGTCTTGCGCAAGAGTCTCGCAATAGTCTTGCAGTTACTTATTTGCTTTTTACTATTGAGATATTACTGTATTTTTTTAGATAAGAGAAACCTAACTAAGCCCGAATGAAAAATTAGAGGAGTTCAATGCAAAATTATATTAGTTATACTTATATCAGCATATAGTAACTGAGATTGTCAAGTATTAGTAACTATTTTCCATTAATTTTTATTTTAAAAATCGATTTTTTTTTTACCAGTCCTGGTCTTGGTCTCGCAACAGTTAGGTAGCCTTGGTCTTGGTCTTGCAAGACCAAGACTTGCATTTTGCAAGACCAAGACCGATTTTAGGCAACACTATTTGTATGATATCTACATGCCAGACTAATGTATATATTTTTTGAATTCTTACTATTATTCTAAGGGGACTTCAGTCCCAGAATATTTTTCATTTCATTTATACCTAAAACAACACAAAACACTTCCTTAAGTAAATTATTGAACATCAAAAAATATAAAAATAGATAAACTATGTTTTAACTCACTGCAGTTTATTCGATGACTTCTATAGTAGATGTGGTAAGGTTTTTAAATTAGTGTTCATCACTTTTCCATTAAATTCGTTTGATACCCCAATAATCTAATCCATCTCTCTTGATAGCCGGAAAAGTGATGTATCCTACCTATACTGTAGATAAGTATATTAACTTCATAATTAAGCTTACTGCTGACCCCATCTGGTGTTCTGCATATTAATATCTTTTAATTGGATATGCATTCGGAGCATGAAGATCTATCCAGTTAAACCGTTATTTAAGTTCTAACATAAGGAACCGTATTACACTTCATATCGTATCTATAATAATATCTCTATAACTGTGAAATCGTCCATGAGATTGTTTGTTATGTTTTAAATATAGAGCGCTAGTTATGTTATTAAAGGAGAAGACGCCATTAAAATTATCTCAACTTTCTTTCAAGCTAATCTAGCCTAGGCGCCTCGTCGGGATCTTGACAGTCAGATGTAGAGCACTTAAGATACACTCCTAGAGGGACCATTTACATGACGTAAGCAATGTCGTGTTGTAATGTGTCATCTGTTATTTAAAATAAATCTGGTTTTGTCAGGCTTTAAGTATGTCATACTTAAATAATATTTCATGTACGTATTTATTTTATAATGTATTTGAAACTGCGTTGCAACGACCAACCAATTTTTTTCTTTCTTTTTTTCTGTTCATATTATTCCATTTTTGGGTGGATCATTGAAGCAAAAGATTACCAACCATCCTGCAGGAAAGTTCCTGATGAAGAGGCAGTGAAGTGTGGTCGAGTCCGGGTAGTAAACCATGTGCTCCCTGGATATCTCGAAGAAGAGCGAACAAAAACATCACTATTGTTGCCTATAACAGCCCCAAGGTGTAGAAAAAGACTCATGATTTAAAAAGGAGATGTCAACAGGCCTAGAAAAAAAAAAAATTTCATTATTTATATTGTGAGCTGGAGATCTTTAGACTAATGCTTTTTAATCTTCTTTCAGGCTGACCAGGTAACAGGGAGAATGAGAGTGGACGAGAAAATTTGGATAATTAAGAGTTGAGAAGTGAAATGACGTGTATTTGTCATGTATGTAGGATTTTACTGTTGATATGTTTACGTCGTATATAGTGTGGTGCGATTAGAGGTGTTTTACGGAACCCTTAAGTTCTGCTCCTAATATTAAAATAGGTCAGTTGGTTGTATCGTCTGATCAGTTCTTGTTTTTTTAATTTGTGTATATCTTCCAAATGTGTTTTATGTCAAGATATAGTCTGGGGTATCGTACATAATTTTTTGAGGATACATGGTTGTTGTCTATTGTCTCAGAAGGGTATGCAATTTAGTGTAGAAAAAAACTAATCTTGCTTAATTTGGTGCTATTTTTTTTTTTTAATTTTTCATTTTTGGAACCACTTTTCGAGATCAGAGGATAGTTTTGAATGGTAATTGGTGCGATAGTTTGCTTTTTGTGGGAAAAAAGAATTGCAGTAACGAAGCTATAAATTGTGGTCAGTGATATCAGATGTATAGAAAGACCAGAGGAGAAGATTTGGTGTTTTCACATTCTCCACATTCGATTCTCGATAATCCAAGATGTCGGAAAAAAACATTGCTATAGGTTCGTCTTTCATTTGAATTTAACCACTGAGCATTTTCACTACAAATCATTAATCTCTCTCTCCATGTTTACTAATGTAACTGTTGGTCGTATATGTTCTAACCATTCCAGATCAAATCCACTTCTAAATTGGATTATAAATATGTCGTGGCCTTTGTATTAACAATTTTGTTTGCACATCTCCTTGAAGTTTTGTGAACTTAATTTCCCATTCGTCAATGATTTAATTGTACGACTTATTATTATAATTTTACTGAAATTTTACAGTTAGAACTATATCATTCTAAAATGTATTTCCTTAGTGAGATGAGGTTTTAAATGCAGCAGCACTCTAAAAATATTACGTTTCGTGGAGGGCATAAAGATATGAAAAGCCAAATTAAATAATAATATCTCGTACTCAGTATTTTTTTAAACAAATTGATTTATTGGATTATTTTATCCTTTTAAGTTAAGTGAGATAAAGTTTATTTATTGCAGAAGGTTATTTATAATTATACTTTTAAATCATTGCCCATTAATGATAAGTTATAATTAACGATAAAATAAGAAAAGAGACAGAAATATGGTATTTTACAGAAACAACATCACAATAAATTAAAAAAAAAAATGAATAATAAAAATCTGATCGTGTAATGATATATGCATTGCTAAAACCAATACAAATAACGCAAAATTTGTTTGTTTACAGTGTAAACTTTGCACTATATATTTTTTTAGATGTATTATCTTTTTAAATGTTAGTATAATATATTTATTTGCAGTTTATATAAATGTTATGAAAATATCAAATATATCGTTTCTGAAATAACCAATTCAAATATGTAGAGCTATAATAGATATAATAACTCTTTTATAATTTGGGTGATAAATATTCAGGACGCCGTCTTTTCTTTTTAATTTTAATTTTTTATTTATGTCAACGTTTCAACCCAAACATGTGGGTCATCTTCAGGGCTGAAATTTTTTTCAAATACAATCAGAGATACAATATTATACGATCGATAATGGTAAATAATAAACTATAGTGATTGATGGTACATGAATCTTAACTAATATTGCAATACACATATTAAAAATGAAATATGTAAATAGTTATACATTTCATTTTTAATATGTGTATTGCAATATTAGTTTAGATTCATGTACCATCAATCACTATAATTTACCGTCATCGATCGTATAATATTATATCTCTGATTTTATTTAAAAAAATATTCAGCCCTGAAGATACCCCACATGTTTGGATTGAAACGTTGGCATAAATAAAAAATAAAAAAAGACTTTGTCCTGAATATTTATCACCCATGATATGTAGAACAGTCGACTAACTTCCTTCAATCTTTAATTTATAATAATATAAATTCATGTTTAACTATAATTAAAATAAATATAAATCCAGTACCATTTCAGTGAATAGCAGCTCCTCATTGCCAATTTCTTTTCAAAAGTTGTCTGTAGTTAAAACCATGTCATACTGGTAGTTTCTTTATTTTTCAACTAAAAGGAACTGAAATTCATTTTGAACATAGATAACATTGTTGTAAGTGATTGCTTAATGAAAACTCAATATCCCCAAATATGTTAATTAGAACATTTTCAAACCAAGACCACCATTTGCTTCTGGCAATCTATTATTGTACTTGACACTCAAATAGGTTTCTAAATTAACCTATGAATTAATTTATTATACTATTATAAGATGCTTGAAGAATTATAGCGGAGAAAGACAGAAGTGGGCTGCGTATAACTGTTGATGGTAGGGGTGTCCTTGAAAGGTCGGTGTTTCCTCTGCGCGAGTTATGTATGTGTTGGCATTCGGCCACCGCTCTCCACACGTTCCTCTCGTAGTATCCTCAAGATGTTTGTCATCTCCTTATCTCATTGATACAGATTAATATATTTATAAACAAGTATTTGTTGTTGTTTTTTTATCTTGTTACATTTTTAGCTGGATGAATGAAGTTATTGTTACCTTTTTAAATTCTTTATCTAGACCTGTAGTGTTTTAGTTCCAACTCCTTCTGTTCTTTCAAACAAACATCTTCCAAAGAAATTGAACAGTTTGCTGAGGGTTGTGTTGAATGCAAATTTTTGTGATTAGAGAAGAACTTCCAAGCGATGAAAAACAGCATTAAATTCTATGACATTTGGATAAACGTCTTACTTGGAATCCTCATACTAGACTGAAACGACAAGAAACTGCTCGACGTTTCCGACTGCTCCAACACTTACTAGACAAACGCTCCAAAGTTTCTATTAATTACAAAAGACTTATCTACATAACTATAATAAGACCTATATGGACATATAGTCTGTGGGCCAGACCCCCTTACCGTGCACCCCCCCCCCCACATCCCTATAAATTGCATATCGTTGTGTTCCTTGTGACAATTTATTAAAAAAAAGCCAATGTTCCCACAAAAAAAAGTGAACGAACTGCCCCAAAATGGCGTCCAAACATGACGGTTTGACGACTTTGACTTTAGTTAGTTTTTTTGTTACTGAGAATCAGCATTTGGCTTAATTTCATCATAGGTGGTCTTTTATTAAAGCTAGATAGTCAGAGAATAATAAAACATGAAAAAATATTTAAAACTAATTGGCTTAGGCATTAAAAAAAATCGGTAAAGTCAATTTTTTTTACAAAAAAATTTTCAAGTTGAAAATCAGGCGCCGTTTGTAATTAAACGGTCAACAATAATGCAAAACGTGCTGAAATAAAACATCTGGAGAATACATTTCTCTTTCTAAAACACTGATTACTTTTCAAAATATTTGAAGTAGTTTCCGTAGAAAATGTACTTAAGCGGCAGGAAAGCGCTACTGGCGTAGGTGCCTTGAGGCCTCTACCACACCACTCAGTACTCATAAATGGCTTAGTTATAGTGCTATAATAACGTTTTTATTATATTATATTGATTGTATTAACGAATAAATATTAATACAATAATTTAATTGTCAAAAAAATTTTTTTTTATTTATTAATTTTTTTATTATCATTTATTTTTTTAAATTTATCTTCCTTTATTCTATACGGGGGTCCCTTAAGAAGGCCTCTATTATAACAATTATATAATTATAATAATAAAACTTAATTCAAAAATACTTTGCAGAATATCTTGAATCTTTTATTTAATATTTGTAATTTAACATTTTGCTTTATATATTTACTGATTCTTAGAGGTAATTTAAATTGTATATACTTCCCCCGAAACGAGTCATATTAATATCTGTTTTATAAACTAAAATAATATATACCTAATCTGAACTACTTTTAATGAATAGGTGATGAATTGTTTAGTAAAATTCATATATCGCTATTAAAAAAATGATTTTTATTTCCTTAATTTTATTCGGAAGTTGGACCATATCATAAAAAATATGAACTTTTAATATTAAATGCATTATTCCCTCTGCACAAAATAAGGATGGAAAGGGCGAAGCTCTAAGTTCTTCTAGGTAACTGGAGCTGATTGTTGGTATTTGGTCTCAAAATGAGGGAAAACGCGAAATTGAACCCAAACATTGGAAAAATACATTAAGTGAACGACAAAGGAAGTGCCAAAATTTCGGAAAAGAAAACAAGGATCCGTATCCGTTATATGGCTAAACGAATATATAGCAGACAGATGAACAGAATATTTCAAGATGCTGCTAAAAGAGGGTCAAAATGCTTGATCAGTTTGGATGATATTAAGCCGGTTTATTATGGTGAAGACCATTTCATCAGCAAGAAAGATTTGTTCTAAGCAATTGGCAAGCAGGTCTGGAGGAAGTAAACGAGGTTTATAATGGTGAAAACCACTTTATTTTAGATTGCTATTGAAGTTGCACATTGGGACAATCTTCACTTTGAAGCAGGTTATAAAGAGGTCTATCGATAAAGGAAAATAGCTCTTCTCCTGTTTAGTGCAATTGCAAAAGATTTTTGAAGGAATCTGATAGGAAAACGAGCTTTTGTGAATGACTAGTAGATATTAGATCAATCCAAAGTGTGAGGCACTAAGCAGATAGAGAACCATTTTTCTTTGTTTGTGGACTTCTCTATAACCTACCTTAAAGTGAAGACAGTCCCAATTTGCAACTTATGTTCCAATGTGCAACTTAAGTTTCTCAATCCATATCGCTCAGACATTCGACAATATTTCTTATTTTAGCTTCTACGATTCTTGAGTAGACTTTCTTTGGTACTATAAACGGTAAGTAATCTCGAATAACATTTCCTAGTATCTCGTTTCCTGTAAAGGGACAAAACTAAAGTCCTTCCAGCTGACTTACCAATTGCTTAGAACAAATCTTTTTTGCTGATGAAATGGTCTTCACCATAATAAACCGGCTTAATATCATCCAAACTGATCAAGCATTTTGACCCTCTTTTAGCAGCATCTTGAAATATTCTGTTCGTCTGTCTCCTATATATTCGTTTAGCCATATAACGGATACGGATCCTTGTTTTATTTTCCGAAATTTTGGCACTTCCTTTGTCGTTCGCTTAATGTATTTTTCCAATGTTTGGGTTCAATTTCGCGTTTTCCCTCATTTTGAGACCAAATACCAACAATCAGCTCCAGTTACCTAGAAGAACTTAGAGCTTCGCCCTTTCCATCCTTATTTTGTGCAGAGGGAATAATGCATTTAATATTAAAAGTTCATATTTTTTATGATATGGTCCAACTTCCGAATAAAATTAAGGAAATAAAAATCATTTTTTTAATAGCGATATATGAATTTTACTAAACAATTCATCACCTATTCATTAAAAGTAGTTCAGATTAGGTATATATTATTTTAGTTTATAAAAAAGATATTAATATGACTCGTTTCGGGGGAAGTATATACAATTTAAATTACCTCTAAGAATCAGTAAATATATAAAGCAAAATGTTAAATTGCAAATATTAAATAAAAAAT